>CM065589.1:486933846-488133846 GCA_033119425.1 Bufotes viridis
GTATCACAGATCAATTTCACAGGTCCATACTTTATTATGAGTTTTGAAAATGTTAAATTGCATTCCACGATTGTAATATCCAATCCTCACAATGGGCCATGAATACCTGACCAGCAGGCTTAAGGGGTGTCGAACCCGAGTAGAAGTTGTTCCCAAGTAGTGCTGGAAGTTGGTGCCAGAAATACACAGTTCCATCCACTGTTTAGTAGATGGAGCTGAATACTAAAGTGTTGCTCCCATTCACTTTATGTAAGCAGCACTGCAGTAAGCAGCAAGGTAGGCCTATCAGTTTTAAAATCCCAATGTACTCCTTTAGCTTCTAAATCTTGCTATAGTTCTTTTTTCTATCTTACCATTTAATTTGGTATTTAAATGAACTAGTAATCAGAATAAGTGTTAAAAGGTTTTTCCAGAATTTTGGCAATTCATTCATAATTCTAGTGTCAGGCTGGAATAATAGAGGATAGCACAGCATAGACTCATATTAAAAAATGCTCCAGAATTGTTATTACATGGGGAATGCAAGTAGTTACTAAAAGAGACATGTCAGAAGAGGTGACAGGTCCTCTTTATGACCCAACAAGATAGAGGCATATAAAGACCCTATAAATGTACACTGCACAAGACTCTAGGGAAATAACAAGGGTCATGTGTAAAATTAGCTACTAAAGTAGATTAGATGTGCCCAGTTAGATTGATTTTAAAGGTAAAGTGTCTTGGGAGCACATTATGTAAACCAATTATTACATTATGTAACTGTAATTTACAGGACCATAGAACACCTTCAAATAGAAGTTTTTATGTAAAATAAAATTGAAGTACAATGAAACCTCTTTGAGATGAAAATTGCTCTTTTAGGGGGTTGTCTTCTCGATGCTGGCCAACTTATATAATATATAGTAAAACTGAAAATTTATCACACAATATCTGTTGTGAGTAAGGGGGTGGTCTTCTCAAATAGGTGGCCTTTTCAAGAGGCTTTATTGTACTGTGTATGTTCAGGCATGTTTGTTACATTAAAGGGAACCTGTCAGCAAAAAATAGCATCTAAATGTGTTAACAGTACCTCCTAGTGCCCGCAAAGTGTCTCCACATGGACCTTTTCTTCCTCTTTTCACTGTTGGTTTCACTGAGAAAATGCACTTTTATTCTGCCACTGCCCCGTGCTTCAAGTCAGGCTTGAAGTCATGGGGGCAGCGGTCTCGGCGTCTTCCACGGTCCTCTCCCCGCCCCTTGCCTCCTTGACTGACAGCCGAGATGCATTGCCGGGACCGCGCTCTAAGGCCGCATGCGCAGTAAAGGGCGGCTGGAGCGCGGTCCCGGCTGCAGCGCGTACTCACGCGCCGTCTTTCTTCGCCGCACAGCGCATGCGCCCGTCAGCCTGTAGTAACGCGCCCGCGCCCGGCATCTGTGCGCGTTTACTACAGGCTGTCAGGCGCATGCGCTGTGCGGCGAAGAAAGACGGCGCGTAGTACGCGCGGCAGCCGGGCCTTAGAGCGGTCCCGGCAATGCATCTAGGCTGTCAGTCAAGGAGGCAGGGGCGGGAGAGGACCGTGAAGATGCTGAGGTCGCTGCCCCCATGACTTCAAGCCTGACTTGAAGCACGGGGCAGCGGCAGAATAAAAGTGCATTTTCTCAGTGAAACCAACAGTGAAAAGAGGAAGAAAAGGTCCATGTGGAGACACTTTGCGGGCACTAGGAGGTACTGTTAACACATTTAGATGCTATTTTTTGCTGACAGGTTCCCTTTAAGCGCAATCCACCAATCAGATTACAACCTCTAAATAGTGTAATAAAACATTATAAATTTCTCTGGTAATGAATACTAATACTTTTAAGGGGATATTCCAGGAGGTAAAAGTTATCCCCTTATACAGGATAGTAGATTAATATCAGATCAGTAGGGTTTCTACTGCTCGTACTCCCACTGATCACGAGAACGGGGCCCCGTATCCCCTGCAGCCCCCCTGAAATGACCGGAGCCGCTGGTCGCACATGTGTGCGGCCGCTCCATTCATTTCTAATGGAGTTCTAGAGGTAGCCGAGTATCACATAACTGCATTTGGCAGTGTGCTTTCCCTCTGCATCATGAAAGAAAAGTACTGCAAACAAAGTATATTGAAATTACATTATATTTGTTTTTTTTTACTGTTTCATAGTTAAAAAAATCTCAGAATGCTCAATGTAGGAATTAATGAACGTATATTCATTAATTTTTATGGAGGTGCACTTTTATCTGTCATAAATAAATAAAAAACAGTGTTGTCCATAGAGGGGAGCAGATGACAATTCTTTGTTTTTGAGTGGTGTGCTGGGCTTATGTCACAGTACAAAAAAAAAACAGAAATCCTGTGTTCACAAAGCAAACACACTATAGCCCACATTTAGGCCTCATGCACGCGGCCGTGCGTGGACCGTGGTATCCCGGCCTGGAATCCAGTTGATAGCAGGAGCGCACAGCATCATTGGTTGTACGGGTGTATTACTGTAGTCCAGCAGTGGCATGAAGCAGCCGTGTGCATGAGTACTTATTTGCATGTTTTTGCTGGCACATTCACCAAGCATTTGATATTAGAGCCATTTGTGGCCAGCATGTAAATTTTAAAGTAGAATGAATAAGTTGTCATGGCTTTCTGCTTGGCCAGGATTTAGACATATTTATGCAGAAAGTTGTAAGACTCTTCTCTAGACTTGTACTTAAAGATGTGACAGATTGATCAACATCGATCAACATCTTTATAAATTTGTAGCAAAAAAACACTACGATAAATTTACCTCTGTGATTAATTGGCACAGAAATGGTCAGCATAAGAACATGATATAAATTGGTGGACGGTGTTGTGTTATCTAGATAGCTGTAGAAATATGAGGCCAACTGGAGATCACAGGTTCCTGGGCCCTGTTAAACAAAGGGAATATTGTTGGAATTCTCATACAATCATTTGAATTATTGAATTTATTGTTGCATATGCTAAATGCTCTAGGAGTGAGCAAACAATAATCTCAACAACCACCAAACAGAGAAATATTTAGGGATTACTGTTTTATGTAATTGAGTGCCTTCTGAATGCAAAAATCTTGCAAAATCTAATAGTCTTAGTCATATATAGGTTTCAGTTCACACTTTTAATGCTGCTAAAGCACCATGGCTTACTGTAACTTATCCAGTGAGTTGTGTCATTTGAAGCTATAGGCGAATCAGAAAATTTTCTTTTTTTCATATCATATTATTCACATAGCTTTCTCATTGAATCAATCTTTACTTATATTTTTAGTTTATTATATTATCATTTACCTCAGTGTGGATACTTAATGCGTGAACTGTAAGTGAATTGCATATACAAACAAATATGTGCATTAAGAACTTAAAAAACCTTTCAGGTTTTTACAAGTTAAAAAAGAAACAAAGTTAAGGCTCCAGAATGTTTTGTCCTAATTTGTACCTTTCCCATGAGGTAAATAGTGGAGTAGAGGGCAAAGGTGCTAAACTAAACGTTCATTTGAAATTAGGATATGAACTATTGACATCCATTGTCACAGATGTGACACAAGTGGAATTGTTTTACGTTACTTAGTTTTCTAAATTAGGCAAGTTAAATTTCATCAAGATAATCTTAGTAAATCTACCCCAGTGTATTTAACGTACACACTCAAGCACATTTGAATGTTCAGAAAACTAACAACATAACATTTTTATAGTGGCTTCTAACCATGTTCAATGTGCCTAATTGCGACTAGCTCTTTGTTATATTTTTGTTGTGTTTGATCCAAGAAAAAGTGTATTTAACTTTCTTATGTATCATCATCTCTTGAATATGTTACATTTTTTATTCTCCCTTTATTTTTAAGATATCGTTCAGTGATGTCATGAGGAACAAGGCAAGGCTGTCAATTACAGGAAGTGCTGGGGAAAATGGACGTGTTCTAACACCAGAATTTCCAAAAGCAGTGCATGCAGTGAGTCCTGGCATGAGAATGAATGTCAGTGTGACTGATCTCTCGTGATTGATAAGAACCTTTTGAGTGCCTTACACAATGGTCTTTCTTGTGCGTTTATTGTCAACGTGGTGAAAGAGGCATCCAATATCTTGAAGACTTTTTATTTTCTGAACAAGAATTCTATCATCTCTGTGGATTTCATCTTGAATAACAAAATGGATGCTTGGCTGGAAATAAAAAGGGAAACAAAATATACAGCATAGACACAACTCAATTTTCTACACTTATTCAAGATGAAGCTTGACTGACATGCACAGCTAAAATTGGAAGATCTGTTAATTTGACTTAAATCGTTGTACAGGCAACACACCAGTTTCTGAAGCCACCGTTAGTCTCTTGATTCATATGACTTAAGCACACTTGACATCAACTGCATCAAGATGTGACATTTTATAAGATAAAAAGAGAAAACATGGAAAAAATATTTTTTGGTATTTTCGAAAAAAGGAAACAATGGCTTTTCAATAAATTGCTTCCATTCTGGTTGTATATATATATATAAAATACTATAAGAGGAACATAAGGGTTACATCACAAGATGCATATTTTAAAAGCCAAATATACATTTGCTGAAGAGAAATGAAGCCTATATAAAACAATGGGGTTGTGTAAGACAGTACTATTATTGTTGATAAAAGCAAATCAGTTCTGTATATTCTAATCTTTAACATTGATGTTACATTCAGAACACTTGATAATGCTCAGTATTGAAAATAAAACTTTTTTTGTTTCCTATGATTTTATCTCCAGAACAACCATTTACCATTGGAGTTTGACCAGTTTAACTTCTGTCATGAGCATGAGTTAATTTCAGTAATCTCATACAATTTTCAAAAAACATCATAAGGTAATGGGGTAATACATGAAAATTTTGATTTGCTGTACTGATGTTAAAAACAATAGAGTAATGAAAAGTGCCAAACTGATATCACCCCTCCTGGTATTTATTTAAACACCTAGGACATTCTACCCCACTGAAACCCTTGTGCCTAACATATAAATAGACAAACCCATTTTATTCTTGATAATATGGTTACTAATGACTCTGGATTGTTATAGTAATCCCCTTCAGTGGTGGCACAACACTTCAAACTGACATCAGACTTTTTACTTTCCTGTATAAAACATTATAAAATTTTAAAAATGTGAAATATATATATATATATATACATAAAGGTTATGTAACGTTTTCTCCCTATGTGTAAGTGATTTAAGTGGTCACTAACCTTTCAGCAAATATTGCAAAAATCCATAGTACAGGATGATACAAGAAACTTTGTGATGTAAATTATCAGATAAGAAAGAGCATCTTTCTCAACTTATCCAGCTCTTAACTCTGAATTCTCTGCTAAATCCATCTTGAAAGACCAAGTTGGACTGTCGGTTTACTGAAGGATCAGATTACATGCCGCTTATATGGAAAGGGGATAAGGAGCTGCTAGAGGGAGAAATACTCATTTTTACCTGTTAAGAAATATCAAAGTTTAAATCAAGTTTTTCAAGTTCAACATTTATTTATTTTTTTTCTTTTAATTTCTCATGTCAGTATCTATATTTAAGAAGTTCCTAGGGAACACGGGATCACACCTTTGACAATAGCTGATCAGGACATATTTCTTTCCCCCTTCCTCCATAGTGAACTTTTCACAGGTCACAGAACCTGGGTAAACACTCTTACATAGAAATCAATGGTATGTTTTGTTTCTTATGTTGATGTGGCTGCTGTAAAGCAAATGACTGAACTGCTGTTCAGTAGCAGCTCAGGCAATATAGTTGCCCTCATAATGATATAAAAAAAAAAGTTAACAAAAAGAAATATACTTTCAGAAAATGAAAACAGAATTACAAAGGACATGTTTCAGAATATAGTTCTAATTAATAAAAAAAAATAGGGATATTTTTGTATCTGAATTGGAAAGATTCTTAAACTGCAACAAGTAAATGTGGCCATTTTTAAAAAAAAATTAGTTATTTAATGTTCCTTATTTTAGTTACTTAATAATAATACTACTGAAATTATAATTATTTTAACTTACATTGTAAATAGGTCTTAGGTAGAAAATGGTTACCGTATTTTTCGCTTTATAAGATGCACTCCCGCTCCCCCAAAAGTTGGAAATAGCAGTGTGTCTTATAAAGCGAATAGTGCATTTCTTTACATTGATGACACTGAGTTTACATCTAAACACACTCGTGTAGTGACTGAGATAGAGCCGCAGCGCTGAGTTCAGAAGTGAATGGGGGCGGGTGCATGCGCAGTGTGGGTCTGGCTGTGTCTCTACACCCAGGACTGTGTCTAAAAGAGACATTACTACCCTGCATACCAGTATTATTCACAGATCCCCCATAACATTGTCACCCACAGATGACCCCATAACAGTGTGTCATTCACAGATGACCCCATAACAGTGTGTCATCCACAGGTCCCCTCCATAACAGTGTCATCCACAGATACCCCATAATAGTGTCATCCACAGACCACCATTAGTTCAAAACCCACCAAAAGTACACCTTTTGGTTCAAAATATTTTTTTTCTTATTTTCCTCCTCAAAAACCTAGGTTGGTCTTATCATCAGGTGCGTCTTATAAAGCGAAAAATACGGTAATTGTACTGTTTAAAGAATCAAAGTGAAATATGGATAAAGACTGGCCAGTAAAAAACTAAATATTGACATTTTAAAAAAATTAGATGACAAATGGTTAGATGATGAAATTATAGGTGGCTCCAAATAATTGTAGGATAGACAACCTAAAATGTCTAAAGATATTGGGGGAATTTATTACCCCCTTCACTCCTGAATTCTGGCTTTAAAAAGTAGCAAAATATGGCTTTTTCTATTTTTGGGGCATGTTTAGGTATAAACATGTGGCTTTCTGTATTTTTAAACCATTCACTCCAGTTTTCAAAAGTGGGTGGGAAAGTTGGCATGTTTGGCTTTGTTAGTTTCACTCCATATTTATCACTTTTAAAAAGTGGCAAAAAAAAGTCTCAAAGTCATTCCAGTAGGGGGTGGCATTCAAAACTGGAGAAGCATTTCTAGACAAAAGTTTAAGGTTTAAAGATGCAAACATTTAACAAACAATGTGAGAATAGTTGGTACATTTGGTGTAAAGTACACCAACACAGACTCAAGAAAAGCTGATCTCAAACATTACCCTTATGATACAGAGAGAGAGAAAGAAAAATGAAAAAATAAAAAGTGAGAGACAAGACTAAAAATATGGGTCCTAGGAGACCTCAGAGTGTCATACACAAATTTTCAAAATTTTTAATTTGGGTAAAATGGATTCGGAATCAATTGCAATTTTGAGTGATTTGTTGATCTCTAGTGTTACATTTTACATCTTTCATAGCATTGCCATTGGGTACATTACATATTTTATTATTAGAAATGCTGAAAACAGAACTATGACACAATTATAATTATATAATCATCTAGTTTTAGTAATGTAGAAATTATCTGTGTATCAGTGCAATGAGTTTCTAAGTAGCCTACTAGCTTTTTTCATATCCATAATCTGACTGAATTTGCAAAACTTTGCGCATACCCTTTAAATTAATCAGCTGTTTAGAAAGTCACAGGTGATTCTCCTTTGAAACAAATTAATATAGGTAACCACATGCACTTTCCCACCTACTTTCAAAACTTAAATGGCGTTAAAATGCAAAAAGTCAGAAAACGTCTGCGCAAATAAGGCCAAAAAGTTTTAAAGCCTTATTTTGCATATTTTTGAAAACAGAATTCTAGAGGACAGGCCTTGATAAATTCCCCAATATGTAAATAATCTGTCCATACGAGATATTGAGTTTCAATATGCCATATCATTTTATTTTTAAGGGAGATTAGGCATCACAAGAGGTGACGTACTGCTCTGTCTCTTTTGTGAACACAAGCACACTCAGCTGAGCCAAGCATGCATATGCATAGGGAAATTGGGGGTTGATAGGAAAAACTGTCAGGTCAGCGAGTGTTCAGCCAACAGCAATGTAAAGTGTATGGCCCAGCCTTAGCTTTGCCAACACACTCATGTTACATATGGCACAACCATTGTACGAAGTTAATATATCACTATTCAAATTGTGTTGGTCCAGTTCAGATCTTGCCCTTCCAGTAAACACTTTTGTAGTCCTAACAATAATGATAAGATTTTTTCTATATTTTATATTTAAATATTTGGCCAGTCCAAATAAAATTGGGCATTAATCTAATTAGTGTGGGTGCTTGAAGAAAGTTTAGAACTCCTCAGCTCCATAATTACAATTTTGTCCTGCGGTTTATTAAAAAAAACACAGAATACAGTGATATACATAGACATTTGTTTTTCTGGTGGGAAACCTGAAAGAAGTTTTGAAAGGTCTTAAAGTGCCTCAGAGGTGTCTAGCAGTGGCTTACTTTACTCTCCCTTTTGTGAACATAAACATACTTGGCTGAGCCGAACATTCATGCTCATGAGGAAAGTGGGAAGGGAATCAGTAAAAATAGCTGTTAGGCCGACAGTAATCTAAAGTGTATGGCGGGTTTAGTTTTGTCAGAACATGTATGTTATCTACTATACCCCTGTTGTATAAAATTTGGAAACAAAGGTCTACAAATATATACATAAAACATATAATATATATAGTTTGGAGTATTTTACATTTGGCACAGAACAGACAGACATACAGAGGCTCACCATATGGCTATATATGCATCATAAAAATAAAGTGATCTCTGGCATACCAGAGACATAAACCTGCAGCACTTGGCGGTTCAACATAAGTAGTGTTTAGTGGACAAATGAGAATACCCATTTCGTATTAGGGGCGCTCAGTTATCCAACTCTGAGAAATTACAATTTTATTTTGCCTGTGAAACCGAGCACTTGAGGGTAAAAATCAAAAGTGAGGAACCCACTGTATAGTTGTCATTTTTCTAATAGTAGGGGTGGAGATAAGGGCATTATGGCAAGAAGTTCTAAATGGCACTTGGAAGGGGTTCAAAGATAGTGGACATTAATGGAACGGGGGTAAGGCAACAAAAGGTAGAGGTATAGTTAAGAAATTATCAGCAAAAGTGTATGTAGTCATGAAGGCCTGGCTTGGGTGTTTAAACACAAAAATACAATGAAAAGGTTATAGTTTAGAAAAATACATCATTAAGGAGTATTTTATCTAGTAACTAGTCTATTAAACCATTCTGGCAGACCTCCATTTAGTTCCATCCTTAATTAACCAGAACGAAGAATGGTTATGAGTGTTTAGCGAATCGAAGTCCACGAAGTGTACTTTGATTTGAATTTCAGGATAAATTCGATTAGCCATGATTCTCTACCTTGTACTTCGTGGTAACGAATCGATTTAACCTGAAATAGTGCAAAAAATATATAAAATCATACCTGCTCCATTTGCTTGCGACCAGCCGGCCGCCACCATCTTGCTTGAAGACCTCGGCTGAAATCCCGTGTGCGGTGACGTATGATGTCACCACTCCGGCCAGCATGATGACGTCATTTCGGCCTTCAAGCAAGATGACGGCAGCCGGCCCGTTGCAAGCAAATGGATCAGGGAAGTATTTTTTCGTTTTTCTTTATTTTACACCAAGTATATCAGATGCAGAGATCATGTATGAGTGCGGCATCTGAGGGGTACAATGACTGGGGGGGGTGCACTACTACTTACAAAGAAATGCACTTTTTGACAAAGTAATTCATCACGAAGCAAAAATTTGCCAGAGCAGCCGAATCGCATTTTCAAATACTTCGCTCATCTCTAGTTATGACGAAGTGCAGAGCTCGTTATAAATTAGTCATTTCCTCTGGCAGTTCAAGCGCCGTTTGTGAAATCTACGGCAGCTCAGAGCTGCTATTTATTTGACTCTTTATTTGTGTCAGAAAACTGCCATAAATGAAGATAAATGTGCCAGTCCCACTATCCCAACCCCTTACTCAGTGTCACCACACCCCCTTAATGATATTTAAGAAGTTGAAAACATGGAGTTTGTGGCTTTTTTCCACCAAAAAAATTATCTTTTGTTCTAGAGGAACCACCTGACCCAGAAACTCCACAAATGAATAATGCTTCATTTCTGCTGCCAATGCAATGCAAGGTAATTGAACACTCATTGATGGGGTTATTCTACAATTTGTAGATGAACACCAGCAGCAGAACACCTTGTGATCAGTTTGTTATTGGGAGACTCTTCTTTCAAAAAATGATTTTCCAAAATGGACAACTGTTATGAGTAATATCCATTATTCTGTAGTAGTTATATAGTACAGACAGTGGCTTACTTACTATGGTAACAGATCATTCCACAATTGTGGGGCTTGGGGTAAGGGGAGCCTGGTATTAAGCAACTTCTTTTGTTGTAGGTAAATCAACAGCATTTTCGTAGAGCTAACACTAGAGGGAAAAGAGTGCATAGAGATTTAAGAGCTTCCATTCATTTTAATGATAACAGTATACATTCCTATGCACTAAGCTCCCTCTAGTGGTGGCTGCAGGCAGCAAGTTTTATCATATCCTATTGGAAGATAAGAAGAAGACATAGATCTGTATGGGGGAGATTTATCTGAATGTATGCCTGTTGTCTGTGTAAATACATTGAGCAATATGGTGTCCAGAAAGAGTGCCATAATTATGGAGCACCTGTTCCACTTTTCCCAAATGGAGCATGTTTATTTTTTTGTTCAAAATGTTATCAATTTTCCTCTACAGTAAAATAAATCACAATCTGTCATACAACTCATTGGGGAAAGGGGCATACTTAAATCGCCCATATACTTTCTAAAGCTGTTGGCCGAACAATCATTCGACTGACAGCTATCTCTCCTGACCCCCTCCTAGCTTCCACATACATGTTCAACCACCCAGCCAAATGTTTATGGGTATACAATGGGGAAAGCCTTCTTCTGGAGAGAACAAAAGGATGGTGCGAAAATGTTAATTTGGCCGATCCTTGCCTCCCTTGACATCATCTGTCTGGGGATTGTTTGGAGCTCCTCACACATCGAAACTAATTTGTATGACCAGTTTTAGTTTGTTCCCTATGAGTCCCTTTGAGATCTGTGTATGTCCCTGGCTACACACAAATTATACTTGGAAACTCTGCTTATATTTTTAAGCTGAATATTATATATTAAATATTAATGTTACATTTTGCTAGTTAACTGATATGGGTTGCTTTACAATCATTTGTTTTTATTTAAAGTGAAATCCACATTGTAAGATACTCATTTTTTGTTTCTTAGCTCAGCAGAACGTTATCTCTCTCAGGAAGAAACTCGAGTCTATAATGTGATTGCCAAGAAATATACTGTAAAATAAAAGAAGCTTCTTAATTATTAATAAAAAAAATTCTAAGCATATGTTAAATCAATCTTATGGGCAAAGTAAAAGAAAGATTTTCTAATGGCAGTTTTTCTGGGTCACCATATTCCCATTTACTGTGATGAATTTATGGAACAAGTATTTTGAATTATTAATCCAATTTCACTGTAGCATTTTAGGATTCTAACTATATAAGCTCCCTTAAAAGTAATAGTTATCCTATTGTTTATAGAGCTCTTTTTTAACAAATATTTAATTTCATTTCCTGGTAAATGGAATAAGTGACCTATGACCTTGTCCTGTATGGTTGTTGATAATATTCACAGAGTATTTTTTCGTGTCAATGGCCTCTGTATGACAATCATTCCACCACATTCCTCTAAACTTAACTATATTGCACAGGATTCCAGTATTGATCTTTCTAATACTGTAGCACTCCAGCATATTTTTCACATATAATTCTCCCCCTTTAAGATTATCCTTGATGTGTAATTTGTCTCTTCCCAGCTCAGCCACATTGAAAGATTTTAAACCCTTTTATAATAGGTACCTGATACATTATGATGACCTTAATGTAACCATCAGTCCAGAACTGGCTCTCCTGTGTATACAGGAAGTCAGTTACTCCGGTGTCGGACTTCCTGTGAAATAGCATCTAAAAAGTCTTTCCTGGCAGTTCCAAACACCTCCACTTCCCATCAAGCTCCAGCTTAATTGTTCCTCTGTATGTCTCCCAATGCATATTACTATTGAAGATATGAATTCTGCCCTATCTCAGCAATTAGTAGATCAGTCCCTACAGTGATTAGCTGCAGAGTTATAAAATGTCCTTTTCTCTACCTGTGAGTACTGTGTGCAGAATATCCTACTGTGTGTATTCTGTGAGATACTTTTCCCACTGTTCTCCCCTGCCTCCTGTTTGTGACAGATGAAATTCCTATCAGTCACAAGCAGGAGACGGGGAAGAGCAATTCCAGACAGTATCACATACTGTACGCTTGCACTGATACTCTACAGTGTATATTACAGGAGTTTTATAACGAAAGGATGTCAAGGAGCTGCCTGTCTTTAGAAAAGACTTAGAACAAGTGCAATGCAATTAGACTCAGCTGCCTATACCTGTCTAGAGCCAGGGACATAATGGGAATTTAGGGTGCAGGACTGTGAATGAGACACATTAGGGCAATCACATCAGAGATCCTGGCACCTTGTCTACAACAAGCATGCAAAAGGTATACACAAGAGCCTTGTGAATACCTGTTGCCTATTACTACAAGGGCAAAAAATTAAAAAAACTGGAGAGCTTTTTTACCAGTTTACTTTGTTACTATAGAAAGTAGTAATTACTAGAGTCATATAGTTCACAAATATTCTAAACTAAGAAATGAAATGTGGGCTACAATAGTGGTAACTGAAAAAGAGGCTCAAATAGCCTATTTTTATCCAATTTGCATCTAGTATTTATGCGTTTTCAAGGGAATTAGAACAAAGCCTGTTTTAAGGAGTTGTTTTGTCAGTAGTTTTGAAACATACCTATGCTGATAGTGGTGTTATTTCTGTGGCTGAGAAAAAAGCTTTAATCGTGCTTACTCTGTAATTCCAAGGGTCCGTTTTGCACTAGTCTGATTACCCAGGACGATACAAGTTGAATGTGGGAGGAATAATTGGTACCGCAGTCATTCCTCCCTCATTCAGTTCTGTTGATTATCGGCAGCCCATCACTGATTACTTACGGAGATGTAATGCTCATAATCCGGCATCTTTCATCCTGATGGAAGATACCCATCAGCCGACAAACAAGCATTTGCTCATTCATGAGCTGATCAGCTGCTTGACAATATGCGACAATTATTGGGGACAAGTGTTCCTATGAACCACGCTGTCTAATAAGGCCCTTACACTCTCCAGTGAGCCCTTGTAACATTATTAGCATAAGGTGTTTTCGGAGAGGTGACTTTTCAGATGTGCTGTGTACACTAGAGGATAATCAGCAGTAATCTCATTATCATCGTCTATAATCGATGGTCAAAAATAGATTAAAATATACATTCAGAGCAATACTAATTCTCTGTAGATGACATGCTTATAATAAAATAAAATATAACTATTCTTTTATGGCTTATTTTTAATACTTTTCTTTGACCATACAAAATAAACCTGAATTTTCCTTATAAAGAAAGAGAAATCATGAATATAACAATAAGTACCAATGCTTTAAGATTGTTTGAATGAGCTTATACCAGTTTTGTCAAGCCTCATTGTACTTTTAGGTTTTCAGCTCATTTAAGAAACCATTACATGCTCAACAGTTTGACAGTTTAATAGTATGCACTTCTATGGCTGCCATTCTAGAAATACAGTGGCTAATTTGTTCCCATCACTGAATATAGACTTATGGTCTCTACATAACTAGCTTTGGAATGATGTGTAAAGTTATATTTTACTGTTTTATAGACATAATATGATAAAATTATGTATATAATGTAAGAGTATATAAATTGCAGAAAATGCAGACTGGTTAATGCACATCTTTCTTAAAAATCGGAAAATAAAAAAACACAGCAACAACATAATGAACGTTTGATATTCATGTTTTGGTACGTAATCCAGTATACTGCATATATAAGAAAACAGTCTGTGTGTGTACTTTAGTGAAAATAAAGAGTACTGCCAGCAGTTTTAACACATTAACTCATTTTGTATGAAAAAGAATCAAAATCTTTTTGAAAAAAAATCTTGTGTAAATTTGCTATTGTCTTTTTAGGTCTCTGCTTTGAAAAACATTTGGGTTACGCAGTGTTATATAAATTGTGTATATCAGTAAAGAACTGCAATTACATTATTTGAATTTTGTTGCAAGAATCTAGGTTGTCTATTCTAGAAGGTATCCATATACAATGCTATGTAGTCTGCAAAGAATGCCCATATATAAACTTATGGAAATTTAAAAATTATAGAGCTAACATAAATTTGCCAATAAATTAAGAATGAGTCAAAATGAATGCTGTATGAAATCAAAGGCCATTTAACTACTCTAAATGTAATTACTTATAGCTGGATGTTATGACAAGCTTTAAGAAATACTTGTAAAGAAAGGTGCTTTTCAATAGTTCTAAGCAGCTTAAAGTTAATTTCACTGCCAATTTTTTTTTTTTTTCAAAACACTAATCTATTTTCCTACATAAAGTATAATAAATTAAGTATATGGACAGAAGTGAAAAAAAAAATATTCGTAGAAATTTTTAAAAGTCTACTCCTTAAGAGGCAACGCTCATGACCTAAACATTTGAATCAACATGTCATGTTTGCCTTTGTTAACCTCAACTGTTCATTTTCTGTAATAAAAAATAAAAATATGGAAGCAACTTACAGTAATCAAATCTATGTTTGTTACATTGTTGGAATGACTACTCATTGCTGTGGAACGTGATTGGTACATTTTTATTACCGCTGTCATCGAAGATTGTTTAGAAACTCAATGACTTAATATTGTATTATCTGATTACACATGACAGCGCCTTAATAAATGGAATGTTTTCAGTATGGATTAGCATTCATGAATTAACAAATGACCAAGCAGGCAATGGAACAAAATGTCATGTATTATGATTACCATGTTAATTTCTGGCTATGTATTTTTGTTTTGTGATCGAAGTGCCTTTGAGGAGTGTACTTTGAAAATAAAAGTTAATAAATGGGAAAAAAATCCCCATTATAATGACCTAACAATTTAAATAATATTTATTAATTAAAATATGTGTACTTTATTTCACAAAATGTTTTATTTTTCTCATGCTCATTATGGTGAACAGTTATCAAATAGAAAACCATTTTGTTCTTTAGTTTACCATCATAGAATATCTCTAATAGAAAAAAAAAAAACTAATATCTTTAGCTTAACAGAAAGGATAGATTTGATATTCAGTTTTTTTAAGATCTGTTAGAATTATTGTGATTTATTAAAAAATAATGCATCCATTCGCTAATTCATACCATTCTCAGAAAACAAAAGGCTATGGATACTAAAATAATATGTACGGTACTTGCATTATGGACCCTGTTGTGGTACTTTTGTGCATTATTTGGTATGTATTGGTCACATTTTGGCCCCAGTACAAAACCTGTAAAATGATCATCCACCTACCATGTGCCTTTTATAATACTGGCATCTTCTTTTATGGTTTTTAATTGTCTTATGGAACTGTTACCTGCTACCCCTACATCTACAACCCTGTTAGCAAATTATTTAACTTCCATGTTCTGTTTTTCCCTACTAAGTGGTTTAGATTAACTAATGTATCTACGCCAAAAATCTTTCTAAAAAGTAGTGCAATTTGGCACATTTTGGGTTACATTAACTCATATAAGCCACTTTGTGCCATATTAAAGTCGCAAATTTTTTTGGACGGCATTTTTGTGGCAAAATCTGTGACTTTTCTCTGCTCACGGCACTTTTCCAGAGTGGCAAGAAAAGGGGGCATGGTGTTGGAGGACATTCAGGTTTTTGGCATAGATTTAGGTCTGTTGCACAGCCTGCTGGAGGAAGCGCCAAACTTATGTAGACCTCTGCTCCTACATAACTTTGGTGCTTCTGCCAGCAGTGCAGAGGGGCTTAAGACTGCCATGGAAAACATGATTCTCAATAAATGCCCCCCTTGGGTTTTTACACTTGGGCGTTCACAGATCTCATAGGGTATCATAGCAAAACTTAGTATGGGCTCCCTAGTTTCTGAGTATGCATGTGTCAATCACTCCCAGGCAATGCAGATTGCAAAGCACAGTGCCCAGGATTGCTGATAAATGTATGTTTTTTTTGTTTTAACAGAAAAAAAAAAATTAAAAATTGTAATATATAAGTTCCACTTGGCCTTATCCAATTTATATGACTTCTATGTCAGTAAAGTAAAAATGTTGCTTCATAAATATAGTACTCATCTGAATGCCTTATTAACACCAGACAACTGTAATAAATACATTGATAAATATCCTGCTTCCTTCTATTACAAAGCTGGCTGCCTCCAGCCACCACTAGGGAAAGCTCAGTGTATAGGAATTCATACAATTACTGTAATTGATGGTGGCACCATGGAAATGCATTTTCCATGGTACCACTGTTACTTTCTGCTGGTTCTCAATCTTCAATTCTTTGACTTTCTGGCTCAAAAAATGAATTTATAAATGATGAATTCTGCACCTTTATGGTTTTTTTGGAATCCTCCAGAACCACTTGAATGTCTCTTTTTTCTTTTAGAACACAGAGTTCAAAGGAACACCCCTCAATTCACCACTATGGGACTTTCAAAAATAGCTGAGTAATGGCTATTTTCAGAAGTTTCATAGCAGTGAATGGAGAGGACGCCATGCATGCACAGTAGTAGTGGTTCCATACCAAGCCCATTACATAAATACAGCACAAGAACCATGCACTGTATATAAATACAGCACCAGAACCAAGTACGGTACATATGTACAACACCAGAACCAAGCACAGTAAATAAATACAGCATCAGAACCAAGCAAGGAACATAAATACAGCACAGAACCAACCTCATTTCATAATAACAGCACCAGAGCGAAACATAGTATATAAATACAGCACCAGAACCAAGCTAATTATATAAACACACCACCGAACCAAGCTCATTACATAATTACTGCACCAGACCCAAGTTTATTACATAACAGCACCAGAACCAGTACGATGCATATATATAGCACAAACTCAAAAACAACTCAGTCCAGATAGTATTTGCATAAACAGGTTAGCCCTTGACATATACATATGTAAAGTGTGAAATTACAGGTTCTAAAACAGGCCTGAACAGGTGCAAAGGTATGTTGGGAGTGGCAGTTTCACAAAAGAGGATGCTACCACTCAATATAATTCTGTAGACCAGGGATGCCTAACCTGCGGCCCTCCGGCTGTTACAAACTACAACTCCCAGCATGCCAAGACAGCCTACAGCAGGGCATGATGGGAGTTGTAGTTTTACAACTGCTAGAGGGCTGCAGGTTGCGCATCCCTGTTGTAGACCATACAAGTGATTACAGCACTGATCAGACACAGTCAGTGGCAGAATAAACATTTACCTTTAGTGACTTAAAGGTGACGTCTCCTCCGGAGTTCTTCTGTTTCCCTTTAATTTCATGCGGTTTAGATACTGTGATGACTTCTCCCTGTCATCATGACTTGTCTTTGCTGAATTTGCTGCTCAGATGTCTTCATCTTTTCACGATACCACACATATCACTAACCTACATTGTAACACAAACTCATCGTAGTGCCATATTCTGTGCTCTGAATATAATAGCTGCGTAAACTGTGTCCCTAAATACAATCATATACTGTGCCCCCTGAAAATAAAGCACCACAGTCACAGTGCTCTTAGTGGTAGGACCCCCTTATATAATGCCACTCTTTTCCTCATGTATATATAGCCTCATGCTCTGTGCCCCTTGTATATAGTGCCCAGGTGTTGTGCCCACTGTATATATTACCAGGTTCTCTGCCCCATTATTTAGTGCCAGGATCTGTGACCCCTTTATATAGCACCTCTTTCTCTGTATCCCATTAATATAGTGCCAGATTCGGTGCCCCCTTTATATGATGCCAGGATCTGTGTATTCTTTATATAGTGCCACTTACTCTGTGCCCCTTTTATATAGGGCTTCTTCCTCTGTGCGCCGTTAGTGTCTTATGTTATGGGGCCAAAACTGACCAAATAACTCAAGTGTGAACTCAGTCTTACAGGTCAATGTTAGCGACAGGTATAAAGAACCATGCAGAGGCCCGAGATCCTACTATAGTATGAAAGACCGCACTACTTTTACACCAATTCACTTATTCCACATAGATTTCTACAGAACTTATTATATTAAACACTTATACAAGTAGAGCCCCCCGACAGAGTGGAGTGGGTGTCAGCAGTAAGTTTGTGTTGATGTCACTGATTATTTTGCATTTCCTCTGATCCGTCAGAACAATAACCCACAAAAAATGGATCCTGTCTGTGGAGCATCTGCCTTCACTCTGTCAGTATTTGGTCAGTAATCCATCAGTTTTGCTAAAGCCCCCCCAAAAAAAAGGAGTGGATTCAAAACAGAGATGACACGTGAATGGAATATTTGCATGTCTTCTATGTTTTGTACCCACTCCTGCTTTTGGCTACCAAACTATAAGCCAATTCTGATGCAAAATAGAGATCATGTCATGCAGGCCTAACAGTTTTAGAACATATAACTGCACCACTGAACGGCAAATATATTTTTATTTTGCCACTATTACACGCCACAAAAGTCTTTAGAACATATAACTGCACAGCTGAACGCCAAATATATTTTTATTTTGCCACTTATACATGCCACAAAAGGCTTTAGAACATATAACTGCACCACTGAGTGGCAAATATACTTTTTTTTTGCCACTTATACATGCCACAAAAGGCTTTAGAACATATGACTGCACCGCTGAACGGCAAATATATATTCCTTTTGCCACTAATACACGCCACAAAAGGCTTTAGAACATATAACTGCACTGCTGAACGGTAAATATATATTCCTTTTGCCACTAATACACGCCACAAAAGGCTTTAGAACATATAACTGCACTGCTGAACGGCAAATATATATTTTTTTCCACTTATACGCACCACAAAAGGCTTTAGAATATATGACTGCATCGTAGAACGGCAATTATATTTTTCTTTTGCCACTAATACACAACAAAAAGGGCTGTCATTTTAGCACTTCGCAACACAACAGCTAATAAGCCCCTTTTCCCCCACTAATACCAGCCAAAAGAACATATACTGTAACTGCACAGCACACGGGCAAATAACACGTAGAAATATCTCCTTGCAATTTGGGTCCCCAGTCAGTGCAGCAAGGTGTAATCGGATTGTTCCTGTTACCCAGGCTGTAAACTGCCCTACTGATCCCTGTTCTGCTTCAATACTGTGGAATGATTCCTCCCTCTCCTTTTCCTACACCTTGAAAAATATTTCCCTGAACTTGTAAATTGTTTTTTTTAGCACAATTTAGTTTTTAATAGCACTGTCCCTAGCACCTGCTGACGTCTCTCCCTGCACTAAATACACGGTAAAATGGCAGAATCCAAGATGGCTTAGGCTATTTATAGGGCTGTGACATCACAGGTTTGGCTGGCTGCTGATTGGCTGCATGCATGGCATTATGGGTGATCCCGCCTTCTCAGAGTTCCTTGCTCCATGTCCTCACACGTGCAGCAGACATTTTAGGAAAAAATGTGATTCTTTACTATGAAGTTTGAGGAAATTCGGATTCGGTGCGAATTGAATAATTCCTGAAATTCTGATCAAATTCCACTTTGTCAGCTTCGATTCGCTCATCTTTAGCTATGAGCTGGAAATCTTGAAATACATTTTCTGCATTTGTAAGCACAGGTCTGTATCTCATTTTATACCAATGAGGTAAAAGATGGAGAACCCAACCCATCTTGCAATTCTGGCCAAAGGTTTTAGTTAAGGAGAATATTTGACCTCCAATGTTTTCTAGTCTGTTATAATTTCAAAACTGCTAAAGCTTCTGTCTCTTAACATCAGTAAAGGATCTGCTTGCATACTGAACAGGTCTGTAGGGTCACCTGGACATCTCTGAACTAGGATGACACAACCCCACAGGACTGGCATTAACAATAGTTGGTGCTGTAGAAATATAATCTGCTTTAGTTGCTGCACAGGTAAGCCTTCTCTTTAGTACATTAGGTGCTATTTACTTTACAAGAACCTCACCTTCATGAAACCACTTTGCGAATTAAAGAGGTTTTCCAAGTATTCAATATTGATAATCTATTATCAATTTCAGATCCATAGCCATCTCATCTCCATCAATCAGCTGTTTTAGGCAGCTGATGGCACCAGAAATTATACAGTGAATGGAGACAGACACAGAAGGCTCCATCTGTGTAGTGGTTGTACTGAGGCACTGCAGTTCAGCCCCCATTCACTTGAGAGATCCAATATGCCAGCATCAGAAACTACACAGTTGATGAAGCCTTCTGCTACTGGCAGGGCGGTGCAAGGATTTTTGTCGCCCTAGGCAAAAGAAAAGTTTGCCCCCCCCCCCCATGTGACATCACAATGCCCTACCCATATGATCTGCCATATTAACTAATGCCAGTGCTGCACACAGTGCGTGTTTACATTAAAAAGCCTGCAGGGAAAGGCTATAGACACCAGAGCCACTACATTAATCTGCAATGGTTCTGGGAACTATAGTGTCCCTTTAATGTGAGGCAAATTAGAGACTAGTGCCACAAATAATATACTAGATTGCCTACTTACAACCAGATCTGGATGATGATGGGCTCTGGCTGCAGTCTGGCTCCACTGGTCTGGTGTAGAACAGGCTTTCTGGAGGCTGTTTGTAACTGTGGTCACAAAAATCAATGTTTTTTGGGGCCCTTTACACAGCTCAAAGTCTGGGCCCATCCATAAGTCCACCTACATGTTCCACCCACAAGTTCATTCACAGGGGGTGGAGTTTCACATGTTCCTTGTCACTCTCTCTTTCTCCCCCCTCCCTCCCTTGTCACTCTCTTCCTCACCCCCTCCCTCCCTTGTCACTCTCTTTCTCCCAACTCTCCCTTGTCACTTTTTTCCTCCCCCTCCCTTGTCACTCTCTTCCTCCCCCTCCCTTGCCACTCTCTTCCGCCCCCCTCCATTGTCATGCTTTTCTTCCCCCCTCCCTTGTCACTCTCTTCCTCACCCCCTCCCTTGTCACTCTCTTCTTTCCCCCTCCTTTGTCACTCTCTCCCCCCCTCCATTGTCACTCTCGTCCTCGCCCCCTGCCTTGTCACTCTATTCCTCACCCCGTCTCGTGTCACTTTCTTCATCCCCCCTCCCTCCACTACCTCTAGTGTAGCGTGCCTGAGCTCTGTATGGTCCGCGGGTATGGGAGCTTTTCACACTGTGTGCGCACTTCCTGTCAGTCCGGCCGGGTATAGGAGACAGATGCTCCCTGTACCTGTGGACCATACAGAGCTTGGCCACGCTACACTAGAGGGACTGACGGGAAGGAGCGCTGAGCGCTTCCTTTCTGTCAGCCCCTTTCCTCTTGCTGTGCCCGGGCGGTGCGCCCTCAAGGGCATGCCAGCCCGGTCAGTGCTGCAGCCTCCTGAGGCTCTATATAGAGTGCTCTGGCAGCTCCAGCATGAGGGGGGCAGCTCCAAGGGGTGCCCTAGGCGGCTGCCTAGTCTGCCTATAGGACACGCCGGACCTGGCTACTGGCTCCATCCACTGTATAGTTACTGAAGACAAAATGGCTTTTAAAATAGCTGATCAGCAAGGGTGCCAGGTGTCAGACTCCCCACTGATTTGATATAGATAACCTACTCTGAGGATTGGTGCTGCAGTTCATGGGATCTATGCTTTATAACATTCAATAGGAAAGGAACCGCTTATTTATAGTGGATAAAAACCTGCCCTGGTCAAGCAATGCACAACTTGCTTTAAGACACAGAACATATATATATATATATATATATATGTATACTGTATATATATATAGGAAAGGACGAAGCAGCACACTATGTTACATTTGGGTGCAAATCAGGCCATACGAACCGACACCAGGTTCACGTAAATAAAAATGGAAAAAAGCCAGCAGCACTCCAATATTATCCAAAAAGTTATAAAGGTTCATTCACCCAGTGTCAAAATATCAACGTTAAAACCGCTTGTTGCCAAAGCTATGAGCTATGAGAAAGACCACAACAAGCAGTTGAAACGTCGCTATTTTGACACTGGGTGAATAAACCTTTATAACTTTTTGGATAATATTGGAGTGCTGCAGGCTTTTTTCTATATATATATATATGAATGGCAGTCTGATTAGGCTGCATTTGTGGGAGGGGCGGAGGCTCTACTTAAACCAGGCACAGCCCCACCTAGTGGCGGGCGTTTTCTCAGTTGCACAGGGGATGCTGGTGTGTCAGCAGGGTGCACTCTCCTCTGCTAGGAGGTTTCTTTCACTACAGTATGGAGCTGGAATGGAGCTTTTTCTTCTGCCCGTGGCTACCGTAGGGACGCGTGAGCCATGTATGTAAGTTAATTTAGCCGTGTCTGTCTCTCCGGCCGGCTGGAATCTGACTTTTCTTGCGAGCGGGAGGCATCGCCTCAAAATCGTCAGCTTCTCAGGTTTGTTTTGTCGGAGTTAAACAATTCCTTTCACTTTGTTTGTTAGGTAATCTGATTTAGTTCCCCTTCTATCTCACGTGTTTTACATTCACGTTGTTTCGCTTTGAAAAGTTACTTCAGCCTGTATGTGGTAAGGAAGGTTTACCTGGGCTGCATGTGATGTTATGTTGGAGATTGGATGCAGCTGTTGCTTGTTACGGCTCTTGCTATAGCAAATACTTCCCATGTGACCCGCCCCTCCCCCGCAATCAGGGCTGCGTGTATGCTTCAACTCTTTACGCCAGGTTTGCCCTGTCAATTGAGACGCTGCCTTCTCATGTCTGCTCTTTCAACATGCTCATTTTCTGAGCGGTGCTCTCGTCCGCTCTCGCATCACGTTTACGCTCCACGCATGGCCACAACAGCGGATAAATCTGTCTTATTCTCTGTGCATTTATTTATTTTTCTGTCATCCTGTTTTTTGCATTCATACCGCTTTTGCTTTCATATGTTTGCTTGCACCACACTCAGACTGGTGTTACACGTCCACTGTTGCTTAGGCCCATTCCAAGAGCAGGTTCATGTCACCGTTAGTTTGTTTTTGCCTCGTTCACTGCAGGCTGCGGTCATACCAAATTTTACGTTTGGCCTATTGCCAGATTTGGGGTTCACACTACTGCTGTGACTCCGGGTTTTACTTTCACATTTACGTCTCAATGTTCCCGCCCATCCACGTCTGCTGTTACAGCAAGTTAATACTCCTTTCACGCTCTAGCTGAGTTCACACGTTTGCTGTTACATCTAGTACTGCACTCCATTCCCTGCTAGAACTGCGTCCATGCGTTCGCTGTCGCGACGCTATCTTATTCCGCTCACATTCAGGTCTGCATTTTGGTTCTACCATGTTTTTTAGGTTTCACTCATTCCAGGTCCACAGTCACCCATCTGCTGGCACACCATGCTCCCATTCAAGCCACATTCTCCCGTCCGTTTCTAAGTCACGGTTGTTTTTACTCGATTGTCACACTGAGGCAGTTGGTGGCTCCGGTGCCACTCTCCTGTCAAACATGATGGGCATCAATGGTCATTTTCTTTACATCTGGTTTTTCTGCGTGTATACATCAAGTGGGTCTCTAGTTGCAAGCAAAAAAATAAAAATTTTGTCTGCTCTCCTTTACTTCTGGTTTGTATTCACTAAGATTGCTCCCACTGCCCCAGTTCAATAAACAGCCTCTCGCTGGGGCCAGTGGGTCATTAGGGTTTGAGCTTCCTTCTCACTACTGTTTCTTTCAAGTTTTTCAGTTGTTTGTCGCGACAAGGGACTTGACTTTGCAAATCGCAATGCCTCAGGTTTTGGTTGTTCTCTCTTCTCCGTTTCATATTCCACGTTTGCATTTTTAAGTTTTATGGCTGGTTTCGGTTTTTATGCTTATGTCCGTTGTTCAGATTACTATTGTCCATACCTGTCAGCAATCACGTTCCTTTCAAGGCCACTTTTAGACGTCCCAATCATCCTAGTTGTTGCTTTTTCCATCATGTTGGGCTCACTCTTATTTATCTTAACCCATCACGTACATCTAGGACGGCCTCATGGCCCCGGGGGCCCCTTAATTGCTTGCGCCGCAAGGCTGCGGCGGCCCCTTGATTGCTTTGGTCTCATGGCCGCAGAGGCCCCATGACTGCTTCGGCCTCAGGGAGCAGGGATTTCATGACCGCTCCGACCCCATGGTTTCGGGGGCATGATGACCGCTTCGGCCCCTTGGCATCAGGGTCTCGAGGACTACCTTGGCCTTACGGCTTGGGGACCTCATCAATGCTTTGGTCTCATGGCTCTGGGGGTCCCATGACTGCCTTGGGCTCATGGCGCTAGGGGCCCCATGTCTGTTTGGCCGCATGCCTTGTGGGCCCCTTGGCTGCTTGGCCTCATGACTTGAGGTCCTCGCGATTTCTGTGGCCTCAATGCTTTGCTTTGGCCTCATGGCTATGGGGGCCCCCTAGGGTGGCTCGGGTCTCATGGCTTGGGGGCCCCTATGATTACTTGGCCTCAGGTTTTGGGGGGCCCCATGTTCGCTTTTGCTTCATGGCTTGGGGACCCCATGACTGCTTGGCCTCATGGCTTAGGGATTCGCTGACTGCTTTGGCTCCATGGCTTTGAGGGCTCGCTGACTGCTTCGGCCCCATGGCTTTGAGGGCTTGCTGACTGCTTCGGCCACATGGCTTTGAGGGCTCGCTGACTGCTTCGGCCCCATGGCTTTGAGGGCTCGCTGATGGCTTCGGGGGCTCGAAGGCTTCTCTTCCCCATGGCTTGAGGGCTCGATGACTGCTTCGCCCCTATGGCTGGGGGCCCGGCGACTGCTTCGGCTCCATGGCTTCGGGGGCAAGATGACCGCTTCGGCCCCATGGCTTCGGGGGAAAGATGACCGCTTCGGCCCCATGGCTTCGGGGGCACGATGACCTCTTCGGCCCCAAGGCTTCGGGGGCACGATGACCGATTCGGCCCCATGGCTTCGGGGGCAAGATGACCGCTTCGGCCCCATGGCTTCGGGGGCCCGATGACCGCTTCAGCCCCATGGCTTCGGGGGCACGATGACCGCTTCGGCTCCATGGCTTCGGGGGCACGATGACCGCTTTGGCTCCATGGCTTCGGGGCACGATGACTGCTTCGGCTCCATGGCTCGGGGCACGATGACTGCTCCGGCTCCATGGCTTTGGGGGCACGATGACCGCTTCGGCTCCATGGCTTCGGGGCACGATGACCGCTCGGCTCCATGGCTTCGGGGGCACGATGACCGCTCGGCTCCATGGCTCGGGGCACGATGACCGCTCGGCTCCATGACTTCGGGGGCACGATGACTGCTTCGGCTCCATGGCTTCGGGGGCACGATGACTGCTTCGGCTCCATGGCTTCGGGGCACGATGACTGCTTCGCCTCCATGGCTTCGGGGGCACTATGACTGCTTCGGCTCCATGGCTTCGGGGGCACTATGACTGCTTCGGCTCCATGGCTTCGGGGGCACTATGAATGCTTTGGCTCCATGGCTTCGGGGGCACGATGACTGCTTCGGCCCCATGGTTTCAGGGGACCGATGACTGTTTTTCGTCCTGCCTGGTGATCTACCTGGTGGGTTGAACTTCTGTGCATCCAGGTTGATTTGGCCCAAATGTCTCACATCCATATCTGCTTCTTTGTTCATCAGGGCGCAGGCCACTTTTCCAAAGTCTGTCGGTGGTGCATCCATTGTCTGCCACGCTTCCCTAGGTGTACTCTTCCTTAACGAAGCTCAGCCTGGTCAGGGTCACCTGCCATGCGGGTCAGGCGACTTTTTCAGTAACATTAGCCTGTCCGGTATTCAGGTTAGACCCTCGGTTTTAATTAGTACGCATAGTATCGAGGCCATTTGTCATAGTTATAACTTCCTGCGGTCTGCCAGTTAGGTATCGTATGTACATATGCATTCGTTCTGCATACCACAGGCGGTATCGCTGTACAGCTCCATCCACCAGGCAGTCCTTTGCATTGCGCTCTCCTGTTCTTCTAGTCCCCTCGGCAAACATAATTTATTATTCACCATTTTGTACTGCTCCCTCGGCTGGAGAATCTTTTACTGCACGGCTACCTTCACCGGATAGTCGGATATGCTTACTCTCCGGGTTTAGTCTTTACTACACTGTCCCTCTTCTGGACATGGTTCTTTACAACACGGCTTCTTCTGGCGGACTTTGGGTGCCACATGGATTCTTTCCGTTTGTTCCTCATTTCTGCATTGCTTCTTTTGCTGGTTACTCCTTGTTACCACTCGTTTCTCTCTGCGGACAATTTAGTGCTTGGCAGGGATCATGGTAGGTCATTTGCTATGCTCGGCTGACAGGAAGCTGATTCCAGAAACATACTAATAGACTTAATCGTGGTACATATAGGATTGGCGGTGGCACCACACTGCCGCCCAATACAACGTATCGTTATTGTCTTTGGAGCGTGGGCCACCCCCGGGTGTCATAGCTCTTGTTCATTTTGTTAGGCCCTTGTTCTCTAACTCAATGTCCTTAGCCCATTACATTCCAATCATCCACATTCAATTATTTATACCACACTTAGGCTTCTGTTTTAAACCTATTGTTTGTACTTGTTGCATTCTTCACCATAGTTGGTTGCCCTCTTATGTTTTTCTTCACGTCCAATAATCAATGTGGCCAGCTCACAAACTCCTGCCTGGTCGACAGATCACCTGTCTGGCGATGCTCCCCCCCAGGACCAGACTTCAATTTCCGGAGTTCAAGTCATTGCGGTCATCGGCCACCTACCTTCAGGTTCTCGTACCAAATGACACTCGTCATTTGGTGTCACCGGCCACGTTGGTCTGGTCTCGTGTTCACGATATTCGCCTGTCAGGTTTTTTTTTTTTCAGGAAATGTAGTTATTTTAAGTATCGCATATCACATCGGTCAGGCCCATGGTGTAATCCCGCCCGTACTTTCTTTAGGTCACTTTTTAGTTATTTTCTTGTTTTCCCCTCATATTTGTCACTTATATTACCATGCCGGTTACCTTTTCAATCAGCCAGGTCTGCAAACAAAATCGCCAGCAGCTTACTGCAATCGCACTCCTTCACTCGCGTGAGGGCATCGACAGGATTCCATATACTACGTTCTTAGCTTATTGCTTTACATCCTCTCCTGGCCTACATGGTATTCTTCGGGCCCTTCTTTGCATAGTCTAGACAGTTAGGCTCTCAGTTCTCCGGTCTCATAAGGCTAGGGGGAATTTGTCAGTGCTCGCACCACAACCATGTCTTCAGGTTTAGTTAGTATCGTCCACGCTTCCTTCTGAAGCGTTTCCCACTTCCTCCCTCGTGCATTGGGGCAGAATCAGCGACATTCAGCATTCTGTCCTGGCTCTATCCGCAGGATGGATGCAGGCATCATTATGGTTGACTTATGTACCCGAACTCTCGTGGGAGATATGGCTTCGCAGTTTGGATCAAGGGTTTCTTTGTACAGGCCATTCAAGTCTCTTTTCACCCTACATGTCTGGTTTTTGCCTATCCACGGACATGGCTACAGGCACACCACTAGCCATTTAGTTAGGTAAGATGCGTATTGCAGTTACGGTGGGTCTCGGTGTTTATCCCACTAGGGCTCTTCGGCTTTTGTGTCCGTAGCCCTGACCACAAGTATGGCAGTCTGATTAGGCTGCATTTGTGGGAGGGGCGGAGGCTCTACTTAAACCAGGCACAGCCCCACCTAGGGGTGGGCGTTTTCTCAGTTGCCCCACCCTCCCTCCCTTTCTATTTTCACTTCTACAGGGTATGCCCCCCTTTTTATAGGCCTACCCACGGACATGGCTACAGGCACACCACTAGCCATTTAGTTAGGTAAGATGCGTATTGCAGTTATGGTGGGTCTCAGTGTTTATCCCACTAGGGCTCTTCAGCTTTCGTGTCCGTAGCCCTGACCACAAATATATATATATATATATATATATATATATAGAAGAAAAACAGAATCCACGGCACCACCTTCAGTAGTCTGTGTCTTTATTTCACTAAGGGCAACGTTTCGGTTTTCCCAATGAAACCGTTCTTCAAGCCAGTCACTGGCTTGAGGACGGTTTCATTGGGAAAACCGAAACGTTGCCCTTGGTGAAATAAAGACACAGACTACTGAAGGTGGTGCCGTGGATTCTGTTTTTCTTCTATGTATTCAGAGAGTTGAAGTCCCTCTCTGCACCACAGGCACACCAAACGATTCACAAGCGGTGCGGTTCACCAGTTTTTTCGTTTCTATATACATATATATATATATATATATATATATAATATATTTGCAGAATACTCCTGAAAAACCTAAAGGAAAATGTATTAAGAGAGGCGCTGGGGTGCAGATATGAGGCTTCTGTATGCCAGAAAACAAAAGGTTTGTGACATAATTTAGACCAATTTTTGTAATTATAGTCAATATATCAGACTGCAGGAGGATAGATCCTTCTCATTGTTCCAGTAAGTGATGTGGAAAGTGCAAGGCTGCAAAAAGTAGCCATTTTTCGGTACAATGGGTCATACAGTCATTGTACATATGTCTTTTTAATAAAGATGTTTGCCTCTCAACTCTTTCAAGCTCTATTCTACATTTTCTTTATTCCACACATCCAGCGTTCTATACCATATATGTAGCCTGACTAGTGGATTAGAATTGTACTATTTTTAAAGTCCTGCACCCCAGAATTTTGTCTTCAAATAGTATCAAAATTGAGCTTTAGCAATGTTTTGGGATCAACTTGACCAACAATTTTGCCACATTTTGCATTTTTATAACACTTACTCCAGTTGTCAAAACTGGGTGGGAAAGGGGCATGGTTTGTTATATTAATGAGTTTCACTCCATATAATTTTTTTTTTAAAGTTCCAAAGTTACTCTAGTAAGATGATAGTCACACTAGTAAGAGGGTAGCACAGAAAAACTGCAGTAACATTTCTAAACATGTTAGGTTTAAAAATACTCCAAAATTTAACAAACAACCTGAGACATTTGATAAATTTAGCGTAAAGTTTCAAAACTGACTTCTAAAATTGCCCTTAGAAATTGCAAATGTCTATCTTGGCAGCTCCCTGTTTTAAAAACAATACATTGATGAGGACTGCTCTGCATTTACTAGCATTTACTTCAGAAGGATTTGTCCAGCTGTCTTAAAGAGCTGTGACCTCTAGACACTAAAATAATAGTATAGCGATAAGGATGTTTACATTGATTTTCTAATATACCGTATGTCTGTTCGACAGAGGCTAGACTCTCAACATCAATTTACAGGATTACTACTATCTATCTACTTGACTAAAGTTGAATAAAACGACTCCTCTACATCACATGGCTCTTTAAGAGACTACACTTTGCAAACTGACCATAACTATGAAAAGACAAAGGAGCTTTACGGTATAACAATCCAGAGTTGCATAGGGAGCTCCTATATGAAACCAGGTATGTTCATTATATTAAGATGTTTTCATTAGGGACGTGGTTCATTTTATTATATGCATCACTTTCCTTCATAGGAGTCAAGCTCATTTCGCCATTGTCATTTCAAGCTGTCTATAGTTGAGAGCAACAAGACATGATACCATCTATCTAGTATACAAAACACATTATTCCCCTTTCATTTGGTCAACAACCCTGAATGTACATTTACTAGACATCAAAGTTGTTGTACCATGTAGACATCATAGTGGTAAGCCCAGTGTGTTAATGCATTACATGCACAACTATTCATTTGAATGGCTGTCATGCAATGCTACATATGCCCTGAACTCACATTAATAAAATGCTAAAAACAAACTGAACCATGGTAGACAACTAAAAAGTGTGATCATCTAAACATATTTCATTTACAGTTGTGTTCAAAATTATTCAACCCCCACTAAAAATTGAGTGTTTTGGCCAGTTTGACATTGATTTTGATCATTTCAGTCATCTTGTTTACAATTAAATCAAAGAGGCACTTGTAAGTCAGACAAATATAACATTTATAATGAAATAACCACAAATATCTTTTCTGTGCTCACATCATTATCAGTTTTATTCAACCCCCAAGTGACATTCAATCTTAGTACTTAGTAAAACATCCTTTTCCAGTTATAACAGCTTTTAAACGTGAAGCATAGCTTGACACAAGTGTCTTGCAGTGATCTACGGGTATCTTCGCCCATTCTTCATGGGCAAAAGCCTCCAGTTCAGTCACATTCTTAGGCTTGCTCGCTGCAACTGCTTTCTTTAAGTCCCACCAGAGGTTCTCAATCGGATTTAAGTCTGGTGACTGCGATGGCCACTTCAAAATGTTCCAGCCTTTAATCTGCAACCATGCTCTAGTGGACTTGGAGGTATGCTTGGGATCATTGTCCTGTTGAAAGGTCCAACGTCTCCCAAGCCTCAGGTTTGTGACGGACTGCATCACATTTGCATCCAATATCTCCTGGTACTGAAGAGAATTCATGGTACCTTGCACACGCTGAAGCTTCCCTGTACCTGTAGAAGCAAAACAGCCCCAAAGAATGATTGACCCCCCGCCATGCTTCACAGTAGGCAAGGTGTTCTTTTCTTCATAGGCCTTGTTCTTCCTCCTCCAAACATAGCGTTGAACCATGGGCCCAAACAGTTCTAATTTTGTTTCCTCAGTCCACAGAAAACTATCCCAAAACTTTTGTGGTTTGTCCACATGACTTTTGGCATACTGCAGTCGACTATGTTTAACATCTTTGCAATCTTCTTATAGCCATTGCCCTTCCTGTGAAGAGAAATCACCTCTTCTCTTGTCTTCCTGGACCATTCTCTTGACTTCACCATGTTTGTAAACACACCAGTAAATGTCTAGAAGGAGCTGAGTATCACAGTCATTTTACATCTGCCTAATTGGTGCTTATTATGCTTGATTGCTGCTCCTTGACATCCACAAGTGTTTTCAATACCTTATCGAAAACACTTGAATGAACCTCTGTTCTTAAGAGTGGTAGTCTTTAAGGGGTTGAATAATTGTGTCAATTAAGAAATCACAAAAAAAACATTTAATACTGTATTACAAAAACAATTGATGTCATTTTAGTTGCATTTGGTTCTTTAAAAAGTCCTTGTAAGATTTCATTCTGAACACAATTACAAATGTACACTAAATTCCCTAAAACCCTTTACAGCATTGGGGGTTGAATAATTTTGAACACAACTGTATAACACGTTTGTCATTTTATTTTTTTGCTTCCATTTTCAGAGATTTAGAAGAACTTGCCCAAGAACATCATTCATTGTATCGTTCTACATTTTAAATTTACATTTTTACATTTTAAATGAGAATTTCAAATGCTGGTGATTATACAAGTGGCAGATCAGGCAATGGTCAGTCATAGGGCGCCCAAAGCCTGTCCTTCATAAGAGCTTTATAGGAAATCTTCGGATGGTACATAGTTAGTACTCAGCACCTGTATTTCCAAATTTGCTAGCTGTGCCTCCCATCACCATATGGGGTTTTATCATTTAGGATATTGGTGTCACCTGTGACATTGGTGACATATTGCTAGGGTATGCCACGAATGTCAGATATGTGCTGTTCCCACCACTGGGGCCCACACCTATGTTCATAATGGACCCTCCACAAGTGAAAGAGAGAGAACCGCTCATTTGTGGTGTGCTTCCATGGGAATTCTGAAAATAGCCAAGTGGGCAATCTGCTGTTTTCAGAAGTCCCTTAGAGATGAATGGAGGGAGGCCACCCATGCGTAGTGCGCTCTAGTTCACTTTGGAGTCTCCGTTCTACAAATAGGTGTGGGTCCCACCTCTATCTGACATTGGTGGCATATCCCAGCAATATAGATGGCCCAAACTATCTGCCGGAAAACAGTTCCCGGCGAACATAGCTTGTTCGCGTTCGCCTCGGCGGGCGAACACATGCAATGTTTTGTCCGCCCCCTATACATCATCATTGAGCAAACTTTGACCCTGTACCTCACAGTCAGCAGACACATTCCAGCCGATCAGCAGCATACCCTCCCTCCCAGACCCTCCCATCTCCTGAACAGCATCCATTTTAGATTAATTCGGAAGCTGCAGTCTTAGTGAGAGGAGAGACAGTGGAGCTGATGCTGATTTAATTGGGAAATCGATAGCTAGGCTAGTGTATTCAGTGTCCACTCCAGTCCTGAAAGACTCATCTGATCTCTGCTGTAAGGACAGCGTCCTGACAGCACCCCAAAAAGCCCTTTTTTGGGCTGCAACATTAGTCTGCTTTTTTTTTTTTCTCCATATATTTATTGCAGTTGCCTGGCCTGCCCGTGTGTGAGGAGCTGCAGGCCCACAGACTGTAGTGTGCCCACTGCCAGTGCCCACCCCTTTCATCCCGTGTGGCACAGGACTTTGCATCAAAAAAAGGCATTTCATTTTTACACTTTAGTGTAATTTCAGTTGCTTGCCTGCTAGTGTGTGTCAGGCCGACTTCCAATGACTGTAGTGTGCCCACTGCCAGTGCCCACCACTGTCATACCGTGCGGCACAGGACTTTGCATAAAAAAAAGGCTTTTAATTTTTACACTTTAGTGTAATTTCAGTTGCTTGCCTGCTAGTGTGTGTCAGGCCGACTTCCACTGACTAGTGTGCCCACTGCCAGTGCCCACCACTGTCATACTGTGTGGCATAGGACTTTGCATCAAAAAAGGCTTTTAATTTTTACACTTTAGTGTAATTTCAGTTGCTTGCCTGCTAGTGTGTGTTAGGCCGACTTCCACTGACTGTAGTGTGCCCACTGCCAGTGCCCACCACTGTCATCCCGTGTGGCACAGGACTTTGCATAAAAAAAGGCTTTTAATTTTTACACTTTAGTGTAATTTCAGTTGCTTGCCTGTTAGTCTGTGTCAGGCTGACTTCCACTGACTGCAGTGTGCCCACTGCCAGTGCCCACCACTGTCATCCCGTGTGGCACAGGACATTGCATAAAAAAAGGCTTTTAATTTTTACACTTTAGTGTAATTTCAGTTGCTTGCCTGCTAGTGTGTGTCAGGCCCACTTCCACTGACTGTAGTGTGCCCACTGCCAGTGCCCACCACTGATAACGGGTGGCACAGTAGCTTGCCGATAAATAAGGCATTTAATTTTTAGACAGTAGTCTAATTTCAGTTGCTTGCCTGCTGCCAGTGTGTGTCAGGCCCACTTCCACAGACTGTAGTGTGCCCACTGCCAGTGCCAACCACTGATACCGGGTGGCACAGTAGCTTGCCGATAAATAAGGCATTTAATTTTTAGACAGTACTCTATTTTCAGTTACTTGCCTGCTGCCAATGTGTGTCAGGCCCACTTCCACTGACTGTAGTATGCCCACTGCCAGTGCCCACCACTGATACCGCGTGGCACAGTAGCTTGCCGATAAATAATGCATTTAATTTTTACACATTAGTCTAATTTCAGTTGCTTGCCTGCTAGTGTGTGTCAGGCCGACTTCCACTGACTGCAGTGTGCCCACTGCCAGTGCCCACCACTGTCATCCCGTGTGGCACAGGACATTGCATAAAAAAAGGCTTTTAATTTTTACACTTTAGTGTAATTTCAGTTGCTTGCCTGCTAGTGTGTGTCAGGCTGACTTCCACTGACTGCAGTGTGCCCACTGCCAGTGCCAACCACTGATACCGGGTGGCACAGTAGCTTGCCGATAAATAAGGCATTTCATTTTTACACATTTGTCTAATCTTCCACAGACTGTAGTGTGCCCACTGCCAGTGCCAACCACTGATACCGGGTGGCACAGTAGCTTGCCGATAAATAAGGCATTTAATTTTTAGACAGTAGTCTAATTTCAGTTGCTTGCCTGCTGCCAGTGTGTGTCAGGCCCACTTCCACTGACTGTAGTGTGCCCACTGCCAGTGCCCACCACTGATACCGGGTGGCACAGTAGCTTGCCGATAAATAAGGCATTTAATTTTTAGACAGTAGTCTAATTTCAGTTGCTTGCCTGCTGCCAGTGTGTGTCAGGCCCACTTCCACAGACTGTAGTGTGCCCACTGCCAGTGCCAACCACTGATACCGGGTGGCACAGTAGCTTGCCGATAAATAAGGCATTTCATTTTTACACATTTGTCTAATCTTCCACAGACTGTAGTGTGCCCACTGCCAGTGCCAACCACTGATACCGGGTGGCACAGTAGCTTGCCGATAAATAAGGCATTTAATTTTTAGACAGTAGTCTAATTTCAGTTGCTTGCCTGCTGCCAGTGTGTGTCAGGCCCACTTCCACTGACTGTAGTGTGCCCACTGCCAGTGCCCACCACTGATACCGGGTGGCACAGTAGCTTGCCGATAAATAAGGCATTTAATTTTTAGACAGTAGTCTAATTTCAGTTGCTTGCCTGCTGCCAGTGTGTGTCAGGCCCACTTCCACAGACTGTAGTGTGCCCACTGCCAGTGCCAACCACTGATACCGGGTGGCACAGTAGCTTGCCGATAAATAAGGCATTTAATTTTTAGACAGTAGTCTAATTTCAGTTGCTTGCCTGCTGCCAGTGTGTGTCAGGCCCACTTCCACAGACTGTAGTGTGCCCACTGCCAGTGCCCACCACTCAGACCGGGTGGCACAGTACCTAGCACGCGTAGTACCACTTATCTAAAAAAAAATGACAGGCAGAGGCAGGCCACCCCGCAGGGGCCATCGTGGTCGTGGTGATGTGATTTCCACTGTCCCTGGAATAATGCCTAGTGTTCAAAGGCCACGTACTCTGAACCCGATAAATTCTAAGGACATAGTTGACTGGCTTAGACAGGACACCCAATCTTCAACAGCTTCCGCTAAGAACCTTGACGCACCATCCTCCTCCAGCTCAGCTTCGGTCACCTGCTCTCAAGTTACCACGCTCCCGCCCGCCCGCCACCACCACTACCACCACAGCCACCACAGCCGCTTTGCTTTATCCGTCAGAGGAGTTATTTACTCATTAGTTGGATGCAATTAGTGATGCGCAACCATTATTGCCAGATCATGTAGATTACAGGGATATGTCTAAGTCAGGCAGGATTACACACATGGACGTACAGTGTGATGATGATGATGTTGTACCCGCTGCAGCTTCCTTTGCTGAGGTGTCAGATACAAGTGAAGCGGTTGATGATGACGATGTGACCACGGATGCCACGTGGGTGCCTGCTCGAAGAGAAGAAGAGGGGGAAAGTTCAGAAGGGGAGACAAAGAGAAGGAGGAAACGAGTTGGAAGCAGGGGGAGGTCGTTGCAAGGAGTTAGTGGCACATTCAGACAGCATGTATCGGCACCCGGCGTCTGCCAGACAGCACGCTAGTCAACGCATGCTGTTGCCATCACCAGAATGCCGTCATTGCAAATCTCAGCAGTGTGGCATTTTTTTTGTGTGTCTGCCTCGGATAACAGCAATGCCATTTGCAACCTGTGCCAAAAGAAACTGAGTCGTGGGAAGTCCAACACCCACCTCGGTACAACTGCTTTGCGAAGGCACATGATCTCACATCACAAATGCCTATGGGATCAACACATGAGTACAAGCAGCACACAAACTCAAAGCCACCATGCTCCTTCAGGTCCAGCATCTTCAGCCACGTCAACCACTGCTGTCCTCCCTACCCCCTCTCAACCAACCGCCACTCCGCCTCTCACCTTCAGCAGTTCCTGCTCATCTGCCCACAGTCAGGTGTCTGTTAAGAAAATGTTTGAGCGTAAGAAGCCAATGTCACAGAGTTACCCCCTTGCCCGGCGACTGACAGCTGGCTTGACGGAACTCTTAGCCTGCCAGCTTTTACCATACCAGCTGGTGGAGTCTGAGGCCTTTAAAAAATTTGTCGCTATTGGGACACCACAGTGGAAGGTACCCGGACGAATTTTTTTTTCAAAAAAGGCAATCCCAAACCTCTACAATGTTATTGAAAAGGAAGTCATGGCATCTCTGGCATACAGTGTTGGGGCAAGGGTCCATCTGACCACTGATACCTGGTCTGCAAAGCACGGTCAGGGCAGGTATATCATGTACACTGCGCATTGGGTCAACCTGCGGACGGCTGACAAGCATGGAATGCGTGGCTCCGCAGCGGAGTTGGTGACACCGCCACGACTTGCAGGCAGACCTACTGCCACCTTCTCTACTCCTACTCCATCCTCTTCGATATCCTCCTCGGCTGAGTCTTCTTCTGCTGCGGCATCTGGCTGCACATCAACTGAATCCCCCCAGCTCCCCAGGGGCTATTCCACATCCCGGATACAACAGTGTCACGCTGTCTTGGGGTTGACTTGCCTGAAAGCAGAGAGCCACACAGGACCAGCACTCCTGTCCGCCCTTAACGCACAGGTGGATCAGTGGCTGACCCCGCACCAACTGGAGATCGGCAAAGTGGTGTGTGACAATGAAACAAATTTGTTGTCGGCATTGAATTTGGGCAAGTTGTCACATGTGCCTTGCATGGCACATGTGTTAAATCTCATGGTACAACGCTTTGTGTCTAAGTACCCAGGATTACAGGATGTCCTCAAGCAGGCCAGGAAGTTGTGTGGCCATTTCAGGCGTTCCTAAAAGGCCATGGCGCACTTTTCCGATATTCAGCGGCGAAACAACATGCCAGTGAGGCGCTTGATTTGCGACAGCCCGACACGTTGGAATTCAACACCCCTAATGTTCGACCGCCTGCTCCAACAAGAAAAAGCCGTCAACGAGTATTTGTATGACCGGGGTGCTAGGACAGCCTCTGCGGAGCTGGGAATTTTTTTGCCACATTACTGGACGCTCATGCGCAATGCCTGTAGGCTCATGCGTCCTTTTGAGGAGGTGACAAACCTAGTCAGTCGCACCGAAGGCATCATCAGTAACCTCATCCCATTTGTTTTCTTCCTGGAGCGTGCCCTGCGAAGAGTGATGGATCAGGCTGTAGATGAGCGTGAAGAGGAAGAGTTGTGGTCACCATCACCACCAGAAACAGCCTTTTCATCATCGCTTGCTGGACCTGCGGCAACGCTGGAAGAGGAGTATGAGGAAGAGGAGTCAGAGGAGGAATGTGGCGGCTTTGAGGAGGAGGAAGACCAACCACAGCAGGCACCCCAGGGTGCTCGTTGTTGTCACCTATCTGGGACCCATGGTGTTGTACATGGCTGGGGGGAAGAACAGACCGTCAATGACATCAGTGAGGACGAGGAACGGGAAATGAGTAGCTCTGCATCCAACCTTGTTCAAATGGGGTCTTTCATGATGTCATGTCAGTTGAGGGACCCTCGTATAAAAAGGATGAAGGAGAACGACCTGTACTGGGTGGCCACGCTACTAGACCCCCGGTATAAGCAGAAAGTGGCAGAAATGTTACCAAATTACCGAAAGTCGGAAAGGATGCAGCAGTTCAAAAGCAAACTAAAAAATATGCTTTACACAGCTTATAAGGGGGATGTCACAACACAACGGGAATCTAACAGGGGAAGAGGTGAATGTAATCCCCCTCCTACCACGGCGGCAAGGACTGGACGATTTACAGATGTGTTGTTGATGGAGGACATGCAGAGCTTTTTTAGTCCTACACATTGCCACAGCCCTTCGGGATCCAGCCTTAGAGAACGACTCGACCGACAGGTAGCAGTTTACCTCGCCTTAACAGCAGATATCGACACTCTGAGGAGCGATGAACCCCTTCACTACTGGGTGTGCAGGCTTGACCTGTGGCCTGAGCTATCCCAGTTTGCGATAGAACTTCTGGACTACCCTGCTTCAAGTGTCCCATCAGAAAGGACCTTCAGTGCATCAGGAGGCATTGTCACTGACAAGAGAAGTCGCCTCGGTCAAAAAAGTGTTGATTACCTCACCTTCATAAAGATGAATGAGGCATGGATCCCGAAGGAACTAACAGTGGGGGATACGTTTGACTAACAAAAGGCCTGATGACATGCCTTGGCCTCAAAATGGTTCCCATGCTGCTGTATTTAATGTCTGCATACCGGATGACTTCCGTGAATTCTCCACCACCAACTAGGGTTCAAGCCGCAATGTTTTAGTCACTTTTCTGCCTGGAAAACATCAATTTTTCCGGCCGCTGCTACAATAGCGGCTGCAACAATGCCATTATTTTTCAGGCATGTGTACATGCCTAATTTTTCTGTCCAATGGTGCAGCACTGTGGCTGCAGAAACAAAACAAACAAAAAAAGGCACATACAAGTGTCAATTCCCCTTTGTGATCTTTACCTTGTTGTGGTGAAGGGGCTTGCGTATCACAATGAAGCAATCATCACCTCTATGAGTGTGTTGGCAATGTTGCCACACCCCAGATGATAAGGCCGTTGCTTCATTATGGTCAGACCAAAAGCGATCGGACGGCTTGATAATATTTCATAGAAAAAACATTAATTTACCTTTTTTTTAAAGTTGTATGGGTTTTTAATACATAAAATAAAAAATCATAATAAAGTCTCTTAATAGTTTATTAGAAATAATGCAGACAATTAAAAAAATCCCCATCAATTCCAATACAAAGCAAGTACAGAGCTCAGAACTAAATTATTTCATGATGTCGGAATGGTTCGTTAATTCAACAATGTTTAATCAATTCGACACACGTCCCCGGATAGGGTACGTAACAGGGATCAAATTGATAGGAATAGTACTAGTTAAGAGACCACTCATATAGGGTGCCACAGCACATTGCTCTGTGCACGCCCAGTGCCCCAATTTGGGAGTATGAGGACCGACCAAGCTGCTTTTTCCATCTCCCGGTTCCTAAAATCAATTCAGTTTGGTGTATGAGAGTTTGGTCTGTCACTGTGAAGGCAGTCGAAGGTACCCGGCCTAAATTTTTTTTCACAAAAGGCAATCCCTGATATGGGATGTAACAGGGATTAAACTGATGAGAATAGTACTACAGCAAATACCACTCATATGGGGTGTGACAGTAAATTGCACGGCGCAGACGCAGTGACCGTGGATTAAAACAAAGGGAAGGGAGCCAGCGTTTTTTTAACCATCTCCCCGTTCGAAAAATTAATTCAATAAATGGACCCCAGATTGGGGACGTTAGAGGGATTAAACTGATGAGAATAGTACTACAGAAAATACCACTCATATCGGCTGTGACAGTAAATTGCACGGCGCAGACGCAGTCACCGTGGATAAAAACAAAGGGAAGGGAGCCAGCGTTTTTTTAACCATCTCCCCGTTCGAAAAATCAATTCAATAAATGGACCCCAGATTGGGGACGTTAGAGGGATTAAACTGATGAGAATAGTACTACAGAAAATACCACTCATATCGGCTTTGACAGTAAATTGCACGGCGCAGACGCAGTCACCGTGGATAAAAACAAAGGGGAGGGAGCCAGCGTTTTTTTACCATCTCACTGTTTGAGAAATCAATTCAATAAATGGACCCCAGATTGGGGACTTTAGAGGGATTAAACTGATGAGAATAGTACTACAGAAAATACCACTCATATCGGGTGTGACAGTAAATTGCACGGCGCAGACGCAGTGACCGTGGATAAAAACAAAGGGGAGGGAGCCAGCGTTTTTTTAACAATCTCCCCGTTCGAAAAATTAATTTAATTCACTTTTCGGGGACCCTTGGTGTTGTACGTGGCTGGGTGGAGGAAGAAACCTTCAATGATATCACCGGGACATGGCTAGCTTGGTATCCAACCTTGTGCAAATAGGGAGTTTGCGGTTGTGCAAATGGACTGTTTGCGGTTGTTTGCAGTGCATTAAAAGGGGAGTTTGGTCTGTCAATGTCTGTAAAGTGGGCGTAACCCTTACACTACCTGATCGATACAACATCATACCTGATCGTATACACACACTAGATGTTTTAAAGCATGTTATTCCAAACTATTTAGGAATGTTAGTTGATTTATGTCCTTTATGGATTAAAACCCGACTCTGCGTCCACTACGTAATTTTCCATGGGAGTTTTGCCATGGATCCCCCTCCGGCATGCCACAGTCCAGGTGTTGGTCCCCTTGAAACAACTTTTCCATCACTATTGTGGCCAGAAAGAGTCCCTGTGGGTTTTAAAATTCGCCTGCCTATTGAAGTCTATGGTGGTTCGCTTGGTTCGCCCGTTCTCGAACATTTGCGGAAGTTCGCGTTCGCCGTTCACGAACGGAAAATTTTATGTTTAATATTATGTTTTATTACCCAGCAATATGCCACCTATGTTTGAGTTTAGAAAACCTGTTTGAACTCCTGATAGTTGATTAGAATGGCAACAACATTTAGAATATCCTCTAAAGAGGACCTGCCCCCTCTCTTGACGTGTCTGTTTTAGTAACTACTTGCATTCCCCATGTAAAAACATTCTGGATCATCTATTTGCATGGCATGTATTCGTTGTGCCATTTCTTTATTATTCCTGCTAAAATATATGATTGAAGGTGCATCTGTGTGTTACCACTTGGGTGTGTGTCCCTGTACAGTCTGATACTATCCAATCAGTGCTGCTATTATCTGACCGCATAGGTATACTCCCCAACTGGTAACACCCACCTGGGTCTTCATTTTAAACTGCAAGCAAATCATTCATAACTTCTTGCAGAAATAATAAAGGATCAGTACAACATAGTCATACAAATTGATGTCCCAAAAGTGTTATTACATGGGGAATGCAAGTAGTTGCTAAACAGACAAGTCAGGAGAGGTTATAGGTCATCTTTAAAGTACCTGGAGTGGTCTATCTTTTGTAGCATTTTAGCCATGTTTAATATTGTATATCAATATTCTATTATCTTAAGGCTTAGCAATAAAAAATGCTTTGTCTGCCAAAAACATTCCATCATTTGTACTCCTTTTAACATTTTTACATGTAATCTGCTTTTTCGTTGCAGGTAATTGCCTGTTTCTAATCTTTGCCTTATTATTTTGTTGGCCTAAAAAAGAAAAGGATTGAAGCAGATTAGAAGATTCCCAAGACACTATCTAACAATTAGCATGTCCTTAAAACAGAAAACTCTCTTGGGGGCCAGCTGTTAATTTATTCTAAATTAAGCTTGCTCTAATTATGTTTCATTGTAAACTCCGTGAGCCTTTTAAGAGCTTTGTATACTAGATGTAATGAAGAAAACATCTTCAAATCTACATCTTATAGTGGGTTTGTTTGAATGCAAATGTAAGTAAATGTATTATGACTTATGAGAGAATCTGGTGGGATTCCCACTGCATCTATGGAGTAAATATTACCCTTTTATCCTATACTATTACATTTTTTTATGATCTTAGAAATAACAACCAATGAAAATGAATAGAGTTAATCTGTATTAATTGTACCTCTCTAATGGCCCAGAGTAACTAGAAATTATAGTGCATTGAGTAAAGAAATCTGTAGCCAGTAGGATTAAAGAAATCAAACTGATCATTGTGGTTCTCCACACTCATTAAATGTAGAACCTGCCATGTGAAAATGATGAAATGTTATTCTTGTGAAATTTGATATTTTTTACACTGAATATCAACACTGCTAAAGAAATGTGTGATTGTTACAATTAGAAAAAAATGTGAAAGTGTAGCACAACCTAAATAGAAAATACCAGACCGCGTACCATTACAAAAATATCTTTATTAATCCATGTTAAAAATGCACACAGAGCACATATAATTAAAAGTTACATTGAGGGGGTGCATAGATGGGCGGCATCCAAGAGGAGAGACAAAAGGGGAGTTTGCAAACAAATTAATTAAAAAAAGTGCAAGTGCATACAATCATAGAATAACATACCCATATTGTGTCTCTCCTCCAGGATGGCACCAGCCCCGACGCGCGTTTCGGCGCAAGCCTTCGTCTGGGGCTCTTTATGTAGCAGAAAGTTAAGTATCCTAGAAATGCATTGCATTTCGTATTACTGTACTTGAGTTACAGACTGTATTCCAGAGCTGCATTCACAGTTTCGCCAGCTGATGACAGCTTATTGACAGACACGTAATTGAAAAAACAGCTATTTCACCAGCAGCACTGCTATATATTGCCTAGGGTAAGCACCAGACTTCCTTGAATGCACATCCCAGAGAATGTGGTGGGCAAATATTGGCCCATTTGGTATACTGGAAGATTTAAACTAGTTGATATTTGCAGAATTAAAAGTCTACAAATGGAGAAGAGATAAATATAGGGGCTGTAACTCAGGATAAGTAGAAAATTACATATAACTGTCCATCCAAGATTTTTTGTCTCCCAAATATTGTAGTATTTATATATACCTGGGGACAGAATTTTCTGAATTTATCCTCTGTACCGAAATGCAATGCATTTGAAGCAAAGCCTTCAAAATGTGATTGAATGCAGACTTTTAGCTTTAATTAAACTATAATTCAGTTTCACAGGCTCCAACATAATTGGATAATTTACTGATAAGCCTTCTCATGATCCGCTTTGACCTGATCATGAGAAATTAACGAGATAAAGGGTCCGGAGCTGTTTCCAAGTGTGGAATTTACATTTGCTAGTTCTAAGGCTACTTTCACACTGGCGTTTTGGTTTCCGTTTGTGAGATCCATTCACGGATCTCACAAGTGGTCCAAAACGGATCAGTTTTGCCCTTAATGCATTCTGAATGGATAGGGATCCGCTTAGAATGCATCAGTTTGGCTCAGTTTGGTTCCGTTCCGTCTCTATTCCGCTTTGGTGTCCGTCTGACGAAACTGAGCCAAACGGATCCTGACACACAATGTAAGTCAATGAGGACGGATCCGTTTTCACTGACACAATATGGCACAATAGAAAACGGATCCGTCCCCCATTGACTTTCATTGGTGTTCAAGACGGATCCACTTAGTCTATGTTAAAGATAATACAAACGGATACGTTCTGAACAGATGCATGAGGTTGTATGATCTGAACTGATGCGTTTGTGCAGATCCATGATGGATCCACACCAAACGCGAGTGTGAAAGTAGCCTAAAATGCATGTAGCCTGTAAATGCATGTCATCTTTTCTGACTGATCAGGCATTTTTATGCCTGATCAGTCAGAAAAATGCATTGCAATGCCGGATCCGTTTTTCCGGTGTCATCGGGCAAAACGGATCCTGCATTTATTTTTTTCACATTTTTAGAGGTCTGCGCATGTGCAGAATGGAATGCCAGATCCGTTGTGGCGGTATTTTAATGCCGGATCCAGCAATAATGCAAGTCAATGGAAATTAATGTCGGCATTCCGGCATATGTTCCGGCATTTTGGACTGAGATAAAACCGCAGCATGCTGCGGTATTTCCTCCATCCAAAATGACTGACATTGACTGAACTGATGCATCCTGAACGGATTTCTCTCAATTTAAAATGCATGGGGATGTGACTGATCAGTTTTTTTTCCGGCATAGAGCCCCGATGACTGAACTCTATGCTGGAAAAGAATAACGCTAGTATGAAAGTACCCTAAATAGGACTTCTCATTATATGGCTCAAAGAAGAGTTGTCCATGCAAAGAAAAGGGATAAAGAAAAAAACTTTAGCAGTAGCTAAATCAACAATTTGGCACATTCTTATGATTGTAGTATTCTTCCCAAAAACAATCTCAAGGAAGTGGATGTATTTGCAACATTTAAAATCAAGAGATGCCTCTGTGAATTTAAATCAAGAGGACTTATGTCAAGAAGTAAAGCACTGTTAACACTCAAGGACACAAATGTCAGATTAGATTTTGCTAGAAAGCATATGAAAAAACTGTCCAGATTTTTGACAAGATTCTATGGACAAATGAAAAAAGATTAACTTGTAGCAGTGAGATAGGAAGAGTTCAGAATGATGAAGGAAAGGAAGGGCCCGTGACCTGAAAAGAAAACTATCAGTCCTAAGGGACCTAGGAAGCACATAATCTGTCATGGAGGCAGTGTTTTGTCATGGGCATGTATGGCTGCCCATGGAACTAGGTGAATAGTATTTACTGATGATGTGACTGTGGATAAATGTAGCAGCATTAATACTGAAGTGTAGAGCTATACATTCTGCTCCTATTTTTTTTAATTAAATATTTATTTATAATTACAAAAAATAAAAGAGACGAAAACACATGGTCTTATACATATCACAAAAACATTCATTATTAAGAAATATTTTACCCCCCCCCCCAACCCCACTACCTCCCTTCCCCCCACCCAGGCATAGTGGGGAAAAAAATATCTAGTGATCTAATTCACTTAAAAATGCCCTTAAATCTCTTGTTGGCGATCTGGTTTATACCTTTACTCAAAATGCAGTTTCTCCAGTAGAATTGTTAATTAAAGCTTCTGCTGCCAGGCCCTACATTTAAGGCATTCCTCAAATTTCAAGAATTGTGATACAGTTTACCTAAAGGCATACGAGGCCTTATTTAGGGCCAATTTTTTTCCTCATTTGTCTTAATATGATTGTGATAACCAAACAGATATATTAAAGGGTCCATATCAACTTTTATACCAGCAGCTATATTCTGTTGATCTAATACCTGTGTCTAAAATCAATGTGGCTTCATGCACCTCCACATTAAGTATATTAGATCAGCAGTATCTACATTACATTTAGGGCAAAAGGGAGAACCCCCCTTTGCTACTTTCACCATTTGAGTAGGGGCATAAAACATTATATAAAAAAAAGATAAAACTGGGAAAGCCTATATGATTTTGAACAAGAAAGCATTCTATTTAATAACTTTGATATCTCTCCTAATCTATTCAGAGATATTTTATTTGCTATTTTTCTAAAATAATTTATTAAAAAGTACACTATAAACCTTTAATAGTATATGCTTACTTTTTGCTATATTAAAGATTGATGCCAAAGCCCCCAGCTCCAGAAGAGTAAGACTCTTATCATACACTTATTTGCCCAGAGCAGATCTCAATTTGTCCACAAACTTGTACTTTTCAAGGGCCTCCGTAAGATTACTTACCTACAAGAGCAAGCAATTGTAGGTGTAACACCTGTAGATAGGAACAGACATGGACAGTGAGCCCTAATCTAGAATCCATCCTGCTTTCTCTACCTACTTGCAGTGCAAGCCCTAGGTAGCAAGACTGCAACTGGTCTACAGTTCCTATGCTACTTACATGCAGAGACAGACAAGCACCAAGAGACAAAACAGCACAAAAACAGTTTTGAATGTAAATGGGTCAGAACTAGAGTTGAGCGAACAGTTCGAGCATAGTTCGGGTTCGTACCGAATTTTGGGGTGTTCGGGACCTAATGGCATGGCTGTGATTGGCCAAGTGCAGCATGTGACCCAGCCTCTATTTAAGCTGGAGTCACGTAGTGCCGCACGTCACACTGCTCTGATTAGTGTAGGGAGAGGACGCAGCTGCTGTGAGGGCGAGATTAGGCAGGGAAAAGTCTGCAAAAGCACTAATGAAGTGATCGATCTACAGCTGTGAATGATTGAACTTCTGCTAGTTAGTTGCTCACTGGTTTTTAGGCTGCACAGAGCGTTTTTCTGTCACTTATTTTCTGAGGTGATCGGCGGCCATTTTGTGACTTGTGGTGCACCAGAACAAGCTGCCACCAAGTCCATCAATCCATCAATACTAGTTTTGTTTTGCTATATCCTACATCAGGGGCTTGGCTGTGCTAATTGTCACCCCTAGAAACTATTAAGGGGTTAAATACAATTGCCAAAATACCAATCCCCTAAATCTGGTGTTCCAGCTTTGGCTAGCCAAGTATAATACTGTCTGCTGTTTGGCAAAGGATAGATTATTTTCTGTGGGGAAATTTAATTGTCAAAATAGCAATCCCCTAAATCTGGTGTCCCAGCACTGGCTAGCAAACTATAATAGTGTCCGCCAAAACATATATTTTATTCTGGGGTGAAATTCAATTGCCAAAATAGCAATACCCTGAATCTGGTGTTCCAGCTGTTGCAGGCCTAGTTTAAATCTGTCCATAACAGGGTATATTTTGTTCTGGGGTGAAATTCAATTGCCAAAATAGCAATACCATAAATCAGTGGTTTCAGCTGTGGCTGGCCAAGTTTCATAGTGTCCTGCAAAGGATATATTTTATTCTGGGGTGAAATTCAATTGCCAAAATAGCAATACCCTGAATCTGGTGTTCCAGCTGTTGCAGGTCTAGTTTAAATCTGTCCGTAACAGGGTATATTTTGTTCTGGGGTGAAATTCAATTGCCAAAATAGCAATACCATAAATCAGTGGTTTCAGCTGTGGCTGGCAAACTATAATAGTGTCCGCCAAAAGATATATTTTGTTGTGGGGTGAAATTCAATTGCCAAAATAGCCATACCATAAATCAGTGGTTTCAGCTGTGGCTGGCCAAGTTTCATAGTGTCCTGCAAATTATATATTTTGTTCTGGGGTGAAATTCAATTGCAAAAATAGCAATACCCTGAATCTGGTGTTCCAGCTGTTGCAGGCCTAGTTTAAATCTGTCTATAAAAGGATACCTTTCATCCAGGGCCTAAATACTAGCCCTAAAAGAGATATTCCCCTAAATCAGTGGTTACTGCTGTGCCTGGATTAGTGTAATACGCTACATAAATAAATAGGCAGATAGTGTTAGGTGCCTGTAAAAAAAAGGCCTGAATTTGAAATCAATACATTGGGCCAAATATTTTTTTTCTTATTGTGGTGCTTGGTGAATGGTAACAATGAGGAAAACATCTAGTAAGGGAAGCGAACGCGGTCGTGGTGGTGTTGGGAGAGGACGTGGCCATTCTGCCACAGACACACGTCCTAGTGAACCAACTACCTCAGGTTCCAGTACCCGCCAGAATTTATAGCGATATTTGGTGGGGCCCAATGCCGTTCTAAGGATGGTAAGGCCTGAGCAGGTACAGGCGCTAGTCAATTGGGTGGCCGACAGTAGATCCAGCACGTTCACAACATTATCTCCCACCCAGTCTTCTGCAGAAAGAGCACAGGTAGCGCCTGAAAACCAAGCCCATCAGTCTGTCACATCACCCCCATGCATATCAGGGAAACTGTCTGAGCCTCAAGTTATGCAGCAGTCTCTTATACTGTTTGAAGACTCTGCTGGCAGGGTTTCCCAAGGGAATCCACCTAGCCCTTCCCCAGTGGTGGAAGACATAGAATACACTGATGCACAACCACTGATGTTTCCTGATGATGAGGACATGGGAATACCATCTCATCGCAGTCCGCACGTCTCTGATGATGATGAAACACAAGTGCCAACTGCTGCGTCTTTCTGTAGTGTGCAGACCGAACAGGAGGTCAGGGAGGAAGACTGTGTGGAAGACGATGCAGGGGACGATGAGGTCCTAGACCCCACATGGAATGAAGGTCGTGCCACTGACTTTGATAGTTCAGAGGAAGAGGCAGTGGTGAGACCGAGCCAACAGCGTAGTAAAAGAGGGAGCAGGGGGCAAAAGCAGAACAGCCGCCTCCAAGAGAGTTCGCCTGCTACTGGCCACCGCCACCAGGGACCGAGCACCCGCAAAGACCCGAGTGGTTTGCACGCTGTGCCATCAGAGCCTGAAGCGAGGCATTAACGTTCTGAACCTTAGCACAACCTGCATGACCAGGCATCTACATGCAAAGCATGAACTGCAGTGGAGTAAACACCTTAAAAGCAAGGAACTCACTCTGGCTCCCCCTGCTCCCTCTTCTGCTGCTGCCTCGGCCTCTTCCTCCGCCTCGGGAGGAATGTTGGCACTTGCCGCCCACCAAACAGAGAATGTGCCACCGACACCACCACCTGCATCACCAAGCATCTCCACCATGTCACACGGCAGCGTTCAGCTCTCCATCTCACAAACCTTGGAGAGAAAGCGTAAATTCCCACCTAGCCACCCTCGAGCCCTTGGCCTGAATGCCAGCATTTCTAAACTACTGGCCTTTGAAATGCTGTCATTCAGGCTAGTGGACACAGACAGCTTCAAACAGCTGATGTCCATGGCTGTCCCACAGTATGTTGTTCCCAGCCGCCACTACTTCTCCAAGACAGCCTTGCCTTTCCTGCACAACCAAGTATCCGATAAAATCAAGTGTGCACTGCGCAACGCCATCTGTGGCAAGGTCCACCTAACCACAGATACGTGAACCAGTAAGCACGGCCAGGGACGCTATATCTCCCTAACTGCACACTGGGTAAATGTAGTGGCGGCTGGGCCCCAGGCGGAGAGTTCCTTGGCGCACGTCCTTCCGCCGCCAAGGATCGCAGGGCATCATTCTTTGCCTCCTGTAGCCTCCTACTCGGCTTCCTCCTCCTCTGCTTCCTCCAGCTCATCCAGTCAGCCACACACCTTCACCACCAACTTCAGCACAGCCCGGAGTAAACGTCAGCAGGCCATTCTGAAACTCATATGTTTGGGGGACAGGCCCCACACCGCGCAGGAGTTGTGGCGGGGTATTGAACAACAGACGGACAAGTGGTTTCTGCCGGTGGGCCTCAAGCCCGGCCTGGTGGTGTGCGATAATGGGCGAAATCTCGTCGCAGCTCTGGGACTGGCCGGTTTGACGCACATTCCTTGCCTGGCGCATGTGCGGAATTTGGTGGTGCAGAAGTTCATTCACAACTACCCCGACATGTCAGAGCTGCTGCATAAAATGAGGGCCGTCTGTGCGCGCTTCCGGCGTTCACATCCTGCCGCTGCTCGTCTGTCTGCGCTACAGCGGAATTTCGCCCTTCCCGCTCACCGCCTCATATGCAACGTGCCCACCAGGTGGAACTCCACCTTGCACATGCTGGAGAGACTGTGCGAGCAGCAGTAGGCCATAGTGGAGTTTCAGCTGCAGCGCGCACGCGTCAGTCGCACTGCGGAACAGCACCCAATGATTGGGCCTCCATGCGAGACCTATGTGCCCTGTTGCGCTGTTTCGAGTACTCCACCCACATGACCAGTGGCGATGACACCGTTATCAGCGTTACAATACCACTTCTATGTCTCCTTGAGAAAACGCTTAGGGCGATGATGGAAGAGGAGGTGGCCCAAGAGGAGGAGGAGGAGGATGAGTGGTCATTTTTAGCACTTTCAGGCCAGTCTGTTAGAAGTGGCTCAGAGGGAGTTTTTTTGCAACAGCAGAGGCCAGGTACAAATGTGGCCAGCCAGGGCCCACTACTGGAGGATGAGGAGGAGGTGGAGGAGGATGAGGATGAAGCATGTTCACAGCCAGGTGGCACATGACACAGCTCAGGCCCATCACTGGTGCGTGGCTGGGGGGATACGGAGGACGATGACGATACGCCTCCCACAGAGGACAGCTTGTCCTTACCTCTAGAGAGCCTGGCACCAGGGCTGGGACAAGGTCCACCACCAACAGAGGCTGAGCTGCCCAAGTGCGCCCCCCCCCCCCCCCCCACCTGCTAAGATAAAATACGAGAGTATTGCGGTATGCAGAGATACCTTTTTATTCAGCTATTTATTTTATTCATACACCATGCTGTACAGTATATGCAGGATGTACAGGATTATAATATATGCTGTACAGCATGGTGTATGAACTATATCGTATATTGTACGGCATGGTGTATGGATTATTCTGTATATTGTACGGCATAGTGCAAGGATTATAATGTATACTGTACATTAAATGTATAGAGGTCACACCATGCCGGACAATATAACCCCTGCGCCATGCAGTACAATATACAGTATAGCCCCTACAAAGTGTAGAGATAGACTGTATATTGTGTGCATGCTATGTGTGTATACCATAAACATACTCCACATAAAAACTTACAATTACTTGGCTTGGACCTTGGAGATCTCAGACGACACTTCAACACTTTGGCTGGCGGGGCTAGGTCTAAGAACATGCCGTCCCCTGGGCAGTATGGTTTTTTGGTTCTTCTTCGGACACTGTACAAGAGGTAACAGGGGATAATATAACTGAGAAGGGCTATCAGGGGACATTATACAGGGGTCATATAACTTATATCACCCCTGTATAATGTCCCCTGATAGCCCTTCTAAGTTAAATTACCCCTGTATAATAATGTACCCCATAGTTATATTACCCCGCCCTGTATAATTTACCCAGATTATATAACTGAAGGATATCAGTTATACAGGGGTAATATAACTGAGGAGGGCTATCAGGGGACATTATACAGGGGGTAATATAACTGAGGGTATCTGAGGGTATCAGGGTACATTAATATACAGGGGTAATATAATGGAGGACAGCTATCAGGGGACATTATACTGGGGGTAATATAATGGAGGACAGCTATCAGGGGACATTATACTGGGGTAATGTAAGCTATATTACCCCTATATAGTGTGTAATATCCCTCCTGAGTTACATTACCCCTGTATAATAATGTATCCTGATACCCCTTAGTTATATTACCCCAGCAGGGTAATATAACTAAGGGATATCAGGGTACATAATTATACAGGGATAATATAACTCAGGAGGCCTATCAGTCATTATACATGGGTAATATAAGTTATATTGTACCCTGATACCCCTCAGTTATATTATATAACTGAGGGGTATCAGGGGACATTATGGGTAATATACCTGAGGGGTATCAGGGGACATTATACAGGGGTAATGTAAGCTATATTACCCCTGTATAATGTCTGATAGCCCTCCTCAGTTATGTTACCCCTGTATAATGTACAATGATACCCCTCGGTTATATTATATAACTGAGGGGTATCAGGGTACATTGAGGGTTATAACTGAGGAGGGGCTGGGGTAGCAGGCAGGCCATGAGGCTAGGTAGAGAACAGTACATACCTGCTGGGGCCAGGGCAGGGCCAGGCATTCTTCTAAGGGGTGCCTCTGGCTGGTGCTGTGGTGCAGGTGCAGCAGGCTCAGTCCTCCTCTGAAGCTGGGGCCTGGGCACGGAGGCTCACTAGAAGCAGCAGCAGCAGGCGCTCGCGCGGGCAGGCACACAGTGTGACGTGCTGACGTCAACTCTGCGGCTGCAGCGCTCCCAGCCTGCTCCCGCCCTGTACGCTCTGCCTACGCTGGGAACAGTGAAGCCGCCGTCCCTCCGCAGACGTGGTCAGTGGCCTCCCTGCCGCCCAGAGGCTGGGGAGCTGGCCTGCGCCCTGACGCTGGAGCGCCCTGAGGCTGGAGCCTCCCCAGCCTCTGTGTCGGCCCGGCCCTGCCTGGCACACATGAGCGACTACATGCTGCAGTGCCTGCGCAACGACAGCAGAGTTGCCCACATTTTAACATGTGCGGACTACTGGGTTGCCACCCTGCTGGATCCCCGGTACAAAGACAATGTGCCCACCTTACTTCCTGCACTGGAGCGTGATAGGAAGATGCGCGAGTAAAAGCGCACGCTGGTAGAGGCGCTCCTGAGAGCATTCGCAAATTTCACAGGGGAACAGGTGGAAGCCCAAGGTGAAGGCAGAGGAGGAGCAAGAGGTCGCCAACGCAGCAGTGTCACAGCCAGCTCCTCTGAGGGCAGGGTTAGCATGGCAGAAATGTGGAAAAGTTTTGTCTCCACGCCACAGCTAACTGCACCACCACCTGATACGGAACGTGTTAGCAGGAGGCAGCATTTCACTAACATGGTTGAACAGTACGTCTGCACACCCCTCCACGTACTGACTAATGGTTCGGCCCCATTCAACTTCTGGGTCTCCAAATTGTCCACGTGGCCAGAGTTAGCATTTTACGTTTTGTCTGAACGTGTATTCAGCACGGCAGGGGGCATCATTACTGACAAACGCAGTCGCCTGTCCACAGCCAACGTTGACAAGCTGACGTTCATAAAAATGAACCAGGTATGGATTCCACAGGCCCTGTGCCTCCCTTGTGCAGAATAGACATTTATAACTGCCTCCCCCTCAACCATATATTCTTGTACTCCGGGGCACTTCTTTATTCAATCCTCATTTTTTGAACTTTACCATGATCTTGCGGTGCAACCCAAAGTTGAATGAACCTCTCCCCTGTCTGGGTGGTGTGGCCAAATAACTGAAAGTGGCCTTCTCCAGTGGTGGGTGATATGACGCATGATTCCTTGCTGTGGGACCTCTCTCCTCTCTCTGGGTGCTGGGGCCGAAATAACTGAAAGTGGCCTTCTCCAGTGGTGGGTGATATGACGCATGATTCCTTGCTGTGGGACCTCTCTCCTCTGTCTGGGTTCTGGGGCCGAAATAACTGAAAGTGGCCTTCTCCAGTGGTGGGTGATATGACGCTTGATTCCTTGCTGTGGGACCTCTCTCCTCTGTCTGGGTGCTGGGCCGAAATAACTGAAAGTGGCCTTCTCCAGTGGTGGGTGATATGACGCCTTATTCCTTGCTGTGGGACCTCTCTCCTCTGTCTGGGTGCTGGGGCTGAAAAAACTGAAAGTGGCCTTCTCCAGTGGTGGGTGATATGACGCATGATTCCTTGCTGTGGGACCTCTCTCCTCTGTCTGGGTGCTGGGGCCGAAATAACTGAAAGTGGCCTTCTCCAGTGGTGGATGATATGGCGCATGATTCCTTGCTGTGGGACCTCTCTCCTCTGTCTGGGTGCTGGGGCCGAAATAACTGAAAAGTGGCCTTCTCCAGTGGTGGGTGATATGACGCATGATTCTCTGCTATGGGACCTCTCTCCAAATGATATTGGTTAATTTTTATTTATTTTATTTTATTTTAAATCATTTCTCTATCCACATTTGTTTGCATTTACCTACATTTTGCTGCCTTTTGCAGCCCTCTAGCCCTTTCCTGGACTATTTTACAGCCTTTTTAGTGCCCAAAAGTTCGGGTCCCCATTGACTTCAATGGGGTTCGGGTTCGGGATAAAGTTCAGGTCGAGTTCGGATCCCGAACCCGAACATTTTCGGGAAGTTCGGCCGAACTTCTCGAACCCGAACATCCAGGTGTTCGCTCATCTCTAGTCAGAACCAGACGGACAACGCAGTACCAAATGACAGACAGAGAGTGGTCAGAAGACAAGCCTGGATCAGAGGAACGAGCAATCTAATACACAGAGCACACCTAGTAAGTCTGGCACTGGTTTATGACCAGGAAGGGGTTTAAATAGAGCATCAAGTCTCTGGATCAGAACCTGATAGGTCATGACTAGGGGCTCCATTAATCAGAACACTATCACATAGGAATAGGGCAGCTGGGCAATCAGTCCACTGCTAATCTCCTCCAGCACACACACACTTTGTGGAGAAACAGCATTGCATCCTGTTGCTAAGGATGCTCCTGCGTCACCAAAGGGCGTGGCTTAGCAGCACGTCTCTCTCGGTGCATTCGCACCGAAGCTGGAGATCTCACCGCTGAAGCCCGGAAAGGTAAGTTTGTGACAGTAGGCTCTCGAGACAAGCTCAAATCATTCAAATCCCAACCCGCATCGATGAGAACTTAGACTACAAATTACAATCGAAGTATAGGAGCTATAGTATATTTAATTAAATGCTGCAAAACTATTAGGATATCTCTTTATTGTAAAGATGGATAATGAGCAATGACGAAAACATACCACAAAATTAATGCAGGACTATCAGAGGTTTTCCTGTACCAAGAATCCATAGTCAGGGGTCTAGACAGAGTGTAAAAGTAAAAAGAAAAAACTCACCTGTCACAAGCACTCCAGGTCAGCGACGAGCTCCAGTGGGGACCAGTAGAGGATGAAACTGAAGCTTGGTGCTGCACCCAGAGTGCTTTAGAAAGATAAGTCTTTTTTTCCTTTAGCATCCTGTCTCAGAGAAAAATAAATGAATGTAGTATTATTATTGTTAGTATTATTTAATGGCTAAGTTAGTGATCCGACCTTGTGATTGAGCACATTTGTGATTTACTGAAGACACAACTGAAGTCAGAAAGATCCACAAACAATAAGCCAATGAAGGCAGCTGTAGTAAAGATCCTGTGAAAATGGAGGGACTATAAACTTCTTGCATTAAAGCTGCAAGTCTACAATCACATCTCAATGACTTTGTTTCAAATCTATAGTGATGATTTACAGAATCGAAATTGTGAAAATTGTCACCATCCAAATACCTCTGCACCCAATGCTATGTTATCTTGAATACTGTTTTATGACAACTGCTAAGGCAGATAGAGATCATAAAGTAATGCTAGTAACTAACTTACAGTAGATCATATGCAAAATAGTGTGCGTGTGTAGCATATCACAATGTTTCTGTCAAAGCCTAATGCTTGCAATACCATAATTATTTGAGTTTACTTAATCAAAAGTGTTTAAAGAGGACATGGCTCTATGTTGTGCCATTCCTTTATTATTTCTACTAGAAGTTATGAATGAATTGCTAGCAGTCAGCAATGAGGGTCCAGAGGGGTGGTAACCAGTTGGGGGGGTGTACCTGCACAGACTAATTATAGCCAGTCAGTGCTGCCATTGTCAGTCTGTGCAGGTACACGCCATCCCAAACTGGTTAAAACCCCTCTGTATATTTACTGAAGGCTAATAGCAAAAGGAATAGCACAACAGAGAGCCATAAGAAATAGATGTTTCAGAATTGGTATTACACGGGAATGCATAAAGCTATTAAAACAGATATGTCAGGAGTGGCGAAAGGTCCTCTTTAACAAAAAATCTGGGCAGCATCTGGCTATTTTCATACGTTTGAAAACAGTGGTTAAAATTGAGATCAAAATTCTTATCATTCTGATATGTCAGGAAGGAATTTTTTTCATTGTGAAGAAATTTTTCCCCTAAAATGAGGAAAATTGGCTTCTACATCACAGGATTATTTTTTTTTGGCCTTCCTCTGGATCAACTTGCAGGATAACAGGCTGAACTGGATGGACAGATGTCTTTTTTTAGCCATACAAACTATGTTACTATGATATAAAAGTATTTTGTAGTTTAGACATTTTTTTATATTTATTAAGTGAAACTCTAGATTCATCAATGCAAAAAACAGCAAACTCAGATCTGTGTTACTATCGACCTCCGACGGTCCTTTCTTCCAGACTCTTTTCAGGACTATTAACCAACAGGGTGATGACTAAACCAAGCTTTCTTCTCGCCTAGGAAAATAAACTCAACATAACATTTTCTAAAGAAGAGATTTCACGCATCTTGTAATGCTCTAATGGTTTCTTGAGATGCATCAAAATACAAGACACTGATTATGTGGTACAGAACCCCAAAATTCTTGCATGTGATATGTGCAGCTTCTGTTGACAAATGTTGATGTTGTAATATTTATTAGTGATGAGTGGCAGGGGCAATATTCGAATTTGCGGTTATTTTCTTGATTGCGAAAATCGGCAGTGTAATATTCACGTATTGGGCGCACAATACAGGCGTGGGTCACTTTTGCTACATTTTTCAAGCTGCTATTCGCGATTGCACAAATCGACAATTAATGATGCCCATTTTTTTGTGCAATATGGGCAACTTCATATTTTAGCAGGTCTGACTACATATTAGTGATTGGTGCACTAAGTATTGTTGTGAACTTGTGACATCACAGCACTATGTATGTAGCATGTATTTATGGACAGCAGAACCTACAGCTATACTATATCACAATCTAACCTACCCTGACTATCTCCCACTAACTATCTGTATTATATATATGTAAGCTAACTAACTATGTAATCTGACATCTAAACACAGAGCACAGAAATGACACTGCTTCTCTCTCTCATAACTAAAAAAAATACAGAAAATGGCTGCTGGGGAGGTTCTTATATAGTAAGGGCTAGGCAACTTTCCTATTGCTTGCTAGGGATGTTGCAGAGCTCAGACAAAGACATTGCTGCCTTCTCATTGGCCCACAAGCAAGAAGCAGGGAGGGATCATGTGTAAAATCAAGAATATTCTCGAATACGAATGTATAGCACTATATTCTAAATGTTTGCAAATTCTCGAAGTGCCGATATTCGTGATAAATATTCACGAATCACGATTCTAATGTTTGTGCCCAACATTAATAATCATATAAGTGTTTTGTCCCACATATAATGGATCTGTCCAATTATATGTGGGACAAAACAACCCTTTTGGAGAGACATTGAGTCCATCTGCAAGCAAGTCACTGGTCAACCTATAAAGTTTAAATCAATGATTGTTTTACTTTGTTACCATTGATTTTCTTATCTTAATGATTACTGCAGCCGAGCTCTTTATCTTTCTACACAGGAAGTCTCAAGACTTCCCTAGGATCCAAGCGTGGACACCTACTGTAAATAACACATGATATGTAGAATGGAGGAACTTTTAAATTGGAAATTAAGTAACATAGCAATTTTGTACAGCTTTGGAACCATTGGTTAACCTTTCAATCTCAAAGTCCACTGACCCAACCTCAATCCCTCCTCCCATTATCTCCTTAAAGACTTAAAAGACTTGACACCATCTTTCACCTAGTATTTGTGAAAACTAAACAAGCGTACAGTATGTTCTCTTGCAAAGAATATATTATGGATTTACAAATAGATGGGAACTATAGGATTAATTTATTTTCCAGAAATATGACTATATTAGGCATATTTCTGGCACAGATTGTGGCGCAATGGTTAGTTGTGCTGCAATCTGTGACTTTTTCCCGCTCACGCCAGGTCTAAAATAGTGGGTGTGGTTTGGGTGGGGAAGGCAACGAGCTGGCAGGCCCTTCTCGTTCATTATTTTCCACGCATGTTTTAGGCGTAGAAAATGGTCTAACCCTCAGTTCACACTTGCGCGTTTTACAGCGCGTTCGAACACGCTGTAAAACGCATAACCGATGCAAACCAATGCTTCCCTATGGGACTGGTTCACATTTTCGCGTTTTACAGCGCGTTCGAACTATTGCGTTTACTATTGGCAAAAACGCGCACAAAAACACGCGAAAAACGCACGGAAAACGCGCGTCTCAGAAACGCTCAGGTGTGAACCCAGCGTAAATGTAAGCCAGCAAGAAAGCTGTCTTACATTTAGACTGCCGCAGGATGCAATGATTTGGAGAGGCCTGCGCCTCTTCATATCTTTGGTGGATCCACTGCTAGATATAGGGGTTACTAAGACCGGCATCTAAAACAGCATCTGACCCCCTATGTAGCTTTTTTTTGTTAGTTTTTGTGCTATGCTCTTGAAAGAATCTACTTACAAATTCAAGCAGCCTTGGCTGGATGATAAAGATGGTGCATTTTTAGCTAGCTTAGGCTTCATTCACATAATTCCAGCAGATGAGTAGATTACAGGAGTTACTGTATCCAGCATAGTCGGACACTACTGGGAACTGCAGGATCCCCATTTACTATAATGAGATCCTATGAGTTTCTGGGATAAATGTGAGCTTTCTGCTGCAGAAATACTACTACATGCAGAATTTTATTCTGCCAGAAAGCAGGCATTCTTGCTGGAAACCTAGTGGATCTCATTATAGTCAATAGCATTCTCGCGGGCGCTGGTGGTGCCTGTCTATGCTGATATGGTAAGTCCCATAGTCTACTCCTCTACTTGAATAGACTATTGGAATACAGTGCCACAGAGATGAACTTACGCCAAAAGGTGTCCACATACCCTGAAAATCTGTCCCAATGCATCAGTACTCTGTCTCTGAGCCAAAAATGTGTCCCAATTAGAGTTGAGCGAACACCTGGAAGTTCAGGTTCAGCCAAACTTCATACAAAAGTTTGGGTTCGAGATCCGAACTTGACCCGAACTTGACCCCGAACCTGAACCCCATTCAATAGGGACCCGAACTTTGGGGCACTTAAATTGTTCTAAAAAAGTACAGGAAAGGGCTAGAGGGCCTGCAAAAGGCAGCAAAATGTGGGTAAGTGCCCTGCAAACAAATGTGGATAAGGAAATGACATAAAATAAAATAAATAAAAATTACAAATTTTAATCCTGAACTAAGAGCAAGAGGTCCATATGGACTAGGAGGTTGAGGAGGTGGTGAACGTGTCGTTGTAGGTGGACGGGGTGGTGTAGGTGGATTTGGCGGTATAGGTGGAAGCGGCGGCGGAGGAGGTGGAGGCAGCCAACAAGTTTTTTTTTTTTTATTTAATTTAGGTGCACCACAAAACATTGTGGAATATATAAAATAGTGCACTGGAGTATAATAATGGCTGTGTGACGTTGGTATACTTGTCTATTCTGCACAAGGTACAGACAAGTCTTGTGGGATTCATGCCTGGTTCATTTTAATGAATGTGAGCTTGTCCACATTGGCTGTTGACAGACAGCTGCGCTTGTCTGTGATAACACTTCCTGCCATGCTAAACACACGTTTAGACAGCAGGGCAGGCCAGCACCTCCAAGGCATAAAGACAAAGCTCAGACATGTGCCCAATTTGGAGACCCAGAAGTTAAATGGGGAAAAGCCATTAGTCAGTACGTGTAGGCGTGTGCACACATACTGCTCCACCATGTTGCTGAAATGTTCCATATCAGTTGGTGGTGCTGGTTGTTGTGGCATGGTGACAGAGCTTTTCCATATTTCTGCTATGCTAACCCTGCCTTCTGAGGTGCTGGCGGTGCCTTGGCTGCGTTGTCGGCCTCTTCCTCCTTGTCTGCCTTTGCCTTGTGCTTCCACTGAGCCCTCGGTGTCAGTTGGGAATGCCATCAGCAGCGCGTCTAACAGTGTTTGCTTGTACTCGCGCATCTTCCGATCACGCTCCAGTGAGGGAATTAAGGACGGCACGTTGTCCTGGTAATGGGGATCGAGCAGGGTGGAGACCCAGTAATTAGCACAAGTTAGAATATGGGCAACTTGGCTGTCATTGCGCAGTCACTGCAGCATGTAGTCTCTCATGTGTGCCAGGCTGCCCAGAGGCAAGGACAAGCTGTCCTCTGTGGGAGGTGTATCGTCTGTGTCCTCTGTATCCCCCCAGCCACGCACAAGTGATGCCCATGAGCTGCTTTGGGTACCACCCTGCTGTGAACACGGTTCTTCCTCCTCATCCTCCAGAACTGTGCCCTGGCTGGACAATTGTGTACCTGGCCTATGTTGGTGCAGGAACCCACCCTCCGAGCCACCTGTGAATGACTGGCCTGGTAACCTTGAAATGATCCCTCCTCCTCTTCCTGCTGTGACACATTTTCCTCCATCATCGTCCGAAGTGTTTTTTCAAGGAGACATAGAAATAGGATAGTAATGCTGAGAACGGCGTCATCCGCACTGGCCATGTTGGTGGAATAGTAGAAACAGCGCAACAAGGCACACAGATCTCGCATGGAGGCCCACTCAGTGGCGGTGAAGTGTTACTGTTCCACAGAGCGACTGACCCGTTCGTGCTGCAGCTGAAACTCCCCCATCGCCTGCTGCTGCTCACACAGTCTTTCCAGCATGTGCAAGGTGGAGTTCCACCTTGTGGGCACGTCGCATATGAGGTGGTGAGCGGGAAGGCCGAAGTTATGCTGCAGCGCAGACAGGCGAGCAGCAGCAGGGGGGGGTGTGGGTGAGAACACCGAAAGCGCACTTTCTGCAGACGCCCTGACATCAGGGTAGTTTTTCAGGAATCTCTGCACCACAAAATTCAGCACATGCACCAGGCAAGGGATGTGCGTCAAACCGGCTAGGCCTAGAGCGGCTTCGAGATTTCGCCCATTATCTCACACCACCAGGCCAGGCTTGAGGCTCAGTGGCACCAACCACTCATCGGTCTGTTGTTCCAGGCCCGTCCAAAGCTCCTGTGCGGTGTGGGGTTTGTCTCCCAAACACATGAGTTTTAAAACCGCCTGCTGACGTTTACCCCTGGCTGTGCTGAAGTTGGTGGTGAAGGTATTTTCGCTGACCGGATGAAGAGGTGGTAGAAGAGGAAGAAGAGATGGAGGAGGAGTAGGCAACATGAGGCAAAGAATATTGCCCTGCGATCCTCGGTGGTGGAAGGACATGCGCCAAACCGCTATCTGTCTTGGGCCCAGCCGCCACTAAATTTACCCAGTGTGCAGTTAGGGATATATAGCGTCCCTGCATGTGCTTACTGGTCCATGCACAGTGCACACTTGATTTTATCCTTTATTTGGTTGTGCAGGGAAGGGATGGCTCGCCTGGAAAAGTAGTGGTGGCTGGGAACGACGTACTGGGGGACAGCCACCGCCATCAGCTGTTTAAAACAGTCTGTCTCTACCAGACGAAATTACAGCATTTCAAAGGCCAGCAATTTTGAAATGCTGGCATTCAGGACCAGGGATCGAGGGTGGGTAGATGGGTATTTTCTCTTTCTCTCCAGTGTTTGGGAGATGGACAGCTGAACGCTTGCGTGTGACATGGTGGAGATGCTTGGTGATGATGACGGAGGTGGTGGTGTTGGTGGCACATCCTCTGTTTGCTGGGTGGCAGGTGCCACTGTGACTGCAGAGGTGGAGGAGGAGGCAGAGACAGCAGCAGAAGAGGAAGCAGGAGGAGCCTGAGACCTTTCTTGGTTTTCAAGGTGTTTACTCCACTGCAGTTCGTGCTTTGCATGTAGATGCCTGGCCATGCAGGTTGTGCTCAGGTTTAGAACGTTTATGCCTCGCTTCAGGCTCTGATGGCACAACGTGCAAACCACTTGTGTCTTGTCGTCAGGACATTGTCTGAAGAACTGCCACGCCAATGAACTCCTTGGAGCTGGCTTTGGTTTGCTAGGTCCCTGGGTGTGGTGGGCAATAGCAGGCATACTGTCTTGGGGACGGCCGCTCCGCTTTTGCAGCCTGCTCTCTCTTTTGCTGTGCTGTTGCCTCTGTGCGACCACTGCCTCTTCCTCTGAACTGCACACGTCACTAGCATGAACTTGAGTCCAGTCGGGGTCTAGGATCTCATCATCCCCCCTGCCCTCCTCGTCGGTCTGCACACTGCAGAAAGCCACAGCAGTTGGCGCCTGTGTTTCGTCATCATCAGAGACATGCTGCAGTGGTCCTCCCATGTCCTCATCCTGCAACATAAGTGGTTGGGCATCAGTGCATTCAATGTCTTCCCCTTCTGGGGCAGGGCTATGTGTATGGCCCGGGGAACCCCTGCCAGCAGATTCATCAAAAAGCATAAGAGTCTGCTGCATTACGACCATGTCCACGTCCCTTATTTGATGTTCTCCTCATTATTTGCGTTCACCCACCAAACTAACAGATGGTTTATCTCAGGTGTCAATTTAACTGCCAAAAGTCAACAATTGAGTTCACTAACAGTAAGGCAGTTCCCGTGTCATAGACAGAATACATTTACACAACAGTGTAAAGGAGCAATTCAATACAATGACTTCACCAAAAATTAGATTTTTCAAACCAACAATGTAGCAACAGAGGTTAATGGTTTCATTTGTCAGAAATACACCACACATGTGCTATCTGTCACAAAACCGGTGTTTTTACAACCAACTATGTAAATGTGGAGGTCCACAGGTTACTTAAAATGACTGAAATACGGTGTAGGCCTCAGATCTACTATGTAGCACAAACCAGTGTTTATTGTAACAAACTACAGAAATGCAGTATGTCACCCCAAAAATTATAAAACCGGTTTTTCAGCATTGTATGCAAACGTGCTCTGTGGCACAACAGTACGGGTTTATTACCCAACTACAGAAATGCAGTATGTCACTCCAAAAGTTATAAAACAGTTTTTTCAGCGTTGTATGCAAACGTGCTCTGTGGCACAAAAGTACGGGTTTATTAACCCAACTACAGAAATGCAGTTTTTCACCGCTAAATTTTAAAACTGTTTTTTCAGCGTTGTATGCAAACGTGCTCTGTGGCACAACAGTACGGGTTTATTAACCCAACTACAGAAATGAAGTATGTCACTCCAAAAATTATAAAACAGTTTTTTCAGCATTGTATGCAAACGTGCTCTGTGACACAACAGTATGGGTTTATTAACCCAACTACAGAAATGCAGTATGTCACCGCAAAATTTTAAAATAGGTTTTTCAGCGGTGTATGCAAATGTGTTCTGTGGTAGGATAGTACAGGTCTATTACAGCAACTATAGAAATGCACTATATCACCAAATTTTTTTAAAATAGGCTTAATAGCGGTGTATGCAAACGTGCTTTGTGGTACGAGAGTACTGGTGTATAACAGCAACTACAGAAATCCGCTATGTCACCGCAAAACTGTTTTTTCAGCGTTGTATGCAAATGTACTCTGTGGCACAACAGTACAGGTTTATTAACCCAACTACAGAAATGCAGTATGTCACCCCAAAAATTATAATACAGTTTTGACAGCGTTGTATGCAAACGTGCTCTGTGGCACAACAGTACGGGTTTATTTCCCCAAATACAGAAATGAAGTATGTCACCCCAAAAATTATAAAACTGTTCTTTCAGCGTTGTATGCAAACGTGCTCTGTGGTATGACAGTACGGGTTTATTACAGCAACTACAGAAATGCACTGTCACCGCAAAATTATAAAACAGGTTTTTCAGCCGTGTATGCAAACGTGCTCTGTGGCACGACAGTACGGGTTTATTACAGCAACTACAAAAATGCACTGTCACCCCAAAATTATAAAATAGGTAATGTAGGGGGACTTGACCTGCCAGAAAAAAGGAATTTTTCCTATACTGAGCTACCAAAAAATAATTTGACTGATGTCCCTGGCAGGCTGGCACACATGCAGGTCACTTCAGTTGCTAAAATGTCTGCCAACCCCCACCTCAGTAACAGATGAATTAAAAATTATTTTACAGTATCACTGACCCTAATCTGTCCCTCACAGAAGCATCAGCCTCCTATCCCTACACTGAGAAGAGCAGAGTGACGTGCGGCTCTATGTGACTCCAGCTTAAATAGAGGCTGGGTCACATGCTGCACTTAGCCAGTGACAGCCATGCCAATAGTAGGCATGGCTGTGATGGCTTTTTAGTGCAAAGTAGTGAAATGCTTGTTGATTGGCTGCCCTGCAGCCTTTCAAAAAGTGGGAATAAATCCCAGAACAACGAACCCGAACTTTTACGGAAATGTTCGGGTTCGGGTCTGGGTACGAAAAACCGTAATGTACGGTACGAACCAGAACTTTACAGTTCAGGTTCGCTCAACCCTACACAAGAACAAAAAGGTTGCAGATCGCTGAGTGAACACAATTCTGATATTAGATATTAATCAGCAAAGCTTGTTTCCTATTCTCTCCCTGAGAGCACCAGCAGCAAACTGTCCCTACACTAACAACAGCAGAGTGACGTGCTGCGCTACGTGACTCCAGCTTATATAGAGGCTGGGTCACATGCTGCACTTAGCCAATCACAGCCATGCCATTAGTAGGTATGGTTGTGATGGCTTCTAAGGGCAAAGTAGTTAGACGCTTGTTGATTGGTGCCCACCAGCAGCTTTTCAACAAGTACCAAAAAATCTGCCGAACACCGAAACCAAACTATTACGAAAATGTTTGGGTTCGGATCCGGCTGTCAAAAATCCTAAAATTCAGTACGAACCCGAACTTTACAGTTCGGGTTCGCTCAATTCTAGTCCCAATGTGCCAAACATTTTTCCAACAAAAACTTTAGATGCTTCACTTTTATGTCCAAGAATTGTAGATTTCAGCTTCATTGAATACAAAATCTGGCCTTGCCCACATTCTAGTTTAAAACTAGTAACAGTAGAGGGCATAGCAAAAAGTCTAAAATAAGGTGAGGCAAAATTTTGGCTCAAGCAATACCAAGAAAATGATGCGCTTGCCATAGTAAATGTGATAAACTGCCCTCTTTGAAAACTAATCACCAATTTAGAGCTATAACTATAGTGATCTTGAAAATTAAATTCATAACTTATTTCTTTATAGTACTATAGATTAATTTATTTAGCTGTATGAAAAATATAAGTAGCTAGAGTAGAAGAGATAAAGGCTCTGTTAGCTTTCATCAGTCTAATATTAAATCTGGGTAACGTTTGCTAATTCACTTCCTTTTATATTTTTTTGTTTTTATGTAAAATTGAATAAAAGTGAAAATGTGACAAATTGCTGCCTGAAGCAAAATTTTCTGCTATGGGGCCCATTGAGAGATACAGCTTTCAAGTCTCTTCCTATTGAAAACTTATACACGCTCGGCCAAACCGATATGTATGTGGTAGTCAGGAGAAATAAAAGTCAGCAGTACAAACCCTTGACTAAAGATAATTGTTGGTGTATGGGCACCTAAAGAAGGTTTACACTTTCATAGACACATTAGCAAACAAGAAAGCATAACATCAGTTTATGTAAAGTAAGATTATTTTTTCTCATGATAATTTTTCTCATGATAATTTTAGATTTTTGCAATGGGGCAAACGCTCCTCTGTGTACGCCCATGTTTTATTTAATATTTTTTTCCTACTATACAGTATCTATTGGCTATAAAAGTTGGCAATCAATTCTAAAGGCATTATGGACGATATTGTAGAAATAGATGAGCTTCTATCCTGGGCCAGTTTTAATCCTCCTGCCCAGGCCATTTTTTGCAAATCTAAAATGTGCCACTTTATGTGATAATAACTTTGGAACACTTTTACTTATCGAAGCCATTCTAAGACTGTTTTCTCGTGTGACACATTGTACTTCATGACAGTCATAAATTTGAGTCAATATATTTCACCTTTATTTATGAAAAAATCTTAAATTTACCAAATAAAATTTAAATTTCCCTTCTTTTAAAACAGAAAGTGATACCTCATAAAAAATTTATTACTAAGGGTACATTCACACTTGCATAAGAGGATTCCAGCAGGCAGTTCCATTGCCGGAACTGCCTGCCGGATCCGGAAATCTGTGTGCAAATGGATAGCATTTGTTTCCGGATCCGGATGTGGATCGGTCTAACAAAATGCAATACCGGATCCGTCTCCTCAGTGTCATCTGGGAAACCACATTCGATATTTTTTTTTTCACAGATTTAAAGGTCTGCGCATGTGCAGACCGTGAAATCGGATCAGTTTTTCAGGAACTCTTGGTACTGAATCCGGCATTAATACATTTCAATGGAAATTAATGCTGGATCCAGTATTCTGGCAAGTGTTCCGTAATTTTCGCCGGAGAAAATACTGCAGCATGCTGCGATATTTTCTCTGGCCAAATACTGTAAAGGGACTAAACTTAAGACATTCAGATGCATACTGAATGCTTTCCATTCAGAATACATTAGGATAAAACTAAAGCATTTTTTCCGGTATTGAGCCCCTGTGACAGAACTCAATACCGGAAAACTTTAATGCTAGTATGAAGTGCCCTTTACATTCCCCATTTGTATACTTTATGTTGGCATCAATTTGCCTTTTTTTTTTTTTTAGGACGTTAGAATGCTTAGAAGTTTAGAAGCAATTCTTAAAATATTTAAGAAAATTCCACAAACCTACTTTTTAAGGACCAGTTCAGTTATGAAGTCACTTTGTAGGGCTTACATAGTATGAACCACCCATAAATAAACCCAATTTAGAAACTACACCCCCTCAAGTTACTCAAAACTGATTTTACAAACTTTGTTAAACCTTTAGGTGTTCCACAAGAATTAAAGGAAAATGGAGATGAGATTTCAAAATTTCACTTTTTTGGCAGATGTTCCATTTTAATCCATTCTTTTCTTTAACACTTTAAGGGTTAACAGCCAAACAAAACTCAATATATAGTACCCTGATTCTGCAGTTAACAGAAACATCCCATAAGTGGTCGTCAACTGATGTAAGGGCACACGGCAGGGTGCAGAAGAAATGGAGCGCCATATGGTTTTTGGAAGGCAGATTTTGCTGGACTGGTTTTTAGACACCATGACCCATTTTAAGCCCCCCTAATGCACCCCTACAGTAGAAACTCCCAAAAAGTGACCCCACTTTGGTACTATTTTGGGGTATAGCTGATTTTTGATTGCGGGCCACTAGGAAACAGTGACCATAAGAGTTTCAAAAGGGAGGAACAAAAATACCAAACTTCAAAAAAGCTATATTTAGCCAACTAAGCGAGGCCATAGGCCTAACTAACTGGGACAAAGTCCTCAAAAAAAAAATACAACAAAATTTGGAGATTTTTAAAAGCATTGTAACATCTAATTGCAAGTGGTACATACCTTATGGGAATAAAAGGCTAAGAAACAATAAGAAACCAATGTGGATAAATAGAACCGTAAAGAAAGCAATAAATGACAAAAAGAAAGCATATAAATCACTTAAACAGGAGGTGAGCCAGGAAGCACTGATAAACTATAAGGAAAAAAATTGAATATGTAAAAAACTAATAAAAATTGCCAAACTAGAGACCGAGAGATTAATTGTCAAAGAGAGTAAAACTAACCCTAAAATGTTCTTCAATTATATAAATGGTAAAAAATATAAATCTGAAGGAGTCGGCCCTCAACATAGCAATGAGGGGGGTGTTGCAGAGAGCGACGAGGATAAAGCAAAACTATTAAATATTTTTTTCTCCACTATATTCACTGAGGAAAGGAAACTGTCAGATGAAATGCAGAATGTAAAAGTAAATTCCCCATTAAAAGTGCCCTGTCATCATCAGAGACATGCTGCAGTGGTCCTCCCATGTCCTCATCCTGCAACATAAGTGGTTGGGCATCAGTGCATTCAATGTCTTCCCCTTCTGGGGCAGGGCTATGTGTATGGCCCGGGGAACCCCTGCCAGCAGATTCATCATGCCCAATCTGACTTAGATCGACATAATGATGAAGCCCACAGAGGGAAATTGAAGGAAGCAACGGAACAATATAGACAAATGCTGATTAATAAAACTCAAAATGCTTTGTTCTTTAGAGGACAGAAGCGTTTTTTTGAGTCCGGGCGTCCATGCAGGTTCCTCTCTACTCTACTATCATGCCGTGAAGGGAGTAATAAGATAAATGCTATTAAAGATAGGTCCGGTAAATTGAGAACAAGTGAAGAGGAGATACGAGAGGAATTTGCTGGGACTTTCTCCGAGCTATATATGTCAGAAATTGGGGATAGAGAATGTCGAATACAGGGCTACCTTGATCAAGTGAATCTGCCCTGTTTGGAAGAAGCGGCCTCTGCGGGGCTTAGTAAGCCTATACATCTGACAGAACTCCAAGAGGTAATTGCACAGGTCAGGTGTGGGACTGCACCGGGAAATGATGGGCTCCCCTTCGAGCTGTATAAATATCATGCTAAGTCCCTCCTGCCTATTTTGCTGGAGGTATTTGAGGAGTCAGTTAAGTATTGAAAACTCCCCCCGTCTTTTGACGAGGCGGTGATAGTCCTCATATTAAAAAAGGGTAAGTGCAGCGGCGAGGTCGGTTCTTATAGGCCGATCTCGCTGCTGAACGCAGATTATAAAATTTTAGCCAAGATATTGGCAAATCGACTGAGGACTGTGGCCGCCTCCTTGATTCATGAGGATCAGACGGGCTTTGTTCCCGGGAGGCAGATTCAGGATAGCTTGGTTAGGGCTCTCCTGGGATTGCGGATTGAGAGGGGCGGGGACCACTCCATCCTGTCATTAGACGCGGTTAAGGCGTTTGACAGGGTGGAGTGGCCCTTCCTGTGGGAAGCGATGTCCCGTTTTGGTTTGGGGGATTACTATATAGGAATGGTTAAAATGCTCTACGGCCATCCCAGTGCAGTGGTGAGGGTAAATGGGGGTAATTCTAGGAGGATAGATTTGAATCGGGGTACGAGGCAGGGCTGTCCGCTCTCCCCTCTGCTCTTTGCCTTAAGTATCGAACCCTTAGCTGAGAAGATCAGGCAGGATAGAAGTATTATTGGGTTCGGAGTGGAGGGAGGGGCGGACAAGCTGAGCCTCTACGCAGATGATATGCTGATGTTCCTGAGGGATGGAGGGCAGGCGATCCCAAGTGTTATGGAGGTTATTGAGGAATATGGGAGTCTTGTGGGGCTGAGAATTAATTGGAACAAAACCGCATTGTTGCCATTGAGTCGGCCGCCCTTGGGGGTGGAGAGTAACATTAGGGTTCTACAAGTTACAGATCATATAGAATATCTAGGCGTGAAGTTAGGGGCGAAATTAGAGAGCTTTAATGAATTAAATCTGTACCCACTCCTAGAAAAGGTGAAGGCGAAGGTCAGAATATGGGGGGACCTACCATTGTCTCAAGCTAATAGGATAGTGTTGGTTAAGTCAGTAATCCTCCCGATGGTACTCTATCCAATTACGGTGTCCTTATTATGGGTAGAGGATCGGTTTTTCTATCAACTGGAAAGAATACTGAATGACTTAATTTGGGGGAGGAAAAAGGTCCGTATGAAGCAAAAATTTCTGTGGTTGGCTGAAAAAGATGGGGGGTTGGCGATACCCTCGCTTCAGGGTTATTTTTTTAGTGCACAGCTGAAAAGATGTATGGGGGTCGGGAATCAGAGATTTTTGAAATATTTGTTTCCAGAGGGGGGTGGTCAAATGGGCAAGGTGTTTGTAGAATTGGAATCTGGTCGTATGGGGAAAAAAGACACTGTATGTAAAATAAAATGGTCACTCCAAAAAGTATGGCACAGAGTTAAAAATATATTAGAGATTTCGGGTGCACTTCCCTTCACGGAGCTATGGAATAATCGGCAATTGGTGGAATTTGCTAAAATAAAAGAGATAGGATTTTGGATTAAAAGGGGAATCACGAAAGTGTCAGATATTGTAGGTCCTAGTGGGCTTAAGAGGGTGAATGAGTTGATGGGGGAACAATGCACGTTTATGGATACGTTTAAATTCACTCAGCTTAAGTATGCATATGAGAGTACGGTTAATAAAGGGTTATTAAAGGTACAAGGGGATGAATTCATGGAATACTGTGTCTTGAATAATAAGGAGGTGAGGTATAAGATATCACAGATATATAGTAAACTAAGGGGGGCACTAGGGAGAGTCACGGTATTTAGAAGCACCAGAAAATGGAAGGCTGCGTTAGGGGTATCAGAGAGGTGTTGGCCAGAGATTTTTAAAAACATAAGGCAGGCTACCCAGTCAATAAACTATAGATTAATCCAGTTTAAAATAGTACACGAATTATACTATACCCCCAGATTGTTAAATAAAATGAGCCCTAGGGGCCGTCCGGCCCAATGTTGGAAATGCGGATATAAAGATGCGGACTCCCTCCATCTCCTTTGGGGATGTGGAGAGGTCCAGAAGTTCTGGGGACAGATCACGAGATCGATCTTCAACATGATTGGTAGGAGTTGGACGCCAGATTGTAAGTCAGTAATCTTAGGCCTAGGATTGGAGGACGATATCAGAGGGAATATTAAGCGGGAGTGGCTAAAAGGCTGTTTGGTGGCAAAAGTGTTGTTGGTTAGATACTGGGGCACAGAGGTGCTGCCGTCCCTCGCAGAATGGGAACAGTTAATGTACCGGATTTCAATCTATGAGAAATTAAGGAATAATTAGGTTATTGCTAGGAGATGGACATTAGGAAGCAGTGGTCTGATGGAGTGCATCGGCGTCTATAGGGGTGGGTGGGAGGGGATGAAAAATATTGTAATAATCATGAATTACTTTTTTTTTTTCTCTTGATGGTTCTTGTATTCGATCATGGTTGCAATAAAAAAAAAAATATATATATATATATTTTTTTCTCCACTATATTCACTGAGGAAAGGAAACTGTCAGATGAAATGCAGAATGTAAAAGTAAATTCCCCATTAAAAGTGCCCTGTCTGACCCAGGAAGTAGTACAACAGTGACTTAAAATGATTAAGATAGACAAATCGCCAGGACTAGATGGCATATACCCCTGTATCCTAAGGGAATTAAGTAATGTCATAGCCAGACCTTTATTTATGATATTTACAGACTCTATACTGACAGGGAATGTTCCACAGGATTGGCGCATTGCAAATGTGGTGCCAATATTCAAAAAGGGTCCAAAAACAGAGCCTGGAAATTATAGGCCAGTAAGTTTGACATCTGTTGTTGGTAAACTGTTTGAAGGTTTTCTAAGAGATGCTATCTTGGAGTATCTCAATGAAAATAAGCAAATAACGCCATATCAGCATGGCTTTATGAGGGATCGGTCATGCCAAACGAATTTAATCAGTTTCTATGAGGAGGTAAGTCCTAGACATGACAGTGGCGAATCAATGAATGTCGTACATCTGGACTTCTCCAAAGCATTTGACACTGTACCTCATAAAAGGTTAGTATATAAAATGAGAATTCTTGGACTGGGAGAAAATGTCTGTATGTGGGTAAGTGACTGGCTGAGTAATAGAAAACAGAGGGTGGTTATTAACGGTACACACTCAGATTGGGTCACTGTTACTAGTCAGGTACCTCAGGGGTCAGTTTTGGGCCTTATTCTCTTCAATATATTTATTAATGATCTTGTGGAAGGCTTGCACAGTAAAATATTAATTGTTGCAGATGACACTAAACGGTGTAAAGGCAGACATAGCAGAGCTGGAGAGGGTTCAGAGGAGGGCAACTAAAGTAATAACTGGAATGGGGCAACTACAGTACCCTGAAAGGTTATCAAAGTTTGGGTTATTCACTTTAGAAAAAAAGATGACTGAGGGGAGATCTAATAACTATGTATAAATATATCAGGGGTCACTACAGAGATCTCTCCCATTATCTATTGATCCCCAGGACTGTGACTGTGACGAGGGGACATCCTCCGTGTCTGGAGGAAAGAAGGTTTGTACACAAACATAGAAAAGGATTCTTCACGGTAAGAGCAGTGAGACTATGGAACTCTCTGCCTGATGAGGCGGTGATGGTGAGTACAATAAAGGAATTCAAGAGGGGACTGAATGTATTTCTGGAGTGAAATAATATTACAGGTTATAGCTACTAGAGAGGGGTCGTTGATCCAGGGAGTTATTCTGATTGGAGTCGGGAAATAATTTTTTTCCCCTCAAGTGGGGAAAATTGGCTTCTGCCTCACAGGTTTCTTTTGCCTCTCTCTGGATCAACTTGTAGGAAACAGTCCGAACTGGATGGACAAATGTCTTTTTTCAGTCTTATATACTATGTTACTATGTTACTATAAGGCTATGTAAATGGAAAAATGAAAAATTAGGACTATGGGAAGACGGGGAGTGAAAAACGAAAACCCAAAAATGGAAAATCCCAGGGTCCTTAAGGGGTTAAGTGATGTGGAAAACTAAGTTTAGTAAAAATAAATTTAAGATACCGCACTTGGACAGAGAAAACTAGTTTTACACTAAAGTATCGAATAGTAAAAAACTGGGTAAAACTGCAACTAAAATTGACTTTTTAGACACCATCAAAATAAGCATGCATGCACATAACAAAGTTTGCCTCAATACTAACCACTAGACAAACTGCACACTGAATATTGAGCACAATTTTGGCCACCTGAAGAGGTCCAGTAATTGTACATTATGTACAAATATATGTATGAACAGTCTCTAGAACAAATGTACTATGTTACTATGTTAAATGTTTCTACATTTTTATAGATGAAGGACCTGGATGCATTCTTGAAAGATATCTCAAGTTACATGTCTCAGATACCTTCCAACTTTTGAAAACCACAAAGAGGGACAATAGCAGCAATGCCTGTAGCACGCTGTGGCAAATGTTTTAATACTAAGCCATGCCTCTATCTCTACCCAATGCATATCTATACACCCGTAATCTACCCAGTCCCCTTATTGCCCACACACAGAAGTTATATGATTATATCTACATTGTGCCCCCCTTCAGAGTAGTCATGCCAACATTGTGCCCCCTCACACAAGTTATGCCCATATCGTGCCCTCACAGTAGTATGCCCACATTGTACCCTCTCAAGGTAGTTATGCCAACACAGTAGTTATACTGACATTGTGCCCCCTTACAGTAGTTATGCCCACATTGTGCCCCTCTCACTGTAGATATGTCCACATTGTGCCCTCAGAGTAGTTATGTCCATACTGTGCCCCTTTCACTGTAGATATGCCCACATTATGCCCCCACAGAGTTATGCCCTCTTTTCAGTAGTGCCACCTCCATTAATAAAATAAAAAACCCAGTAAATAGTCACCTGGGCCATTCCCTGATGATCAAAGCACATTCTGTGCTCCTCCAGCAAGCACAATGGGGTCAAACATTGTGCCTGCTGGGCTATGTAGGAGGAACATATAGGCATATTCCCAGCAGCATGATGTGTTACCGCATGGTGTCAGCTGGAGAGCACCGGCAGTTGAGTTGAATAGTGAATGAGGGAGCTCCCGGCTTCACCATTGCACCCTAAGGGCGCAGAGGCAATTGACAGAGGGACATACCTCTGCCTTCTCTGGGCCATGGGAAGGCAACCAAAGTCCAGGATTGTCCCACCAATCTGGGACGGCTGCAAGCTATGGTACTGGATTAATTGAGATTGGTCATTGATCCATAAATTTATTCTTATTGCCATATTTGAATTTTCCTCCAAATACAGGGCAATTGGCATCCACCTCATAGGAGTTTTTGCCTTCCCCTCGATCAACACTGTAGGACTATAGTTTGAACTTAAAGAGGACCTGTCACTAGAGTTGAGCGAACGCCTGGATGTTCGGGTTCGAGAAGTTCGGCCGAACTTCACAAAACTGTTTGAGTTCGGGATCTGAACTCGACCCGAACTTCACCCCGAACCTGAACCCCATTGAAGTCAATGGGGACCCGAACTTTTGGGCACTTAAAATGCTGTAAAATAGCCCAGGAAAGGGCTAGAGGGCTGCAAAAGGCAGCAAAATGTAGGTAAATCGCCTGCAAACAAATGTGGACAAAGAAATTAATTAAAATAAAATAAATAAAAATTAACCAATATCAATTGGCAACTTGGAGGAGGAGCAGGTGGAATAGGAGGTTGGGGTAGCGTCAGGTGGGAATGCAGTGGGAGTTGGAATTCTCATCATAGCCAAAAAGGATTCATGTCTGCCTGCAGTGCCACAGGCCTCATTCACAGACTCAGGGCCACGGCACCTACAAAGAAGAGAGCGGTCCTGTGACAGCAACACAGGCCTCATGTCAACCTGCAATGGAACAGGCCATTATCATTTCTGTAGGCCCCCAGACACCCAGACAGAGGTCATTTGACAGTAAAAAGAGTTTAATGTCTCCCACCAAGACAGCAAGCATTTAAACGAAATACAGGCAACTGACACCCACACAATGGGGCAGTCATTAGACAGTAAAAAGAGTTAAATGTCTGCCACCAAGACAGCAAGCAAGTACGTGAAATTTAGGCCCCTGACACCCACACAATGGGACGGTCATTAGACAGCAAAAAGAGTTAAATGTCTGCCACCAAGACAGCAAGCAAGTACGTGAAATTTAGGCCCCTGACACCCACACAATGGGACGGTCATTAGACAGCAAAAAGAGTTAAATGTCTGCCACCAAGACAGCAAGCAAGTACGTGAAATTTAGGCCCCTGACATCCACACAATGGGGTGGTCATTAGACAGTAAAAAGAGTTAAATGTCTGCCACCAAGACAGCAAGCAAGTACGTGAAATTTAGGCACCTGACATCCACACAATGGGGCGGTCATTAGACAGCAAAAAGAGTTAAATGTCGGCCACCAAGACAGCAAGCAATTAAACGAAACTTAGGCCCCTGACACCCAGACAATGGGGCGGTCATTAGACAGCAAAAAGAGTTAAATGTCTGCCACCAAGACAGCAAGCAAGTACCTGAAATCTAAGCCCCTGACACCCACGCAATGGGGCGGTCATTAGACAGCAAAAAGAGTTAAATGTCTGCCACCAAGACATAAAACGAAATTTAGGCCCCTGACACCCAGACAATGGGGGCAGTCATTAGACAGTAAAAAGAGTTAAATGTCTGCCCTCAAGACAGCAAGCAATTAAACGAAATTTAGGCCCTGGACACCCAGACAATGGGGAGGTCATTTTGCAGTAAAAAGAGTTAAATGTCTGCCACCAAGACAGCAAGCAAGTACGTGAAAGTTAGGCCCCTGACACCCAGACAGAGGAGAAAGGTCCCATAGCGGAAAAAGAGGCATCATGTTACCCACCAATGGAACAGGCCACTTTCAGATATGTAGGCCCCGGCACCCAGACAGAGGACAGTGATCCCATAGCAGCAAAAAGAGGCATCATGTCACCCACTAATGGAGAAGGCCACTTTTAGTTATTTAGGCCCCAGCACCCAGACAGAGGAGAGAGGTCCCATAGCAGGGAATCAGGCTTCATGTCACCCACCAACAAAGAAGGAAATCTGCAGCACTCCTCAGGTTCCCTATCAATCCAAAGGTTTATTCACAGTCAGCAAGTACAGGCGACGTTTCGACCCGCAAGTCTTTATCAAGCCATAACACATAAAACAATGACACCCTTTAAATATCCCCCAGTGCAATTCGATTGGTGCAGACATACATAATTAAAAGCAATCGCCAATTGAATACGTGTACCTGATTCCACATGTTTCTCCGGTCAGGTGTGGGCATGATCGTGGCGTACCGGAAGTGACACTGCGCAGGTGTCACTATATTTTAAGATAGGTGACGCCCCAAGGGCCGGCCCATCCAATCAGAAGGAGAGCATATCCGTAGCGTCATCAGTTGCTATAATGGTGGGAAGACTGATACCCTCCAATGGAAAAAAAACATCTAGTGACGTCACTGGTTGCCAGGAAGAAAGGGAATATTATCATCCTAGCCATCCGGCTGGATTCCCACAGTTTTACGCTAAACACACCTATATTACCTTACTCCAGAATCAGTCGGGATTCAACTCAGATCCTCCTCAGTATTTATCAAGTGTATCGCAAAATTAGAGTGCGATCATGTGACTTAGTCACATGACCTATCACCAGGCAACCGGACTGTTTGTACATGCGTCACAAAGGTCCTAGACCAAAAGAGGGGAAAAGAATACACCACCAAAATTGTTCTCCCAATATTGCCAATTGTATTTTATTCATATTAATTAATAAAACGCCACTGTGGACAAAGAAGTTGTTCATTCTTGCATACTTTCTGTCTAGGTATCGCCACATAATACCCACACTTGAACACTGGATCCACATAGGACACGCATGATCTCTACAATTAAAGAGAAACAAAGCAAAAATTAGCGAATGCAAATAAAATCAAATCACAACACAATAAATGTTGGGCACATATCTTATATGAAGTTATACAGCGGATGAAGAAAGATCGCAATATGTAGCTCAAAGAAAAAAAAGGGTTCAGAAAAGAATTCCCTTAGTCACGAGCTATACTGGTTATAGCAATAAAATTGCTACTATTGTACGAAAAAACTGGGGTTTACTGAAACAAGCTTTTCCGAACGTGCCCGAATTCCAGCTACCGCCACTCCTGTCATATAAAAGAACATCGAATTTGAAAGATAGATTGGTTCATGCCGATCAGAATGTCAGACAGTGGACAACTACATGCTCAGGGTGTTACCCATGCCTTAACTGTTGCCACTGTAATAGTATGATCAAAGGGGACTCCTTCACTCACCCACGTACTGGGGTGCGTTATCGCATTGGGAGTAACTACACTTGCTGTTCCTCCTATGTGATATATGTTCTCCAATGTCCCTGTGGCCTCCTGTATGTGGGTGAGACCACACAGGAGGTCAAAAGGAGGCTTACTCAACATAAATCTAAAATACGCTGTGAGGCCCTTGAACTCCCTGTCCCTGAGCACTTCATTAAATTTAGACATAGTGTGTCACAGTTGAAATTTCGCATCATTGATGGGGTACCACAACCCCGTAGGGGTGGTGACCGTGCGACTATGCTCAAAAAACTGGAGTTGAAATGGATCCACAGGCTGGATACTTTAGAGCCTAGGGGATTAAATAGGGACTTTGGATTACATATTTTTCTTTGAGCTACATATTGCGATCTTTCTTCATCCGCTGTATAACTTCATATAAGATATGTGCCCAACATTTATTGTGTTGTGATTTGATTTTATTTGCATTCGCTAATTTTTGCTTTGTTTCTCTTTAATTGTAGAGATCATGCGTGTCCTATGTGGATCCAGTGTTCAAGTGTGGGTATTATGTGGCGATACCTAGACAGAAAGTATGCAAGAATGAACAACTTCTTTGTCCACCGTGGCGTTTTATTAATTAATATGAATAAAATACAATTGGCAATATTGGGAGAACAATTTTGGTGGTGTATTCTTTTCCCCTCTTTTGGTCTAGGACCTTTGTGACGCATGTACAAACAGTCCGGTTGCCTGGTGATAGGTCATGTGACTAAGTCACATGATCGCACTCTAATTTTGCGATACACTTGATAAATACTGAGGAGGATCTGAGTTGAATCCCGACTGATTCTGGAGTAAGGTAATATAAGTGTGTTTAGTGTAAAACTGTGGGAATCCAGCCGGATGGCTAGGATGATAATATTCCCTTTCTTCCTGGCAACCAGTGACGTCACTAGATGGTTTTTTTCCATTGGAGGGTATCAGTCTTCCCACCATTATAGCAACTGATGTCGCTACGGCTATGCTCTCCTTCTGATTGGATGGGCCGGCCCTTGGGGCGTCACCTATCTTAAAATATAGTGACACCTGCGCAGTGTCACTTCCGGTACGCCACGATCATGCCCACACCTGACCGGAGAAACATGTGGAATCAGGTACACGTATTCAATTGGCGATTGCTTTTAATTATGTATGTCTGCACCAATCGAATTGCACTGGGGGATATTTAAAGGGTGTCATTGTTTTATGTGTTATGGCTTGATAAAGACTTGCGGGTCGAAACGTCGCCTGTACTTGCTGCCTGTGAATAAACCTTTGGATTGATAAGGAACCTGAGGAGTGCTGCAGATTTCCTTTCTTACAGTTTCTTGGGACCTTGGTCTGAGTTCCTATCTGCTTGCACCAACCTAGGACCGAAGCTCCGGTACCTAACAGAGAGACGTTGCCTATGAAAGGGTATGTGGAGTGCTGCTTGAATCTTTTTTTCCACCAACAAAGAAGGCCACTTTTAGTTACTTAGGCCCCCAAACCCAGACAGAGGAGAGAGGTCCCATAGCATAGAATCAGGCTTCATGTCACCCACCAATGGAGAAGGCCACTTTCAGATATTTAGGCCCCTGGCACACAGACGGAGGAGAGGTTCATTCATCTTTGGGTTGCCCTGCAAAATAATGGTAAAATTAAAAAAAGAGGATTCCATAAAGAAGTGCCCCGGAGTACAAGGATATATGGTTAAGGGGAGGTAGTTATAAATGTCTATTCTGCACAAGTGATGGACAGGTCCTGTAGGATCCATGCCTGGTTCATTTTTATAAATGTCAGCTTGTCTACGTTGGCTGTGGACAGGCGGCTGCGTTTGTCAGTAATGACGCCACCTGCCGTGCTAAATACACGTTCAGACAAAACGCTGACCGCCGGGCAGGCCAGCACCTCCAAGGCATAAAAGGCTAGCTCTGTCCATGTGGACAATTTGGAAACCCAGAAGTTGAATGGGGCCGAACCATCAGTCAGTACGTGCAGCGTTGTGCACACGTACTGTTCCACTATGTTATTGAAATGCTGCCTCCTGCTAACACGTTCCGTATCAGGTGGTGGTGCAGTTAGCTGTGGCATGGTGACAAAACTTTTCCACATCTCTGCCATGCTAACCCTGCCCTCAGAGGAGCTCGCCGTGACATAGCTGCGTTGGCGACCTCTTGCTTCTCCTCTGTCTTCGCCTTGGGCTTGCACTTGTTCCCCTGTAACATTTGGGAATGCTCTCAGGAACACATCTACCAGCGGGCGCTTGTCGTCGCGCATCTTCCTATCACGCTCTAGTGCAGGAATTAAGGTGGGCACATTGTCTTTGTACCGGGGAACCAGCAGTGTGGCAACCCAGTAGTCAGCACACTTTAAAATGTGGGCAACTCTGCTGTCGTTGCGCAGGCACTGGAGCATGTAGTCGCTCATGTGTGCCAGGCTGCCCAGAGGTAAGGACAAGCTGTCCTCTGTGGGAGGCGTATCGTCATTGTCCTCCGTTTCCCCCCAGCCACGCACCAGTGATGGGCCCGAGCTGTGTTGGGTGCCACCCTGCTGTAAAAATGCTTTATCCTCATCCTTCTCCCCCTCCTCATTCTGTTCGTCCTCCAGTATTGGGCCCTAGCTGGCCAAATTTGTACCTGGCCTCTGCTGTTGCAAAAAACCTCCCTCTGAGCCACTTCTAAGAGACTGGCCTGAAAGCGCTAAAAATTACCCCTCTTCCTCCTCCACCTGGGCCACATCCTCTTCCATCATCGCTGTGTTTGCTCAAGGAGACATAGAAGTGGTATTGTAACGCTGATAACGGCGTCATCGCCACTAGCCATGTTGGTGGAGTACTCGAAACAGCGCAACAGGGCACACAGGTCTCGCATGGAGGCCCACTCATTGGTGGTGAAGTGGTGCTGTTTCGCAGTGCGACTCACACGTGCATGCTGCAGTTATAACTCCACTATGGCCTGCTGCTGCTCGCACAGTCTCTCCTGCAAGGTGGAGTTCCACCTGGTGGGCACGTCGCATATGAGGCGGTGAGCGGGAAGGCCGAAGTTACGCTGTAGCGCAGACAGGCAAGCAGCGGCAGGATGTGAACGCCGGAAGCGCGCACAGATGGCCCGCACTTTATGCAGTAGCTCTGACATGTCGGGGTAGTTGTGAATGATCTTCTGCACCACCAAATTCAGCACATGCGCCAGGCAAAAGATGTGCGTCAAACCGGCCAGTCCCAGAGCTGCGACGAGATTTCGCCAATTATCGCACACCACCAGGCCGGGCTTGAGGCTCACCGGCAGCAACCACTCGTTGGTCTTTTGTATACCCCGCCACAACTCCTGCGCGATGTGGAGTCTGTCCCCCAAACATATGAGTTTCAGAATGGCCTGCTGACGTTTACCCCGGGCTGTGCTGAAGTTGGTGGTGAAGGTGTGTGGCTGACTGAATGAGCAGGTGGAAGAAGAGGAGGAGGAAGCTGAGTAGGAGGAGGAGGCAACAGGAGGCAAAGATTGATGCCCTGCGATCATTGGCGACGGAAGGACGTGCGCCAAACAACTCTCAGCTTGGGGCCTAGCTGCCACTACATTTACTCAGTGTGCAGTTAGGGAGATATAGCGTCCCTGGCCGTGCTTACTGGTCCACGTATCTGTGGTTAGGTGGACCTTGCCACAGATGGCGTTGCGCAGTGCACACTTTCTTTTATCGGATATTTGGTTGTGCAGGGAAGGCACTGCTCTCTTGGAGAAGTAGTGGTGGCTGGGAACAACATACTGTGGGACAGCCACTCCCATCAGCTGTTTGAAGCTGTCCGTGTCCACCATTCTGAATGACAGCATTTCAAAGGCCAGTAGTTTAGAAATGCTGGCATTCAGGCCCAGGGCTCGAGGGTGCCTAGGTGGGAATTTACGCTTTCTCTCCAAGGTTTGTGAGATGGAGAGCTGAACGCTGCCGTGTGACATGGTGGAGATGCTTGGTGACGGAGGTGGTGGTGTTGGTGGCACATCCTCTGTTTGGTGGGCGGCAGGTGCCAACATTCCTCCCAAGGCGGAGGAAGAGGTCGAGGCAGCAGCAGAAGAGGGAGTCGGAGGAGGATGAGTGAGTTCCTTGTTTTTAAGGTGTTTACTCCACTGCAGTTCATGCTTTGCATGTAGATGCCTGGTCATGCAGGTTGTTCTAAGGTTCAGAACGTTACGGCCTCGCTTCAGGCTCTGATGGCACAGCGTGCAAACCACTCGGTTCTTGTCGTTAGCACATTGTTTGAAGAAGTGCCATGCCAGAGAACTCCTTGAAGCTGCTTTTGGGGTGCTTGGTCCCTGGTTACGGGGGCCAGTAGCAGGCGAACTCTCTTGGCGGCGTCTGTTCTGCTTTTGCCCCCTGCTCCCTCTTTTGCTACGCTCGGTCTCACCACTGCCTCTTCCTCTGAACTATCAAAGTCAGTGGCACGACCTTCATTCCATGTGGGGTCTAGGACCTCATCTTCCCCTGCATCGTCTTACACCTAGTCTTCCTCCCTGACCTCCTGTTCAGTCTGCACACTGCAGAAAGACACAGCAGTTGGCACCTGTGTTTCGTCATCATCAGAGACGTGCGGACTCTGAGGAGGTGGTATTCCCATGTCCTCATCATCAAAAAACATAAGTAGTTGTGCGTCATACATTCTATGTCTTCCACCGCTGGGGAAGGGCTAGGTGGATTCCCTTGTGAAACCCTGCCAGCAGAGTCTTTAAACAGCATAAGAGACTGCTGCATAACTTGAGGCTCAGACAGTTTTCCTGATATGCATCGGGGTGATGTGACAGACTGATGGGCTTGATTTTCAGGCGCCACCTGTGCACTTTCTGCAGAAGATGTGCTGGATCCACTGTCGGCCACCCAATTGACTAGCGCCTGTACTTGCTCAGGCCTTACTATCCTTAGAATTGCATTGGGCATTGGGCCCCACCAAATATCGCTGTAAATTCTGGCGGGTACAGGGACCTGAGGTAGTTGGTTCACTAGTTTGTGTTGCTGTGGCAGAACGGCCACGTCCTCTCCCAGCACCAGAGGGTCCACTAACACCACCACGACCATGTCCGCGTCCCTTACTAGATGTTTTCCTCATTGTTACCGTTCACCACAATAAGAAAAAAATTATTTTGCCCAATGTATTTATGCACCGTATTACACTAATACAGGCACAGAAGTAACCACAGATTTAGGGAAATATCAATTGTAGCCCTAGTATTTAGGCCTGGATAAAAGGTATCCTGTTACGGAAAGAAATACACTTGGAGCAGCACAATAGTTTGTGCAAATGTAGAGGATTATGCTTTCAGCACTTGTAATTTAGCACTTAGTGTAATATACCCTTTTACGGAAATAAATACACTTGGAGATGCACGGTAGCATCTGCAGTTATTGAGGATGACCCTATCACCATTTGTATTTACACCTTGAGTGTAATATACCCTTTTACGGACAGAAATACACTATGAGATGCACAATAGTGTGTGCAAATGTAGAGGATTATGCTTTCAGCACTTGTATTTTAACACTTAGTGTAATATACCCTTTTACTAAAAGAAATACACTTGGAGATGCACAGTAGCATGTGCAAATATAGAGGATTTATTTATCAGGTCTTTTATTTAGACGCTAACATGCTGAGTGTAATATACCCTTTTACGGACAGATTTACACTTGGCCAGCCAAAGCTGAAACCACTGATTTACGGTATTGCTATTTTGGCAATTGAATTTCTCCCCAGAACAAAATCTATACTTTGCTGGACACTATTAAACTTGCCCAGCCACAGCTAGAACACCAGATTTACGGTATTGCTATTTTGGCAATTGAATTTCACCTAACTCACAGAAAAAAAAAAAAGATGCACCACATGGATAAGCAACTGACAACACTGGCTAATCCCTCACTCTGGTGTTAAAAGCTGAGAGATTCGCCAATATTTCCAATCAGGAACATATCGGAGCCCCTTTAGGCACCACTACAAGGTATCTCAGCATGACATGGGGTCCTACCACTAGACTACCTATGGTGTGTGAACAAGGTCTGAACAGGTATTAAGCAGCCTACAGCCCCATCCCACTCACCTGCACTGCAGGACCAACAATGCAATGGGGAACAAATGAGGCCGCAAGCTACACCCACAACAGACCATGTGACACAGGCTTCCAGGTGCAACAGAATGTTTACCAGCCATATGCAATGGCACATTCAATACATATAAAACAAGAATCACAAAAATAAACGTGGCCTAAATGGGTGGGACTGCTCCAGACCCCAAACACTGTGGCGTGTTTCTAACTGGGGGGGCAGTTCCTCCGCATGTGGTTCGCAGCGAACAGCTATCCCCAGCAAAAATTGCATACAATGGAGGATGCCGGCGCGAACCACAAGCACCACACAAACATCCTACACAAAATAAAACATGTGCGGATGAAAATTTATAAACACATAACTCACAGAAAAAAGATGCACCACATGGATAAGCAACTGACAACACTGGCTAATTTCACCCCAGAAAAAAATCTATCCTTTGCCGGACACTATTAAACTTGGCCAGCCACAGCTGAAACCACTGATTTACGGTATTGCTATTTTTGCAAATGAATTTCACCCCAGAACAAAATCTATCCTTTGCCGGACACTATTAAACTTGGCCAGCCACAGCTAGAACACCAGATTTACGGTATTGCTATTTTGGCAATTGAATTTCACCCCAGAAAAAAATCTATCCTTTGCCGGACACTATTAAACTTGGCCAGCCACAGCTGAAAGCACTGATTTACGGTATTGCTATTTTTGCAAATGAATTTCACCCCAGAACAAAATCTATCCTTTGCCGGACACAATTAAACTTGGCCAGCCACTGCTGGGACACCAGATTTACGGTATTGCTATTTTGGCAATTGAATTTCTCCCCAGAACAAAATCTATACTTTGCTGGACACTATTAAACTTGGCCAGCCACAGCTAGAACACCAGATTTACGGTATTGCTATTTTGGCAATTGAATTTCACCCCAGAACAAAATCTATCCTTTGCCGGACACTATTAAACTTGGCCAGCCACTGCTGGGACACCAGATTTATGGTATTGCTATTTTGGCAATTGAATTTCACCCCAGAACAAAATCTATCCTTTGCCGGACACTATTAAACTTGGCCAGCCACAGCTAGAACACCAGATTTACGGTATTGCTATTTTGGCAATTGAATTTCACCCCAGAAAAAAATCTATCCTTTGCCGGACACTATTAAACTTGGCCAGCCACAGCTGAAAGCACTGATTTACGGTATTGCTATTTTTGCAAATGAATTTCACCCCAGAACAAAATCTATCCTTTGCCGGACACAATTAAACTTGGCCAGCCACTGCTGGGACACCAGATTTACGGTATTGCTATTTTGGCAATTGAATTTCTCCCCAGAACAAAATCTATACTTTGCTGGACACTATTAAACTTGGCCAGCCACAGCTAGAACACCAGATTTACGGTATTGCTATTTTGGCAATTGAATTTCACCCCAGAAAAAAATCTATCCTTTGCCGGACACTATTAAACTTGGCCAGCCACAGCTGAAACCACTGATTTACGGTATTGCTATTTTTGCAAATGAATTTCACCCCAGAACAAAATCTATCCTTTGCCAGACACTATTAAACTTGGCCAGCCACAGCTAGAACACCAGATTTACGGTATTGCTATTTTGGCAATTGAATTTCACCCCAGAAATAAATCTATCTTTTGCTGGACACTATTAAACTTGGCCAGCCACAGCTGAAACCACTGATTTACGGTATTGCTATTTTTGCAAATGAATTTCACCCCAGAACAAAATCTATCCTTTGCCAGACAGCAGATAGTATTACACTTGGCTAGCCACAGCCGGAACACCAGATTTTGGGGATTGCTATTTTGGCAATTTCACCCCTCAATAAAATAGAAATTTCTATCCTGAGTTTCTAGGGGTGACAATAAGCACAGCCAAGCCCCTGATGTAGGATATAGCAAAAAAAAAAAAAAAACTACTATTGATGGATTGATGGACTTGGTGGCAGCTTGTGCTGGTGCACCACAAGACACAAAATGGCCGCCGTCCACCCCAGAAAAAAGTGACAGAAAAACGCTCAGGGCAGCCTAAAAACCAGTGAGCAATAAACTAGCAGAAGTTGAATTATTCACAGCTGTAGATCGATCACTGCATTAGGTGTTTTTGCTGAGTTTGTTCTGCCTAATCTCGCCCTCACAGCAGCTGCGTCCTATCCCTACACTAATCAGAGCAGAGTGACGTGCGGAGCTACGTGACTCCAGCTTACATAGAGGCTGGGTCACATGCTGCACTTGACCGATCACAGCCATGCCAATAGTAGGCATGGCTGTAATGGCCTCTTGGGGCAAGTAGTATGACGCTTGTTGATTGGCTGCTTTGCAGGCTTTCAAAATGCGCCATAGAAATCTCCAAACAACGAACCCGAACTTTTACGTAAATGTTCAGGTTCGGGTCTGTGTCACGAACACCCCTATACAGTTCGGGTTCGCTCAACCCTACCTGTCACCTCCCTGGACACGTCTGTTGTAGTAAATACTAACATTCCCCATGTAGTAACTATTCTGGAGCATCTGTTCTCATGACTGTATGTTGTACTATTCCTTTATTATTTCTACTAGAAGTTATGAATGAATTAATAGATTTGAGTAAAGGTACAGATGGGTGTCACTAGTTGGGGGAGTGTCCCTGCACAGTCTGAAACCAGCAGCATTGCTCGAACAGAGTCAGACACAACCGCTACTAGTGGTAACACCCAGCAATACCTTTACTGCAGACTGATGGCAATTTATTTGCGCACTTCTCGCAGGAATAATACAGTCATAAGTATAGATGCTTTAGATTTGTTATTACATAGGGAATGCAAGCAGTTACTAAAACAAACATGTCAGGAGAGGTGACAGGTTTGCTTTATTGGACTGGTGTGTAGTTTCATCTATGTAACTATGCTAAGTGGCATGATGCGGTTTTAGATTCCCTCACAGGAGACTTGTGTTGAAATGACATAGGGTGGAAAAAGTCCAATTATTTTAAATATTGTAAGAGATAACATATCAATTAAAAACAGATTGAATGGAAATTGGGAAATAGTAGTAGTTACAATATGCTGTCCTAAACCGAGTAGGTTTGTAAAATTAACCTTTGAAGTAGATAGTCTCAGTAGAAAATGCAGGAGATCATTCTTGGATTAATATTATTCTTTCTTTCAATCACAGTACTAAGTTATTGCTGTATTTATAGTGGGCAATTTGAGATTTTTATGATGCTCTCCTCAGAAACATTGCAGAATAAATTGTTTCCTGGTTTGAGCTCAGAAATCAATATGGCAGAAAATAAATTTGAACTTAGAAACCTGATCAATACGAGGTAAATCCCATTGATCATGCTTTACACACCACTGGCATCATGTTGGTTCTTCTATTAATGCCTTGTTTTTCTAAAGCACTGGTAGACAGGTATTCAACACCAGTAAAGTGTTTTGGTCAGTGTAACGTTTTATATTCTATTCTCTCATTTTTGTGCTAAGGAGTACAACTTAATTTTCTTATAATCTGTCCCTTTATTAAAGAGAATGATTGCCCTTCATGTAATCATAATGCTTTATAGGTTCTGTCAAACACAGTAGGTGCCTTTGTTTACGGAGGTCTGTTCTGAAAACTAATAATCTATTTGTATTTATGCCTTCAAGCTGTCTATTCAGAACTCATTCCATGCAAAATTCTAATATACGTCAACATATGACCGCACACCACAATGAAATTCAGTGCAAAAATGTATTGATCAAGCCAAATATAGTACATCAAAGCATTCCTTTTTCAAGCCATACTTGACAAGGGGTTAGGGCTTAGTGGAAAAAAGATACTCCATTTCACTCCAAAATTGTGCACCAATTCTGGTGTAAAATTCTGGCTTAAACTAAGCCAACCAATAGTTGGTATAGAGTCAGAGAAAAGTGTCTACCGCAGCAACAGATTTATCATCTAGTCTGAGTGATAAGTGATAAATCTGGCGCAGGTCTAGACAGCTTGCCTAAACTGATGCCATCTACGGGATTAGTAAATCTGGGCCTGTGTCTGCTAAATAAAAAAAAATATATAATAATAATAGTAGCCATTGTAGAAAATACATAAATATTTATTGTATCCTGGATACAATGGCCTCAGGATACAATATTTTCAACATGCAATGGTCTTTTCTGACCCATCGTAAGTTGAAACTAGACTTAACATATAATGCCTTAGACTCAGATCCAACCAATCAAGGTCACTTCTATGGTAACATAGCTGTATTAGTTACTAGTTAGCAGCTATTCCTGACTGTTATATGTAAGGACTTGTTTTATCCATCTTAGTTATCTGCTTGTTTTTATTAAATCTTCATTTTCTCCTATCTTGTATGGCATTTCGGGGCTTTGGAACTGATTACTCAAGTTACTCAACAATGGTTTTAACATACAATGGTTGTCCCGGAACCAATTAATATTGTAACTTGAGGGACCACTTTTATTGTCAATGCAACTTAAACATGAACACATACATTATAATTTATTGGAATAGCATAAAGAAAACCTTTATAGTTTAACAAAAAATAGCACACAAAAAAACAACATTGTTAAAGTGTACCTGTTGTTTCAGGTGATTTTTTTCTACAAAAAGCTGTGTGTACTTAAAGGGGTTTTTAGGCAGGCTTATTGTGTTCCCTAAACTGACTCTTCATTCTTGTCTTGACTACTGTAACTCATTACTAATCATTCTTCCCCTCTAAGCTCTGCCCCCTTCAGCTTGTCCTAAATAGAGCAGCCAGGCTCATCTTTTTGATGCCTCTAGCCTGTGCCAGTCACTTCACTGGTTGCCCATCCACCACAGAATACAGTTCAAACTTTTTTCCTTCAAAGTCCTCCACAGTGCTGTGGGCTCTCCGTTCTGCCAATGATCTAAGATCAACATCCTTCATAATTCCAACCTCTCACTCTTGTCTTCAAGACTTCTTTTTAGCTGCATCAGCTGGCCCCAGACAATCTGATTTATTCCAAACCTCCTTAGGCTCAAATATGGCTTAAGAATAAGGTTGAGCGAACCCGAACTTCAAAGTTCGTGTTCGTACCGAACTTTGCAAGTTCGGGTACCCGGACTTGAACCTGAACTTTTTCACTGAAGTTCGGGTTCGATGTTCGGGTGATTTTATTATTTTTCCATTATAACATGTCGCCGCAGGTCCTTCCATCTTCAATCATAGAATGAAGATAGAAGGACCTGTGGTGACGTCACCATGCTCATCACATGGTGAACGTGGTGACGTCACCGCAGGTCCTTCCTATCTTCAATCATAGAATGAAGATAGAAGGACCTACGGTGATGTGACATCACACTACGTGGTGAGCGCGGTGACGTCATCGTGGGCCCTTTTGCAGGTCCTGCAAAAAGAAGAAAGAAGAGGATACCGGCTGCATGATCAAGTGGATGAGGTGAATTTTTTTATTATTTTTAACCCTCAATAGCCATTTTATTTAGCATTCTGTCTCAAGAATTCTATTATTTTCCATTATAACCATGAAGTGAAGTTCAGGTCCCCATTGACTTTAATTGGCTCCGGGTCCGGGTTCGGTAAAGTTCCACGGGTTCGCTCATCCCTACTTAATAACACATCTCTTTAGGCAGGCTTATTGTGTTCCCTAAACTGACTCTTCCCCATTTATCCTGCTATTCTTCAGAACCGAATGCCATCTTCTGACAGTAATCCCCAATACTCAGAACACTAGCTCATGCATCTCTATCTGCATATTCTATTTACTACAAATATGGCAGGATCACTTTATTATTTTTCTTTGAATGTATTTTATTTTAATAAGCATCAGATACAAGTACAGTAATCCATGACACATCAAATAAAATCAAGAGAAGCAGACCCTTTCATGCATCCAATAGAATTAGTCATGGAAGGCCAAAATTAAAGCCTCAAACACATTAGTTTCAAAAAGATACATAACCACAGAAATGATATCAACAGGGGTGGGGGAGGAGGGAAAGAATGAGGTATAGGAGAGAAAAGGATGGGGGGACAGGTAGTGGAGAAGGGGAGGGGGATTCTGTCATGAGCATATGGAGGGAAGGCAAACAAGTGTAATTGAATCTGGAGGAGTACATACTCACTCCAAAGAGGGGTAGGGGGTAGCTAATCCAAAGCCCCTGTATTTCTTCCAGGCTCCCAGAAAGCTGCAAACTTATTTGGTGAGTGTAACTCCCAATGGGCCAATTGTTCAAAGTAAAATAACTGGTCAGTTCTATTTTGCCAATGTGTCAAAGGGTGTTCCTCCTGTTTCCAATGGCTACCCACTAAGATTCGATCTGCTACCAACAGTCTTTTGATTAAGGATTTGGCTTTAGAGGGGACTTGCACTTCAGTCAGAAGGCCTAAGAGGCACAGTTGAGTGGATACAGGAAGGGAAATATCATATATCTTGGGCAGCGGAGCACATACAGAAGACCAGAACCCTTTTATTTTGGGGCATTGCCACCAGATGTGAAAATAAGAAACCTCTCCCCCTGCACCTCCAACACAATGAGTCTGAACCTGGAAAGAGGTTACTAAGTCTCACAAGTGTGTAATGCCATCTGGTCAACACTTTATAATAATTCTCCTGGAGTTTTACACATTTGGAGATCTTAGGTGACAAAGAAAAGAGATGTGACACTTCATTTTCTGATAACTCTCCACCCAGGTCTTGTTCCCACTTAGATATAAACCAGCACTCAGCTGGGTTCACTTTGGACAACAATAAAGAATATATAATCAATATTTATTGGTGGGTTTCTTCTGTTGTAAGACCAATTTCTCAGGTGGCTAAGATAGAGATAGATGGTCTAATGTAGTTAATGATATGATGAATGTCGAAAAGAGAGAGTCACTTTAAGAGGGGGTGGTCAGTAAGCATAGTAACACTGGGTAAGGAACCCTGAGAACATAGGTCTAGCAAAGGGAGATAGATAGTCATATCTCCAGTTGGCAAGGTGTCCCTAAAGGCCAGTGGAGAGTCTAATAGGGCATTAGCAGCCTGAATCAGATTCAGATGTCTAGGTGCCAAAATCTTCCTCAACCCACATTCATGCCACTTTTTCCAGGTATCCTTGTAAGTGAGTTATTAGTATTATTACGATGCAAGAGTGAGGAGGATTTACCGCAAACTAGTGCAGATCGCAGCGGAACTGTACTCATGGCATTTTCAGCTGAATGTCCAGTCTATCACTAGAAGCCCACAGCCAAACTAAGCATCTAGTCCCTTATTCCCCTAGTATTGCATCTAGTCCCTCTATAATATGATTTAAAATCTGGACCCCTCCCTTTAGCACATGTTTTACTATGAATTTATGAGCCAATCTAGGCCTACGTTTATTCCAAAGGAAGGAGGAGACAATAGATCTTAATTTTTGGAAAAATATATTGGGGATAGATATGGGTAATACCTGCATGATGTACTTTAGGGAGTATTGCAGTTTTAAGCAGGGCACTACGACAAAACTAGGAAACTTATAGAACATCCCAAGACTGCAGGATAGCATCAATCTGTTTAGGTAGGTCCTGGTAGTTAGCCCTATGTAATCTGGAGACCTCAGGTGTTATCTGCACTCCCAGGAATTTTATGGAATGGGAGGTCCACTGGAAAGGGGTCAACTGTTTGGAGCATGGCCAGTTTAGGAAGGCAGTGACACATTAAGTACCTCGGACATACTAAAGTTTATTTTAAAATTAGAGCAAGAGAAAAAATAATCTAAGATGGAAATCACTGCAGGAAATGCCTCGGACCGGTTTGTCATATATAAAAGAACATCATCTGCAAATGAATACATCGGAAGATAACTGATGTTTATGAATTACCTCTAGCTGTGCAATCTTCACCTGAAGGTCCAAAATGGTTTGTTGTCTAACTTTAGTGACACAGGCAATTAGGTGGCCACTAATAACAGGTTTATGGGCCTCCCAGATCAAGCCCTTGGACATCCCAGGTGAGTCATTGAAGCGAAAATAATCATATAAAGCACCTTCAATCTGTTTCACATGTTTATCGGAGCTTAATAAGGTACAGTTCAAGCATCACCTATAGGCTGTTTTGAGAAGACCCTGCAAGCTATAGCTCAGGAAAACAGGGGCATGATCGGACAGGAGGATATTATCAATCTCAGAGGTCTGACAGAGATACTATTGAACAAACCATTAGAAAACGTGGTGTGGTGTTTAACAAGCAGGATATGCTCAACCCATATGCAGTTGTGCATGTATATAGGGGAGCACATCCTGCACTTGTAGTCCGTTGCTAGGGGCAATCAACAGCAAATAATGCATACAATGGAAGATGCCAGCAACGGACTACAAGTACCACAATAACCATCCTACATATGATAACGATAATGTGGATGTGGAGAACAATCGAAAACATAACCATAGCAAAGGCAGGTGCACTCTGCGGCAATACTAAACCCTCACACTGATAAAATTGAGAGGTTAGTTCGACATATCCTACTAGGAGGACATGTCTTAAGCTCGGACACCACGGCAAGGTCTCTCAAGTAGCCCGAGGCCCTGCCACTCAACCTACCTGTGCCGTATGGGCAATACCAGGAGCCGTTGGGCATTACGGGAGCGTAAGACCTGACTCACAGACAGCTCACCAGTGACCTCCAGCATGTAACCATGCTTGCAATGGGAGGTGGGAGGTGCCTGTGAGCCCCACCCAAGACCGGCTGATATGGCCCAGAGCCTCCCAGGTGCACCTGAATGTAGCCTGTAGATGAAAAGCAGGCACATTTAAATCGGAGTTTATACACCTCCAAACATATTATACAAACCATTAGAAAACGTGGTGTGGTGTTTAACAAGCAGGATATGCTCAACCCATTTGCAGTTGTGCATGTATATAGGGGAGCACATCCTGCACTTGTAGTCCGTTGCTAGGGGCAATCAACAGCAAAAAATGCATACAATGGAAGATGCCAGCAACGGACTACAAGTACCACAATAACCATCCTACATACGATAACGATAATGTGCAGCCAATCTGGAAGACGTTAGGGGCATATATGTTTCCCAAGGTAAAGACCTGAGAGCCTATCGCCTCCTTGATAAAAAAATATCTCTCCCATCTGAGTCCACTTGAGATGAACGCATGGCAAAGGGTAGCTTCTTGTGTATTGCTATACTAACCCCTTGTGAAGCAAAGCGGGGAGAAGTGCTATGAAACCACTGATTATGACTGAGGTGTGACAGACTTGGTGCATGGTTAGGTCTGATGTGCATTTCCCGTAATAAAGCTATTCCCACTTGATGTTGCTTAGGAACTTGCAGATTTGGCTCCTTTGCCGGGGCGTTCAATCCTTTTATATTAAAAGAACAAATAGTAGTCTTAGCCATAAGTGTTATAAAAAAGGAAAGGAAGAAGATAGGCAAAGAAAGGCCTGAAACAACTAAAGTAATTGCCGAAGGGAAAATGTGTCCCTTTGATCATCACATTTTATGCCCATGTCCAATCTAATTTAATATTGGGGGAGGGAGGGGAGGGGAATGACCGACAAGGTAAACATGAAAAGAATAACAGTCAAGAGAACTAAGAGTATGCTTCTTAGTATAAATAGTCTACTCAGTTGACCTAAATATATTAGGAGAAAAACTGTAAGCCTGGAAGAAATAACTTCAAACCCAGACAGTCGTGAGGGAAGGAACTTTCCATCCACACGGCCTACGGCCACCTATTTGCGCAAGCAATGATAGAATAGTAGTAAATATTCAGGTATGTTCTAAGGAGCCATCCATGGTCAGTTGCAGCTTCCTCAGGGTTATACGGTATGACAGGTGGTGGCCCTCACGCGTTGATGTTTAGCAGAGGTTGTCTGCGTCCAAGGAGTAACTTGTGGAAGTGGAAGCAAGGAAGTAATGTTTTGAGCCAAGTTCCAGTCAGCAATGTCAGGTTAAGCCCTTACCACCACTTTGCGACCAGTGGAGTTGATCAACAACCCAAATGGGTATAGCCAACGATAAGTAATTTTCCTGCTCCTCAAAATGTCCAAAAGTGGCTGCAGGTGATTCCATTGGCGCAGCATCATGGAGGATAAGTCCTGATATAAGGTAATAGTGGAGCCCTCATATAGGATAGAGGCAGCAGATCGGGAAGCTGGCAGCATTTTTTCCTTGGTCTGGTAATTTACCATTTGGCAAATGATATATCTAGGTGCCTCATGCTGTTTAGGTAGAGGGAAAAGTGCTCTGTGTACCCTATCCATATCAAGGTCACCTGTCTCCTGACCCAGCAGATCAGAAAAGATGTAGGTGAGAGCTGGAATCAACGCATTTGGGTAACAGATTCGGGCAGGCCCTTAAGCCTCAAATCCTGCGGCCATGATTCTTGAGGCAAATCAAATTTACTCTTCGTGGGATTCGATTCGCTTATCTCTATTGATGACCTATCCTGAGACTAGATCATCAATAGTAAGATCTTGGACTCCTTTAAGGACCTGCTCACATCAGATTTACCCCCTATGTTAAATGCAAATGTACATAAGAACTGACATGTACACTAAATGTCTCCATAGTATGGGAACCCAAGGAGATTTCTAATGTCATCATTTATCATTGTACATGATGTAATGGGGAACTGGAAAAAATCCCAAATGGGGTGAAATTGGAAAAAAAAGGCAATTCCATTGTTCACAGTTTTATGAGTTTTGTTTTTATTGCATTCTCTATGCGATTAAACTGACCTGTTACTTTCATTTTCCAGGTCAGTACGATTACAGCAATACCACATAGGAAACTATAACAAGCAATCATTAGGTTGCTTCTCTCATAGACTCCAATGCATTAGCAATAAAGTCTATGATGATTACACTGTGTTCCTATAGAGCCCTGCGACAGCCTAGTATCACTCAGGAGTACAGAGGCTGCCGCACAAACCTTCCGGCTCCCGCGATTCTCACTAGGGAGAGCTGGCAAACCTCCAGAAATGTGTGTTTCCAGGTTTTTGCGATCACAGAGGCTGTGGTCACAATTGACCCTGGCATCTGAGGGGTCAAATGTATATGATCAACAATATCGTCGATTTCATACATTTGTCCCAAATGCCTGCTGTTTAAAATAGCAGGCACCTGACAGCTATGGCACCCATCGTGCTCGCTGGTGAGCGCCATCATTAAAGTCCCGCCGAGTGCCATACATGTATGGCACTGGTCAGAAAGGGGTTAAAGGGTTTATATTCTGCAAAAGTAGTAAAACTTAAAACATGGCAATATTTAAAACGTAATAAGACAATGGAGAAATTGCTGTTTTTACCTTCTCCCCAAGAATGGTGCCCTCGCTCACTCTCTCATACAGCTACATTGATAGAAAAAAAAAAGTTATAACCTTTGGCATCCTACGAGGAAAACATGCAAAAAACACATGGTCACTAAGGGAAAAAAATAATTAGTATTTAAAGATAATCTGACTTTTGACTAAATTTGTATTCCTGCTCTTCCTATTATTAGGAGTCCAGTGGGCTGTCCTACTCAGTAACTGACAGCTATCTGTGCATGCACTGTTAGGCTTCTTGCACATGGTCTCAGAGAGCGCACGTATCCATTGAACTTGTGTGCATTCACACATCAGTGGTTGTCCATGGACCACAGGTCCGTCCTGACACTAGGGAAGCATGTCCTATTTGTGTTTATGATTACAGATCCCTCCGCACATTATAATGTATGGGTCCGTGAAAAGCACAGAAACAACACGGATGGTATCCAGGTCTGTGGTTTTCACGGGTCATTGCTAGAATATGCTGAGGAGATTAATTTTTAGACAATAAGTGAAATGTCGCACCAGAAGGAATGAGTGTCTATGGAGGTGCTACCTATACACAGTACCACCCCACTGTGAATAGTGTATGCAAATGATTATTAAATAATAGGGCACCCTCCCCAGCACATGGGTATCACAAAAGACGAATTTATTCTGAGTAGACTAAAATAGTAAAAGAACATACAACAATCCACAAACTAAACAAAATAGAACACTAAGGTGCTAGTGTGTACCAATGGATGATAAAGTATAAACCTTTGGTTGGTAAAATGTCCGTTTATGGTAGGGAAAATAAACGTCCACCTGTTCCTATTAGTAGATGGGGTCAGTGGAAGTGTCCCCCTGATGGTTGATAAATATTGAAATAATGTCCGCTTCCGAGCGGCGTCCCGCTCTTATTTCAAACCAGCGGCGTCCCGCTGTATAAAGTGACTGTGCACTTGCTGTCCCTGAAGCCGTAAAGCTGGAAAGATCTTACCGGACAGCTGATGTGAGGAGTACTCGCCTCTCCGTTCGTTTGTATCGGTCTCGAGGGTCTCCTAACTCCTGGCTCACCACGCCAATCAGTGACCGCCTGTGTATGTCATAGGCCCGCCCACTGCTTCCGTTCGCACAGGTAAAGTTGCGCCGGTGTCTTTCCTCTGCTGTTTGGTGTGATCGGCGATGCAGACTACCAAATGAGTTTCGGGGCTAAGCATTGGCCCCTTCCTCAGTGGTTAAGGAACCACTCATGGACCAAACATAGATTCTTCAGGGGTATTTTTACGAATGAACCACTGACCATCTTCTCACTGATGTCATCACAGACACGAATGCGTGAAAGAGGCCTTATACAGGGAAGGAACTCAATCTCTTTAAATAACTTACTGTGTGTACTTTCACCTCCTATAACCACCGGCAAGAAAATTGTTAACATACACAGCCTGTACATTCACATTTCTTCAAGTAGATTTCTAAATTCTTCAAGTACAAAATAATAAATCTCCAGCTATGATTCAGTTTCCCTGACAACCATCCATGCCATATAAATTGTTCTGAGAAATGACTTTACTTAACTGTAATATTCTTCCGGAATATACTTGTAAATTTAATGAAAAGACTATTTAGACTAAGCAATTATTTCAGGGCGAACAGGCATAGTATCTCTGGGATCAGATGACTTGGCAATCAAGGGGTTCCTAATGGCCAAGTCTAAATAAGAGGTTGAGACACAAGACTCAGGAAATAATAGGACTTCCTTTAATTACCTTTGTGCACTCATTTTATATATGGGGAAGCAGTGTTGTGTTCTCCAACATGCCTGAGATCTGTTAAAGGGCATCTGTCAGCAGGTTTGTACCTATCACACTGGCTGACCTGTTACATGTGCGCTTGGCAGCTGAAGGCATCTGTGTTGGTTCTATGTTCATATGTATCTGTATTGCTGAGAAAAATTATCAATCAAAGTGGAGAGGGAGCAGAAGTTGCAGAGAAAGCAGAGCCTCTAGATCAGGCATGCTCAACCTGCGGCCCTCCAGCTGTTGCAAAACTACAACTCCCATCATTCCCTGACAGCCTACAGCTATCATCCTACAGAAGGGCATTGTGGGAGTTGTAGTTTTAACACAGCTGGAGGGCCGCAGGTTGAGCATCTCTGCTCTAGATGTAATGGCAACGCCCGCATTAAACCTAGAGGCTCATATGCATATAATAAAACATAATTTTTCTCAGCAATGCAGGCACACATGAACATGAGACCAACACGGATACCTTCAGCTGGCAAGCTCACATGTAACAGGTCAGCCAGATTCAAAATCTGCTGACAGATGCCCTTTAACTTCTAATTTTTTTTACATCTTTTGGTAGAAATTAGGTTTTACTAATGTACTATTTGGGCATTTATTGCAGTTTTAATTTATGCCCTGACTGTAAAGTAATATTGTTAATTTCTTAACAAATTTCACTTCCATCAGGACACATGGCATATGCATGGGATGTGCCATATACAGGCAAAACTCGAAAAATTTGAATATTGTGCAAAAGTCCATTTATTTCAGTAATGCAAATTAAAAGGAATTGCATTAATGCAGCTTAAAATTCGAATTTTGTGAAAAGGTTGACTATTCTAGGCTCAATGTGTCACACTCTAGTCAGCTTATTAATCCATACCCCCTAAGCAAAGGGCACCTCAAAATTGTGACTTTGGGGTTTCATAATCATCCAAATCATAACAAATAAAGGCTTGAAATATCTCGCTTTGCATGTAATGCAGGGATGCCCAACCTGCGGCCCTCCAGCTGTTGCAAAACTACAACTCCCAGCATGCCCAGACAGCCTACAGCTATAAGCCTACAGCAAGGCATGGTGGGAGTTGTAGTTTTACAACATCTTGAGGGCCGCAGGTTGGGCATCCCTGATGTAATGAGTCTATCTCATATATTTGTTTCACCTTTTAAGTTGCATTACTGAAATAAATGAACTTTGTACGATATTCAAATTTTTTCGAGTTTCCTCTGTATGTCTGATAGGTGCGAGTCCCACCTCTGGGACCCTCTCATAACTTTAGAAAGGGGCTCTTTGATCCGAATTTCAGGAAAAATGTAATTTGTTGTGAAGCTGAATTTCCTTGCGCTTCATGGTAACAAATCTATTTTTCCTGAAATGGTGGGGAAAAAACATACCTCATCCATTTGCTCCCGGTGAGGCTGTGGCGGCCATCTTAAATGAAGATAACACTCGAACTCTTACTCAGGGTGACGTGTGACGTCACCACACCAGCGTGTTGGCTGGGCGCGGTGACATCATCAGTGATGATGTCACCATGCTTGGCCAGCATGGTGACATCATCAGGTCACCATGTGAGATTTTGTGTGGTGTCTTCAATCAAGATGGTCGCAACAGCCTCTCTGTGAGCGTGTATTTTGTTTTTTACCAGATTAACCACTCAAAGCCCACAATTGTAGCATCAGATACCGCAAACAGCGATGAACGCAACATCTGAAGGGTTCACTGACGGGGGGCTGCATGATCATTATTCCCCGTCATTGCAACGCTACATACAAAGGAATGGGCTTCATCACAAATCGAATTTCTTTGTCAAGTTCGCAGAAGCAGCCAAATAAAATTTTTCAGAACTTCGTTCATTACTATTCAGTGCTACAGGACTTCTAAAGATAGCCAAGAACAGTGTAAGTGTGCTTGTCCAATGGCAGTGACAGAACCACACATCCCTGGCTCCTCTTCATTCTCGGCATCACGTGACAGGGTCCTGTCCTTGAGCTAGAATCAGGTCCCAGTGTGAATCACACCTTTTGAACATTTATTGTAGTAATCAATCCAGCCAGATGTGCACTGTATACAAATATATGCAATGCTTTGGGTCTATATAAGAAGTCCTCTTTCAAGACCGGCCATGGGAACACTTGCCTCTCGGCGAGGAGTGAGTTTACGGACATTTATAACACAGCTTGGAAGCTAATTTCATACTCTTTTTATTAAAAGGGTTTTCCAACTCTTTACAACTGATGACCTATCCTCAGGATAGGTCATCAGTATCTGATGGGTTGGGGTCCGACACCTGCCGATCAGCTGTTTGAGAAGGCACTGATGCTCCTACCAAGCACAAGGCGGCACATTGTATAGCAGCTGGGCTTGGTATTGCGTTCTGCCCCATTCACTTCTATGGGGTTGAGTTGCGCCCAGGCCATGTGACCGAAGAATGTGTCATGAATGCACTTCTGCTGCTCTACTGTGCCATTGTCTTCTCAAGCTGTTGATCTGCAGGGGTCCCAGGAGTCGGACTCCCACTGATCAGATACTGATGACCTATCCTGAGGATATGTCATCCGTTGTAAAGTCTTGGAAAACCCCTTTAATGATAAATAGTATGCTGAAAGCTCCTAAGCTCCCTCTAGTGGCAACTAAAAGCAGACAGAGGTTTCTAAGGTAGGTCTATGCAGAAGACTTAGAGCATTGTATCAGAAAAACAGAGGTCCAACTGCCATAAAAAATATCATCAGAAATGAATTAGAACGGAATATTGGACTGAAAATTAACAGGGCATTTAAAAGGTCGTACTCTGCATGCAAGTAGTATATTTCATAATCATAAATGCAAATTACTGTGAATATGTGTATATATCTATAACAAAATGGTTTAACATGAAATCTATAAGTCCAGCGTGTCCTGTTTCTACTACAAACTAGTAAAAGAGCTTCCCTCCATATACTAGGAGGCAAATATCTTGTAAATGAATTGCCTATATATTTTTTTTTACTAATTAAAACCATTTATTGAGGAATAATTTTTCTAATCTCCTTTTTTTTCTGACTATAGATTTTTAGCACCCTAGTTTCCTTATATACTGGTGAAACTCGAAAAATTAGAATATTGTGCAACAGTCTATTTATTTTAGTAATTCAAATTAAAAGGAATTGCATTCATTAGAATTTTGTTAAAAAGTTGACTATTCTAGGCTCAAGGTGTCACACTCTAGTCAGCTAATTAATCCCTACCCCCTAAGCAAAGGGTACCTCAAAATTGTTACTTTGGGGTTTTTTATAAGCTGTAAGCCATAATCATCCAAATTATAACAAATAAAGGCTTGAAATATCTCACTTTGCATGTAATGAGTCTATCTAATGAGTATATATTAGTTTCACCTTTTAAGGGTACTTTTACACTTGCGGCAGGACGGATCCGGCAAGCTATTCAGCATGCCGGATCTGTCCTGCCGCAAGTGGCCGTGCACTGCCGTGCTGCCGCTCCATCCCCATTGACTATAATGGGGTGGGGGACGGAGCTACAGCGCAGCACGACAGTGCACAGCCGGAGATCGCCGGACTAAAAGTCCTGCATGTCCGACTTTTCAGTCCGGCGATCTTTGCCATCTCCATTGACTGCATTATAGTCAATGGGGACGGAGCGGCAGCACGGCAGTGCACGGGCACTTGCGGCAGGATGGATCCGGCAGCCTGAATAGCCTGCCGGATCCGTCCTGCCACAAGTGTAAAAGCACCCTAAGTTGCATTACTGAAATAAATGAACTTGCACGAATGCACGATATTCTAATTTTTTGAGTTTCACCTGTAATTATGAGGCAGCTATCTTGCCTGAGCTGCTGTTTACAGCATTCCGATATATTTTTACAGCAACCACATGGATCATAAGAATTTGTAGACTGAAGATGGCTTTTTGACATCTATGGGAGAGCTTTGTGACCTGTGTAAAGATATGTATATAGGAAAGGGTAGCACATAAGCTGTAAACATCACCTATATAAATGGTGGATTCAAGATGTGTTATCTGTCATTGTAATCCTGATTGCGATGATAATAAGTTGACTGCAAAAAGGGATCTTTACAGAACAACACATTGCAGTCTACTATGAGGGTCAGTGGCCAGAGTAAAAACTCCATGATTTTCTTATTTAATTTTAATATATAAAATTAAAAAAAATTAAAAAAATAATGACTTGACTTAAACAGTAGCTCATTTCCGTTTAAAGGCTATGAACACCTTTGGGAGGATTTTTTTATATTATTATTGCATTAACTCATTGCATTAACTCATTTTGGACTAAAAATCATTTCTGTTTTTGGGAAACAGTCACAGTCACTTTCTGTTGATTCCTATCTGATGTCCTATCAGGAGATGGCTCATGTATAGCTCATATCTCTGATCTCTTGACCTCGTAAACACTCATTATCATGGGCAGACTGGGAACTTTAGTGGTCTTGATAAAAAAAAAACTAAAAGTGACAGTGTACAAATAGACTGAAACTTAACCCCTGTATCACAAAAATTGCTGAAATTTTTTAAAAGAGACCAATTGCAAAAATATTTTTAGCCCAAAATGAGTAGAATGCAATCATACAAAATTGTCCTGAAGATGTACATAGCCTTTAGGTCCAGCAGCTTATTTAGCTCTTTTTTCAAGTAGGTTTGTAATGGAGTTAAAGTATTCACTTGTTATTTTAAGGTGTAATTCAAAAGAAACAACAGTATTGTGAAATGGTATTTTCCATATAATATTAAATGAACTTGATAATACAGTCATTGGGCTTGCCTGACAGTAACTATTTTTCAGTGTGAATTTACAAATCCATATATATAGGATTCTTGCAATGCAGGTCTGCTAGAATACCACTCACTGTCTTCCAAACCATTCATCATAGCAAATATAAATAGTAGGTTGAGATTTATTCATATGGATGGTCTTTGAAACATGTGGAGTGCCAATCTGTGCTTATCAACAGCCAAATAAAATAACTGTGAATATAACATTAACAGCTACTATGTGACAGCTTCTCCTGTCTATTAATACACATTATTAGTTATATAATGAGCAAGGTATTGTTTTGTATTCTGCAGTCAATGAATTTGAACACAGTGTCTTGCTATATGCCCTATTAGGACAAATGGAAATAATAGAGAAGGGTCTTCTACTCAGAAATTTCTCTAGAGCAGAGAGACAATAAAATAGGATATTTTATGATCTTACTGACCCAGCCAAGCCATGTATAACAAATCTGATTATTTATTTATAATAATTGCCATCTAATATTACAGTTCCACTACAGAGGATATGTCTGTCCAACCATAGCTTTCTCCAGTGGTAACAGTTTATCAGGGGCTGGCTGTAATTAAAGGGAACTTATTTTATGCTATCCTCATTGAGGGAAGCAAAAAGCAGTGATAGAAACACTGAAATCATCAATCTGCTAAAGAACATATAGTTTAATCCTGGCATTGCACACCAAAGAAGAGTCTGGTTTATTCATGAGTTCCACCTCTCCCCACCCACCTGCTGATGATTGACAATTCCCTTCTAGGGAGAAAATTAAGGCGAGAGCTCATGAGTGGGTGGGGAGAAGGGGAGTTAATGAATAAGCCAGACTCTTCCCTGGGATCGTCAGACTAGAAACTTTATGGTTTTTGGTACCCGGACCAAACCTGGATATTTCCGTAAAAGTTCGGGTTCGACGATTTCTTAGCGCTTTTTGAAAGGCTGCAGGGCAGCCAATCAACAAGCGTTTCACTAGTCTGCCATTAGTAGCCATCACAGCCATGCCTACTAATGGCATGGCTGTGATTAGCCAAGAGCAGCATGTGACCCAGCCTCTATATAGGTACTTGGTGTTCAAACTTCAAAATACAGAGATTATTGAGGGTGCAATGCTACATTTTTGTATCCAGCCCTGAGCCCAGTGACACTGAAAAATAAATTTTAATCTATCTGCTAGTTTGTTGGGCACCGGCGGCTATTTTTGCAACTGCAGTGCACTTGCAACTGGATGTGAACTGCATGTGTGCTAGGGACATTACTTCAATTTTGTTCAGGTAGCTCAGTGGAGGACAAATTCCCTTTTTTGGCCAGTCAAGTACCACTGTGGTCTGCAGTACATACCTGGCAGTGAAAATTATTTAACAACATCAGTCTGTCACATATTTTTGTGACCTAAAGCGATTTTTTTATCTGTCTGCAACAGGCACTGCATATCGGACAGTCCAATAAAACCATTAAATAAAGCAGTTACCATGCTTATATAAAAAAGCACACTTTTTTTGCAAGATAATAAATTTACGGGCTATGCTGCATTTCTGAGAGTCCACTTAAACTGTGACATACTGCAGTTACATTGCTGCTATAAAAAAAGCACTTTTTTTGTGCTAGATAGCAAATTTGCGTGCTACGCTGCATTTCTGAAATTCCAATACAACCGTAACATACTGCATTTACATTGATGCTATAAAAAAACACACTTTGTGATAGATAGGTGACAGGCACGTACATTTTTAAAAATTGTCTGTTACATTCTTGGATGACATTAACCCAGTTTTACCATATACAAACCCCTGCTCTGCATAGATGACAGGGAGGTAAATTTCTAAAAATCGTCTGTTACATTGGTGGGTGACATTAACCCAGTTTTGCCATATACAAACCCCTGCTCTGCATAGGTGACAGAGAGGTAAATTTGTAAAAATCGTCTGTTCCATTGGTGGGTGACATTAACCCAGTTTTGCCATATACAAACCCCTGCTCTGCATAGGTGACAGGGAGGTAAATTTGTAAAAATCGTCTGTTCCATTGGGGGGTGACATTTTACCATTTTTGTCATATACAAATCCCTGTTCTGCATAGATGACAGGGAGGTAAATTTGTAAAAAATCGTATGTTACATTCTATGGTGACATTAGCCCAGTTTTACCGTATACAAACCCCTGCTCTGCATAGGTGACAGGGAGGTAAATTTCTAAAAATCGTCTGTTACATTTTTCGGTGACATTAAACCAGTTTTGCCATATACAAACCCCTGCTCTGCATAGGTGACAGAGAGGTAAATTTTTAAAAACCGTCTGTTACATTATTGGGTGACATTAACCCAGTTTTGCCATATACAAACCCCTGCTCTGCATAGGTGACAGAGAGGTAAATTTGTAAAATTGTCTGTTCCATTGGTGGGTGCCATTTTACAATTTTTGCCGTATACAAACCCCTGTTCTGCATAGGTGACAGAGAGGTAAATTTGTAAAAATCGTCTGTTACATTATTTTGTGACATTAACCCAGTTTTGCCATATACAAACCCCTGATCTGTATAGGTGACAGGGAGGTAAATTTCTAAAAATCTGTCTGTTACATTATTGGGTAACATTAACCCAGTTTTGCCATATACAAACCCCTGCTCTGCATAGGTGACAGGGAGGTAAATTTCTTAAAATCGTCTGTTCCATTGGTGGGTGACATTTTACCATTTTTGCCGTATACAAACCCCTGCTTTGCATAGGTGACAGGGAGGTAAATTTCTAAAAATTGTCTTTTACATTATTGAGTGACATTAACCCAGTTTTGCCATATACAAACCCCTGCTCTGCATAGGTGACAGGGAGTTAAATTTGTAAAAATCGTCTGTTACATTCTTGGGTGACATATTACCATTTTTGCCGTATACAAACCCCTGCTCTGCATAGGTGACAGGGGGGTACATTTGTAAAAATCGGCTGTTACCTTATTGGGTGACATTAACCCAGTTTTGCCGTATACAAACCCCTGCTCTGCATAGGTGACAGGGAGGTAAATTTCAAAAAATCGTCTGTTACATTATTGGGTGACATTAACCCAGTTTTGCCATAAGAAAACCTGCTCTGCATAGGTGACAGGGAGGTAAATTTGTAAAAATCATCTTTTACATTTTTCGGTGACATTAACACAGTTTTGCCGTATACAAACCCCTGTTCTGCATAGGTGACAGAGAGGTAAATTTGTAAAAACCGTCTGTTCCATTAGTGGGTGACATTAACTCAGTTTTGCCATATACAAACCCCTGCTCTGCATAGGTGACAGGAAGGTACATTTGTAAAAATCGGCTGTTACCTTATTGGGTGACATTAACCCAGTTTTGCCGTATACAAACCCCTGCTCTGCATAGGTGACAGGGAGGTAAATTTCTAAAAATCGTCTGTTACATTCTATGGTGACATTAACCCAGTTTTGCCATAAGAAAACCTGCTCTGCATAGGTGACAGGGAGGTAAATTTGTAAAAATCGTCTGCCACATTTTTCGGTGACATTAACCCAGTTTTGCCATATACAAGTCCCTGCTCTGCATAGGTGACAGAGAGGTAAATTTGTAAAAATCGTCTGTTACATTTTTCGGTGACATTAACCCAGTTTTGCCATATACAGTTGTGTTCAAAATTATTCAACCCCCACTGAAATTGAGTGTTTTGGCCAATTTGACATTGATTTTGATCATTTCAATCATCTTGTTTACAATTAAATCAAAGAGGCACTTGTAAGTCAGACAAATATAACATAACATGTATAATGAAATAACCACAAATGTCTTTTCTGTGCTCACATCATTATCAGTTTTATTCAACCCCCAAGTGACATTCAATCTTAGTACTTAGTACAACATCCTTTTCCAGTTATAAGAGCTTTTAAACGTGAAGCATAGCTTGACACAAGTGTCTTGCAGCGATCTACGGGTATCTTCGCCAATTCTTCATGGGCAAAAGCCTCCAGTTCATTCACATTCTTAGGCTTGCGCGCTGCAACTGCTTTCTTTAAGTCCCACCAGAGGTTCTCAATAGGATTTAAGTCTGGTGACTGCGAGAGCCACTTCAAAATGTTCCAGCCTTTAATCTGCAACCATGCTCTAGTGGACTTGGAGGTATGCTTGGGATCATTGTCCTGTTGAAAGGTCCAACGTCTCCCAAGCCTCAGGTTTGTGACGGACTGCATCACATTTTCATCCAATATCTCCTGGTACTGAAGAGAATTCATGGTAACTTGCACACGCTGAAGCTTCCCTGTACCTGTAGAAGTAAAACAGCCCAAAGCATGATTGACCCCCCGCCATGCTTCACAGTAGGCAAGGTGTTCTTTTCTTCATCGGCCTCCTCCAAACATAGCGTTGATCCATGGGCCCAAACAGTTCTAATTTTGTTTCATCAGTCCACAGGACACTATCCCAAAACTTTTGTGGTTTGTCCACATGACTTTTGGCATACTGCAGTCGACTCTTCTTATTCTTTGGAGACAGCAAGGGGGTGCGCCTGGGAGTTCTGGCATGGAGGCCTTCATTACGCAGTGTGCACCCTATTGTCTGAGCTGAAACTTCAGTACCCGCATCTGACAAATCTTTTTTCAGTTCCTCAGCAGTCACACGGGGACTTTTCTCAACTTTGCGCTTCAGGTAGCGCACAGCAGTCGAAGTCAGCATCTTCTTTCTGCCACGACCAGGTAGCGTGTCAACAGTGCCCTTTGCCTTGAATTTGCAAATGATGCTTCCTATGGTGTCTCTTGGTATGTTTAACATCTTTGCAATCTTCTTATAGCCATTGCCCTTCCTGTGAAGAGAAATCACCTCTTCTCTTGTCTTCCTGGACCATTCTCTTGACTTCACCATGTCTGTAAACACACCAGTAAATGTCTAGAAGGAGCTGAGTATCACAGTCATTTGATAATTGGTGCTTATTATGCTTGATTGCTGCTCCTTGACATCCAGAGGTGTTTTCAATACCTGATCGAAAACACTTGAATGAACCTCTGTTCTTAAGAGTGGTAGTCTTTAAGGGGTTGAATAATTGTGTCAATGAAGAAATCACAAAAAAAAACATTTAATACTGTATTACAAAAACAATTGATGTCATTTTAGTTGCATTTGGTTCTTTAAAAAGTCCTTGTAAGATTTCATTCTGAACACAATTACAAATGTACACTAAATTCCCTAAAACCCTTTACAACATTCGGGGTTGAATAATTTTGAACACAACTGTACATTTACTTATCATGTGATGTAATGGAATTATCTCCCTTGAGTCATTTTGAAATTTATATTTGTGACCAAATTGGTTCACCTATGATGCTAATGTTTGTTTCCTTATGACTTGAGTGGGGAATATATGTGGTGCACCCATTCAGACTATAAAATTGTGGGTCTTTCTCCAGTGTACCTCTTCTTTTGGGATAGGTTATATCTACCCCATTGTAAAAACACTGTGGACTGGAGTATATGCACATGCCTAATTCATATTAATGATGTGGTGGTTCTATGGATATTTTATTGATATCTTATTGATATTTTATTTTATTGATATCTTATTGATATTTTATTGATATTTTATTGATATCTTCAGAGTAATAATTGGTTGTATTTGAAAATGTATTGTTCCATTATAGTTTCCCTGTATCAGGTGTGTCACCTGGTTCTATCTTTTCTCCTGTTTTCTGATCTTGTCATTATTTATTGAAAAATATTATTTATATAATAACGTGATATATTTTCATAAAGTATCTTTGGTGTTTCATGGGTTTTGATGTATATAATGTCCCCCATGGGCTCATTGTGGGCCATTTTATATCATTAGATGATGTGCACAGATGTGTCCAAAGTCTGTGCACATATCTGCCTTTATTGTCCCCCATGGGCTCATTGTGGGCCATTTTATATCATTAGATGATGTGCACAGATGTGTCCAAAGTCTGTGCACATATCTGCCTTTATTGTCCCCCATGGGCTCATTGCGGCCCCCTTTCATATATATATATATATATATATATATATATATCTCATATCCCATATATAGATATATGAGTATAGATGTGCCCCAGGTATCTATGCCCATTTATTCGAAATAGCCTTTGTCCGGGTGCCCCCCCCCCCAGCCTCTTCCTACATTCCTGCAGGAGGGGGAGTTGTCACTAGAGATGGCCCGAACTATCCGCCGGCGAACAGTTCCCGGCAAACATAGCATGTTCGCGTTCGCCGCAGCGGGCGAACACATGCGATGTTCGGTCCGCCCCCTATACATCATCATTGAGCAAACTTTGACCCTGTACCTCACAGTCAGCAGACACATTCCAGCCAATCAGCAGCATACCCTCCCTCCCAGGCCCTCCCATCTCCTGAACAGCATCCATTTTAGATTCATTCGGAATTTGCAGTCTTAGTGAGAGGAGGGACAGTGTAGCTGCTGCTGATTTAATAGGGAAATTGATAGCTAGGCTAGTGAATTCAGTGTCCACTCCAGTCCTGAAAGACTCATCTGATCTCTGCTGTAAGGACAGCGTCCTGACAGCACCCCAAAAAGCCCTTTTTAGGGCTGCAACATTAGTCTGCTTTTTTTTCCCTTTATATACATATTGCAGTTGCCTGGCCTGCCTGTGTGTGAGGAGCTGCAGGCCCACAGACTGTAGTGTGCCCACTGCCAGTGCCCACCCCTGTCATCCCATGTGGCACAGGACTTTGCCTAAAAAAGGCATTTCATTTTTACACTTTAATCTAAGGTTAGTTGCCTGCCAGTGTGTGTCAGGCTGACTTCCACTGACTGTAGTGTGCTCCACTGCCAGTGCCCACCACTCATACCGGCTGGCACAGGACTTTGCATAAAAAAGGCATTTAATTTTTACACTTTAGTGTAATTTCAGCTGCTTGCCTGCTGCTAGTGTGTGTCAGGCTGACTTCCACTGACTGTAGTGTGCCCACTGCCAGTGCCCACCCCTGTCATCCCGTGTGGCACAGGACTTTGCATCAAAAAAAGGCTTTCCATTTTTACACTTTAATCTAAGGTTAGTTGCCTGCCAGTGTGTGTCAGGCTGACTTCCACTGACTGTAGTGTGCCCACTGCCAGTGCCCACCACTCATACCGGCTGGCACAGGACTTTGCATAAAAAAAGGCATTTAATTTTTACACTTTAGTGTAATTTCAGCTGCTTGCCTGCTGCTAGTGTGTGTCAGGCTGACTTCCACTGACTGTAGTGTGCCCACTGCCAGCAGTGGCGGATTAACATAGGGGCGTTCGGGTCGGCAGCCCCGGGCCCGGCATCACTGGGGGGCCCAATGCGGACCCGAGCGCCCACATACTGCGGCGGGGCACAGGAGCGCATAGTTCCCTGCCCCGCCGCCGATCAACACCGTAGGCTTCAGGCCTAGTAGGCCTGAGGCCTATGTGGTAGTATATTCCCGGTGCAGGCGTGCGTGATGACATCATCACGTGCCTGCGCCGGGACGCAGGACAATGAGGATTGCGCGCCTGCGGCCTGCCTCACCATCCCGAACCCAGGTAAGTATTAGCTTTTAGTTGTTGTTTTTTTCTGTGTGTGCCTTTGGGGCCAGAGGAGGACATGGGGGCAGTGTGGGCGCAGTATAGGTGCAGATTATTACATGGGGGCAAATAATTTCATTGGGAGCAGATTATTACATGGGGGCATATTACTTCATAGGGGTGCAGTGTGGGGGCAAATTACTTCATGGGGGGCAGTGTGGGGACAAATTACTTTATGGGGGCAGTGTGACGACAAATTACTTCATGGGGGCAGTGTGGGGGAAAATTACTTTATGGGGGCAGTGTGGGGGCAAATATTTTCATGGGAGGGCAGTTTGGAGGCGAATTACTTTATGGGAGCAGTGTGGAGGAAATTACTATATGGGGCAGTGTGGGGAAATTATTATATGGGGCAGTGTGGGGAAATTATTATATGGGGCAGTGTAGGGGAAATTATTATATGGGGGCAGTGTAGGGGAAATTATTATATGGGGGCAGTGTAGGGGAAATTATTATATGGGGGCAGTGTAGGGGAAATTATTATATGGGGGCAGTGTAGGGGAAATTATTATGTGGGGGCAGTGTGGGGAAATTATTATATGGGGGCAGTGTGTGGGAAATTATTATGTGGGAGCAGTGTGGGGGAAATTAGGGGCATTGCTATAAGGGGATATTATATTTGGGGACACTATACAGGCATTATTACCTGGAGCACAATATAGGGTGTTGTTGTTATTACTGGGGGCACTCTAGGGGACATTATAACTGCTGTAGACACTATAGGGACCTTTGGGATAATTTATAAAGCTGGTGTAAAGTAGACGTGGCTTAGTAGCCCACAGCAACAGATTCCACCCTTCATTTTTCGCAGCTCCTTTGGAAAATGAAAGGTGGAATCTGATTGGTTGCTATGGGCAACTAAGCCAGTTCTACTTTACACCAGTTTGATAAATGACCCCAATTATGAGAAATCTAATGTGTCTGTGTAACAAACTCTGTAGAGACGAGATGTGGCGGAAAGAATTTGTCATGCCGTACTAAGTCAAACGGAGGAGAAGAGGAAAGAGAAGGTCTACATGACAGGAGATGTCCCTGGATGTAAGAGGTATGTGGTGCTGTATTCTCACTACTGTGACCTGCCTCTCATCTTCTCCTCTAAGTTTTTTTTATTATAATCATATGTATTTTAAATTTGGCAACTAAAATTTTAATTTGTCACCTGCAGTCCTATGTAACAGCCCAGATAATAGTCATAACTTTCTTTGTGCAGATAATGTAGTAGATGTTCCATGCAGTCCTATGTAACACCCCACATAACACAATAGTTCACTGTGTTATGTGGGGTGTTACATAGGACTGCAGGCAACATCTATGACATCTGTACTCAGAGAGTTATGAGATGGTGGGGGTATGATTCCTGGCACCCCCGCCAATCCGTTGTTTGAGGAGACCGCGATGTTCCAGTGAGCGCCGCAGCCTCTTTGCTACTTAACAAGCACAGCGCTGTCCATTTGATAGCACTGTGCTTGGTATTTCAGATCATCCCCAATCACTTAGATGGGACAGAGCTGCAACTAGACCATGTGAACGATGAATGTGATGTCATATGGCCTAGGAAGAGACTGTGACGCTCACGAAGCACCGCAGCCTCTTCATACAGAAAAAAATTAAACTAAAATGGATGGAGGGGCCCGAGTTGGGTAGACAGCCCCGGGCCTATCATGCACTTAATCCGCCCCTGACTGCCAGTGCCCACCACTCATACCGGCTGGCACAGGACTTTGCATAAAAAAAGGCATTTAATTTTTACACTTTAGTGTAATTTCAGCTGCTTGCCTGCTGCTAGTGTGTGTCAGGCCAACTTCCACTGACTGTAGTGTGCCCACTGCCAGTGCCCACCCCTGTCATCCCGTGTGGCACAGGACTTTGCATCAAAAAAAGGCATTTCATTTTTACACTTTAGTGTAATTTCAGTTGCTTGCCTGCTTCTAGTGTGTGTCAGGCCGACTTCCACTGACTGTAGTGTGCCCACTGCCAGTGCCAACCACTGATACCGGGTGGCACAGTAGCTTGCCGATAAATAAGGCATTTCATTTTTAGACAGTAGTCTAAATTCAGTTGCTTGCCTGCTGCTAGTGTGTGTCAGGCCGACTTCCACTGACTGTAGTGTGCCCACTGCCAGTGCCAACCACTGATACCGGGTGGCACAGTAGCTTGCCGATAAATAAGGCATTTCATTTTTACACATTAGTCTAATTTCAGTTGCTTGCCTGCTGCCAGTGTGTGTCAGGCCCACTTCTGCAGACTGTAGTGTGCCCACTGCCAGTGCCAACCACTGATACCGGGTGGCACAGTAGCTTGCCGATAAATAAGGCATTTCATTTTTACACATTAGTCTAATTTCAGTTGCTTGCCTGCTGCCAGTGTGTGTCAGGCCCACTTCTGCAGACTGTAGTGTGCCCACTGCCAGTGCCCACCACTGATACCGGGTGGCACAGTACCTAGCACGTGTAGTACCACTTAGCTAAAAAAAAATGACAGGCAGAGGCAGGCCACCCCGCAGGGGCCGTCGTGGTCGTGGTGCTGTGATTTCCACTGTCCCTGGAATAATGCCTAGTGTTCAGAGGCCACGTACCCTGAACCCGAAAAATTCAGAGGACGTAGTTGACTGGCTTAGACAGGACACCCAATCTTCAACAGCTTCCGCTAAGAACCTTAACGCACCATCCTCCTCCAGCTCAGCTTTGGTCACCTGCTCTCAAGTTACCACGCACCCGCCCGCCGCTGATAGGAATAGTACTAGTTAAGACACCACTCATATAGGGTGTCACAGCACATTGCTCTGTGCACGCGCAGTGCCCCAATTTGGGAGTATGAGGACCGACCAAGCTGCTTTTTCCATCTCCCGGTTCCTGAAATCAATTCAGTTTGGTGTATGAGAGTTTGGTCTGTCACTGTGAAGGCAGTTGAAGGTACCCGGCCTAAATTTTTTTTCACAAAAGGCAATCCCTGATATGGGATGTAACAGGGATTAAACTGATGAGAATAGTACTACAGAAAATACCACTCATATCGGGTGTGACAGTAAATTGCACGGCGCAGACGCAGTGACCGTGGGATAAAAACAAAGGGGAGGGAGCCAGCGTTTTTTAACCATCTCCCGTTCGAAAAATCAATTCAATTCACCTTCGGGGACCCTTGGTGTTGTACGTGGCTGGGTGGAGTAAGAAACCTTCAATGACATCACCGGGACGTGGCTAGCTTGTTATCCAACCTTGTGCAAATGGGGAGTTTGCGGTTGTGCAAATGAACTGTTTGCGGTTGTTTGCGGTGCATTAAAAGGGGAGTTTGGTCTGTCAATGTCTGTAAAGTGGGCGTAACCCTTACACTACCTGATCGATACAACATCATACCTGATCGTATAAACACACTGGATGTTTTAAAGCATGTTATTCCAAACAATTTAGGAATGTTAGTTGATTTATGCCCTTTATGGATTAAAACCGGACTCTGCGTCCACTACGTAATTTTCCATGGGAGTTTTGCCATGGATCCCCCTCCGGCATGCCACAGTCCAGGTGTTAGACCCCTTGAAACAACTTTCCCATCACTATTGTGGCCAGAAAGAGTCCCTGTGGGTTTTAAAATTCGCCTGCCAATTGAAGTCTATGGAAGTTCGCCCGGTTCGCCCGTTCGCGAACATTTGCGGAAGTTCGCGTTCGCTGTTCGCGAACAGAAAATTTTATGTTCGCGACACCACTAGTTGTCACCAGATGACCGGACAATTATGTTCTGGCCATCTGGTGACTTCAAAGGACACAGGTTTGATAAGAACCTGTTCCTTTTGATTAACTGTCTCTAGCACTGCTGGGGATAGTTAACATAACAGAGAGAGGGAAGTGAAAGTCCCTCCCTCTGTTTGTTGCATACGCCTGGTGTGCTAATCACTGTACCTGGGATATACTCCCCCCACCTTACATGGGTGTGTGTTGCCATGGTGCTCTCATTTAGGATGCTTGTATTTTGTCACACACACAGGATGATGTCACATACCTGCACCTTGGGTGGAGTAGAAAGGGGGGTGGGTGGGCAATGGACTTATATTAGTTCAAGCCAGGACAAAGGAGGTCTCTTCTGAGCTCAGCACCACACAGAGAGGAAGGACACTCAAATGGGACCTGGAGATAGCTGGGTACCCCGAATACCCATGCCCTGATTTCACAGATCCCTGCATTCCCATCTACCCCTTCCCTGCCCAGCATCATCAACTCCTGCTGCTGTGTACCCCTTAACCCCTTATTAACCCCTTAACTGCTGCAGCCCTTTTCCAGCCCAGCAGTACCCCAGCCGGAACCCTTGCAGTGCCCAGCATCCCTGTAACCCTGAACCCCTTCAAGGCTTCTGTGTGCAGATTGACCCCTGCAGCCCACGTTGTGTTAACCCTTGCAGTGCTATTACCCCTGGACTGCATTGTGATTTTTATTAACCCTTTCTACCCTGTTATTGCAGTAGGGACAGTGTGAGTAGCCAGGTGGGTGGGTTACTGCTGTAATCTATGTTAGTGTAAATGTATAGCTAGTTTGTGGGGTGGAATTGGGATTGTATGTAGTGTAGTTAGGAATATTGTATATGTAGTAGTGTTGTAACTGACTAACTGTATTACTGTGCGGCTATAAATATATATATTCATATTCCCTTTTATATGGATATATATAATTACAGCAATATTTAGACTATAGACGTGTATTGTATTAATAAATATTTATTTATTATTTTACATAGTGTCTAGTCTGTTATTCCATAGTAGTGTAGTAGCAATAGCGCAGTAAGTTGCAGTTAGTTTTCAGTGTAGTGTGGGCAAATTGAGGTTTTATCATTTAAAGGTATAAATAGGCGGAGTCACAACTACGCCCATTTATGAATAATAATTATTGATATTTGCATAAATATCTCCAAATTGGGCATATGGCCTGAGCTTGCCCTTTACGCCTTGGAGGTGCTGGCCTGCAGCCAGTGTATTATCTGAATGTGTATCTAGCACAGCAGGGGGCGTTATCACAGACAAGCGCAGCCGCCTGTCCACAGCTAATGTGGACAAGCTCACGTTCATTAAAATGAACCAGGTATGAATCCCACAAGATTTGTCTGTACCTTGTGCAGAATAGACATTTATACCGGCCTCAACCATCCATTCTTGTACTCAAGTGCACTTATTCTTTGTTTTATTTTTTATATGTCCCAATATTTTGGGGGCTACCCCAATAAATAAAAAACAAAAAACAATAAAACAGCCACCTCCACCTCCACCCCTGCTTCCACCTACACCGCCACGGTCACCGCCTCCTCCACCTCCTCCTCCTAGTTCAAGATTTTTATTTTTATTTTTTATTAATTTTATGGTATTTTAGGTCATTTCCCTATCCACATGCTCTTTAGCACATTTTGCTGCTTTTTGCAGCCCTCTAGCCCTTTCCATTACATTTTTAGAGCCATTTTAGTACCCAAAAGTTCGGGTCCCCACTGACTTCAGTAGGGTTCGCGGTCAAGTTTGGGTCCCGATCTCGAACTTTGCGACGAAGTTTGGCCGAACCCTAACTCCAGGTGTTCACTCAACTCTACGTCAGACTCTTCTCCAGCGCACGCTGCCAGGACAAAACAATGATGGGGGGCGCACTAATTTGTTCATCAGTTCCTGGTGTACAAAAGTTGCAAATTCACTTAATCATTCCAGTGGGGATGGGATGCTGACATAGGTAAACTGGAGTAGAATTTCTAGAGAAAAGCGTTTAAAAATGTTAAAAATGTTTCACACAACAATAAACTTTTGGATATATTTGGCAAATCTTTCTTCAAGGCAAACTCAAAGACAAACTCACTTCACTCCCATCATAATATATATGCCCCCAGGTTCTCAGTCGCAACTTAAATTTAGAAGGTAAGAGACAGCCCACTGATTTTAATATGTCCATCACTACTTTGTTTCCCTCAGTGAAGTTCCCTTTAAAAAGAGGTTCCCATGATACAACCCCTTTAAAGGGTCATAGAATTTTCATAAACCTTTTAATATGTCAAAGTGACATACTAAAGGTTTTGATTGGTAGGGGTCTGAGCGCTGAGACCCCCACCGATGACTAGAACGACTGAAAGCTTGCATATCGCACTTCTCACATATGTCTTTATGACATATCAAAAGTTTTTTGTTTTAAAGTAGGTTTAAGGGTAATTGATAAATATTTAGCCTTGTCATCCAACTTTTATACAATTCAATTACTTACAATTCTACCACTGCCCAGACCTGAAGCCTTCCCCTTCTTCCTACCACTATTCATATTTCAGTGCTATCATACTTGAACTTAGAGGTAATTTAACTATCACAGAAACTATGGCAACAACATTTGTCCATTTTTATGATTTTGTCATTTTCCCTCCTGTTTTGGGATTAAATAAAGATTTTGAAGCAGCTTTGAAATACTGTAGCAAAACTTGAGAGGACATTTTAAGTATGGGAAGATAAAAAGGGATCCATAGGAATAAATAGCTTGAGGCAATGCACTTCAATTGGCTTTGCTTTTAAATTCTCTGAGCATCAGCAGGATCTTTCAATTTCCCCAGGGTCATGGAATCAGTGCAGATTATAGTCTACGATGTGGCCATTCTCCTTGAATTAAACATGTGACTTTAGCTGTGCTGTGTCACGTCTATGTAACAAACATGAGGGGTGAATTATTGATATTCAAATGTGTCATTATGCACAGCTTCTGCATCCAAGTCTCATCAACTTTACTCATTTCTCATATCTAAAAGCACTCAATTTTCCTATGATAGTCTATCATTACAATCCACATGCATGATGCACTGGCCATAAAAACAGGTTCTATCACTGCAATGTTTTTCCCTTTTCCTTGTGCCTCAGTCCAAGGTTCCCAAGGGAAATAACACAATTGGTATTGCAAACAGGCAAAGAAGCAGCCATGCGATATTTTCACAACAGCAGTGCAATTTATACCGATTAATAAGACAATTTTGGTCTGTGAAAATAAAATAAGGTTATCCCAAAGCATGGGGATGTCCACAGTAACAAATTATCCTAGATAATCTCCTGTTAATGAATTGTTTTGTTATTTTCGGTAAAAGATTCCTTTAGGTTTTCTACAGATACTTTTTTCATATTTCAGCGTGGTGCAGAGAATGGGAGTGGTAGTGGCCCTGATAACTGTCATGGTGAACTTCCTCAAGCTGTTTTTCTTTTAAAGCTAAAAAAATAAACTTTGGAAAGAAATATTTTTTTCATTTCATTGCCATATTCTGAGCCCTATAACTTTTTTTATAGTTATGTCCACAGAGCAGTGTAAATGCTCATTTTTTTGCGGGACGATCTGTAGTTTTTATTGATACCAATTTGGAGTATGTGCCGTTTTTGCTCACTTTTTATTCAATTATTTGGAGGTGAAGTGAGAAAAAGACGTTAAATAGGCCATTTTAATTTTCTTTTCTGAAAAATTAAACCAGCACCTCCAAAATATATATAAAAAGGGGACACATGTACACGATACTGTGGATACAACACAATGTGTAGAGCTAAAAGTAACAGCACAATGCTTAATACACAAAGACATAGGTTAATGCTGAATACATGAAAGTGTAAAAAGCATTACTGCTATACTTTTTGATCAAGAATAAGTGGGGCACATCTACAGTACCAGCGACAAGATAGCTTCTAACAGAGAGGACCTTCTCTAACAGTTATGTATATATGCCATTTCCTCAGTTTGAAATGTAATGTTCGTGTGTTCGGGTTCGGGTTCGAGAAGTTTGGCCGAACGTCATGAAAATGAAAATTGACCTTGAACCCGAACCCCATTGAAGTCAATGGTGACCCGAACTTTTGGGCACTAAAAAGGCTGTAAAATAGCCCTGGAAAGGGCTAGAGGGCTGCAAAAGGCATCAAAATTTAGGTAAATCCCCTGCAAACAAATGTGGATAGGGAAATGACTTAAAATAAAATAAATAAAAATTAACCAATATCAATTGGCAATTTGGAGGAGGAGTTGGAATAGGAGGTTGGGGTGGCGTCAGGTGGGAATACTATGGGAGTTGAAGTTCACATCACAGCCAAAAAGGATTCATGTCTGCCTGCAGTACCACAGACCTCATTCACAGACTCAGGGCCATGTCAACTATACATGGGAGTTGAAGTTGTCATCACAGCCAAGAAGGAATCATATCTGCCTGCAGGGCCACAGGCCTCATTCAAACATTCAGGCCCACAGGACCCACAAAGAGTTAAAATCCCACCAAGACAGTATTGATTTCACCCAGCAATGCCACGAGCCTCATTCACAGATTCAAACCCATGGCACCCAAAAAGAGGAGAGTTACAATCATGCCAAAACAGTATTGATTTCACCCAATAGTGCCCCAGGCTTCATTCACTAATTCAGGACCATTGCAACCACAAAGAAGAGTGCGGTCCCGTAACAGCAACACAGGCCTCAGGTCAACCTGCAATGGAACAGGCCATTATCATTTATGTAGGCTCCTGACACCCAGACAGAGGAGAGGTCATTTGACAGTAAAAAGAGGTTAATGTCTCCCACCAATACAGCAGGCGATGAAACAAAATATAGGCCCCTGACAACCAGAAAATATTGAGGTCATTTGACATGCTAAATAGTTTTAATATCTCCCATCAATACAGCAAGCAATGAAACGAAATATAGGCCCCTGACAACCAGACAATGGGGCGGTCATTTGACAGTAAAAAGAGGTTAATGTCTCCCACCAATACAGCAGGCGATGAAACAAAATATAGGCACCTGACAACCAGACAATGGGGCAGTCATTTGACAGTAAAAAAAGGTTAATGTATCCCACCAATACAGCAGGCGATGAAACAAAATATAGGCACCTGACAACCAGACAATGGAGCAGTTATTTGACAGTCTAAAGAGCTTAATGTCTCCAACAAATGCAGCAAGCGATGAAACAAAATATAGACCCTGACAACCAGGCAATGTAGAGGTAATTTGACAGTCTAAAGAGTTTAATGTCTCCCACGAATGCAGCAAGCGATGAAATGAAATATAGGCCCCTGACAACCAGACAATGGGGTGGTCATTTGACAGTAAAAAGAGGTTCATGTCTCCCACCAATACAGCAAGCGATGAAACAAAATATAGGCCCCTGACAACCAGATAATTTAGAGGTCATTTGACAGTATGAAGAGGATAATGTCCCCCACCAAAGCATCAGGTGATTATCTGAAATGTAGGCCCCTGGCACCCAGACAGAGGAGAGAGGTCCCATAGCAGAAAATCAGGCTTCATGTCACCCAACAATAGGAAAGGCCACTTTCAGTTATTTAGGCCCCAGCAGCCAGACAGAGGAGAGAGGTCCCATAGCAGAAAATCAAGGTTGATGTCACCCGCGAAAGCAGCAGGCAATTAACAGAAGTTTAGGCCCCTGACACCCAGACAGAGGAGAGGTTCATTCAACTTGGGGGTTGCCTCCAAAATAATGGTACAATTGAAAAAAGAGGATTCAATAAAGAAGTGCAGGCAGTTAAAAATGTCTATTCTGCACAAGGTATGGACAAGTCCCGTGGGATCCATACCTGGTTAATTTTAATGAACATGAGCTTGTCCACATTGGCTGTGGACAGGCGGCTACGTTTGTCAGTAATGACGCCCCCTGCCATGCTAAATGCACGTTCAGACAATACACTGGCCGCAGGGAAGGCCAGCACCTCCAAGGCATAAAGGGCAAGCTCTGGCCACGTGGACAATTTGAAGACCCAGAAGTTGAATGGGACAGAACCATCAGTCAGTACGAGGAGGCGTGTGCACACGTACTGTTCCATCATGTTGTTGAAATGCTGCCTCCTGCTAACACGTTCACTATCAGCTGGTGGTGCAGTTTGCTGTGGAGCAGTGACAAAACTTTTCCACAGCTCGGCCATGCTAACCCTGCTGTCTGAGGAGCAGGCCGTGACACAGCTGCATTGGCGACCTCTTCTTCCTCCTCCTCCTCTGCCTTCACCTTGTGCTTCCACTTGTCCCCCCGTGTCAGTTGGGAATGCCCTCAGGAACGTGTCTACCAGCGTGCTCTTGTAGTCGCGCATCTTCCTATCACGCTCCAGTGAGGGAATTAATGTGGGCACGTTGTCCTTGTACCGGGGATCCAGCAGGGTGGCAACCCAATAGCAGCACAAGTTAAAATGTGGGCAACTTTGCTGTCGTTGCGCAGGCACTGCAGCATGTAGTCTCTCATGTGCCAGGCTGCCCAGAGGTAACGATAAGCTTTCCGCTGTAGGTGGTGTATCGTCTGTGTCCTCCGTATCACCACAGCCACGTTCCAGTGATGGCCCTGAGCTGTGAAGAGTGCCACCCTGCAGTGAAACTGGTTCCTCCTCCTCTACCTCATCCACCTCCTCATCCTCATCCTCCAGAAGTGTGCCCTGGCTGTCCACATGTGTACCTGGCCTCTGCTGGTGCAGGAACCCACCCCCTGAGCCACTTCTGTATAACCTCCCTGAAAATACTGTGAAATGCCCCCTCTTCCTCCTCCTCCTGTACCGCACTACGTTTACCCAGTGTGCAGTTAGGGAGATATAGCCGCTCTGGCCGTGCCTACTTGTCCATGTATCTGTGGTTATGTGGACCTTGCCACAGATGGCGTTGCAGCGCACACTTGATTTTATCCTCCACTTGGTTGTGCAGGGAAAGGACGGCTCGCCTGGGAAAGTAGTGGCGGCTGGGAACAACGTACTGGGGGACAGCCTCCGCCATCAGCTGTTTGTAACAGTCCGTCTCCACCAGACGGAATGACAGCATTTCAAAGGCCAGTAATTTTGAAATGCTGGCATTCAGGGCCAGGGCTCGAGGGTGGTTAGGTGGGTATTTCCTCCTTCTCTTCAATGTTTGGGAGATCAGCAGCTGAATGATGCTGTGTGACATGGTGGAGATGCTTGGTGATGGTGTCGTATGTGGTGGTGTTGGTGGAACATCCTCTGTTTGCTGGTCGCCAGGTGCCACGGCGACGCCAGAGGTGGAGGGAGAGTCTGAGCCAGGAGCAGGAGGAGCATGAGAGAGTTCATTGTTTTTAAGGTGTTTACTCCACTGCAGTTCATGCTTTGCATGTAGATGCCTGGTCATGCAGGTTGTGCTCAGGTTAAGAATGTTTATGCCTCGCTTCAGGCTCTGATAGCACAACAAGCAAACCACTCATGTCTTGTCGTCAGGACATTGTGTGAAGAACTGCCACGCCAATGAACTCCTTGGAGCAGGCCTTGGTGTGCTCAGTGCCTGGGTGCGTTGGACAGTAGCAGGCGTACTGTCTCTGAAACGGCCGCTGCACTTTTGCACCCTGCTCCCTCTTTTGCTGTGCTGTTAGTTCTGTGCGACCACCATTTCTTCCTCAGAACTGCACGCCTCACTAGCACGACCTTCAGTCCAGTCTGGGTCTAGGACTTCATCATCCTCCACATCATCTTCCACCCATTCATGACCCCTACCCTCCTTGTCGGTCTGCACATTGCAGAAGCCACAGCAGTTGACACCTGTTTTTCGTAATCATCAGAGACGTTTTGTGGTGGTATTACCATGTCCTCATCCTGCAGCAAAAGTGGTTGAGCATCAGTGCATTCAAGGTCTTCCTCTACTGGGGCAGGGCTAGGTGGATGGCCCGGAGAAACCCTGCCAACAGAGTCATCAAAAAGCATGAGACTTTCCTGCATGATTTGGCGCTCTGACTGCTTGGCTGATTTGCAAGGGGGTGAGATGAAAGACTGATGGGCATGGGCTGCAGGTGCCAACTCTGAGCTTTCTGCAGAGGACTGGGTGTTAGATACTGTGAAGGAACTGGAGGCACTGTCAGCCACCCAATCTACTATCGCCTGTACATGTTCTGGCTTCACCATCCATAGAGCGGCATTAGGGCCTATCAAATAACTCTGCAGATTCTGTCGCCTACTAGCACCAGAGGAAGGTGTTTGACTTGGAGCGGTAGTTGGCGCTGAACGGCCACGTCCTCTCCTAGCAACAGGAGCTCAACCAACACCACCACGACTATGCCCACATCCCTTATTTGATGCTCTCCTCATTATTTGTGTTCACCCACCAAGATGAAAGATTGGTCTCTCTCCGGTGTCAATTTACCTGCCACTAGTCGACAATTACGTTCGCTAAGGCAGTGCCCGTGTCATAAAAATGCTCTGTGGACCCAGAATAATGTTTTCTGTGCCCAAAATACACTGATTCTCAATTTCTATGCAGAAATTTTATATTTATTTTTTTGGTACGCTGTATGCACAAGTGGTTTGTGGAACAAGAACAAGTATTTTTGTAATAAAATACAGAAAATAAGTATTTCACTGCTGTAAATTGAAATTAATTATTTATACGCCGTATGCACAACAGTTTTTTCGGCCTAAAACACGGCTTTTTTCAATAAAACCCCAAAATGCAGTTTTTAACTGCTGGACATTAAAAGTAGATATTTATACTATGTATGGACACCAGATTTGGGGACCCACAACACAGATTTGGTCACCAAAATTCACAAATGCAGTATTAGAACTTATAAATTGGAAATAATTATTTAAACGATGAAATGCACAACTGTTTTTCCAGCCTAAAACACAGCTTTTTTTAATAAAACCCCAAAATGCATTTTTTTACTGATGTAAATTTAAATTTGATATTTATACCGTGTATGTACAACTGTTCTGTGAAGCAAGAATATTGCTTTTTTCACACAAAAAAAAATAATGCACTATTTCTCAGCTGTAATGTGAAATTGGTATTTAAGTGGTGTATTTCAAGATGCTCTGTGGATCAGGATTACCACTCTTTTGTCAAAAAATACACTTATGCTGTATTTCACAGCAGCAATGTAAAATAGGTGGTTGTAATGTGTATTTCAGACTATAAAAAACAAAGAAGCACTATTTCCATGCAGAAATATAAAATACGTCGTTGGACGGTGTATGCAGAACTGTTTTGTGGACAACGAATACGTTTTCCCCCCAAAATTACACGGATTCTCTATTTCACTGCAGAAATGTCAAATATATATTTTGGTGGTGTAAAATAGGATTGGTGAATCAGAATGATCTAAAAATAAACTGATGCACTAGCTGAAATGGAATATACGGTTTAGTGCATTGTATGCACAAGTGCTCTGTGGCACCACAGATCCCAGGCTAGACAAATGGACTATGTCACCCCTTAAACATACAAAAGGCAATATAGGGGACTTGAGCAGCCAGAAAAAAAAGTTTTTTTTTCCTTCACTGAGCTACAAAATAGGATTAGGCCGATGTCCCTGGCAGGCTGGCAGACATGCAGTGCCTAAAATGGTGGACGAGCCCCACCTCAGTAACAGATGGATTACAAAAAAAAACTCCCTGGCAGTGACTGGGTACAGAAATGTTGGCTTGCTGAGGCTCCCTCCCTCTCTATGTGCTGTATCTTGTGGATTAAAGTTGCATAGGTTCTTCAGATTTCTGCCCTATTCAGTCCCTGATCGCATCAGCAGCAACCTTGCTCTAATCTCAATTCAGCAGAATGACGAGCGGCACTACGTGACTCCAGCTTATAAAGAGGCTGGGTCACATGCTGTACTCAGCCAAACACAGCCATGCCATTAGTAGGCATGGCTGTGATGGCTTCTTAGGGCAAGAAATAAAACGCTTGCTGATTGGCTGCTTTGCAGCCCTTCAGAAAGCAGGAAGAAATCTCCGAAGCCGAACTTTTTTGAAAATACTGTATACTATACAGTTCGGATTCGCTCAACCCTAGTTGCAGCCAATGGCACGGGCAACATTTCATGGGTAGAGAAAAGAATAGGTTCAATGAAATTCCAGCAAATTCTGGAAGCACACATAACAACAACTATAAAAAAAAACTGAAGTTAAAAAGTGGATGATTTCTACAAATCTATAATGATCCTAAACACACCCCAAAGTCCACAATAAACTACTTCAAAAGGTACAAGCTGAAGGTTTTACCATGGACCTCACAGTCTCCTGATCTGAACATCATTGAAAATCTGTGGATAGACCTCAAAAGAGCAGGGCATGCAAGACAGACAAAAAATCTCACATAACTGGAAGACTTTTGCAAAAAAAGAATGGATGAAAATCTCTCAAACAAGAATTGAAAGACTCTTGGCTGGCTACAAAAAAGTGTTTAAAGCTATGATACTTGCCAAGGGGGTGCTACTAGATACTAGCCATGCATGGTGTTTTGTTTCAGGTCCTTTCCTTTTTTGTTATTTTGAAAATGTAAAAGATGAAAGTAAAAAAATGTTTTTGCCTAAAATACAAAGGGAATGTGACATCTTTAACTTTATGCCTTTATACAATAATTTAGTCTTTGTGTGCTTAACTGTTCACAGTAACAGTAATTTTACCATGGGTGCCCAAACTTTTGCATACCACTCTCCGTTCATGGCACATCACTGCTGCAACCAGGAAGATGATGTCAGAGGCATAGAGGACAGGAATGCAGCGCTGGAAGTAGCAGGGGAGAAAAGTTGTAAGTATCTCTTCTTTTGTTATGTCATATTTACAGATCATGCCCGATTTTTTATTTAGCTTGACGAAAACCATGACGAAATCAGTTAACTAGAGAATCAAAACAATTTCTTACAGTCGTATAGTTCCCTATGACATAAATCATTGTTTCTATGACACACATTTGATCACTATATATCATAAAAATATAAGCTTAATGAGTGATCAACTGCAACTCATGCAGTTACCCAGCATCCAGTGAACACATGATTATTAGTACTGGAGCAAGAACCGTCATTGCAGCTGCCTGATTTGTATACACAGTGCTCATTGAGTAATAATTGATTGACCTAATTGATCCAAATGACTCTTTCACTCTTTGCCCCTTAAAGGCTATGTACACCTTCGAGGTAATTTTTGTTTATGATTGCATTTTACTCATTTTTGGCTAAAAATCATATTTTTACTTGGCCTTTATTAAAAATATTTAGCCATTCTGTCACAAATGGGTAACAGTTTTTCTAACTGTATAACTGGTATTTTCACTTTCACTTTGTGTCGTTCATCTAATAACCCTTATTTCTAAACTACTAAGAGTCTATAAGCACTTATTTAACCACCTCCCATCACGCTAACACCGAAAGGCGTGCGGGAGGTGGTTCTCTCAGGTCTCGATCACGCCTATCGGCGTCATCCCGCGAGACCCGAGATTTCACTGCAGCCCGACAGGTTAGAACTTAGTCTACAGCCTGCCAGCGCTGATCATGCGCTGGCAGGCTGTGGATCTCAGTAAATCTCATCCAAATCGCATATCAGACGCTGTTTTGCAATTCCGGATCCGAGCGGGACAAAGTCTGTCCCCATAGAAATGAATGGGTCCGCAATTCCGTTCCGCAAAATGTGGAACAGAATTGCGGATGTGTGAATCTGGCCTAAGGGTCCCTTATCACCGCCAGTTAGTTAACTACTTGTTAGGTAGTTAGCGCCCAGCCCACCGCACCGCAGTCACTGATTAGTCGCTGATTAGCATCATCGCTGTCGCTAATCAGCACTAGTACTATATAGTATCTGTAAGTGATCAAGACTGATCGCAATCAGATCTATATCAGTACATTACGGTCACCTTGGGCTCTACAAAAAACGCAGTGTTCGCCCGATCAGGCCTGATCTTGTGCCCACACTTGCGTTCAGCCCGCCCCACCTCAGTGACAGAAATTATTTTTTTCTGATCACTGCAAAAACACCGTAAAATCGCTGCGGCGCTATAAAGATCACTTTTGAGCTTTTTGGATCTTTATTAGCGATCGCAGCTTTAGGATCCATTCACACGTCCGTGGTGTGCTGCGGACCCGCAAATTGCGGATCCGCAGCACACCATGCCGGCACTCTCCATAGAGATTCCTATTCTTGTCCACAGGCTGCGGACAAGAATAGGACATGTAAAAAAATAGGTTTAACCGGCTCACCCTTCCAATAGACACGAAAAATTGGTGCTCACTCTACCCTGGACTACACCCTGGTCCAGATGTAATTCGTAAAACAGGAAAAGTATAAAAGTGTAGATGGCACTTTTGAATACCTATACTTTCCAAGTACCCCCAATAACGAACTACTGAATATACAGGCTTCCTTTTTCACATTTTACTCCCCTTTCACACTTTTAGGTCACATAACCATTCACACTTCTAGGTCACTTTACTTAACACAAAATCACTATAAGAGACACAATGGTCTAAGATATACCTCACTGCTATTCACAACCAAACACATATAATATCAATCATACAAATCTCCCGGACGTCCGACTCTACTATAGTTTTTAGGAAATGTATAATTTTTATGAAATCTCTATGAAGTCTTCTATGTAATTTTAATAACGTTTTTCAGAAGTATCCTTCGTTTTTATTTATTTATTTTTATTTTTATGTCTATTGCCTTTTATTTTATATATCTTCACTCTACTCAGATCATCTTATATGCATATGCACAAATTTGTATATTTCTATATTTCTATATATTTCTTATATTTTTATCTATATGCATTTCTTTACATTTATTTATATGCATTTTTTATATATATACACCAACCCAATGGACATACCCTCTATCTCTAGAAAAAATTCATCTACGGCCACACAAACAATAGAGTAGAGAATAATAAAAAAAGAGAGATAACTACTGACACTAACCGATGCAATAAAGTAAAGAAAAGTGAAAGAAAAGGAGAAAAAGATGAGATCGCTCTCCAAGACGTCATTGAGGACAGCCATATAAACAATAAAGTAAAAAAAGAAAGACAATTGACACTCACCTACAAAATCAAGTAATAAAGAAAATAAAATAAAAAAAGAGAAAAAAAGAGAAAAAAGAAGGTACCACTCCTCAACACGTCACTGATGACGTAATAAATCAATTAAGTGATATAGTATAAAAGAAACTAGATATCCTGTACGCTGGCTACCACTGAGGAAGGGACAGTACAGTCCCGAAACGCGTTTGGGAAGGAGCCAGCGACATATTGGCATTATATTGGAGTTTCAGGACGATCGTCACACTTCAATACCGGAGCGCTCAGCACCTTATCTACTTCACGTGGGACGCCACGTGGAACGCCGAGAGCGATCACCGCAGAGAGAATACGTGTCGGAGCTTGTAAGTAGTAGAGCCCGCACAGCGGCACATACAGTGCCGAAGATACTATCAGGATTGAAGATCGGTAAAGTAGCCGAAGCGGCAACAGTAATATATTTCTACACCTTATAAGCACATGCTATTGAGCTCACTAAGATCTGATTGGAACAATAGATGTTATTCTAGGGCGGTGTATTACGCTCACAATTACCCTCACAGGCTACAACGGAGACCCTCTGAGAATTGACTATAATTTGGGGTAGTATCGTATCAATATTACTACTAATATTGAATGCATGGACTATATGAGACTCAGAAAATATCGGACCCTCAGCACATGAATTCACTATTTATTTACTTATCTATTTATTTATTTATTCATCTCTGAAATAATCTACCTCCAAACATTATATGAACTATATAGAGATTTGAGGACTTTCGTGTATCTATAATTACACAGATCAGGTGGTTTTAAGATTGTTCTTAATATTGTTCTTAATACTGTTTTTATTTTGGTGTGATGTGTGGATCCACATTGTTTTGTTATTATTTTTGCAACTGAATATATTAAATTTATTTCTAATATAGAATTGGATATTATTCAATTTGACCCAGATATTTAAGTGCCATCTACACTTTTATACTTTTCCTGTTTTAAGAATAGGACATGCTCTATCTTTTTCAGAGCTGCTGCCGGATGTTTCGGGGGCTGAAACCCGGAAGTTCGCGGCCGCAGCTCCGCAAATTCTGACATAGTGTGCTCTTCCCATCAACGCCAGCACCATTCACACTGAATGGGTCCGCATCTATTCCGCAGAATAGGAATACCTTGGGGTGTCTTCTTTCTAAAATGGGGTCACTTGTGGGGTATTTATACTGCCCTGGCATTTTAGGGGCCCCTAAAGCGTGAGAAGTCGTTTGGAATCCAAATGCGTAAAAATGCCCTGTGAAATCCTAAAGTTACTCATTGGAATTCGGGCCCCTTTGCGCATCTTGGCTGCAAAAAAGTGTCACACATGTGGTATCGCCGTACTCAGGAGAGATATTTCTCTCCCCCAACATGGGTATATGTAAAAATACACCCCAAAACACATTGCCCTACTTCTCCTGAGTACAGCGATACCACATAAGTGACACTTTTTTGCAGCTTAGGTGCGCAAAGGGGCCCAAATTCCAACGAGTACCTTTAGGTTTTACATGGCGGCTCACAATTTAGCCCCGCCCAAAATGCCAGAACAGTAAAAACACCCCACAAATGACCCCATTTCGGAAAGTAGACACCCCGAGGTATTCACTGAGGGGCATAGTGAGTCAGTCTGAGATTTTTCTTTTTTTTGCCAGAAGTTAGCAGAAATTGAAACTTTTTTTTTTTTTTTCTCAGAAAGTGTCATTTTCCGCTAACTTGTGAAAAAAAATGAAATGATACATGAACTCACCATGCCCCTCCGCGAATACTTTGGGGTGTCTTCTTTCTAAAATGGTGTCATTTGGGGGGTATTTATACTATCCTGACATTCTAGCACCTGAAGAAACATGACAGGTGCTCAGAAAGTCACTGCTCCTTTAAAATGCCGAAATTCACTTTTTTGCACCATAGTTTGTAAACGCTATAACTTTTACCCAAACCAATAAATATACACTTATTGGACTTTTTTTTTTTATCAAAGACATGTAGAACAATAAATTTAGAGAAAAATTTATATAGAAATGTAGTTTTTTTGAAAAATTTTACAACAGAAAGTGAAAAATGTAATTTTTTGCAAAAATGTCATTAAATTTGTATTAATGGCAAAAAGAGTAAAAATGTCAGCAACAATGAAATACCACCAAATGAAAGCTCTATTAGTGAGAAGAAAAGGAGGTAAAATTCATTTGGGTGGTAAGTTGTATGACGGAGCAATAAACGGTGAAAATAGTGTAGTGCGGAATTGTAAAAAGTGGCCTGGTCATTAAGGGTGTTTAAGCTAGGGGGGTTGAAGCGGTTAAAGGGGTTGTTACAGATTATTATTTTTTCAAATCCCACCCCAAAGAGCAGGACCTATGTAGAGAAACATACCTGCTCCTTGCTGCTCAGTTCTAGTTCTCTGACTCCTGAGCTTTCTGCACTTCTCGTCCCAGTCTGTCAACATCCCAGATAGGGTATGATGTACTGCTGCAGCCAATTACTGGCCTCAGCGTTGACATATCCCCAAGTATCATGTGACCTGGCAGTGTAAACAGTGTTATTAGCTACAGTGGCACTAGTCACTCTGTTCATGTAGATGCTGGTGGACAGCGACCAGAAATGCAATGCACAGTGCTCGTGGGCAATTGCAGGTAAATATCTTTCTCTGCACAGGTACCATTGACTAGGGGTAAAATAATTAAATAAAAAAAGAATCCTAGAGAACCCTTTCATATGTTCCTCTTTTTGAACTAATAAATAGATCTGTATTAATAAATACTCTGTGCTGCTCAATTAAATCTTTGTGTTCTTTGTAATTCTATATTTGACCAGATGTGTATATTATTAAGGTTGGACCTTAAAATGTCTATGTTCAGATTATTATTGTGGTAATATCTAAATAAAAACAGTAAAAAAGTGTATATCATGGATGAAAAAGTGGATTTTTATATGGTAAACTGTGAGTGTACTTTTTACTCATCCAAAAAGTTGAAAGGTATGTGTTTAGTTTGCAACAATTGTAGGTAATACTCATGAATGCTCAGAAGTCTCTACCTACATAGTCTTGAGTAATACTATTTGAGTTCTGGGATGTGCTCCCAATCTCCTGAATGTCTATTAAAACATATATTATTATAGCAAATGTAATTGACTATAGTAGTTGGTTTCCATGTCAATTCTATATTATTTACTGTACTACAGATGAAATTTTATGATATTTGATTTTACATTGTTAGCTAATCCTTTTTCCAGTGCAATGATTTCTAAATGGGAGTTGAATAAAATAACGTGAGTAAAACATGCCCAGCACAAAGTATTTATCTACTGCAAGGTATTAGTAATGCGCAAGTAAGCTGCATACAGCACCTGAGCACTGTCTGTGTCACTGAGCATCTAATTTAATTCGCATCAGTTTATCTGGGTTACTTTAAAGAGAGAATGTATTTCTCTACTAGTTTAGATTGGAAGTATTTACAATGTCACAGATAAAATAAACTGCTGATCAATTTGAAAACACTATGGTACTTGAGCATCAGGCATATTTTCACCAGATTTTTTTTCCAGTGTATAAAATTAATTTCCTATTGTGCATGTTTAATTCATTAAGGCATGTAACATAAATCATAGGAACCCATTAATAACTGAGTATTTTAAAGGCTAGGAGTTGACTGATTTAAATCATGTTCAGGTGTTGGAAATTTGTTGCTAGAAAGTGGACAATGGAAATGAATGGGATTTTTTTTTTTTTAGAAAAGAATAGGAATGATTTGAGAGCATCCTGTGGATTATACAATGCCTTCCAGTCTTGTGATATGTTTTTACTAGAGATAAACAAATTGATTCTAAACAAATCTGATTTGTTATGAATTTCACAAAAATGTATCTCCAAAATGAGTCTGAAAGTTTATTTGTTTCAGATAAATCATGTAAAAAGGCATCTAGTACAATTTAACTGACAATATTTGTGTGGAAAACCATGAGAGAGGAAGATGATGGAGGATCACATGACACTTGAAGTGGTGGGGAGGTGGTGGTGGGCCTTGATTGACTAAGAGGCTGGCAGACAGCATGGATCAGCCAATTAGAGGCAGAATTGAGGTAGGTCCTTTGCTAAGAACATCATAGAATGGCATTCTGTGTTTAGGTTCTGACTTGGAAGGGTGTCATGTGGCAGTGTCGGACAAAAAGCAGCTACAGAAACATGCCGCTAATGTAGTGTGATAGGGACACTATAAGCATTATAGGGAGAGAATAATACAGTATAAAACTGGGCAAATTTAGGGAAATTGATCAGCTTGAAAGCTTTGACAGAGTGAGTGGCTGTCACCCAGTTGTGTTCTGGCAGCTAGTTCTGCATTACAAATTCCCGTAACAAACTCATTTTTCCTGTATATGAACATACAGACAGCTCAGTTCATAGACTTTATTGCCATCTGCCAGCATTCTTGTTATACCTGTGATATTGAATGCATAGTTCAAAAATATTTTATTCTTTAGCATTTAATTGCTATATTCGTGTTAGCAAATGCATTACTGCATATGATCATGTAGTTCAAAGACATTTAACCACAAAAATTGCAATTATGCTTCGTGATATACTGAACGCATACTTTAGACATTTTACTACAAACAATGCATTGTTATATCTGTTTTATTATCCAAATGTATTACTGCATAAGACTGTGTAGTTCAAATACATTTTACAGCAAAAATTCCATTGTTACTCCCATGATATTAAACACATAGTGGGAGATTTATCAAACTGCTATAAAGTAGAACTGGCCTAGTTGCCCATAGCAACCAATCAAAGTCCACCTTTAATTTTTACAGCTCCTCTGGAAATTTAAAGGTGGAATCTGATTGGTTGCTGTGGGCAACATTACCCCAGTTTGATCAATCTCCCCCATAGTTTAGACTTTTACTGCAAACAATGCATTTTTGTATCTGTTTTAGTGAAAGCATTGCTGCATCACATAATGTAGTTCAAAGACATTACACCACAAAAATTGCGTGAGTTATACTCGTGATATTTAAAGCATAGACATTTTACAGCAAAATTTGCATTATTACTAATGTAATTTGTCAATACCAATGTACAGTGTATTTGTAGAATGGGAGGGACATTTAATTATGCCTTTTATAGGCCTCATAATAAAATGCCTGAAAAACAAAAGAGCACAAAATGAAAGACCAAGCCCTCATCGAAGAGTCAGAATATGAGTAGTAGCAGAAGTAGCTGCACCAGCCATCTGTCCAGTAGTGGTACTAAGACATAGTTCTCCCTGGCTTCTAATAGGTGCCACATTATTAGTGAGGACAAAGAGAAAGAGATTTTGTACTATTATGGCTCACTTCTCCTATTAGTCACAGCAGGATAATATGGATGTCACCTCTAAGTCTGATAATGTTTTCTGGAGCTAAGGGTCACAGCATTCCTCTTGCTCCTCCTCCAGGCAATCTCAAGAAAGCATTTCAGTTGCATCATCTCTGTCTTCACTGCCCCTTCTACTGGGGCACATTCTTTTTTCCTAGGAAGAGGCAACATACTATGGAAGATAGTCAGGATATCCTCTCTTATGATGACTTGTGTGAGAATAGTCAGCATTTGGACTGCCATGAGAAGAGAGTTCATGCGGGGGCGGGGACCAAAATGAATAGCTGTGGTAGTGGTGGTGATGGTCATAGGGGTAGCTATAGCCATAGTGGTGGTAGAAGGGGCAGTGGTAGCACTCAGGGCCAATACAAAGCAACGAATCATGAGTGGAACCTAGGAGCCCATGATGACATCACAGTCTGATAAACATGGAGCGGAGAGTGAGGATGAGAATATTGAGTATTGGACATGACCTGGGAGTGGGATTGGGGTGCTAAGGAGGAGTTAACATCAGAGGGTGACAGACAGTGACAGCAACAATAAATATCAGAAGTAATGCATGGTCAGAACCTCCTACCAAAAGCTGCCAGGGCCAGATCTAATTCTGTTATAATCAGCTTGGGAACTGGTGATGACACTGATAGGTCCAGGCTCAAAATGTGCCACACTCAAGCCAATCTCGGCTGATGCTAGCTCTGGGCGAAGTATGCAAGTATTTTCCATCTGGCAGTTTTTCTTCAAAGTGCCGGAAGACAAAAACAATGGAATGTGCGTCCAGGAAACAACTTTACATGCCCAGCAATACGCTGGTGCTCAAGCTTAACTCCCACTTAGCCAAGTTACTGACGGTGGAGTCACTGCCATACCACTTAGCGGATTGCGATGTATTTAGGGATCTGATGGTGTGTGCTAAGCCTTACTGGAAGATAGTTATCAAGCATTATTTATTAAAAAAAGCCATCCCTGCCTTTTAATGTCAGGTAGCTGAGAACTAGAGATGAGCGAATCAAAGCTGACAGGTGGTATTCTATCAGAATTTCAGGAAAAACTTGATTTGCGCCGAAATTCCTTATGCTTCGTGGTAACGAATTGCATTTTCTTCTAAAACGGCTGCTGCACATGTGAGGACATGGAGAAAGGAACTCTGGGAAGGCGGGATCACCCATACTGACATACAGGCAGCCAATCAGCAGCCAGCCAGCCCTGTGATGTCACAGCCCTATAAATAGCGGCAGCCATCTTAGATTGTGGTGAAAAAACTATTTATAAGTGCAGGTAAAGGATAGGGAGGAATCGTTCCGAGGCATTTCTGCAGACACCAAAACCATATAAAGCACTAATTGATATAAAACATATATTTTATTGATCACTGCATAAATAAGATAGGTATATTAAAATGGCGGCATACATATGCAAGAAAGAAATGAAGCACACTGTTACATTATACATCAAAAGTACAGGCTCCCAATTGTATTGTGTTAGCATGGAGTCACAATACCCACATTGTAAAAAATATCAAAATGTAATTATTCAGGAAAAAACCTGAATATATAATAAACTCCATTAGAGATGCAAACAACTAATGGGAAAAGAACAGACTACCACATATGACGTAAATATAAATTGCCTAGTGCCAAACAACTGATATCAAAACCATGAGGGAGTATATCATGAAATAAATAATACCACCAACCAGTATGATTGGGGTCTGAATCATACTGGTTGGTAGTATTTATTTCATGATATACTCCCTCATGGTTTTGGTATCAGTTGTTTGGCACTAGGCACTTTATATTTACGTCATATTACACCTTGGTTCACTGACTGCGTATCCAAATTGCCATTATACAGCTCTGTCATTCCAGCAAACCGTTCTTGTAATTGGGGTGCAAGTGCTGTTTGATACAGCCATTAACAGGGTTTATTATTACAAGGAAATATTTCTACAGTGTCTCTTATTTGACCTTGTGCGGTGCAGTTATATGTTGTAAAGCCATGTATTAGTTGCCGTGTTTTAGTGGCTTAAATCAAAATATATTCGCCGTTCATAATTGCATTTATCTGTTGAAAAGCCTTTTGTGTTGTGTAAAAGTGAGAAAGAGAGTGCACAAGGGAGTGGCAGAGGCCTAAATGTTTCTGGCGCAGGCAGAGGTTGCAGCAGAGTAAGGGGCCGTGGCAGCAGGGGTCACTACGAGAGGCATGAGCTCCCAGGGTCAGCTAGCGGTCGTGTCGTGACCAGCAACCCAGCGATTTTTGAATAGTTGACTCAATCTTCAACTACATCGCAAGTGACATCAGACACCCACAGCCAAGAATCAGTGGGTTTGTCAGACACAACCCTTAGTTGGCATGGCCCGGGAGCAGGCCCCGCCCCTCACCTGTCCTTAACCTGCCTCTGTCCTTTTCTGTTCCCTCAACCAGAGAAGTATTGTATGCTGTGGGCTCAGCTCCACTATACAGTGAGGACGAGCTACTAGAAAACAGCAGCTACTGGACAGCCAAGATGTAGAGGAGACATCCGCCGCTTCCACCACTAGGCGGGCAAATAGTGATGAGGAGAGTGGCGTGAGAGCTGGTGTTGCGAGCGGTCAGGCTACTGACCCAGAGATGGTTGAGGAGGACATGAGTGATGTGCAAACAGTACTCGATGATGATGATGTAGCTGATCGCACTTGGGAGCCAGGTGACAAAGGGCTTAATTTTTTATTTATTTTTCCTTTATGTAATAATGTAATACTATAAAATCCGGTGTCCCCATGATAAATCTGCAGCGTGGTTGCCCCGTGTGGCTTCTACACACTTTTAAAATAATCTTTCAGAAGGGCAACTTGATGCCTGATGACCGGGACGCTCCATGACCTTCCCAAGAGCTTCTGTCGGGAGCAGCGGTTCATTTCTGAGGGGGAAATCCGAAGACCCTCTCCATCTTCGTGCACCACAGGATGTCCTCCTTCCCACCCATGATGACTGGGAGCTCGTCATTTTTTCCCTAACGAAGAGACCAGGGGCTGGTAGTTATGGTTTGAATCTTGATGAACTTCGCGACTCTTCTGGTCATCTTGAGGCTTTGTCTTCTCATTGTCTGTAGCTACTAGAGACCTGTTCATGCCAGGCAGGTTCCCCCAGAATTATCTGGCTCGATGAGCAGCCGATACTGCACTTGCACCAGTCTTGACAAGGCTCATCTCCAAGTGGAGAGAAATTGTTTTTTGAATGCTTTCTCTATCGCAACCTAGTTCTCGAATAACGAGAAGACTGGCTAATTCTCTCCTGTCTTAGGCAACACTTTATTGAGTAATTGCAGAAAGAAAAAAAAAAAATCCAGTGCGGGTTAACCACAGATAAACGATTACAAGGACTGCCGCCAATTATCAGATCGAATTGTTCCCATTCTTCAATCTGTTAAATTAAATTTAAAATATTAAATTGAACCTAAACTTGATTTAAATTTTAAGAAATTAAACTTAAATTCGAAATAAGGAAAAAAGTATAGGGACTCACCCCACTGTTGCTATAGAAGTGGTGCTCTTGTCTAGTTGACTTACCCTGTCAATGTGATAAGTATATGGAATTATATTGGAGAGAGGCAGAGACAGTCTTAAACTTAAATTTGCCAATATATTATCCCAATCTACGATTGAAATTCCCGGAAATTCCAGGTCCCAGCTGACACAGAAGATCCAAGGAGGAGGGTGGCAGGAAGCAGCGGAGACCGGAACATCAGAAGGAGGGCGAACGCCCTGTCTGCGAGTGAGGCAGCAAGCAGACACCGCCAGACAAAGCGGACAAATGCAGGGGATCCGCCGAGAGTCCTGTCCAACAGAACGCAAAGTGCCCAGAGGTGGGGGCGTCCCGCGGTTCAGATAGAGAGGCTCATGTCTTGCATAGTGTGGCGGGAAAGTACGGTCGGAGGGAGGAGTGACGTAGAAAACCTACGTCATCACGTCTTCACCCGATCTGACAAAAGGGGCTTCATCATTGGGAGAAGAGGGTGGCAGCTTGCCCGTGAGGCAGCGGCGGAGCCAGCAAGTCGCTAGCATGGCCGCGAGTCAGCAGAGTGGCAGCAGTGGGTGGTAGTCAAACGTGCCCGGGGTAGACCACCCTCTTCGCAGGAGCCTACCTGCCTGGAAAGTAGCGGTGCACGGGTTCACGGAGGCAGCGGCGGTAGTAGTCACTTAGTGCGGTAGGTAAAATCACCTACTTGGCAGTGTGGCAGTTTTTTGTTAAACCGCCGGAGGAGGTGAACATGGCCATATGTAGAATCTATGGGCAGAAGGTGAAGCATGGCCAGGGTGCCAATGTTGCCCTGCGTCAACATATGCAGTGTTACCATAAAGTGACCTGGAAGTAAAGTGGCTCCGATGTGGTGGCCCAGCCTGCAGCAGCAACCGCTGTATCACCCAGTGGCACACAGCCGATTTCAAGCAGTCAAGGCTCTACCACCTCAACCCAAGGCAGCTGTCTGTCCTTCCCTTCTGCACCTCGTTTGCTCCACAGACAGCATCCTTTTTTGGGGGCGTTATTGTTCTGATGGATCAGATGAAGGGGGAAATAATCAGTGACATCAACACAAACTTACTGTTGACACCCTCTCCACTCTGTTGGGGGGCTCTACTTGTATAAGCATTTAATGGAACAGGTTCTGTTGACATCTATGTGGACAGTGTAAAAGGAGTGCACTTCTTCTGGGCGCTAACATCGACCTGTAAGGCTGAGTTCATACTTGAGTTACAGTATTTGGTCAGTTTTGGCCCCATGACTGCCCAAATAAGTGAAGTGTGCAGTGATTCTAAGAGCGATGCCTGTCATCTGCATGTCATACGGACTCACAGTATTATTTGACTACCAGAGCAGACTCCCTATGCATGTTACTGCAAGACACAGTGTTCTACACCACTATAAAGGCTCTCTGCAGACAGAAAATAGTAGTATTTTAACAAAATTTGCTGCGAATAAATTCGTATGGAACCAAATTTTTTCCCAAAAATTTATCAAACCACCGAATCAAAATTTTTAAAGAATTTGTTCATCTCTACTGAAAACGTTGGTCCCTTGTATTACTGTGAATTTTGAGATCTGAGAATATATAGACTTGACACCATTTTGGTGCATAAATAATAAAAATAGATTTACTAATGCTATGATAAAATACATAACATACAGATAAAAGTAACAGTTACCTTGGCTGTAAACCAACGAATGAGCTCCCCATCGACCAGTTCCCAACTTGGCATCTGGCCAACGTCCATTTGATACAAGAAATCTAGCTGTCCTACGCCAGTGTACAAAACATCACTTTGTCAAAATGAATCCATGATGATTTTCATAGCAATACAGTTGAGGTAAGTGAATAGATCTCCCATTACTGTCGGCCTGCCTACCATCATGTTCTGTACTGTATGGCTGCTGCTGCCACCATCATGTGACTGTTGCTGTCAGCCTGCCTACCATAAAGTTCCATACTGTATGGCTGCTGCCACCATCATGTCACCGCTGCTGTCTGATTGCCTACCATCATGTTCCATACCGTATGTTTGCTGCTGCCATGATGCCACTGCCACCTTGCCTGCCATCATTTTCTGTACCATATGGAGGCTGCTGCTGCCATCTTTCCACTGCCACTGTCTACCTTCTTACCATCATGTTATTTACCGTATGGCTGCTTCTGCCAGCCTTCCTACCATCATGTTTCATACTGTATGGCTACTGTTCTGCCACTGCCGCAGATGCTACTCCCTGCTGCTAATCCCCTTACTGCCACTTCAAGTGCCCCTTTTTCTACTACCATTACCTCTACTAGTACGACCCCTAAAAAGCCGCGCACACACCTACTGTCTTGTCTGTGTCATGCTGTGCTGCTACTGCTGCCACTACTATTGAAACCACATAGCACTATTAGCCTACTCTTTCCACATCCACACTGTACTGCTTCCAGGCTCATTCCGAACAAGCCATTCTTTCTTCTGATAATTAACACTTGTTTTTTGTATAAATATGGGTAGGTATTCTGCCCCCATTAAAGTATAATTTTTGGCTGAACAAGCCATTGTTTCTTATGACATTAACATTTGTGTATAAACAGGAACACGGATCTGCCCCTGTTGAGGCATAATTTATGGACTTTTGGTCCTAACAAGCCACCTTTTTTTCCCCATAACAACACGTGTTTAAACACCATCTGCCCACAATAAGGGACAATATTTGGAAACTTTCTAATATGCAAAAGCCTAACACATGAAATAGCGCAGTGTGTTTTTAAACATGCTGTTTGTTAACACCATCAAAAAGAAGAGGTAACAAAATTATATAAAAAAAAATCGGAGAGTGTCTATTAGGGAACCTGCAGTCACCATGCAGACCACAGCTAGTATGCCCAAAATCTACTACCAGCCTTGTGAAACCTCTCTGGGTAGTATGAAACTAAGGCTACTCTTAGGTGTTCACCAGAGCCCGCTGCAAGGCAGAATGGACTTGGCTGCTAAGTACCTAGTATATGCCTGCAGATTAAAATAGCAGACTACTAGTGCAGGCACACTACTAGTAGATCTGTCAGGAAAACCAGGTAAGTAAAAGAATCGTTAGCAGGCAGAGTCAGAATACCAGGAGAGACCTAAGATGATGATTGCAGAAAACAAAAGGAAATCAAGGTACAAACCAGAGTCGATGCCAGGAGAGTCAATGTGACCCAAATCAGCAGCAAAGGATAATCCAAAAACAAGCCACAGGTCAAAACCAGAGAAAGCAATAGTAAACACACAGGGGGTCATTTATCAACCAATATATGCTACTTTTTGCCTTTTCTCCCTTTTACACTGCTTACTCCAGTGCCGTGAATAGGGGTATGGCATGGGCGGATAAAAGGGTGGGCTGGCAAACCTGTCTCATTTATCATTTTCTATGCCAGTTTTTGGCGTAGAAAATGGCTTTAATCTACACCAGCAAGGGAGCTGGCATAGCTTCTAGCTTGTTGTACACCACCGGAACATGCGCCTAAGTTATGTAGAGGCCATCACAGGGGTATTACCCCAACATTATAGAACCTAGAGAAATGAAACACCAGGACTGATGATTTCAAGAAGTTCACTCATTTCTAATTATTACCCTTTGTTTTGCAAAATCTGTATCTGAATCATGAAAATACAGTATATTAATGCTTGCAATTTATGTATCACAGTGAGACACAATTGAGATAGAAAAGAGGATGGAGAAATACTTTAATATCCAAAAAAAGAGGAAAACATGGATCGCGCATCCACACGCTATGCTTTTATATGTAACTGCTTCTCAGAACAATTAACATCGCATCTCAGCGCAATAAATAGTATACGGTCCCCTTAATCTATGTACTGTACATGAGGCATTAGTATACAGTCTTTGATCAAAAAGCAAAAGCCCACTCACCACGACAAGGTTGCCTCCTTGAGTGGGAACCTACTCTAATTTTGAGCGGCACCACGTGGTGACCACCAACACTGCAGGACTGCACCAACAGGCAGTGGGACCCAGAAGTCAAACAACACCCCTGCTGCTAGACAAAGCCACCCAGGCCCTGGGCCCCACCAACCCACCAGCACAGCACCACAGCTGCAATGGCAAACAAGTAGCACCGCGTCATGTGAACAGTTGTCAAAGCTCACCTTATATGCTCTCAGGAACTTCAAATGAGAGCTGGTAGGAATTTATTAACGCTTATGCAGACTCCTGCTAATTAAAATCACCTGGGCCGAATGGCAGAAGTGCTGTTACCAGGGAAAAAGTAAAGATCTATTGAAATATCCCCAAAAGATAGAAATATATGAATCACACATCCTCATGCTATTCTTTGATCTATAACTGCTGGGTCCGGTCGCCTTGTCTGATTGGACTACTTAATATAAACTGCAATAGCTTGTTTGACTTTGCTATAAACAAGGACCCCAAAGTTTCCCTACTTCTTTGTAAACCTCCTTCGCTTACCCATATGTAATTTACTGGAAATTACTTATTTTGTTCTCTTAGCTGCTAAAATTATAATTGTACAATCTGGAAAAAAGGCTCAGGTTCCTACCATGAAGTTAATTCTCGACATGTTAACTTCTACGTCTGAAAAAACTTACCAATATCCTCCTTGACTCATTAAATTTGAAAAGATTTGGTGTCCATCGATCTGATATGCGCATCGACATATTCCACTTGAATCTCTCACATGTTGTGATGTCCATTAATACTGGATTACTCTCTGCAACAGAAAAGTCAAGTCTAATTTAATTTAGAAAGCTCTCAGCTTTCTCCTCCAGTATTTCTTTACCATATGAACAAATTCCTATTGGCCTTGATTTACGTATATGTGAAAATCAATTTGAAAATAGATTATTGTCTTCTTTAGGTATAAACATATTTTACCTTAGGAAGATATCTGTCCATTTTTGAAGCTTCAAGTAATTCCCTGATGGCAGAGATGAACTGGAGATCCAGTTGTTTTTTTATCACATGTATGCATGCTTACCAGCACTAATACATCTTTGATTGGTCCAGATCCAAGGCTGCAACAGCATTGTGCATACGGTATAACACAGATAGATGAGTGCAGTACTCTTTGCGTTCAGTACACTATTTCTCATTAAAAGCTTTTCTGTTTTTTTTCTTTTAGAGGTTTATAAGCCATGGTCGGCCTTTAGTTCATCCAATCATTTCTCAGTGCATTAAGATGTAATTGTACATTCATAAAAGTTAATATGTCATAGTGTTAATATGTCAGTGTTTTTATCGATAATGGGCTGATTGCTGAGCCTTCTAATAATCTCTAAAACGAGCATTTCAAAGCCCTCACATGTAGTGCTGCTGAAGACAGGTTCAATAGAAAGTGTATGTGTCTATCTCTAGTATGTGTACAGCAGCGAGGAGAGACAGTGTTCTGTCTTAGCGCTTTTAACTCCTCATCAGTGAAGGACTCAGCGCTCCATTGACCAGAGTCTTTGATATGTCACTATAACATATCAAAAGTTTTTGGAAAATACAATTGCACTTCTGTTTGTCAATAATTCTGCAAAACAATTTACATTATTGTACTTACTTTTTGTAAGACCTTCTTACTTTGGTGCTACTTTTGTTCTTGCAGTTGAAAATTGTAAAAAAAAAAATGATTCTGGAGAAAACTGTCTCTTGTTCTTCATAAGAGATGATCGAATCACTTGAAATTCAATTTGGGTTTGATTCGGCCAATCAGTCAACCAATTCAAGTTGGTCTGAATTGATTCTACATGAATCTAAAGTGCTCTAATTGACCTGAAAGTTTGTGTATCACGTTCTGCGGTTTCCTAGGACCTATCATATTTTTTCTCTCTTGTTTCTAACTTTTTTTTAAATTTTCTAATTTTATTTTTTTCTCTCTGTAAACTAAAATTAGATCTAGTAGTGTAGCTGAGAACTCTTGTCTTGCTAATGAAAATATAGTATTAGAGAAGTGGGTCACAATATTTATTGACATATGAGTTTGACTCCTCTCCAACACTGAGAATTCTTTGCTTTTTCCAATTAAAGGCAATTTATTTTAATTTCACCACACCATACATTCCAATCCATTGCCAACTTAGCGTGTAAGTATGGTAAAGCAACAGACATATATAGTAAATATATGGCAAAATCCTAAAGAAACATTCTGTATGAGTCACGCATGAATTACCATTTAATATGAGCAAAGTCTATTTCACACTTAATTTTCTGCTTTCTCTCCGTTATTCACACTGATAAAAGCTGTAACCACACACATTGACCTAGAGGGGCGGGGGATTGTGAAATGCAGCACATACATTTTTTTGTTCTCTTTCCTCTGGCAAAACATGAATTATACATGGTTGCCTAGGAGATGAGACCGCTTTTCACAAAGTCTGCTTCTGAAAAACTCAGAACAGCAGCAGAATACTTAAATAAACTGCTTTATATACTTTTTAAAGCATTTCCATGAAAATGAATGCAATTCTAAAAGGACCGGTGACATAGTTTGCTTGAAATGTTATGTTGTATTTAAAGAAACCATCAAAAACACTATACCATGTTCCCAGTATGTTATAGTGAGAAGTAGTTTTAATAAAAAAAAACATACAAAAAAAGTTTGCTTAAACATTCATGGTAGTAAAACTCATGCCAAATTAATGTAAACCTCCTGTATCTATATTTAAAGGCTATGTACACCTTGGGGGGCAATTTTTTTGTATTAGTGCATTGTACTCATTATGAGCTAAAAATTATTTTTTCAATTGGTCTTTATTAAAAAATATGGAGTTCTTTTCTCTGTACAGAGCTAAGATGCTCTATTAGCAGGATCTGAATTTTCTCTCTGTTCCGTCAGACAGAGAGCTGACAGGCTCATTATTTCTGTTCTCAGACCTTCTAAACACTGATCAAAGCTCAATCCTTATCTTACTGATTAGAATTAGTGTTGATCGCGAATATTTTAATCACAAATTTGTATCGCAAATATTGGCACTTCGAGAATTCGCAAAGATGTTGAATATATTGCTATATATTCGTAATTGCGAATATTCTAGATTTTTTTTTATCAGTAACTTTCCTTCTTGCTTGTGGGCCAATGATAAAGCTGCAATATCTTTATCAGAGCTTAGCAACATCCCTAGCAATCAATAGGAAAGTTGCCTACCCCTTACTATATAGGAAACTCCCCAGCAGCCATCTTCTGCTGTTTTTTTGCAGTTCTGAGAGAGAGCAGTGTCATTGCTGTGCTCTGTGCTTTCATCTGGATCGTATTCCTTATCCAATAACATTAGATAGTTAGTTAGCTCATATATATAATACAGATAGTTAGTGGGAGGTAGTCAGTGTAGGTTAGATAGTGAAATAGTGTAGCTGATAGGTTCCAGTGCAGGGTGTTAGGTAGTGTGATAGGAATTACTGTGCTGTGATAGGGATTAGTGTCTCTGTTAGACACAGTGCTGTGATGTCACAACAATACTTGCAACAATCAGTAATATCTACTCAGTCCTGATAAAATGTGAAGTTGCATCTATTGCGCAAAAAATATGTGCATCATTAGTGCCGATTTGTGCAATCACAAAAATAATGACTGAAGATCATGAATTCTAGAATTTGCGAATTTATAGCGAAAATTAATATTGCCTATGCCGCTCATCACTAATTAGAATGTGGATTAAATAATTGTTTATGACCTCTCAGTAGTTTAGAGATAAGGGTTATTAGATGACTTGCACAAAGTAAAAGTAGGATGCACACAGCTAAAAACACAGTTAACCCTTTGTGACAGAACGGCTCAATAGTTTTAATAAAGACCAATTGAAAAATAAGATTTTTAGCCACAATTGAGTAAAATGCAATCATAAAAAAGAATTGTCCCTGAAGGTGTACATGGCCTTTAAGTATTGCATCAATCTGGCAGATATACTATTGCAAATGCACCAGAATTCTGGTGCACATGCCTTAGAAGATATTTATTAAGGGGTTTAGACACTTTTTCAGCTGCGTTTGACAAGGTTGGTGTTGCTTAGTGGGAAAGGGGTCTGGCTTAACATTTTCCTGCTCCTTGATATAGTAATAACCCCATTATAATACCCCTTGTGAGAAGTAAGGGTTATTATAGCTGTTCAATATCGCACACCAATATGTCCAGGATCCATGCGGATGCATGGTATTCCTAAGCAACATGAATCCACACTGGCCATGGTCAAATGAGACAGGTATTAACCCATTATACTCACATTCAGCTTCTAGAGCTCTGAACCCAGCACCACCTCAAGGCCATAATGTCCTGGGGTCCCCAGGGTAGTTTCTCCGGACTCAGAAGGCGGCTATTTATGACATTGGTCGATAAAATATAAAAGAGGGGGGCACTCCCAGCTATGGGAACTGAGGGCTACCAATATCAAATAGATTTAATATACGTAATCAATATCCAAACATATAACAAGTAAAATTGCAATGTACACAAAATCCACAATAATTAAAATAAGCAGCGTAAAATAGGCAACGTAGATGGAATATAGTTAGACCGTCTATTTACGAGCCTTCAAGAAGTCCATATTAATATACTAAGTCCAGGAGGACATATGGCCGCATATGGTAGTAAGCAACAAGTGCGTATAGAGGCTGCAGTCCTCTTAATGTCGCTCACTGGTTGATAAGAAAACAATATAAGTTCCAGATGGTAACTGAATAAGAGCGTTCACCAACCTATCTTCCACCGGTGGCCGCCTATGATGAGAAAACAGTCCAGCACCTTACCTTCCCTCCACCGTAGCAGTAAACGAAGCATCCGTCTGCGCTGACTCCCGACACCACTGGCGTCCCACGTGGTGCGCGGGTCTTTACGTGGCGTCCCACGTGACCTCAGGGAGATACGGGAACGTACCTGCGGGAAGTATTCCCGCTCGGTCTTAGTGCCGACTGTTAGTTCAGAATGTCCAGTGATACAATCTTCATATTCCGGCGTAAGTTTGAATGGTAGAAAGGTTGCGCTCTTATCAGATATGTCATGACTCTGCTCCCAAACGCGTTTCGGGGGTTAGACTTCTTCTTCAGTGGATCCACTGAATATATTAAATCTATTTGATATTGGTAGCCCTCAGTTCCCATAGCTGGGAGTGCCTCCTCTTTTATATTTTATCGACCTGTGCTTTTTAGATCATCTTGGGTGAGATCTTTGGGGTGTGCACCCCGTTGTCCACTGCCAATACAGGGTGTAGCCGCTTTAAGGACCATTCTTTGCGCCTGTATTTATGACATTGCCCATATGCCCGGGTATACAGTGATACCGGATATTATATTGTACATTACAACACATATTGGGCTGTATGCAACCCCTTTGAACGACACGGGACATTGTGTTAGATATCCCCGAGATGCATACCTTCTTGATTATATTATTCAAGGGGTGCATGCCCCGGTTACAGCAGGACAGAGGATTATTTGGTCCACATATACATGCATTGCCAGACTTGCCAGACCGAGGTATGGATATGTATTTCGTATCAGGATGAAGACCACAATGTACACAGCACTGTCCTAGCATCAGTAATTTCTCACTGCAATGCCGATATTGTAGAGTGTAAATTAACGGCATACATTTATGGGTTGTTCAGTTGCTGACTCTGCTGATCTTATCCATGCCTCACACATATACAGATCGCTTGGGTTCCTTATCAATGAGTAAGTTTCACTCATATCATCAGGGGCTCTCACTGTGTCACGGAGAAGTCGGCAGAGCGTGAATTTCTACTTATGATAGGTTGTTTACTGGGAAAGTTTCCCCTTTTAATGGGCGGGATTTTGCCTATATCTAACAAACAATGCAGCAGGAGTCCTACAGCCATACTTGCTCTGGGTACTGCAGCACACCACATGGTGTGGCATTCTGTCCATCTGTTTCTGTTCAATGTGTTCATTTTCCACGTTTGTTTTGCCATAAGGATTTTCACGGTTGCGATAGTTACCCCCCTCAGGTCTAGGGGTGTGTGTGTGGCCATCAGGTTCCTCATCCCCCTCCAAACCTAGTATTGTTAAGCTCCGTGCCAACATCTGGGGTGAAAGCCTAGGTGGAAGCCGGAGCACAGATTGGCGTACTTTCGGCCGAGGGTTGCCAGGGTGTACTCCGGGATTCGGCTGGGGGTTGTCTTTTGTCTCGGTCCCTTGCAGGTTCCTTCTGGTCCGGAGGGACTGGCAAAGGGGGGTAATAGACCACAACCTTGTGCACGTTTTTGTGTGGCATGCTGCAGGGGTGTAGAAAGCACACTCCTCGGGAAAAAAAGAATAAAAATTCTGTCCATCTGTTTCTTCATAGCATGCTGTCAGGTAGCAAAGCTGTTGATGAAGCAGTTAGTCTATATACTGAAGAAATGCATCAAGCATGACTAATTCAGCAATAGACAGGAATTAGGCCCATGAACAGTCTACATGGGGGCTGACTATCCAGGACAGGTTTCCTGGACTAGGGTTTACTAATCTGGCGATTGACACCACGCCAGACCTGATATCACTTGCCAGCCACTTTTGGGTCTCCTGTTGCACCAATATCACACAGAGTTCAGATATCAATGGGCTCTGTGTACATGTGACACGAGTTTGTGCAATCACCCCCAGCTAGTACATATATTTGTTCAAGTCTAGCAGTGGTCAGAACCCGCCGCAATTTGGGTTCACCTCCGGTAAGGGGATGGGTGGCTGTACCTTAATCACACTGTACCTGTAGGTGACCCATTGGCCTTGACATTGGGAGTCATTCATTTACTCAACTGCAGCGGGTCCTGAACTTTTTAAGGATATTTGAATAAAGTTATTTGTTTTATTTTAATGGTTTCCTTAGGCAGTGATTATATTTGAAAGAAAACGTGTACCACACCATTATGTTCAGTGAGCCCAGGGTTGCTCCATGCCATAAGCTAGGCCTGCACTATCACCTGGGGCTAAAGGTTGTGATACAGCACGCACCAGGTTCTCACTGCCAGGATCAAAGATAACTCCAGTCCTGGTACCCCATGGACAAATTTGCGAGTACTAGTCATGGCAGCTGTGAGCCCACTAAAGGGCCACAGCCATGACATACCTGTATAAGGCTGTATTAGTGTGCCTGTCAGAATGACTATGCACGGGAATACAGGAGCATTACAGCGCTTAGTACAAGTAATCAAAAGATTTCCAGTTCAAGTCCCTTAAGGGGACTAAAAAAGAGTGTAACAAAAAATACAATTAGGTTTTTTCCTTTTTCTATATATATATATATATATATATATATATATAAAGATAAACACAATTGGTATTACCACTTCTATAATGGCCCAAACAATTAAAACATCCCATTGTTTAACCCACAGCTTTAAATAAAAACACAATCCTGATTGCCAAAATTGTTGATTTTTGTCACTTAACATCTTCCATAAATTGAATAAAAAATTATCAGGAGGTCCAATATATCCCAAAATATATCAATAAAAATCCATTGCTTGCACCACAAAAAATGAGCCACCACACAGCTCAGTAGGCCAAAAAATCTAAAACTTATGGGCATCAGAATATGACACAGAGCGATCTTTAAAAAGAAAGACTTTTAATAGTGAAACATAAAAAATGTATAATAAAATTGGTATCTCTGTAATCGTACTGACCTGCAGGATAAAGTTAAAATGTCATTATTTCTGAGCAGTGAACACTGTAAAAATGAAACACTAAAAAGGATGGTGCATTCACGTTGTTTTTTTTAACACTGTTGCAGCAAAAATACACAACCACACATGTGATTCCAACTTTGAAAAGTTGAGATAAAAAAACACAAAAAAAAAATGATTAGAAGAGCGTTACAAACCAAACTAGTCTTTAACAGGTTAAGCTGCAACACTCTGCTCCAAAGTAAGCCATAATAAACCGACTAATAAATGCACAATTTGTGTAAATAAAATTAAAAACACTTTAGTGACATTTGTGATTTATAACATATTTGCTTGTTAGGTTGTTTGATGGTGGACTCACGTTGTTTTTTTAACACTGTTGCAGCAAAAATACACACATACACATATGCTCCATGCCCGGCAGTTTGCATATACTAAAAGGTGGCCATATTTTGTGGATGGAGTTATAATTTTTATATCAGCTTACAAACTGACAGAACTTTTGTAATATATATAATTAGACTTCAGACTGAAAAATGTATTGGTATTTCATGTAACAAATATAATAAATGGCATGTAATAGGGATCCGAAGTGGGGTTTGGTACCGAGGTACCAGCCAGTACCAAAGCCCAATTTTGATTCCTATCTTAAAATGTTTCTAAATACACAGATATGAATACAGTAATAATTCACCGAAGTCTCACACGACTTCGGGGGAGACGAAGTTTGGCTCCATTGAGCCAAAACATTTTAATGCTGTACGGAAACAGCAGTAACCACAAAATTTTTGATTGAATCGACTTCAGATCTATAATTGAAAGCTCAATTCACTCAAGCTTAGACTGTCTAAAAATGATAGTATACGTAAATCTGCACCATTGTATCATCCATAGGATATAACTATCTGATTATTATCAGGGTTTTATCCCCAGGAACACCCACTGACTATCATATTAAGGGACAAAAGTTCATGGCAGCTCCGACATGTGGAGCTGTAACCATGGTAAAGGACAAAATATGTGCTTTACAGCCCACTGGGTAAATGTGGTTCCTGCCCAGGTACACCAGCAACTTGGCTAGTTAATGGCAATGCCGCTTCTGTGTTCTCATGCTGTGATTCCAACACCGATGTCCTCCTCTGCCTCCTCATCCTCCACCTTGTCCTCAGTCTTCACTGTAGGCACAGTTCAAAATGGTCCTCCAACATACCACATATGCAGTGCATGGCGTTATCACACTGTTCTGCACTTGGCCAGCCTGGTCAAACGGAGTTACACTGAGAAGGAACTGCTCCGCATCATTAACCAAGAAATCGAATGCTGGCTGTCTCCTCACCAACTGAAGATTGGAACCATGGTCACCAATAACGGGGAGAATGTTCTGTCAGTGCTGTGTCAAGCATGGCTGACCCATATGCCCTGCATGGCGAACATCTTTAATCTGGTAGCAACCTGGCTCCTGAAGTTTTCAACCCGACTGCTTGATGTCTTGAAAATGGCCAGTAAACTGTGCATGTACTTCAGCCACTCTTACCATGAAAAATACGCCCTTCTTGAGCTGCAAAGGTACAATGGTGTTCCCCAACATGCCTGATATGCAACGTTTCCACATGTTGGAACTCCACTCTCCACATGTTGGACTGACTACATAAGCAGAGGAAGCAGAGGAAAGCGATGAACGATTTCTTGATGATGCAGGCAGACAAGGGTACTCACTTGTGTAACTTTGACATTTGCCAGTGGCAGTTCATGCCTGACTCCTGCCATTTGGTCAGGCCCTTCGAGGAGGCCACTTTATTTGTCAGGTGCCAGGACTATGGGATGAATGAAGTGATTCCACTCCTTATGGTCCTGGAGCAGATGCTGATAAATGTGGCTGACCAGGGGACAGGAGACTTGGTGCCTACAATTCACGGCCACCTGAGCCCTGTGGGGGCTGAACTGGTGGAGGAGGAGTATGAGGAGGAGGGCATTAATGCCTAGGATTTGTATACAGAAATGGGTGGTTTATCTCCCCAAGAGCCAGAAGATGAACAGGAGGAGCAACAGAAGCATAAGGAGCTGAAGGGAAATGAGGAAGACCAGGCAGATGACCCTAACAGACCCTGGAAGTATGCAATGGAGATAGAGGCATGGAGTCCCTCCAATTCCCAGATTCATGCTGAGTTGCTTGCGTAGTAACAGCCGCATTATCACCATTTGGCAGAGGGATAATTACTGGCTCTCCACAATGTTAGACCCTTGCTACAGGGCCAACATGGGGCCTTTTTCCACCTGCTGAGAGGGATAATAAACTCAACTACAATTGAGACATCCTGTGTAGTTGGTTGGTCACTGCCTATGTGCGCCATCGCCCATCCTCACGTAGGTCTGACCGGGGGGACCCTCATGCTCCACTGCCATGACTGCTGGAGTGGAGTGGGGAGGCAGGAGCAGCACCAGCTCCATCAGCAGCAACTTAAGTCTTAAGTCTGGAGAAACCAAACAGCAGCAGCAGGACATGGAGAAGAACCTGAATCATTAGGTTTTGGCATACTTGGACTGCACCCTGTAACCCCAGATCCAAGATCCTCTGGACTACTGGGCAGCCAAACTTGATTTTTGGCCACAACTGGCCGAGTTTGCCCCTGACAAGCTTGGCCAGTAGTGTGGCATGAGAACAGGTGTTTAATGTGTTGGCGGACATAGTTACACCAAAGAGAAATCCTCTTCCAAAATGTTGAGAGATTAACCTTTATCAGATATGGATCAGCCAGGGTTTCCACACACCAATGTCTGATGCATCAGACTAGATCATTGTGGCAGTAATCTTCTGACTACAGTGTGCTGCCACACCAGAACATTGTTCAGCCACTATTCTGATGCTGCCACCCGCCACACACCTGCTGCCTCTGCTGCCATCTGCCTTCCTCTCCTACTGCCACCATCTTGTACTGTTACTGCCACTGCTGTTGTCGCCCTCCCCCCCCCCCATTCTGTGCCTGGGCCACCATGTTGACTCCTCTCGCTGTTGCCACCCTCACCACTCTATGTTTGGCCTTGTTGACATCACCATTTATTTTACCCTGAGAACCGAAAAATGAAAATCACAACGGATCCTGTCTTTGGAGCATCCATATGGCCTCTATAACATGGTCAGTATTTTGCACCTGGACTTGATCATACTTTGGAAGCCAAAGGCAGAAGTGGGTCCAAAACACAGAAGACATAATGTGCATAATTGTGCATAATTGTTCCATAATGTGCATAATTGTTCCATTGAAACTGATATGTTTATGTAATAACCTGGTTTACCACAAGGTGGCAGAAACACATGACAGTGCTAGTTGCAGGGAATATGGACTGGATTGTCCATTCTCTCTCTCCCTCTAGAGGAAGAAGGAGAGGAGGAGTTAGCTAGTGAGAAGTTAGTCCAGCCTAGCCCTTTCTAAGGAAAGGTTGTGTGTCAGCCAGCAGGGCACTGTCCACTCTGCTGGGCCCGCAGGCCCTGCCTGCAAGAGATGTACATTGTTGCTTGTCCCCTCCAGGGCTTGCATTGCCTGAAATCCAAGCTAAAGCTAGAGCTTGAGGTACTTAAAGCCAGGACAATAATTTCCTAGGATTGCCTACAGTAAGAGACAGACTTCTAACATAGCTGAGCTAAGAGAGCTACAGAGAGGATACAGCAGAGAGGAGTTTGTTTTGCAGAGAGAGTATTTGCCTGCCATTTGCCTGCTGAAACGTATTGGAAACCAAGACCAACTCTGGAAACTGTATGGATTACCGTTCAACGTACAATGAACTGACTTGATTAAAACAATTTAATATGATAAAAAGACATCTGTCCTGTTGATTATCTTTATAAAAGTATCTTAAATATTCAAATCTAGTGCAAGGAGGAAGCTCTACGGAGCACTATGGTGGACCTTCAGTGCGCTAATCTGCTTTGTGTGCTGTAAAAAAATATATAATCAATTCTTTTCCCTGGTATAGCCCCTTTACTAGCTCACTCAAGGGAGGAAGACATGAATCGACAGAAGACCACAGAACAGGAAATGTCGCACCCAATGGAGGAGGAGAGCGACTGTTAATGCATAGATTCACATGCCTGTGATATAATGACATCTATGGCAGTTTATTTAGAAAAAGGCTGAGAAGAGCCTGATAGGGATACAGAGAAATTTATCATTCCCCTCATGCTTCATTTGTGGGTACAAAAGTTGCAAATCCACCAGATTTGCAACTTTTCAATGCATTTGCAACTTTTGCAGTTGCAGCTACAAGGGGGCATGATGAGGATTTAGTGAGGGCATTGGGTGAGACCATCAGCCCCAGCTAATTCATCCTTATTTACATCGGAAACTGGTGTGAATAATGACTGAAATCTACTACAGCCCCAAGCTGCCATAGATTTCATTCTGGTGCAGAAAGAGCTAGAAGAGGCAGGTAATTTATGCACCTCTTCATAAATGACATGCCTCCTCCGGTAGCACAGTCCACATTAAGACCAGCGTAGCACACACCGGTCTTGATAAATCAGGGCCATACTGTTTAGGAATATACAGGATAGGCGATATATGTCAGATCAGTGCAAGACCAACCACTTGTCCCTTGTTCCCTTGTCCCTTGTTCCCAGTTTAAATGGAGTGGTGGACAAGCACGTTCATTGCTCCTCTATTCAAACTGTATGGGACTGCTGGATAAAGCCAAGAATTGTACTTGTGCTAATTTTGGCAGTTCAATAGACATAGAATAGAATGGCAGTGCACATGCTTGACCAACTCTCCATTCAAAAAAGAGAGATGGGACCCCTGATCTTTTGATAAATAGAGATTCCAGAAGTCAGATCCCCACTAAACAAATGCTTATCCTGGGGATAAGGCGATAAGTTGGTATTCTGAGAACCGCCTTTAACTTGGGCACCAAGTGGGCAGCACAGTAGTTCAGTGCTGTTTGACCAGGGGTCCTGTTTGACCAGGGACAACATCTGCATGGAGTTGGTATGTTCTCCCAATGTTTGCGTGAGCTTACTCTGGTTTCCTCCAATGCCGCAAAAAAAATACAGATAGGCAAATTGGCTTCCCTCAAAATTGACCTGTTGTGGGCTGGGCTTGAGTGCCTATATGGCTGCCTCTGACTTCCCCGGGAGTCACCTCAGCCACACAACTATCCCTGCACTTTGAGTCCCTGTGAGAAATGAGCGTCACAAATGTTTGTCATTGTCATTTAACCCCTTATGGGACAACCTAGTTTGAGCCTTAAGGATGCAACAATATTAGCTTTTTCATCTCCACATTCTGAATATTAGAATATTTATAGTTTGCCATTAGTGTCGCCAAAAAAGAGTTGTTTTTTTTTTTGCCGAATAGTGCTTTACTATATACTTTATCCTTAACCTAGCACATATTATACCAGTGTTCTTTTTTTTCTCAATGTCATCTCCATGACATTTAGGGAAGAATAACCCAGAAATCACTGCTGGCAGTAGCTCTAGCACCCATTTGATGATGCCTTGAACAAACAAGGACGGGGCTAGATCACATGTATCAGAAGTTAAATATATACAGTATAGCTAATTTGAAGTTGCAAGCAAATTAGTGGAGATTAACAGTTGACTGTTTAAGGCACAGGGGATACAGCAGTCTGTGCTTACGCAGCAGTATGCATGTTACAGGCAGCATGCAAACTGCAGTTCACTCCAAGGATGTACATAGATGTCTAGTTGAAAACAGAAATACATTGTCTACAGAAAATAAAAACAGAAATCAGTCTGGAGCAAATTTAGTACCAACATCAGAATGCAGTGCATAGGGCTAAACAGATTTGCAATGGTCATCCAGTGCATTCCTTTATTGTTTGCTACACAATGGCCCAGGCACATTCTGGAAGATAAGGTTACCATAGATCAAGCATAATCTATTCAGTAGGCTGGTTATGCAACAAAACTCTAGCAGCCAGTAGGAAACTATGCAGGTGATCAGGACAGAAATGCTACTGAAAGTAGTGAAAAGAAGGCCTACTTGGACCCCATTAAAAAGGGAGTGTCTGACACCATGAAAAATGAGCTGCTCGCTGGACAGTGGTGGAAAAAACATCAATCACCTTTTAAAATGCTACTGAAAGTAGTGAAAAGAAGGCCTACTTGGACCCCATTAAAAAGGGAGTGTCTGACACCATGAAAAATGAGCTGCTCGCTGGACAGTGGTGGAAAAAACATCAATCACCTTTTAAAAGTCCTGTGGCTGTGGCTCCCGTCTCCACCATTTCTGGTCCCCATCGGATGGAAATTGATGATCCGTATCTAGTCACAGTAATGGCCTCAGTGGTCATAGATGCACTAATGAAAAGCTTGTGGCTGCTGAGGCTCTGCCATCATGTGCTGCTCATAGACATGTCATTGCTGAGGGCAGTGATTGGCCTCATTGGTCCTGTGAGAAAATAGAGAACATCATCACTACCAGTCCAAAGGGACCATAAACCGTCAGGACAGAAGCCATGGAGCTGGAACAGCAGAAATGTCAAAAGGTGATTTTCCTGTGTTTTTTTTTCAAGCACTTTCCAGCTGGCCACTTATTTTTCATGTATGTTGGACAACACCTTTAACCACATCTTGCAAAAAATAAATAACTTCCTACAAGTGGCTAATTAATTGGTTCAATTAATAACTGATTAATTAGTCGATTTATTGAAAAATTCCGCACACAATTACACTAGCATTGTTTGGAAAGTAGATATCTCCATTTAGCACATCACGACTATCATAGCACTGGGATGCTGTTGCGCTGTGCACTGCTATGTACAGTGTACACATGGGCTAATTTTTCTTATGTACTTACCGCTTACTTACTGCTCCTGATGAAATGTGGGCTCACCACCACATAAAAACGCGTAGAGAAGGTTACTGTGAAGTGTGATTAGCATTCTCAATAGGTGAAAGGAGTAGGTGTAAAACCTAAGTGCTATCTCTGTGAGCGACCATATGAAATGAGGCCGCGACACAGTGCCTATTGTTTGATTTTGCCTTAGGGAACTGTCTTGAGGATATCCCTCAGCTCAGCAGTGTACAGTTGTGCCAATGACAAAGTGCTGAGTTTTTTTTAGAAGAGGGGCACTAGTGTTGATATATTTCTGATAGTGCCACAACTCAATTGTAAAGCCTTTGAAATAGGGGTGTGTGTATAGTGCCTTATTTTCTTTCATCAATCTTGAGAGACAGCAGGTGTAGGCAGATATCGATATGGCTTCCATCCTTTAAATCCCCCCCCCCCCTACTTGTTAGGCTCATTAGGTGTTACAAGTGAGCTCCTTGCTCATTTCTTTTAAATAAACATATGAAATAAAGATTTATTGTTTTATTTTTTAACGTTCTATTCAGGCATAGATTGTTATTAGATGTTTCCATTTAGCATATAGTCCCTGCAGAATGCAAATTAGTCAAACACTATTTGAAAAGAATGCAGTACACAAAAATAACAATTACCTGATAGCTGGTACATATGCCTCTGTATGTTTTCAGGTTCCTAAAATTATATTATTTCTCTCAGCTGTAGCATTATCAAAATAACATATAAGTCATTATATGTTTATTGGCCATTTTAGCAATATTACTTTTCATGATAGCACTTTATTCTGTTTCTTTCAATTCTGCTACCCTCAGAAACCAATTACTTTTAGTAAAGCTTTTTAATAACCATGTAATTGGATCTATTCTCAGCTCAACAATTATGCATATAACTTCAGCATTGTAAAAGTGCTGAAAATGCAGATATAGTGTAATGTTCTATAATACAGTATTTCAGAGTGTTAAATGTATGAGAGAGTTTCCGTGTGCTTTAACCACTGTAAAAAATGAAAATTATTTATTATTTTACTACCAATATTGTTATCTAGGGCTGGGTTACCTTCACACCCGTTTTTGTTATTTTCATGCATTAAAAAAATACTAAATAACCTTAAAGAGTCACTGTACTTTCACACAATTTCAATTAATAGAGAATGGTGTAAGTAGCAAATATCTAAATAACTTTATTTAAAAAATATGCATATATCCACCAAAATCTGTAAAGTATTGGCCACTAGGGGGTATCACTTTCACCTAACTTGCAGGCCGCTGTCTGTTGTTTAGGCTAGATACATCCCTAGTAACAGAGATTTAGAAGACAGCTGAGAGGAATTGGGGGTGTGTCAGAGTTAGTTGAGATTGTGAGCCTGATAAAACAACTGCTTCTTAACATCATAGGAGCCTCTTGTTTTCTGTAAATGTGATTTATCCCTCCTTATCAGATTTTTTGATGTCTCTAAAAGAAAACAAACATATTGGGAAGTAAGGGAAATGAGGTCATGTCACACTTTGGTGTGGGAGGGAAACACCACAACGAGCATAGGAGGGAAGGGGAAACAAGGAATCAGGCATGAGAACTAGGGATGGAAAATGGACACCACCTAGTAAAAACCCTAACCAAAATCCTGACTGACTACCAGTATGAACAGACCCCAAAGGTAGGTGAGTTGATACGCAGGAATACCTAGAATCCTATCAAGCCCTATAGGACCCTGGTACTGATGGCAGTGACGAGACTACCTGTTCCTCCAAAAGAAAGGACGAACAGGAGTCTCCTTCAGGCCTAAAGCAAACAAAAGGGAAATGCAACACACAGAAACCAAACAAAATACAAACGGGAAAGGAAAGACTTAACTTCAAAGAAGCAATGGAAGCACCAGGAACTCAGCCGAGATCCAACCACAATCTATCCAAAAGGTCCAAACAGAAGCTATAAACCGCACAGCATTGTGGGAGAAGCAACTATAAATAGAGAAGGTTAAATGACCCTAATAGCCACACCTAGGGAAAGAAGGTATGGCAAGCACCAGAAACAACACAGACGTCATTTGATCCAAACAGAAAATATGTTAGATCAAACCACGTGTTGCCAATCTCACTGATTTCCTGCCACCTGTCGCGGGAATATCCGTAACAGTACCCCTCCCCCTTCTATGGGTGACCTCCGGACACCCATGACCGACCTTATCCGGGTGAGACCTGTGGAAAGCATTCACCAAATGACTGGCATTCATGTGTGATGCCGGTAACCACATCCTCTCCTCTGGTCCATAATCCTTCCTGTGAACAAGATACTGAAGAGATCTACGGAGAACTCGAGAGTTAATTATCTTGGCGATCTGAAATTCCAAACTGCCGTCCACCATGACAGGAGCGGGTGGCAAGGAAGAAGGCTCCAAAGGTTCAACATATCTCCTCAACAAAGATTTATGAAACACATTATGAATAGTGTTGGGCGCGAATATTCAAATCGTAAATTTTAATTGTGAATATCACCACTTCGAAAATTTGCGAAGATTTAGAATATAGTGCTATATATTCTTATTCGCAAATATTCCAGATTTTTTTTCATCTGAACCCCCATGATCCCTCACTGTTTCTTGCTTGTGGGCCAATGAGAAGGCAGCAATGTCTCTGTCTGAGCATAGCAATATCCCTAGCAACCAATAGGAAAGTTGCCTACCCCTTTACTATAAGAACCTCCAAAGCAGACATTTTTTGCAGTTCCGAGAGAGACAGCAGCGTCATTGCTGTGCTCTGTACTGTGCTGTATCATTACATTAGATAGTTAGTTAGCTTATATATATATGATACAGATAGTTAGAGGGAGTTAGTCAGTGTAGATTAGATTGTGATATAGTGTAGCTGATAGGATTTAGTGCAGGGTGTTAGGTTGTGTGATCTGCTGTCAATACATACATTCTACAGACATAGTGCTGTGATATTACAAGTTCACAACTATACTTAGTGCACCAATCCGTAATATGTAGTCAGACCTGCTGAAATGGGAAGTTGCAAGTATTGAGCCAAAATATGCGCATCATGAATTGCCGACTTGCACAATCGCGAATATTTTGGAGCACTCTATCTGCATATAAAGCTATTGTAATGTTCTGCCTTGCCAACCATTTTCTCCAGTCTCAGGAAAGTTCTAGCAGCTTGAAAAATGTATCAAAAGTGACCCAAATCTGTATTGCGCTTGCAATACACGCATATTACATTGCCGATTTTCGCATTCAAGAAAATAATCACGAATTCTCGAATTTGCTAATTTATGACGAATATTCACCCAAATAGTTGTGAAATATCGCGAATTCGAATATTGCCCCTGCTGCTTATCACTAGCAATTCATTATGAATTTTCAGGGCCTGAGGGAGTTCATGACGAAAAGCTACAGGATTAATAATGGCAGTGATCTTATATGGACCAATAAATCTTGGACCCGACTTCCAAGAAGGTACCTTCAACTTAATGTTTCTTGTGGACAGCCTCACAGAATCAGTCACTCTTAGGTCCAGACCTTTCATATGTTTCCTATCAGCCACACATTTATACTTGTTGCCTATATTCATCACTCCTTAGGGATACCAGAAGTATCTGAACCAGAAAATGTGCCAAACTGCGGGTGAAACCCATATGTCCCAAAAACGGAGACTTCCCAGTGGATTCCTGTCTACGATTATTTATGGCAAACTCTGCCAAAGACAAAAACAAAAACCATTCCTCCTTGTTCTCAGAGACAAAACATCTCAAGTAAGTCTCCAGACTCTGATTAGTGCGCTCCATCTGTCCGTTCGACTGAGGATGAAAAGCTGAAGAAAAAGACAGTTGTACCCCCAGTCGAGTATAGATATGGAGTCCCACAATCCGAGACCACTTCAGAGGGAATGCCATGGAGTTTCACAATGTTGTCAACAAACACTTGTGCAAGTGTTTTAGCATTAGGTAGGCCCAGCAACGCTATAAAGTGCACCATTTTACTAAAACGATTAACTACCACCAGAATAACTGTCTTTCCTGAAGAATTAGGTAGATCACTGATAAAATCCATGGATAAGTTAGTCCATGATCTGGACGGGATGGGCAATAGAAGTAGAGATCCGGAAGGCCAATTATGTGTCACCTTAGCGCGTGCACATTTACAGCATAGTCCTCAACACACTTACGCAACCCCGGCCACCAGAATCTACAAGAGATGAGGTCAGCAGTGGATCTGCTCCCAGGGTGTCCCGTAAGAACCGTACAGTGATGTTCCTCAAACACCTTGTGACACAATTCCGATGGCACAAACAGTTCCCCAGAGGGATAAGAATCTGGTGCATCTCCCTGGGCCTCTAACACCTTCACCTCTAGGTCAGGGTAAAGAGCGGATATCACCACCCCTTCTGACAGTATAGGACTCGGATTTTCAAAATCACCACCTCAAGGAAAACTACGTGACAAAGCATCTACCTTGACATTCTTAACCCCAGGACGATAGGTGACAGTGAAATTGAATCTGGTGAAAAACAAAGACTATCTGGCCTGCCTTGGGTTCAGTCATTTAGCCGACTTCAGGTAAGCCAGGGTTTTGTGATCTGTGAACACCGTGATCGGATGAATCGCTCCGTCCAACCAATGATGCCATTCCTCTAAAGCCAACTGAATGTCCAGTAACTCTCTGTTCCCCACATCATAATTTCTCTCTGCAGAAGAGAGTTTTTTAGAGAAAAAAGAACATGGACGCCATTTACCAAGTGATGGGCCCTGTGATAAAACTGCTCCTACCCCCACCTGCTCCTACCCCCACCATGAAAGGTTGTGATGCATCCGGCTGCACCAATATAGGGGGGAAGAGAAGCATTCCTTAATCGCAGAAAAGGCTTGTGATGCCGAATCAGACCACACTGAAACATCTGTCCCTGTCATGTCAGTTAGAGTTTTACTATTGTCGAATAGTTGTAAATAAATTTTCGGTAATAGTTTGTGAATAGAGTTGAGCTAACACCTGGAAGTTCGGGTTCGACGGGTTCGACCGAACTTCACAAAAAAGTTTGGGTTCGGGATCCGAACTTAACCCAAACCCGAACCCCATTGAATTCAATGGGGACCCGAACTTTTGGGCACTAGAAAGGCTGTAAAATGGCCCTGGAAAGGATAGGGAAATGACTTAAAATAAAATAAATAAAAATTAAACATTATTAATTGGCAACTCGGAGGAGGAGGTGGATGTGAATTGGAGGTTGAGGAGGCGTCAGGTGGGAATGCCATCAGCAGCGCGTCTACCAGCGTGCGTTTGTAGTCACGCATCTTTTAATCAGTAACAGACGTTTTTACAAAATTTGGTTTCCTGCCAGCAATGCACAGCATGGACTTATAACAGGAAAAACTGGGTTAATGTCACCCACCAATGGAACAGGTGATATTTAGAAATGTAGGCCCCTGGCATCCATACAGAGGAGAGGTTCATTCACGACAAAACAGGCATTATGTCATCCACCAATGCAGCAGGCGATTTTCAGTAAGTTAGGCCCATGGCACCCAGACAGAGGAGAGGTTTATTCATGGCAATAAGATGTTAATGTCACCCACCAATGGAACAGGCGCTTTTCAGTAAGTTAGGCCCCTGGCACCCAGAGAGAGGAGAGGTTCATTCACGGCAAAAGGAGGTTAATGTCACCCACCAGTGGAATAGACGATTTTAAGTAAGTTAGGCCCCTGGCACCCAGACAGAGGAGAGGTTCATTCACAGCAAAAGGAGGTTAATGTCACCCACCAATGGAACATGCGATTTTCAGTAAGTTACGCCCCTGGCACCCAGACAGAGGAGAGGTTTATTCATGGCAATAAGAGGTTAATGTCACCCACCAATGGAACAGGCGATTTTCAGTAAGTTACGCCCCTGGCACCCAGACAGAGGAGAGGTTTATTCATGGCAATAAGAGGTTAATGTCACCCACCAATGGAACAGGCGATTTTCAGAAATGTAGGCCCCTGGCACCCAGACAGAGGAGAGGTTCATTCATGGCAAAACAGGCTTCATGTCATCCACCAATGCAACAGGCGATTTTCAGAAATGTAGGCCCCTTGCACCCAGACAGAGGAGAGGTTTATTCACGGCAACATAGGCTTCATGTCACCCACTAATGAAGTAAATGTGTACCCGAACTTTTGGGCACAAATATGGCTGTAACAAAGTCGTGGTAAGGACTATAGGGCTGCAAAAGGCAGCAAAATGTGGGTAAGGGCCCTGCAAACAAATGTGGATAGGAAAATAACTTAAAATAAAATAAAACAAATTAAAGTTAAAAATTATTAATCAGCAACTCGGAGGAGGAGCTAGATGTGGAGTCAGAGGTTGAGGAGGCGGCGAATGTTGTGTTGGAGGAAGCGACGATGAAGGAGGAGGAGGGGTTTTTGGTAGCCTCCAAAATAATGGTACAAATAAAAAAAAGGATTCAATGAATAAGTGCACTGGAGTACAAGAATATATGGTTGAGGCGGTTATAAATGTCTATTCTGCACAAGGTACAGACAAGTCCTGTGGGATCCATGCCTGGTTCATCTTACTGAACATGAGCTTGTCCACGTTGGATGTGGGCAGGCAGCTGTGTTTGTCTGTACTGATGCCCCCTGCCATGCTAAATACACGTTCAGACAATACACTGGCTGCAGGGCACGCCAGCACCTCCAAGGCATAAAGGGCAAGCTCAGGCTATGTTGACAATTTGGAGACACAGAAGTTGAATGGGGCAGAACCATCAGTCAGTACGTGTAGGTGTGTGCACACGTACAGTTCCACCATGTTGTTCAAATGCTGCCTCCTGCTAAGACGCTCCATATTAACTGGTGGTGCAGGTTGCTGTGGTGCGGTGACAAAGCTTTTCCACATGTCGCCATGCTAACCCTGCCTTCTGAGGTGCTGCCCTTGACACAGCTGAGTTGGTGACCTCTTCCTCCTCCTCCTCTGCCTTCGCCTTGTGCTTCCACTTGTCCCCGAGTGTCAGTTGGGAATGCCCTCAGGAGCATGTCTACCAACGTGCGCTTGTAGTCGTGCATCTTCCTATCACGCTACACTGGGGGAAATAAGGAGGGCACGTTGTCTTTGTAGCGGGGATCCAGCACGGTGGCAACCCAGTAGTCAACACAAGTTACAATGTGGTCAACTCTGCTGTCGTTGCAAAGGTACTGCAGCATGTAGTCGCTCATGTGTGCCAGGCTGCCCAGAGGTAAAGATAAGCTGTCCTCTGTAGGTGGTGTATCGTCTGTGTCCTCCGTATCCCCCCAGCCACGCTACAGTGATAGGCATAAGCTACGTTGGGTGCCACCCTGCAATGAACCCGGTTCCTCCTCCTCCTCTACCTCATACTCCTCCTCCTCATCCTCCAGAACTGTGCCCTGGCTGGCCACATGTGTAACTGGCCTTTGCTGGTGCAGGAACCCACCCTCTGAGCCACTTCTGAATGACCAGCCTGAAACCCTGTGAAATGCCCCCTCTTCCTTATTCTCCTGTGCCACATCCTCTTCCATCATCGCGGTAATTGTTTTTTTAAGGAGACATAAAAGTGGTAATGTAATGTTAACAACGGCGTCATCAGCACTGGCCATGTTGGTTGACTACTCAAAAGACCGCAACAAGGTACACAGGTCTCGCATGGAGGCCCAGTCACTGGTGGTGAAGTGGTGCTGTTCCGCAGAGCAATTGACCCGTGCATGCTGCAGCTGAAACTCCCCTATCGCCTGCTACTGTTTGCACAGTCTCTCTTGCATATGCAAGGTGGAGTTCCACCTGGTGGGCACGTCGCATATTAAGTGGTGAGCGAGAAGGCCGAAGTTATGCTGCAGCACAGACAGGCGAGCAGCAGCAGGGTGAGAACGCCGAAAGTGCGAAAAGATGGACCGCACTTTCTGCAGCAGCTCTGACATATTGGGGTAGCTTTTCAGGAATTTCTGCACCACCAAATTTAGCACATGCGCCAGGCAAGGGATGTGCGTCAAACCGGTTAGTCCTAGAGCTGCACAACCAAAAGAAAAGAAATACCACAAACAGGCCGCACCTCTAAAGATAAAATGGTAGTTTATTAAAGCACACATAGATAAAAACAACTACAACAATGCATGGACGACACCCCCCAAGTGGGTTGAATAATGTGCAAGATGCAGCCAGTACCACCACCACAATGAATAACAATGGGTATGAAAAAACATCCAAATGCAAGATAGCATGAAATAATATACTTGTCAAGAAAACAGTGGTGGCACAAGGCAAATAGGAACCCTAGAGCTGCTACAAGATTTCGCCCATTATCGCACACCACCAGGCCGGGCTTGAGGCTCACTGGCAGCAACCACTCATCGTTCTGTTCTTCTATGCCTGTCCACAGCTCCTGTGCGGTGTGGGGTTTGTCCCCCAAACACATGAGTTTTAAAACAGCCTGCTGACATTTACCCCTGGCTGTACTGAAGTGGGTGGTGAAGGTATTTTCGCTGACCAGATGAGGAGGTGGTAGAAGAGGAGGAGGAGGAAGCAGAGTAGGAGGCAACAGGAGGCAAAGAATAATGCCCTGCGATCCTTGGTGGTGGAAGGACATGCACCAAACCGCTATCTGCCTCGGACCCAGCCACCACTACGTTTACCCAGTGTGCAGTTAGGGAGATATAGCGTCCCTGTCTATGCTTACTGGTCCATGTATCTGTGGTTATCTGGACCTTGCCACAGATTGCGTTGCGCAGTGCACACTTGATTTTATCCTTCACTTGGTTGTGCAGGGAAGGGATGGCTCACCTGGAAAAGTAGTGGTGGCTGGGAACGACATACTGTGGGACAGCCACCGCCATCAACTGTTTAAAACAGTGCTCCACCTGACGGAATGACAATCTTTCAAAGGCCAGTAATTTTGAAATTCTGCCATTCGGGACCAGGGGTGGGTAGGTGGGTATTTTCACTTTCTCTCCAGTATTTGGGAGATGGACAGCTGAACGCTTGCGTGTGACATGGTGGAGATGCTTGGTGATGATGACAGAGGTGGTGGTGTTGGTGGCACATCCTCTGTTTGCTGGGTGGCAGGTGCCACTGTGACTCCAGAGGTGGAGGAAGAGGCAGAGACAGCAGCAGCAGTGGAAGCAGGAGGAGCCTGAGACCATTCTTGGTTTTTAAGGTTTACTCCACTGCAGTTCATGCTTTGCATGTAGATGCCTGGTCATGCATGTTGTGCTCATGTTTAGAACATTTATGCCTCTCTTCAAGCTCTGATGGCACCACGTGTTAACCAATCGTGTCTTGTCATCAGGACATTGTCTGAAGAACTGCCACGCCAATTAACTCCTTGGAGCTGGCTTTGGTGTGCTAGGTCCCTGGGTGCGGTGAGCAGTAGCAGGCATACTGTCTCGGGGACGGCCGCTCCACTTTTGCAACCGTGCTCACTCTTTTGCTGTGCTGTTGCCTTTGTGCAACCACCACCTCTTCCTCAGAACTGCACACATTACTAGCATGAACTTGAGTCCAGTCGGGGTCTAGGACCTCATCATCCTCCACATCATCTTTCACCCATTCTTGACCTCTGCCCTCCTTGTCCGTCTCCACACTGCAGAAAGCCGCAGCAGTTGGCACCTGTGTTTCGTCATTATCAGAGACGTGCTGCAGTGGTCCTCCCATGTCCTCATCCTGCAACATAACTGGGTGGGTATCAGTGCATTTATTGTCTTCCACTTCTGGGGTAGGGCTATGTGGATGGCCCAGGGAAACCCTGACAGCAGAGTCATCAAAAAGCATAAGAGTCTGCTGCATGACTTGCAGCTCAGGCTGCTTGCCTGCTTTGCAAGGGGGTGAGGTGAAAGACTGATGGGCATGGGCTGCAGGTACCAACGCTGAGCTTTCTGCAGAGGACTGGGTGGAAGATACTGTGAAGGAACTGGCGCCACTGTCAGCCACCCAATCTACTATCGCCTGTACTTGTTCTGGCCTAACCATCCGTAGAGCGGCATTCGGGCCTACCAAATAACGCTGCAGGCTCTGTTGCCTACTCGCACCTGAGAAAGGTGTTTCACTTGGACCTGTAGTTGGCGCTGAACGGCCACATCCTCTCCCATCAACAGGAGCTCCACCAACACCACCACGACCATGCCCATGTCCATATTTGATGTTCTCCTCATTATTTGTGTTCACCCACCAAACTGACAGATGGTTTTTCTCCTGTGTCAATTTAACTGCCAATAGTCAACAATTAAGTTCACTAACACTAAAACAGTGCCTATGTCATAAAAATGCTCTGTGGACCAAGAAAACTAATGCACTATTTCACTGCAGAAATGTAAATTAGGTATTTTTACGCTGTATGCACAACTGCTTTTTGAAGCAAGAATATGGCTTTTTTTCACAAAAATACACTAATGCACTATTTCACAGCAGAAATGTAAAAAAGGGAATTTGGGTAGTGTATTTTAAACTGCTTAGTGGACCAGGAATAACGCTTTTTTCCCCAAAATTCACAAATGCACTATTTAACGGCTGGAAATTAAACGTAGGTATTTGTACGCTGTATGCACAACTGCTTTGTGAACCAAGAACATGGCTTTTTTTCCCTAAGACACACTAATGCACTATTTCAGTGCTGCAATTTAAAATAGGTATTTGTATGCTGTATGAACAACTGCTTTGTGGACCAAGAACACGTTTTTTTTCCTCAAAATTCACAAATGCACTATTTAACGGCTTAAAATTAAATGTAGGTATTTGTACGCTGTATGCACAACTGCTTTGTGAACCAAGAACACAGCTTTTTTTCCCCAAAATTCACAAATGCACTATTTAACAGCTGAAAATTAAACATAGGTATTTGTATGCTGTATGCACAACTGCTTTGGGAACCAAGAACACGGCTTTTTTCCCCAAAATTCACAAATGCACTATTTAACGGCTGGAAATTAAACGTAGGTATTTGTATGCTGTATGCACAACTGCTTTGTGGAACAAGAACACAGCTTTTTCCCCCAAAATTCACAAATGCACTATTTAACGGCTGGAAATTAAACGTAGGTATTTGTACGCTGTATGCACAACTGCTTTGTGAACCAAGAACACCCTCTAAAACACACTAATGCACTATTTCAGTGCTGAGATTTCAAATAGGTATTTGTACACTGTATGCACAACTGCTTTGTGAACCTGGAATACTGCTTTTTTCCCAAAAAATACACTGATGCACTATTTCACTGCAGAAATGTAAAATAGGTATTTGTACGCTGTATGCACAACTGCTTTGTGGACCAGGAATACCGCTTTTTTTCCCAAAAATACACTGATGCACTATTTCACAGCAGAAATGTAAAATAGGTATTTGGGTGCTGTATTTAAAACTGCTTTTGTGGACCAGGAATACTTATGCACTATTTCACTGCTAAAATTGAAAATACATTTTGGTGCGTTGTATGCACAAGTGCTCTATAGCACCACAATGCAGATTTTTGCCCCAGACTACAGAAATGGACTATGTCACCCCTAAAGTATACAAAAGATAATGTAAGGGACTTGACTTGACAGAAAAAAGGATTATTTCCTTCACTGAGCTACCAAAAAGGATTAGACTGATGTCCCTTGCAGGTTGGCACACATGCAGGTCACATGCAGTTCCAAGGACACTGCAGTGGCTAAAATGGCCGCTGAATGCCACCTCAGTAACAGATGGATTAAAAAAAAAAAAATTGCAGTATCACTGGGCTCAGGGCTGGGTACATAAATGTAGGATTGCATTAGCACCCTCCCTCAATAATTGCTGTAGCTTGAAGATTTCCCACCACCAGGTTCAACAGATTTTTAACAGATAATCTCTCCCTGGGAGCACTGGCAGCAACCTTTACCTATACTAACAGCAGCAGAGTGACGTGCAGCACTACGTGACTCCAGCTTATAAAGAGGCTAGGTCACATGCTGCACTCAGCCAATCACAGCCATGCCATTAGTAGGCATGGTTGTGATGGCTTCTTAGGGCAAAGATCTAAAACGTTTGCTGATTGGCTGCTCTGCAGCCTTTCAAAAAGTGGGAAAAATCGCTGAACAACGGACCTGAACTTGAACTTTTATGAAAATAATCAGGTTCGGGTCCGTGTCCCGAACATCCTAAAATTCTGTACGAACCCGAACTATACAGTTCAGGTTCGCTCAACTCTATTTGTGAACCTCAAAAACTGCATAAGAGCCTTCAGATTTTTGTGTCGATCCCAATCCAATACAGCACGGACTTTCTCAAGATCCATTCAAAAACCTGAAGATGACAGCAGGTAGCTTTAAAACTGTATCTTGTGTACAGCAAAAACACACTTTTCTAATTTTGTGTACAATTTATTATCTCTTAGGATCTGTAACACCTGTCTAACGTGATCCTGATTTATCTCCATGTCTGGAGAATAAATTAGAATGTCATCCAAATACACAACTACTAACCTCCCAACAAGGTGATGAAAAATATCATTTGCAAAATGCTGGAAAAACATGGGAGCATTGGTCAACCTCCGTCCTTTTTTTTTAACAAAAAAGAACCCTGCTGCCACTGGAGATTTGGAAGGTCTTATGTCTTTAGCCAAACTCTCAGCAACATATTCTCTCATGGCCAGTCTTTAAGGTCCAGAAAGGTTATACAATCTAGATTTTGTCAATTTAGCTCCGGGAATAAGGTTGATAGGACAATCATATTCCCGATGCGGAGGTAAATCCTGGCATCCACTCTCAGAAAATACATCAGCAAAATCAGATATAAAAGAGGGTAATGTCTTAGTAGTTAAAAAAGAAAAATATGTATTCAGACGATTGCCAATGCAATAATCAACCTAATCCAAAATCTGTTTAGCTTGCCAATCGATGGTTGGATTGTGCTTGCTTAACCACAGTAAACCCAGAACCACCGAAGCAGGGACACCCTCCAACAAAAAACATAAGATAAATTCTTGATGAAAGTCTCCCACTCTTAATCTGATATCATGCACCACTTGAGATGAAAACTTCCGAGTTAGAGGTGCAGAATCAATAGCGAAAACGGAAACAATTTTTTCTAATGCACTCAGTGACAACACGTGCATGTGGACGAACTGAGCATCAATCAGGTTCACTCCAGCCCCGCTGTCGATAAACACCTCAATCCCCACAGTTTTAGACTCTAGCACCACCTCAGCAGTCAGGAGAAATCAGGTACTACCAGTCAAAGACAAATGCACATTTTCTGACTCTCCTCTCACCCCTCCAAGAGTCAGATGGGAATTTAAATGTCCCTCTTTTTTCTTTTTGCCATTGAATGTATGGACATACTCTGATAAAATGTATCTTCTGTCTGCAGAAAAAACACACTGCCTTCCTATTACCAGTATGCTTAAAAGCGGATCAAGGAGTAGTTAATTGAATGGGTTCATCCCCAGACATAAACCCAGGAGAAGCTTCACCCAAAGTGTCACAGGAGGAGGTTAGAACATCTGAGAGGGGGGGCCCCTAGATCTCTCTCTCATGCATCTATCAATGCATATAGCAAGAGATATAGCAGCCTCCAGAGACACTGGGGTTTCATGAAAGGCCAAAGCGTCTTTCAGCCTCTCTGATAACCCTTGACAAACCTGGCTACAGAGGTCACTCCGTATCCGTAGCTAGAAATGTCGCGAACATTAAATTTTCTTGCGAACTTCCGCAAATGTTCGCGAGCCAGCGAACCGGGCAAACTGCAATAGACTTCAATTGGCAGGCGAATTTTAAAACCCACAGGGACTCTTTCTGGCTACAATAGTGATGGAAAAGTTGTTTCAAGGGGACTAACACCTGGACTGTGGCATGCCGGAGGGGGATCCATGGCAAAACTCCCATGGAAAATTACGTAGTTGACGCAGAGTCGGGTTTTAATCCATAAAGGGCATAAATCACCTAACATTCCTAAATTGTTTGGAATAACGTGCTTTAAAACATCCAGTGTGTTTATACGATCAGGTATGATGTTGTATCTATCAGGTAGTGTAAGGGTTACGCCCGCTTCACAGTGACAGACCAAACTCTGACAGAGCAAACTCCCCAATTAACACTCCACAAACAACCGCAAACAGTCCATTTGCACAAGGTTGGATACGAAGCTAGCCATGTTCCGTTCCTTGTCCTCACTGAAGTCATTGAAGGTCTCTTCCTCCACCCAGCCACGTACAACACCAAGGGTCCCTGAAAGGTGACAACAAGCCCCCTGGGACACCTGCTGTGGTTGGTCTTCCACCTCCTCAAAGCCACCTTCCTCCTCTGACTCCTCTTCTTCAGACTCCTCTCTCTGCGTTGCCGCAGGTCCAGCAATCGACGATGACAAGGTTGCTTCTGGTGGTGATGGTGACCACAACTCTTCCTCTTCATGCTTATCTATGGCCTGATCCAGCACTCTTCACAGGGCACACTCCAGAAAAAACGCATATGGGATGAGGTCGATGCTGTTGCCTTGGGTTTGACTGACCACCTTTGTCACCTCCGCAAAAGGACGCATGCGCCTACAGCCATTGTGCATGAGCGTTCAGTAACGCGGCCAAAAAATACCCAGCGTTCAGTAACGCAGCCAAATAATTGCTGGCAATTTGCGTATCCGCAACACACTACGGACGTGTGAATGGGGCCTAATCCGGACACGCTCGTGTGAAAGAGGCTGATGAGTCTTTGAGGACTGGAGTGGACACAGAACACTGGCCTAGCTAATGCTTTCTCTATTATTTCAGCAGCACTGTCCCTGCTCTAACTAACACTGCAGCTTCAGAATGAATCTAAGATGGATGTTGTCCTTGCTTTTTGATAGGAGGTGGGAGGGTCTGGGAGGGAGGGTATGCTGATTGGCTGGAATGTGTCTGTTGACTGTGAGGTACAGGGTCAAAGTTTGCTCAATGATAAAGTATAGGGGCGAATCGAACATCGCTTATGTTCGCCCAAAGCAGCGAACGGGAACATGCGATGTTCGCCGGGAACTGGTCACCGGCGAATAGTTCGGGACATCTCTATCCGTAGCCCACTTCCTAAACTCAGAGCAATAAATCTCAGTGTAACGATCCCCCTGACGAGGGTCGCACAGCTTGGTTTCGGCTACAGAGTTCCGACCCGGATCATCATAGATCAAAAAATTCATCTACTGACCGGATCGATCATGTTGGCAGAGAAAAAGCCCATGACTGCGCATCTCCCTTAAGCAAGGAAATAACCACATCGACTCGCTGTTTCTCATTCCCAGATTAGTGTGGACGTAGCCTAAAATACAGTTTGCATGCCTCCCTAAACAAAATTAAATTATCACGTCCCCCAGAAAATCTGTCTGGGAGAGCAATTTTAGGCTCCAGATAGGCCTGGTCTCCACCACTAGCACTAGGACCAACAGCCTGTGATCTCTGCATCTGTGAGATGGTTGTGCGGAGGTCAGCTACCTCCAAAGATAGCCCTTGCAGCTGACCTGCCAGTGCAGTAATAGGATCCATGGCTGCACACAAACAAACAAAAAATGACGGTTTTGACGGTTTATAATGTGACGCTTCGGCGTGGGAGGGAAACACCACATCAAGCATAGAAGGGAAGGGGGGAACAGGGAATAAGGCATGAGAACTAGCGAAGGAAAATGGACACCTACTAGTGAAAACCCTAACCAAGATCCTGACTGACTACCAGTATGAACAGACCCCAAAGGTAGGTGAGTTGATACGCAGGAATACCTAGAATCCTATCAAGCCCTATAGGACCATGGTACTAATGGCAGGGACGAGACTACCTGTTCTTCCAAAAGAAAGGACGAACAGGAGTCTTCTTCAGGGCTAATACAAACAATAGGGAAATGCAACACCCAGAACCCAAACGAAATACAAAAGGGAAAGGAAAGACTTAAATTCAAAGTAGCAGTGGAAGCACCAGGAACTCAGCCAAGATCCAACCACAATCTGTCCAAAAGGTCCAAACAGAAGCTATAAACTGCACAGCATTGTGGGAGAAGCAACTATAAATAGAGAAGGTTAAATGACCCTAATAGCCACACCTAGGCTAAGAATCTATGGCAAGCACCAGAAGCAACAGAGACGTCATTTGATCCAAACGGAAAATATGTCAGATAAAACCACGTGTTGCCAGTCTCACTGATCTCCTGCCACCTGTAGCGGGAACGTCCGTGACAGGTCATTGACTAAAGTACTGGCAGAAGGATAACACTTACTGCCTATGAGAGAAATGCATCTAGTCATCCAACTGAAACAGGGAAAAATATGGCTGAAACATAACAGTTCCTTCACAGTTATGATTGTATAAAGAAGCACAGCTTTAAGGTACGCTTCAATTAAAACATTGCTCCTTTTGTGTATACAGCTTCTAAATTACTAAACTTTTTTTGTATACAGCTCCTAATAAGACCTATGTGTTTGACTTGACAACAGAAAACACAAAAAAGTCCTGTGTAGTCAGATCTTACAATCATATTACTTTCCATTTCTCTACTATTTGTTACTATTGGAGATAAGTGAATTTCTTGAAATTTGTTTCAGGTCCAATTCTAACAAATCGGTCACCAGATTCAACTTCAATAAATTTGACCTGAATAAAAAGTGTTCCGATTGCCCTGAGCAAAAGCACATAAAATGACTGTCCCTAAACATTAAAGAAGTACTCCCACAGACCTGGAGCGACAGAAATTAAAGCCACCCCTGGGACAACTACAAAAGGAGAAACTGTTATATTACTGGCTTTTCCCATTTGGTCCAGTCAAAATGAAGGAAGGCAAACAGATTACTGTCCGCAGCGCAGGGAATCTTCAATAAGTCTGGGACTGTCTTCAGATAACTGTATGGGATGTGCTGTCCTGGATACCAGTTTATGATGACCTTCCCTTTACCCCATCTTCTGAAACCAGATGACTGGTACACAGCTGTAAAATACAAATCTCCCAAGATCCGTAAGCAAGGCCTAAAACCATCACAGAGGAATCCTTCGGAGAACTGAGCTACCTACACTGTGCCTTCCACCCTCAGGACTGGACTGTTCCTCTTGACTCCATGCTTTTGATCTGTGGAACTGTAAGTGACCGCCAATGGGGTGTTCTATTTGAAGCATCTTAATGTAGATGTTGTAGGTAAGTTTGCAATTTCAGTTCCATAATGGGCCTATTTATCTTTTTTTCAGTTTTTTCATCCTGTCTTTATTATTATTTTTTGTACTATTCATTACACATTGCATTACAGGCAGATCACACATTGCTCTTTTTGTAACTTTTTCTGTGTACCAATATGGCATGCCCCATGCCTTCTCTCTAAACCTATAAACCCAAACAGCTACTGAATTATAGAATCCTTCTTGGATTATTATTTAATTTTTTTAATGTTATTGCATTCACAACTCTTTAAAGGTATTACAACTGTTATGTACAGTATATATGTTGTCTACTATCTTCACCCTTGCTTACCATGAAGCCTTTTGCTCAGCCTTTACTATTTACTTTCTTCTATTCCAATGATGGTGGCCTTACCAGTTAAGTTTATATCCTTTAGTGCCATAAGGTCTTAAATCCCATACCCAACCACCCACAGCCAGGTCATGCTGAAAAAAGATAACCCTTCCAGTATCACGTTCCAAGAAATTTAGTTTTGTCATAACCATTTACTAAACTTTTCTTACTCTAAATTTCCCAAATGGTTTCATAGCTGTCAGCCCACTTCTGTGTCCAAATGGGTTAGCAACGCGAGCGCTGCTGCTTCTTCTTCAAAGTTTAACTTCACGTCATCTCTTTTGCATCAACAGTGCAGTGTAATTACAACAGTTCCATCCCACTCCAGTGAATGGGACAATCAGGTATAATCAGGGTACGGCCACAGAGTCAGGTTTCCTGAAGCAGTTTTGGAAGCCGAAATCAGGAGTGCGTCATAAAAGAAGAGAAAGTATAAAGGACAGATATAACTTCTCCTCTTTATTGAATTTACTCCAGGTTTTGGCTTCCAAAACTGCATGCAGAAACCGGACCGTGTAGCCGTATCCTTATACTGTACCTCCACTGCAAAGAAGATGGCACGCAAGTCATTTTGAAGAGGAAGCAGTGCTTGTATGAGTGCCGTGACCCCTTCAAACAGTTGATCGCAGGAGTGCCAGGAGTTGGCAATATTAAGCCACTGGAAATATCGTTTAACATCTCCAGAGGCACAAGGCAGGGATGCTCCCTATCCCCATCTTTGTTCATCATAGCTACTAAGACACTACTCCAACATATCAACAGTATAAAAAATATGGTACACTTCATTGCCCCCTTTGCGGATGACTTGGTCATCATTCTCACTAATACCAGCCCTTTCTGAAGCATTATCCACTTTTGAATCATACTCAGGATAGGTTATTAATATCATATTGGCAGGGTTAAGACTCCTGGAAAGCCTGCTGATCAGCAGTCTGAAGGGGTTGTAGCGCTTGTTTGAGAGCTGGTTTCTCTTCAGCGTTTACCTGCAAGCTGTCGACACTACAGCAGTGGTGCAGGATAATTACAACTGCTCCAGCTAATTCACAGGAATGGAATGGAGCAATTGTAATTACACTGCGCTGTCGCTACAATGTCGATGGTTTGTAGGTAAACACTGAATGTTAAACTTGCACCTGCGACCCCTTCAGACTGCTGATCATCATAGGTGCCTGAAGTGAGAGCCCCAAATGATTTAATATTGATATCTGATAACATATTCTGAGGATACGTCATTAACCGCTTCCCGGCCAGCGCCGTACTAGTATAGCGCTGGTTGAGTCTCTAAAGATGACACACACTCGCCTCAGTGGCTCATACAGTAGATACCCACGGCTCATGTCCGTGACCAGCGATAATGCCGGTCACGAACATTTAACACAGCAGATATGTGGTAAAACCTTACCACTGCATCTGAGCACATGCAAAACTGGAAGCGCACACTTCTGGGTATTCTCCGGCTCCCTCCAGTGGCGATTGGAAGAGCTGGTGCTTGTATGCAACAGCCCCTATCATGGAGAATGACAGGAGGCTGCTGCATAGAGTTTCCTATGAAGCCCCTGTATGTAGCAAGGCTCCATAGGAAACTAGTACATTTTTCATGGACTCCAATGCATTGGAGTCTATGAGAATAGCAATCTAATGATTGTTTCTTATAGTTCCACGTGGGAACTATAAAAAAAAGTGTAAATAATAATAATAATAATAATAATAATAATAATAAAGTTTTTAAAAATAAAAAATCATCCCCTCTTTGCCCAAAATAAAAATAAAAAAAATAAAATAGAATCGATCATGGGTGTTGCCATGTGCGAAAATGCCCATACTGTTCATATGGCAAATGGCGAAATGGAAGAAAAACATCAAAATGGCTGATTCGATCCATGCGGCAAACGGAGAAATGGAAAAAAATGTCAGATTCTACGTTTTTGGTTGCTTGATTTCCCACATAAAATAAAATAAAAAGTGATAAAAAAGGCATACACACCCCAGAATGGTATCAATAAAAAAAATACAGATCACCCTGCAGCTCTGTACACATAACTACAAAAAAGTTATGGGGGTCATAATATGGCAATTATTTTTATTATTTTATCAGTATCACAACGCAGAAAAACTATTCTGACCTGTAGAATGAAAGTAACTGGTAAGTTTTATTGCACATTGAACTATGTGAATTGAAAATTTAAAAAGTTATGGCTCTGGGAAGGCAGGGAGCACAAAACGAAAACGTAAAAACTAAGAACTCTCCAGGTTAGAAAGGGGCAATATCGAAAAACCAGATAAACCCTTTAAATTTGTAAAACTCTTGGACAACCACTATAACATACTTTCCACATATAAACTGGAAAACAATGAAACATGTAGACAAATGGGAAACACTATGAAACAGAGATAATGATAAATGAAATATCATGATACCATATAGCAATAAAAGTTCTAAAGATTGCCTTTGCTACTTCCAGTGCTCAAGCTCCAATTTTATGAGGACAAAAGCAAATCTGGCAGTTGTGACATTTTAACTCAAGTTTCTGTCACATGAAGCTAATAAGAAATAATTGTCACAAACCACCAAATCATCCTAGTTTGCTCACATGGCATGAGACCATTGCTTACACTTCCAATACACTTCACGAGTAGCTGTCATTATTCGTCAGAAATGAATGAGGGAATCATACACAATATTTGAAGCAAAACTACAAAGAAATAATGTGATTATGACGGATTTGGATAAGGATAAAATACATTACTTAGAATTATTCATTTGAAGGCATTCTTCAAGCTCCAGTCCCAGGCTAGCAGTATATAACAGAATCAATATATAGAAAGTGCACCAAAGCTATTTCAAAGAGAAGTCTTTTCTTTTTTCATATCTTTCATCCTGTAGACATGTCGGTCTATCAGCAAAACAGATAGTTATATACAGTGCCTATAAAAGTATGTTCCTTCTTGTGTTCAGCTTTATCCTGTAAAATTGAGTCTTTGTATTATGCCAAATGCATTTAGGTCTCTTTGTAAAAATGCTGTAAAAGAATTTTGTATAGTGACCTTTTGCTGTCATTCTCAATTTCCAATTCTGTTATTGAATAAAGGTGCACAAAACTATGAGACACTGACAAAATTTTCATAGGATTTATGGTAAGATATAATTAGAGATGAGCGAATCAATTCCAACGAAGTGGAATTCAATCCGAATTTCAGGATTAATTTGTGCTTTGTGGTAGCGAATCAACTTAACCTAAAATAGTGTAAAAAACAAACAAAAATCATACTTACCTCGTCCATTTGCTCGCGACGGGCCAAGCATCGCCATCTTGATTGAAGATCATGGCCGAAATTCCGTGTGTGGTGACGTATGACGTCATCACGCTGGCCACTGTGTTGTTGTCATCTCGAGCTGAGCGTGATTTCACGCGGTGGCCGGCCCATCATGAGCAAATGGAGGTGGTAAGTATGATTTAATATTTTTTTATGTTAATTTTACACTGTTTTTACACTCAGATGCCGCAATCATGTATGAACGCGGCATCTAAGTGGTACAAAGCTCCCTGCCATTGCACCCACTACTTACAAAAAAATGCGCTTCGTGACAAATTATTTCACCACAAACCTAATTTTGTTTGCTAAATTCCGTGAAGCAGCCAAATCAAAATTTTCAAAGCCTTGCTCATCTCTGCATATAACCCCTGTGACAATATTATCTACCCCCATGCTGGCCATCAGGAATGTCTGGGCCCAGTAGATTCAAAGAGCCTTGGCCAAGGTGGTAGTGGCTCTGTGTGGGGATCAGGGGGCCAGATGACACAAAATGGCAAGGAGCTTTGTGAAGTGATAGGAATTAAAAGCAGACAAGGATTTAGTGGGGGCAACGGGAAGACAATAAGTGGAAGAAACTCTGTGCAGGGGCAGAGACACAAAGCAGCAGAAGCTCTGTGAGGACAGGAGACAGGGAGGGAAGGAGGCTCAGGGACCGGTAAGTATGGCACAGCTAGTGTTATCCTGACATTACTCACTGCTCCCTGGTCCTATTAACCTGGCGCCAGCACTGCACTATGCCCTGGAAGCATACAACTTTAGGATGCAATGCACGCATGTAGGAAAACACTATGACTTGACACTGAGCAACATCAGGATGCAATGCAGTGCTGGCACCAGGACACAGTGCTGAGCTGAAAAGTGGTGTCTGCGCCTGAAGGAAGAGAGGAGAGGTAAGTAGATTTTTTTTGTCTGCTCATAGGTCTGCATTTAGAAGACAGAGGGATTGGGTGGGTTTTATAGGGGCAACAGTGGTCTGATTTGGGGTCTGTATGAATTTGGGGTCTGATTTGGAGTCTAATCTGGGGTCTGTATAAATTTGGTGTCTGATCTGGGTTCTGTATGACTTTGGGGGCTGATTAGGGGTTTAATCTAGGGTTTGATGTTGAATTTGGGGTCTGTATGAATTCTGGGGTCTAGTCTGGGAGTTTATATTAATTTTGGGATCTTATCTGGGGTTTGCATTAAGAAGGGGATATCCAGATACGTGAAATTTATTTTTGAAAACTGATTAGACTGACACAAAAAATAGTGATACCTCTTTTATCCCACTGTTTTCACCACTAGAAAAGCTCTTGGCATTATTCCTGGGTATGGCCATGTGAGGTGAAATATTGAGCGGTGAGTGTGACATAAGTGTATTGTAACATATTTGCACAAGGAAGCCCATCAACAGGAAATTTTTTCTGTTTGGCCCATATATCAGGCCGAGTTTGAGAGCCCAGGTCTAGGCTCACCTGTCTGACTAGATCTTGCTGCTATTTTTAAGAGGCGGTGGCAGGAAGTGGCAAGTCACCCTGTTTAATGACCAAACAGTTTTCTTGGAAAATAAGTTACCCGCCCTTATTGATGACTCTGCATTCAGGAGAAGGTTTGATTGCCATAAAAAAGCATTCTTGCATACATAAATGTTGTATTTTAAAGTTTTATTGCCCAAGCCAATTATGCTCAATCTTTTAGCAAGCATTGGAATAAAAAGAAAAAAATATATTCATTCATTTACTGAATTTAAACTGAAGGAATTATATGAGATCCTACAAGTTGAACAAATTAAATGTTGCATTATTAAAGCATAATACAAATGTTCTCTTCTCTTTGCTTATTAGTAGACATAGACATAAGCTATTATACGGAGAAAACTGCTCAACCACAATGGCATGTTTATAAATTAATAATTTATTAGCTGTTTTACATAATAGATTTAATTTCTCATAATATCATCAAACTTAATTTTTAAAGATATTTATACAACAGAAAAAAGATGAATTAGTATTGCAAATGGTTTTCTAACATATCTACCTATAATGTAGAACACCAGTCTACATTTACTAATGTAATTGCACTTAGACCTTGTTGTAAACTGTGGAAAATTTGGCGCAATTTGGTGCATTTTTAAAAAAAAAATTGGTGAATCTAGTCTTAGAAAAATGCACTTTATGTAGCTTGTCAAGGAGGCATGGTTTAGTGAGAAAGGGATGACACTTAGTGACAAATGGAGCATGGCTTAAGAAAGATGCAACATTTAACTTGACACTAGGGTCAATTTCCGTGCGTTGACTCTCAATTAACCTATTGTTCCAAGATTAATGATGAACTATCCTCAGAATAGGTCATCAATATCTAATCGGTGAGAGTCCGAAACCCGATACTCCCACCGATGAGCTGTTTGAGAAGGCACTGGCAATCCTGTGAGCGCATCAGTCTTTTCACGGCTTACCAAGCACAGGGTCGTACATTGTATAGCAGCTGCACATTCACTTCAATAAGCATAACACCAAGCACTAGAAATTAGCAAATTTAGAAAAATTTGATTTGGCAGCTTCACCGGAGTTTGCCAAGAAACTCAATTTGTTACAAATTAATTTGTCACGAATCGCTATAAACCAGGTATACCCAGAGCACTCTGCCTAATCACATTCTTCTCACTACTTGGCCCAATCTCAGTGTGAAGACTTGGAAGTTAACCCTTTCCTGACCACCAACAGTAAATTTATGTCGGCAATCGGGCAATTAAAAATGGCGCCCACTAGCTCTAGGATTGTATGTTATGCCAGGGACCAGATTGGCTTGGCTGGTCAGCACAGTTACTCTTCTGGAACAGCCTGTGCGCTGGAACATGGCTGGGGAGGTTCCTGACACAATTATAACTTTCTTCTTGCAGCAGAAGAGATGGAATTATGAAAATAATTATGAAAAGTATGTTGATTGAGGATAAAGTGGCTGGTATTAGGGGTCTGTGGCTAGCATGGGGCGCAGTCTCAAGGGTATCTTGGCTTGGAGGGTGAGCATTGCGTCTAGCTTTGTGGTTTGCAACTAGTGAAGAAAATAGAAATGCAAAATTAAAATAACATACCAATAAAGATGAGCAAATTGATTCCATTCGACCAGAATTTTTGAAAAAACACGGATTTAGGTGATTCAATTTTGGTAGAATTTTTGCAGAGAGATCAAGAGAGAAAGAGAGACTTTTGATTTGGGCAGATTCAAATTTCAGACCTGAATCTAATCACATGGCTGATTCAGACAAATCAGATCTGAAAATAGTTGTAAGAAATTTGCTCATCTCTACGGTATGAGTATCAGCAGCAACTTGATTGTTTTCAAACACCAACTGATTCATTTTCTCTCCAGTGCAAAATTAAAATGAACTTAAAAATATATGAAAATAGCAGTGGGGAAGGGAGATAAATGACAATATACAGTATTAACACCTTAGTGACCAGCCTGTTTTGGGCTTTTAAGGGCTTTTCCGAGATTTTCATACTGATGACCTTTTAACCCTTTTAATAACAGGAGATTTTTTTCATTTTTTAATTGATGCCTTCCAGGAGCTATAACTTTTTTATTTTTCAATTCATATAGACATATGGGGGCTTGTTTTTTGCAGGGCAAGTTGTAGTTTTAAGTGATGCCATTTGGGGTGCACATAACTTACTGATTAGCTTTTATTAACTTTTTGAGCGAGAGAAGGGAAAAACAGCAATACTGCCACTTTTTACGTTATAAATTTTGCAGCATTGACTCTTCAGCATAAATTGCATAATAACTTTAGTCTCTGGATCAGTATGATTACAGCGATACCAATTACATATTTTTGTTTATGTTTTACTACATTTGCAAAATAAAAACCCTTTATTTTAAAATGAAGTAAAAGTTTTGCATCGCCACATTCCAAAACCCATAACTTTTTAATTTTTCTTTCTACAGAACTGTGTGAGGGCTTGATTTTATGCGGGATGACTTGTAGTTTTCATTGTAGTTTTCATTGGTATTATTTTGGGGTACATAACACTTTTTGATAGCATGTTATTCAATTTTTTTATGGCAACTGAGCAAAAAGCAGGAATTGTTTTTATTTTGTTGATTTTTTGTTGTCTTTTGTTTACGGCGTTTACCGTATGGGATAAATTACATGAGAATTATATAGTGCAGGTCATTATGGGTGCGGAGATACCAAATATGTGGAGATTTTATTTTGTAAAATTTTTGTGCGAAATGTGTATTTTTTTACTTCTCATTTTTATTTCATAACTTTACTTTTTTTAACCACTTAGTGACCGGCTGATTTTTTTAAATCTTACATGTATCAATTTATATGGTAATAACTTTAGAACACTTTTACTTATGCAAGCCATTCTAAGATTCTAAGCCTGGATGCCTAAGCAAAGCGTCCAGTTGCCATAGTAACCATTGGGATGCTGCCACATATTACTGATTGGTGCACTATGTATTGTTGTGACATCACAGCACTATGTCTGTAGCATGTATGTATGGACAGCAGAATCTATCACACTACCTAACACCCTGCACTATATCACCATCTAACCTACACTGACTATCTCCCACTAACTATCTGTAATATATATATATATATATATATATATATATATATTAACTAACTAACTATCTACAAAGCAAAGCACAGAGCACAGCAATGACACTGCTGTCTCTCTCAGAACTTTAAAAAACTGTAGAAAATGGCTGTTGGGGAGGTTCTTATATAGTAAAGGGGTAGGCAACTTTACTATTGGTTGCTAGGGATGTTGCTAAGCTCAGGCAAAGACATTCCAGCCTTCTAATTGGCCCACAAGCAAGAAGCAGGAGGGGATCATGGGTTCAGATTAAAAAAAAAGTCTATAATATTCGAAAATACGAATATATATCGCTATATACTAAATATTCGTGAATTCTCAAAGTGCCGATATTCGCGATTAATATTCGCGATTCAAATATTCGCGCCCAACACTACTGCTTAGATGCCGGTGTCACCGCAAGTGTAAAAAGGCATATTGGTGGTAACTAAGGGGTTAAATATAGATTTTGCATGTGCTACTCTATGCATTTTCCCTCCGATTAGGCATCAATTTAAAAATTGTTTTTACTCAATCATATAGAATATTAGGAAAAATATTCATGTGGTATGATACCTACATACTATGCATTAAGGCTCATCAACCCATGTAACATAAAAAGAAGCATATGGCATTGATACTAACAGGGTAAAATACAATATTTAAAGCTGGATTTTAGTAAAAGGATGTTTTAAAGCACAAGATTTTTCCGACACACAATCCTTCCTTATTTGTTATATATTACATCAAACCGCTTTGGTCACTAAACTTCCTGAATTTTGTGTATTTTTATATTTGAGACATGGTAATTTTTATAAGAAAATGGAACTACATTTTATGATTAATTAGGCTCCCCAGCTCTCCACATCTGTCCTCAAGCAAATTTGATTTGTCTTTACTTAACAGCTTCTGGCAAGGTTATACTGTTATTTTACTAAGCAATCTTTGGTTTTCCATCAGTAATTGGCAGTAAAAATGTCCAAAGCGGCTGAGCAGATATGAAAAATGTCTGTCATGTCCGCTCTTAAAAATCTTTGCAGATATGAAAGACTGTGGAAAACTGAGCCAAATGATACTTGAAGACATCCTCCAGTTGGACAAACACTTTTAACCCTATGCCCCTCAAATGCTCATCTACTGTATCTACTAAAATGTTGTCCTATGAGAGCTCAACCATCTTGCTCTTCAGAATCCCAGCTGTTCTACTTGGCAAAAATGCTGTTTTGGCAAGTCGATGCTGGGAACATGGAAAACTCTAGTTAATGCTGGAGTAAAACTAATCGGGCGGACAACTAAAAGGCCCTGATTTACTAATTCTATAAATGGTGCTTATGGGATAATTCATTGGGGTAATTCCATATGTAACTTGTTGCTCTCTTTTGATTTTTTGTTTTTTTAAGCATCTACTTGCTTTGAAACCAGTTTTTTGTGACAAATTTACGAAATGTCGCACGTGGTTTAACCACATCAGCCCCCCTAGCTTAAACACCCTTAATGACCAGACCACTTTTTACAATTCTGCACTACACTACTTTCACCGTTTATTGCTCCGTCAAACAACTTACCACCCAAATGAATTTTACCTCCTTTTCTTCTCACTAATAGAGCTTTCATTTGGTGGTATTTCATTGTTGCTGACATTTTTACTTTTTTTGCTATTAATAAAAATTTAACAACATTTTTGCAAAAAAATGACATTTTTCGCTTTCTGTTGTAAAATTAAAAAAAAAAACTACATTTCTATATCCATTTTTCTTTAACTGTATTGTTCTACATGTCTTTGATAAAAAAAAATGCAATAAGTGTATATTTATTGGTTTGGATAAAAGTTATAGTGTTTACAAACTATGGTGCAAAAAAGTGAATTTCCGCATTTTGAAGCAGCTCTGACTTTCTGAGCACCTGTCATGTTTCTTCAGGTGCTAGAATGCCAGAATAGTATAAATACCCCCCAAATGACACCATTTTAGAAAGAAGACACCCCAAAGTTTTCGCGGAGGGGCATGGCGAGTTCATGTATGATTTAATTTTTTTCCACAAGTTAGCGGAAAATGACACTTTCTGAGGAAAAAATAATAATAATAAAGTTTCCATTTCTGCTAACTTCTGGCAAAAAAAATAAAAAATCTCCCACGGACTCACTATGCCTCTCAGTGAATACCCATGGGGTGTCTACTTTCCCGAAATGGGGTCATTTGTGGGGTGTGTTTACTGTTCTGGCATTTTGGGCGGGGCTAACTTGTTAGCAGCCCTGTAAAGCCTAAAGGTACTCGTTGGACTTTACGCCCCTTTATGCACCTAGGATGCAAAAAAGTGTCACACATGTGGTATTGCCGTACTCAGAAGAAGTAGGGCAATGTGTTTTGGTGTGTATTTTTACATATACCCATGCTGGGTGAGAGAAATATCTCTGTAAACTGACAACTTTGTATAATTTTTTTTAAAAAGTTGTCATTTACAGAGATATTTCTCACACCCAGCATGGTTATTTGTAAAAATACACCCCAAAACACATTGCCCTACTTCTCCTGAGTACGGCGATACCACATGTGTGACACTTTTTTGCAGCCAAGATGCGCAAAGGGGCCCAAATTCCAATGAGTACCTTTAGGATTTCACAGGGCAATTTTACGCATTTGGATTCCAGACTTCTTCTCACGCTTTAGAGACCCCTAAAATGCCAGGGCAGTATAAATACCCCACATGTGACCCCATTTTAGAAAGTATACACCCCAAGGTAAAATTTTATTTTTTGTCACAAGTTAGTGGAATATGAGACTTTGTAAGAAAAATAAATAAATAAAAATTATATCAATTTCCGCTAACTTGTGCCAAAAAAAAAAAATTCTGTGAACTTGCCCTGCCCCTCACGGAATACCTTGGGGTGTCTTCTTTCCAAAATGGGGTCACATGTGGGGTATTTATACTGCCCTGGCATTTTAGGGGCCCTAAAGCATGAGAATCCAAATGCGTAAAAATGCCCTGTGAAATCCTAAAGGTACTCATTGGAATTTGGGCCCCTTTGCACATCTTAGCTGCAAAAAAGTGTCACACATGTGGTATCGCCATACTCAGGAGAAGTAGGGCAATGTGTTTTGGGGTGTATTTTTATATATACCCATGCTGCGTGTGAGAAATATCTCTGTAAATGACAACTTTTTAAAAAACTTTTATACAAAGTTGTCAATTTACAGAGATATTTCTCTCACCCAGCACACCCCAAAACTCATTGCCCTTTTTCTCCTGAGTATGGCGATACCACATGAGTGACACTTTTTTGCAAAAAAAATTCTACAGCCTGCCAGGCTGCGCGTTCACACCAAATCTCGCGTCTTGCGAGATGACGCATGGATGCGTCCGGCCAGAACAACAGCACCGCCTGCCGGACGCATCCGTGCTTTAGGCGGTCCTGAGAAGGTTAAAAATAAATTATCATATAAAATGGATATTTCTAAAGTCTTGTCATATTTCTAAGGCTCCATCTGTCTGTACACTACCAGGGGACTAGAGTACCTTTGCAGCTGTTTTGTGAGTTTTTTATTCATACTTTTGCTAAAACTATAGCTCTGCCCACAAGACATCTGAGTGCCCTATGGTAAATATAAATGGTGCAAATACATCATACATATGGTGCAAATGCTTCACATTTCTGTTGCAGCGCACTTGATACATTGCCTCCTTAGACAGGCAGTCTAGAATGGCTCAGGCTAAATGATAAATCTGGTACAGGCATAGACACTTTTATCTAGCACCATACCAACTATTCATTGGTTTACTTTAAAACAAAATGTTACCCTAGTATTGTGGCACAATTTTGTTGCAAAACAGAGAGACACATCGATCTCTGGATGATCTACAGAAAGGAAGGAAAAGTGTAAGAGACAAGAAGGTTCAGAAATCTGCATGACTGAGCATATGGGGAGACATTTATCAATATGTCAGTATTGTGACTTTAAAAAAGTTGCAAGTCATGGCGATTTTCTGCGATTTTTGGTTAATTTTTGCAATATTTGGTGTTCCTTCGCCTATGTTTAAGAGCTTAAAGTTAGTAAATGTGCCATAATCACGGTCTAATCTATGTGTGACTTTTGAAAAAGTCACAGAAAAGTTGCACCCTACATCAGACAAGCTGTCAAGCAGTCATGTGATAATCACACAGGTACAAAGCTCCGATTATTGTACTGTCATGAGCCATCCACTTGTATGATGATTACCTTACACAGATTTTTATCTAATGGAAGTAAACACTTAAAGATCCTATTTGGGGTTTAGCACCTGGTCTACGTAGGAGTGCTGCTATCTACACTTCTACCTTTATATATATATATATATATATATATATATATATATATACACACATTTTCATTATATGGTCAATATACATTATTCTCTGAAATCAATATATCCCCTTAAATTCTTAACAGTTTCTGCAAATCAGATTGTATATGATTGCTTAAAAAGATGCACATAAAAAGTAAAGTATAGCAAAAACTCCACTCTTAAAGGGGTTGTCCCACGAAAAATATTCTACAGTTTTCAAACCAGCACCTGAATGTGAATACTTTTGCAATTGCGTGTATTTAAAAATTTAGCACAGCCACTGAGTTATTTAATTAAATCTGTATACCTTCTGCCTGCAAGTTTTCTAATTTCTCTGTCCTGCTCACTGAGGTGGATGCACATGCTCAGTTCCATTTTTCAACTGCTATCAGCTGCAGCAAACAGAACTCATCCCTTAGAAATGGTTCTAGCTTTTTTAGAAGGAGGTCACCATGTACTAGACTATGTATGATTTTAGTATTTTACATTATTCATGGGATAAGCCCTTTAAGGGAGAAAAAACTGTGACAAGTTTATAAGAGTCACCTGATCCTGAAATGCATACCAATGTGACCTGACCAGTAGATAACTAACTCAAGTTTATAATTTCAATATTTTTTCTCCAGAAATGTCCCGCATCAGCTTTATTAAAGTGAGCATGCTATAAGTAGAAAAACTTGTATAAGCAGGACCAGTAAAGGGCTTTCGAATTCAAATAGCTTTCTCAGCTTTCTGTATACAATTCTTCACGTCATAAAACTGTCTGCAACAACAAGATTGCACAAGTTATGAGATCAAGGTTTCCACTCAGTCTAGGATATTTAATCAACACCTTAAAACTGATAACATGTAAGCATACAGGAAATAGAAATTACAAAAATACTTTGACAGTAGATAAATGCATTTTAACATCCATATCACCATGAATCCCACTTGAACACATATAAGGCCCCTCTAAATATTAAAGGGGTTGTCTAGGATTAAACAAGTTTCTCTAAATCTACTTCAATGGCCATAAGTAGTGTTGAGCGAACCCGAACTGTAAAGCATTTAATAAAGCCTTTGAAAGGCTGCAGGGCAGCCAATCAACAAGCTTTTAAGCTGTGGGCACATACAAGCTGGATCACGTGTAGCACCCCCATCGGCTCTAACTAGTGCAGGGACAGAAGGCAGACAGCTGAAGCGAGAGAGAGTGTTAAGAATCTGGCTATTTGTTTTGTGGGTGACCTATATTGATTTTTTGTGGGTGCAATACACCAGCTTTGAACCCCTGACACAGAAATATAATAATAAATATGGCTGTTAATTCTGTGGTTGACCAATAGCAATTTTTTGTGGGTGCAATGCACCATCTTTGTACCCCTGACACAGATATATAATAATAAATTTGGCTGTAAAATTCTGTGGGTGACCTATAGTGATTTTTTGTGGGTTCAATGCACCATTTTTGTACCTATGACACAAAAATAAATTAGTTAATCCGTCTGTTAGTTCGATGGGTGACATATACCCATTTTTGCTGTGAGATACAAGTGTACTTTATACGTGACAGGGAAATTAATATAGTTAATCTGTTAGTTCAGCCGGTGACATCATATACCCACTTTTGGTGTGAGATACACGTGCACTGCATATGGGGCACATGGCCTGAGCTTGCCCTTTATGCCTTGGGGGTGCTAGCTTGCCCTACAGCAAGTGTATTGTCCGAACATGTGTTTAGCACGGCAGGGGGGGGTGATCACAGACATTCACGTTCATTAAAATGAATCAGGCATGGATCTCACAGGACTTGTCCGTACCTAGGTCAAGATTATTATCTTTTATTTTTTTCTAATTTAAGTCATTTCCCTATCCACATTTGTTTGCAGGGGAACTGTCCTGCTCTTACCCCCATTTTGCTTAATCTTGCAGCCCTCTAGCTCTTACTACGACAGCCATTTTAGTGCAACAAAGTTCAGATCCCCATTGACTTCATTGGGGTTCGGGTTCGAGTTCGGGTCAAGTCGGGTCAAGTCAAGTTCGGGTCCAGAACTCAAACTTTGACCCGAAGTTCGACCGAAGCCGGCGAACCCAAACATCCACGGGTCCGCTCATCCCTAGCCATAAGACATTTTATAATTTACATCAAGTCCACAGAATTGAAATTTTCCAGCTCTCTGAAACAGGGTGAGTGGCTTCTCTACTACTAATCTGAATAAGCGGTTCATGGGCTTCCCCCTCCCCATCCACTAGTATTCTCTAGGGCGCATGGGCTGTACTAAGATGAAAAAAGATTGAGATTTCTCAGTGGTTGATACCTTTTAATGGCTAACTGAAAAGATTATGACAACATCGCAGGCTGTTGAGGCTACTTGGTCCTCTTTATCAGGCGTCTCTTAAGACAGTATCTGAAGATTCACATTTTTATACACCATATGTACATTGTCTAGTACAGTAGGCAGTACAATCCACCTCGCAGGGTGTGCACTTGCTCAGTCAGCATCCTTCTTTATCAGAGATTGGGAGTGCACTGTGCAATTGTTCATTGGAGCATGAAAGAGGGTTCTCATTGTGCTGGCCCTGTGAAGGGTATAATGCAGTACAGAAGGTATTTTTATTGGATGGGAGGAAAACCTACAGAATTTGGCATAGTGGGCCACAGTAATGATGACTAGGCAGGCTATTATTAACAGATCAAGTAAAGATCATGCCCCCCCTGGGACATACATTTCATTTGACACAAAAGAAGTATATTTCCCTTTTAGATAAAGTGAAGATTATGTCCCCCTGACTGAACAAATAAAGATTGTGTCCCCCTAACCTCGCCTTTCATTTTCACTCTTAGGGTATCTACAAGGGATCTGAACTTTAATAGTCACAACTATTTCATTACAAATCTTGCGGTCTGATGACCTGAACTAAGTTCAGATTTCATCTTCCAATTCCCCTTTGAAAATCAAAATAGTAATCTGTACCTTCCCATCCCATCTAGGATAATGTTGTAAAGTGAACTGTCTGCTAAATTTAGGCTCTTCTTTGAGAACACACTCAGCCTATTATAGCTGGTATGAATAACACTGATTTCATTGAGTTCATGAAACATCGCTATTTACATGCAAATAATCTGGACTGCGAAAACTGCCATCAACTTCAGCATTGGATCGCTCATAGTCAATATTCTCATGGATATTTTTGGAAGTGTATTAACAAGAACCTTGCATCATTACGGGTATCCATCAGAAAGGTCTCTATCTTTTAAAATAAAGTCACACATCTGTCTAAATAAGTGCCCTCTGAAAAACAAGCTGCACAGCTGACTGGAATATCTGAACGCACCATAGATAACATTTATAGCTTTTATTGTGAAGTCTATTTTCATACTAGACTGGTCATTATGTTCAAGTTAACAAGTCTTATTTTAGTCATAAAATAAAGTGCTATTGAAGTTGTGCTCTGGGGGTGGGTCTTTGGGATTTTGAACATGGCAACAACACTAGCTGTTGGGCATGTGGATGTTGTTCCTGACAGTAGTGCTGAAACCCTCCTTCCTATTATTCGACATGTGGTGCACCCAGGTTTGACAGTGCAATACAATTCCTGGGCTGTCTACAAGATTCAATTGGCACTGTATTTTCTCCAACTGGTACCCACACACAACATATTGGGGGAGATTTATCAAAACTGCTGCAAAGAAAAACTGGTTTAGTTGCCCATAGCAACCAATCAGATTCCACCTTTCATTTTTCAGAGCTTCTTTGGAAAATGAAATGATCGATCTGATTGGTTGCTATGGTCAACTAAGCCAGCTTTCCTTTGCACCAGTTTTGATAAATCTCCCTCATAGAGTCTTATTGGACTAAATGTAAGGCTTGTATCAAAATAAAAAGGGGTGTTCTTCGTGATTTTCTTTAATCAGATGCAGCATATCAGAATTCATGTGGAGAGATCAGTTCGGCAAAGACATATTTTAACACTCTGCTTCTACTTTTTGCCAAGCACACATGCAACAGGTCAGCCAGTTTCATAGGTATAAATCTTCTGACAGATGCCCTTTAAGTTACCATACACAAAAGATAATCTTCGGCTAGAATGCAGCCAGTCAGTCTTCCATCAGATTATTTCTATGACTGCTCTGTGTCATTGGACATTGTGGACGATCTTTTACACACTCAAACTGGCCCACAAGGGCACATGTGAATCCCCCGGTGGCGGGGGGTTCCTGAGCAAGTGGCACATGACACAGTACACTGACTGCACTACATATAGATAGGCTGCATACAGCATCGCGACCAACCTATGTTCATATAGTTCATACAGTGGGCACCCAGAATGAATTTTACTGGTGGACCTTAAGCGCTCCAGTCCAACATTGATCAATACGTTTTAGCATCTAAATGATCATTGGCTGAAGTGGTCAAAATCCGTTGTTTTTAGCCGACATTTATCTTTGACTATGGGAAGCTTTTGGACGGCATTACAGTCTAATGAGAATACAATACACTTTATTGATCCCGAGGGAAATTTCAGAATACAGGATGACCCACATCTGCAACCCATAGTAAATAACAGTGCAATTTATAAAGAAGGCTATACATATGAGATATACACTTATTCTTCTACAGCTATCTCTCCCAACCCTCCCACACAAATGAATGCGTATGCAAGTATGAATATGTAGTGAATGGGAAAGGCGAGAAAGCTACTCCTAAACTCCTTTTTAGCTATCCGCAAACAAAAGGATCTGGCATTGAAAGCCAACATCCTTATCCTTATGCCCCTGTATATATGCCATTGGAGGAAAGTCAAGAGGCCACCATACACATTTGATGATCGGTCAAACCTGGCAAATTTGGTGGCTTTAGACTATACATATCTAAAGTGTATGGCCAACTTTAGGCTTGTGAAGTTGATGACTATTAGCTTTGCTAGCGACAATGAATGCTCAGCTGAACAGTCTTTTTTATACTGAGTGAATGACCAAAATATCAATGGACCTCTTGACAGTGACACTGACTACACCCCTGAACACCAAAGACCAAATACTTAATGCTCATATATTCAACTAACAGTGGCCAAACAACTAACCATCAGATATGGAGATGCTTACTGTGCCTCTAACCGCCATGGACCTAAAACAGATTGGATCACTAACCAGATGTTGCAATTCTACTCATCATCACTAGACTGAAATGACTATAAATGTTGTGTGTTTCACTGACCCCCATATTCTGAAATCCTAGACAGTTACATGCTTAAGATCTCTTTTCACCTAGACAACAAGCATTGGGGGGAGATTTTACCCCTTTGTGACCCCTGCTCTACTTTAAGGATGGTGTCCTCTCAGGCACCATAGCTGCAAGTTTTCTGCTCCTGCTCCCGTAACAGTGTTTCCCAACTGAGTTTGGGGAACCTGTTACATTAGAGTGATAGCTGGAAGCCTCAAGCAGGCTTTGGTGGCTATTACTAAAATATACCAATACAGGCCACCAGGTGACGGCACTGTATTGTTATATTGTAAATTATGTGTTCAATGAGGGCTATATAGCCATCACAGAACACAATGTACAATCTAATGATTGCCAGTTACAGTAAAAAAAAAAGGAAAAATTATACACATCATGGGCATCGCCGCATGTGAAAATGTCCGTACTATTAAAATATAACAATATAAATTTTTTTCTTAGTACATTGCATGCAACTGTAAATGGTCCCATTAGAAAGTACAACTTATCCCACAAAATATAGCCCTTCATAAGGCTATGTGAAGGGAATAATAAAAAAGCTATGACTCAGGGAAGGCAGAGAGTTAAAAACAAAAACGCAAAGGCGGATAATGGCAATGCAAGGTCCTCTAAGGGTTAATAGAACTGCTGTAAATACAAACATGGCTTAGTTGTCCATAGCAATCAAACCAAACTAAATGAGCTCTGAAAAATGAAAGGTGGAAACCAGTTTTCCTTCACACTAGTTTTGATAAATCTAACCTTTTTTTTTGTTTGTTTTTTGTTTGAGTGGCACCATCTTGGTTGATGCTACTTAGCCAATCGTCTCATGTTGTTTTCATATTGAATCATCTTTTCCACCATCAGTTTACTGTTACGTTTATAACTTGGTCTTAACCTCATTACTAATTGTCAAAATGAAATATCATCAACTGAATCTTTTAGTTAAGACTTGGAGAAATTGAACATAGGCTATTGTCTAGTAATTATGAATTTGCTTTTGTGGGGTAGATTTAATTAAGCTTTGCATCTGCTCCAGGGTCAAACAGAGGTCGTTTCCAGTCTGTTAGCATTGATTAGTTTGCAAGGCTCATCTTTCATAATGTTCTGTAATCAGAAGAACCACCAATGGGATGTGCAACTAAGCACCACTTGCATGCCTGCCAGAAGAGTGCTTCTGAACATGGCAGATGAGATGATACCCTGGCAATAATGAAGGACATAACTTCTTTTAGAAGAATTTTACTTAGTGATGTCTTTCTACCTCTCTCATGATGTTTAATTAAAATTTTGTTTATTTTATAGATTACTTAGAATAATTTGAAGTCTGTAAATAGCAGGTTCAAAATAACATAATGTAGAGTGTCTGCTATTCTGTATGTTCAGTATCAAGAAGTAGTACTGTATATTAAAGGGGTTATTCCACAAATAAAAAATATGTAGAGTAATGCATACCGTTTTGACACTTTTTACCTCTTTGCGGCTCATGTCTCTTCACTTTATGTGGGTGGGTAGCATCTCATCACCTATGACCATATAGCACTTACATCTCCCAGGAGCGTACTGCATAAACTCTTGTGAAACATCTCCCCCCTCGCACAGAAAATATCCCCAATCACACAGCCCCTGCAATTTCACTAATAAATAGCACCACAGCCTGCAATGTTCCTCATAAGTTTGTTTCTCCACTGTCTAGAGAGAGATACACCGGTAGCTATATATTTCAATGCATTTCAAAGTAGGGACAAATTAATGAATGAGATCATTATGCCACCAATGAAGAAATAGCAGGGAGGATACTGACCGTGTTAGGCCGCTGCTGAATGCAGGAGAAGGTGTACAGAATTTCAGGCACAGGAGACAGCAAGCAGCACTATTAGGAAGAAAAACTGCAGCGAGCCCCTGAGGAGCCAATGCAGAGGATGGGAGTGGTAGTCACCCTAATGAGGTGTTGTGTCACTGTGTACTCCCTCAGTAGTGTTGAGCGCGAATATTCGAATAGCGAATTTTTTTAGAGAATATCGGCACTTCGCTAATTCGCGAATATTTCGAATACAGCGCTATAAATTCGCTATTTCGAATATTGTTATTTTTTTTTTAGTTATATTTTTTATTTCCCACTTCCCAAAAGTAGTTCTTACCTGTCCTGAGGATTCCTGGCTTCCTGGCTGCTCCAGTCACCATGGGAACGTCTCCATACTAAAATGTACTGTCGGATTTGAGAATTACGTTGAAATCGCAATGCGATTAATATAACTTGAATTAATCGCATTGCGATTTCAACTTAGACCTGGTTTACTATGGTTGGCTTAGTAGAATTAGCGAATATGACGAATGTATATGTATTCGTCATATTCCTCTAAACGAAGATAACGAAGTATTCTCCATCTTCGTTTTAGCAACCATAGTAAACAATGTCTGTTGACATCGCAATGCGATTAATTCAAGTTATATTAAGTAAAAACAAAAAGGGGGGGTTTCAGTCAGCACTCCCTGTATGCAGGTGCACGTAGGTTATGGCAATTATACATACAAACACAAAAATATAACAGCACTCAGCAACTAGAGCTCTGCCCAAGATGGGAGCTGTAAGAGGACATTAGTGATATCGCATGCAAACAGTGGAGACATTGGTTTACATTTTGATCAAAAGGTAGTAAGCCCACTCACCCCGACACGGTTGTCTCCTAGAGTGGGTACTAACGCTAAATCTGACCAACTATAGGCCATGACAGCCACATAAAATCCTCCTAACGCTAAGTCTTACCTGTTATGGGCCACGACAGCCACATAAAATCCAGGGAGTGTGAGCCCAGCATGCACGCTGGGATAGACCTTACTTATTAACCCCTTCTGGTGCTGCAACAGCCTCCATTAGATCCAGGGATGCAGGTACCAACATGCATGCCGAGCCCACTGTGCACTCCTCCTGGAGCCAGATGGCTACTAGCAGGCAATGTGAGTACACATTCAGCTTTATACTCACTCTGATTGAAAACCAGCATCTAGGGCAGAAACACTAGTCAGGTGTGCACGACTGAGAAGGAGGTCGCCACACCTCCAACATATACTAAGTAAAAACAAAAGGGGGTTTCAGTCAGCACTCCTGTATGCAGGTGCACGTAGGTTATGGCAATTATACATACAAACACAAAAATATAACAGCACTCAGCAACTAGAGCTCTGCCCAAGATGGGAGCTGTAAGAGGACATTAGTGATATCGCATGCAAACAGTGGAGACATTGGTTTACATTTTGATCAAAAGGTAGTAAGCCCACTCACCCCGACACGGTTGTCTCCTAGAGTGGGTACTAACGCTAAATCTGACCTACTATAGGCCATGACAGCCACATAAAATCCTCCTAACGCTAAGTCTTACCTGTTATGGGCCACGACAGCCACATAAAATCCAGGGAGTGTGAGCCCAGCATGCACGCTGGGATAGACCTTACTTATTAACCCCTTCTGGTGCTGCAACAGCCTCCATTAGATCCAGGGATGCAGGTACCAACATGCATGCCGAGCCCACTGTGCACTCCTCCTGGAGCCAGATGGCTACTAGCAGGCAATGTGAGTACACATTCAGCTTTATACTCACTCTGATTGAAAACCAGCATCTAGGGCAGAAACACTAGTCAGGTGTGCACGACTGAGAAGGAGGTCGCCACACCTCCAACATATACTAAGTAAAAACAAAAGGGGGTTTCAGTCAGCACTCCCTGTATGCAGGTGCACGTAGGTTATGGCAATTATACATACAAACACAAAAATATAACAGCACTCAGCAACTAGAGCTCTGCCCAAGATGGGAGCTGTAAGAGGACATTAGTGATATCGCATGCAAACAGTGGAGACATTGGTTTACATTTTGATCAAAAGGTAGTAAGCCCACTCACCCCGACACGGTTGTCTCCTAGAGTGGGTACTAACGCTAAATCTGACCTACTATAGGCCATGACAGCCACATAAAATCCTCCTAACGCTAAGTCTTACCTATTATGGGCCACGACAGCCACATAAAATCCAGGGAGTGTGAGCCCAGCATGCACGCTGGGAAAGACCTTACTTATTAACCCCTTCTGGTTCTGCAACAGCCTCCATTAGATCCAGGGATGCAGGTACCAACATGCATGCCGAGCCCACTGTGCACTCCTCCTGGAGCCTTACAGCTCCCATCTTGGGCAGATCTCTAGTTGCTGAGTGCTGTTATATTTTTGTGTTTGTATGTATAACTGCCATAACCTACGTGCACCTGCATACAGGGAGTGCTGACTGAAACCCCCCCTTTTCGTTTTTACTTAATATATGTTGGAGGTGTGGCGACCTCCTTCTCAGTCGTGCACACCTGACTTGTGTTTCTGCCCTAGATGCTGGTTTTCAATCAGAGTGAGTATAAAGCTGAATGTGTACTCACATTGCCTGCTAGTAGCCATCTGGCTCCAGGAGGAGTGCACAGTGGGCTCGGCATGCATGTTGGTACCTGCATCCCTGGATCTAATGGAGGCTGTTGCAGCACCAGAAGGGGTTAATAAGTAAGGTCTATCCCAGCGTGCATGCTGGGCTCACACTCCTGGATTTTATGTGGCTGTCGTGGCCCATAACAGGTAAGACTTAGCGTTAGGAGGATTTTATGTGGCTGTCATGGCCTATAGTAGGTCAGATTTAGCGTTAGTACCCACTCTAGGAGACAACCGTGTCGGGGTGAGTGGGCTTACTACCTTTTGATCAAAATGTAAACCAATGTCTCCACTGTTTGCATGCGATATCACTAATGTCCTCTTACAGCTCCCATCTTGGGCAGAGCTCTAGTTGCTGAGTGCTGTTATATTTTTGTGTTTGTATGTATAATTGCCATAACCTACGTGCACCTGCATACAGGGAGTGCTGACTGAAACCCCCCCTTTTTGTTTTTACTTAATATATGTTGGAGGTGTGGCGACCTCCTTCTCAGTCGTGCACACCTGACTAGTGTTTCTGCCCTAGATGCTGGTTTTCAATCAGAGTGAGTATAAAGCTGAATGTGTACTCACATTGCCTGCTAGTAGCCATCTGGCTCCAGGAGGAGTGCACAGTGGGCTCGGCATGCATGTTGGTACCTGCATCCCTGGATCTAATGGAGGCTGTTGCAGCACCAGAAGGGGTTAATAAGTAAGGTCTATCCCAGCGTGCATGCTGGGCTCACACTCCTGGATTTTATGTGGCTGTCGTGGCCCATAACAGGTAAGACTTAGCGTTAGGAGGATTTTATGTGGCTGTCATGGCCTATAGTAGGTCAGATTTAGCGTTAGTACCCACTCTAGGAGACAACCGTGTCGGGGTGAGTGGGCTTACTACCTTTGATCAAAATGTAAACCAATGTCTCCACTGTTTGCATGCGATATCACTAATGTCCTCTTACAGCTCCCATCTTGGGCAGAGCTCTAGTTGCTGAGTGCTGTTATATTTTTGTGTTTGTATGTATAATTGCCATAACCTACGTGCACCTGCATACAGAGAGTGCTGACTGAAACCCCCCCTTTTTGTTTTTACTTAATATATGTTGGAGGTGTGGCGACCTCCTTCTCAGTCGTGCACACCTGACTAGTGTTTCTGCCCTAGATGCTGGTTTTCAATCAGAGTGAGTATAAAGCTGAATGTGTGCTCACATTGCCTGCTAGTAGCCATCTGGCTCCAGGAGGAGTGCACAGTGGGCTCGGCATGCATGTTGGTACCTGCATCCCTGGATCTAATGGAGGCTGTTGCAGCACCAGAAGGGGTTAATAAGTAAGGTCTATCCCAGCGTGCATGCTGGGCTCACACTCCCTGGATTTTATGTGGCTGTCGTGGCCCATAACAGGTAAGACTTAGCGTTAGGAGGATTTTATGTGGCTGTCATGGCCTATAGTTGGTCAGATTTAGCGTTAGTACCCACTCTAGGAGACAACCGTGTCGGGGTGAGTGGGCTTACTACCTTTTGATCAAAATGTAAACCAATGTCTCCACTGTTTGCATGCGATATCACTAATGTCCTCTTACAGCTCCCATCTTGGGCAGAGCTCTAGTTGCTGAGTGCTGTTATATTTTTGTGTTTGTAATTCAAGTTATCTTAATCGCATTGCGATTACAACTTAGCACTGCTATCTTACATATTAGGCTAGAATTAACGAATATGGAATATAGCAGTGCTAAGTTGAAATCGCAATACGATTACTTCAAGTTATATTAATCGCATTGCGATTTCAACTTAGCACTGCTATATTCCATATTCGCTAACTTCGTTAATTCTAGCAAGCTGACCCATTATAAACCCAGCTCTAAGTCGAAATCACAATGCGATTAATATAACTTGAAGTCATCTCATTGCGATTTCTACTTAGACCTGGTTTACTTTGGTTGGCTTGGTAGAATTAGCGAATATGACGAATGTATTTAAAGTATTCTCCTTGTTCGTTTTAGCCACCTATTCGTCAACTTCGCTAATTCTAGCAATCAAATAGGAAGGTTGACTATAGAGACAGCTGTGTTTAATTCTCTATGCGATTATATTACTTTGCTTTTTTTTAAAAATAAATAGTATAATTATAATACTTGATAATTATTATAATTATTCTATTTATTTTAAAAAAAAAATAATAATATAATCACATAGCGAATTAAATACAGCTGTCTCTATAGTGAACTTTCCTATTATATAAACAAAGATGGAGAATACTTCGTTATCTTCGTTTTGAGGAATATGACGAATACATTCGTCATATTCGTCATCTTCGCTAATTCTAGATATCAAACCAATAGGAAAGTAGCCTTAAGTTAAAATCGCAATACGCGATTATTTAAATTGCATATTAATCGTGATAACTAGAATAATGATGAATATTCAATTTCGACGAATATGAAACTAATATTCTATCGAATATTCGCGAATTTCGTCGAAATCGAATATGGCACCTGCCGCTCATCACTATCCCTCAGGCTTCCTGGGGATCGGTGCAGTGGAAATGTACTGTAGTTTGAAGAATCAGGTCAGAAATAAACTCAGAAATCATGTTTCCATGAATTTGATCTTAATCCCTACAGTATAGTGTCCAAAATCCCAGCGCCATAGTACTACGGCACGCTGATCAGGCGGGTGCAGGAGCTGCGCCCACCCGATCAACTGCAGGAGTCTGGCAGTCACTGATAGCCAGACTCCTGCTGTATGCCCCGGGATCGGTGAAAACACCGATGCTGACTCATTAACCCTAGATGTGCCATGATCAGCGCTGACGTATGGGGAGGGAGGGAGCTGCCATCGGGTCACTGCGCTGCTATGACGGGGACCCGATGGCTGGGACAGCAGCCCGATGCCTTCCTTAGGCATCGTGGCTGCCTTTCCTCTTAACCTGTGAGATCCAGCCCTCTGTATCTCACAAGCAGGAAGGCTGTAAGTGTATTACAGTGAGTAATACACTTACAGCCAATGCATTACAATACAGATGTATTGCAATGAATTGTACAGGGCGATCTGACCCCCAAAAGTTGAAGTCCCAGAGTGGGACAAAAAAAATGTAAATACATTTTTTAAAAATTATATAAAATAGGGTAAGAAAGAAAAGTAGACATATTAGGTATTGCTGCATCCGTATCGACCAGCTCTATAAAAATATCATATGATCCACCCGTCAGGTGAACGCCATAAAAAAATAAAAAACTGTGCCAAAGCAGCCATTTTCTGATCACCTTGCCTTACAAAAAGTGTAATACCAAACGATCAAAATGGTACCAAACAAACCGTCATCTTATTTTACCAATACACTAATATCTAGATCCAAGTTATAAATTTAATCATAACAAGAAATAAGCTACAGTTGCAATTAAACAATTAAGCTTTATTCAATTCATTAATCACTTGGCATCACACAAAGAGTTAAAATGTTTAAAAATTATGGTAGGTGGTGTCAAACATATTACATTTACAGTAAGAGTGCAGGTATTTACACCCGTATCTATACAGATTATTACATCCAGTATTATAGATTTATACTCATACATTGATTTCACACCAAACAGCTATTATATATATATGTGCATACTCATGCTATGATGTATATTGTAGTTAATTGCTCTCACAATGGAACGCTCCTATACAAAGTACATCAAAAATAAAGTGCAAGTGCATATAAGTAAGGCTGATTCTGCGCCAACACTATGAGAGCAAACACCACATTTCAATATTGCATACAATAAACTGAAGGTTTCCAGTAATTCATAATGTAATACAAGGATACTGACCAAAGTGTAAAGTTACACTGACACCACCGTCACCAAACCCCCGACGCGCGTTTCGCGGTCTGCTTCCTCAAGGGGAACCGTCATCTTATCCTGCAAAAAATGAGCCCCTACCTAAGACAATCGCCTAAAAAATAAAAACAATGTAGTTCTTAGAAAATGTCGACACAAAAACAAGATTTTATTCTCTTCAAAAAGGCTTTCACTGTGTAAAACTTAACAAAAATAAAAATGATAGACATATTAAGTATCACCGCGTCCAAAACAACCTGCTCTATAAAAATATCAGATGAGATTGCCCCTCAGGTGAATGCTGTACAAAAAATTTGCATCTTTTGCCACCTTGCCTCACAAAAAGTGTTATACCAAGCGATCAAAAAGTCTTATGTACCCCAAAATGGTACCAATGAAAACGTCACCTCATCTCACAAAAAATGACCCACCACATAAGACAACCACTAAAAAAATAAAAACCAATGGCACCCGTAAGCCAATCCAACAAAATCTATGCTGCAAAAGCCATATGGCTCTCCTTCTGTTCTGAGTCCTGCCATGTGCCCCCACAGCAGCTTACCGCCACATTTGGGGTGTTGCCGTATTTAGGAGAAAATGGGTAACAAATTATAGGGCGCTTTTTCTCCTGCTACCCCTTGTGAAAATGAAAATGAAAGCAACATTTTATTGAAAGAATTTCAAGTGTTTCCAAATTCCATAAAATGCTTAGGGAGTCAAAGTGCTCAGTACCCCCCTTAATAAATTCTTTAAGAGGGGTAGATTCCAAAATAGGGTAATTTTTTGAGGGTTTCCATTCTAGGGGTAAGTCAGGGTCTCTTTAAATACAAAATGGTGCCTAAAAACCATTCTAGCAAAATCTGTCTCCAAAATCCACATAACGCTCCATACCTGCTAACCACTGCCATATGCCCATAGAGCAGTTTACCACAACATATGGGGTATTTCTGTAAACTGCTGAATTAGAGTAATGTATATTGATTAACATGAAAAATCTTCAAAACAAAATGAAATTTTGAAATGTCACCTCCATTTTCTTTTGATTCTTGTGGAACACCTCAATGGTAAACAATTTGAGATGTAAAGTTTCTAAAATGGGGTCATTTATGGGTGGTTTCCATTAAGTAAGATCCTCAAAATCACTTTATAACTGAATTGGTGCTTAAAGAAAATTATTTCGGACATTTTGTTGAAAATTTGAAAAATTGCTTCTAAAATTCTAAGCCCTTTAACATTCTAGACAAACAAAATGGTGCCAACATAAAGTGGACATGTTGATTGATAACCATTTAATGAGGTATTATTATCTGTCTTAAAATTAGAGAAATTCAAATTTAGAAAATTGTGCATTTTTCCAAATGTTTGGTAAATTTTGGATTCTTTTATAATGAAGTACCCTGTAATGAAGTACAATGTGTCACGAGAAAACAATCTCAGAATGGCTTGGAGAAGTAAAAGCATTCCAAAGTTATTACCACATAAAGTGACACACGTCAGATTTGCAAAATTCTGCCTCGGATTTAAGGTGAAAAGTGGCTCGGTAGTGAAGGGGTTAAGCAATTTATATTAGTGACATTGAATTACAGTATGCTATTTATTAGATTTGAATTACAACAGTCAGCATACTATAATATTTCTCTAGGTGTGGAAAGATTTGGCTACAGGCTACAACATTGGTCATTCAGTGGTTAGCACTGGTGACTTGTAGTCCTGGGCTCTTGAGTAGACAAGTATACCGGTTACACCCAGCCATTGTTATTCTCCTGTGTTCTTTGTGTGTTCTCTTTTCCATTTCCCAAAGTTTTGAGGCCTTCCTAAATTTATAAAAATTTTTTTAAAGAACAACAAAAACAATGTTGACTACCTCCTCCTCCATGGTCCACCATGTCCTCAACCTCCTACTCCACTTGGACCTCAACCTCCTGGTTCAAGATTATAATAATTTTTTTTGGTATTCTACATTATTTTAAGTAATTTCCCTATCCACATTTGTCTGCATGGCAATTGTCCTGCTCTTACAAAAATTTTGCTTCCTTTTGCAGCCCTCTAGCCCTTGCTATGACTATTTTACAGCCATTTTAGTGCCCCAAAGTTCAGGTCCCTATTGAATGGGTCCGCATCCTATCTGCAAAAAAAAAAATGAACGGTCACGGAAACAAACAACGTTCGTGTGCATGTAACCTTAAATGACGCTGTTTTATTAAACATGTTTTTCAATTTTTGAGGGTAAAGGTGCTGGGGTTTGATTTCTATTAATAGCAGCTCAAGCAAAATGACTGCCACCATAATCACATACAGAATATAGAATAAAAATATCTAGAAAATATAAACAGATGTGATTATAGTGGCATCATTTTGCTTGAGCTGCTGTTAATAGAATTCAGACACAGCAGCAAAATAAGCTGTAAGTACCTCTGATCTGGAGAAGATTTCTTGACTTCTATGGGAGAGTCTAGGTATGCTCTCTGACTTGTACATAGGAGGAGGAGATGAGCTTGTGCTGTCTCTCTAAAAAAATTGATTTCTCTATCAGGTATTAGTTAAAAAAAAATATAGGTGACACATTCTCTTTAGATCAATGGGGTCTTTGAGTCATGAATACAAACGTAGAAGCAGATGAATTCATTCCTCTCTCATGAGGGGCTGATGCTCCTGATACTCTAGTTAGCTAGATGAAACATATTTATTTTCCTTTGTCAGTTGTTGCAATTCATTGATTTAGTATACCAGCAAGTGAAATTCAATGGCTAAATTTTGAAACACTAAAATCTCATAAACTACATAACTATGAAATCTGAGTAATTTGATCATAATTTATCATATAAACAGATATGGCTAGTATCTCAAAAATCAACTCGACCCAATGTACAGAACCATACAGGAGTAATGGTGCTTGACTGTTCCTATAACTAGAGCAGAGTTGTACAGGGAGAGAGCGCATAAATTCTTAAGTGTGCATCATCTCAAATCCAGATTTACACTAAATTATCTGTATGTGATGATTTTTATGCATGTTCCCCAAAGATTCTGGTTGTCACTACAGGACACTCACTGGTAGATTATGGTATTTTTACTGATTCCATCAAGTTGAACAGAATCAGTAAAACAAAGGAGGGGGGGGGGGGGGCATTCACAAACACTGTTAATTCAAACTTCAGTCTGAAAAGAGACTGATGGGCCAAATTTATTAGGAGGTGCATGTGCAGTACCCCAGAGGACTACTGCACATGGGTTAATTTGCTACTAAATAGGTTAATGTTCACTGTTGATGTTAATGTAATTTTTCTGTGCTTGTTTGTACTTTAAGAGCTGACAAGAGGACACTGTTTCGGTTTTAAGCCCTACTTGGAAGGAGGAAGCTGGCCCTCCCCCTTTGTGTGAGGAGCTAGAGAGTCTGATCAAGACAAGCTAAAGGAGTGGATCTTCTGCATATGCCTGAGCAGAAGAGAACCTGCTGCAAGGAACTTCCATCCTTACATGTCAACAAACTACCACCATCCTCGGAGAAGGAAAGAAGTAGGGATAGGAAATACACAGACTGTTGAGGGCCAATTTAACGGTCTCCTGCAAAGGGCAGACAGTAAGTGCAATAGCTCATTTATAGTAACAAACTGTATTGCTAGTGGAAAGGGCACATTTTCTGGTGTGCCCACCATGCTTTTACAACAGGTTAGCTACCAGTTGGAGAGTCTACACCCCACTGTGGGAATTGTAGTACATATAGAGATATCGTGCACTACTCTGGTCAATTTGGAAAGCATTTTGGATCTGGAAGAGACAGACTCAGAGTTAAACAACTCACTGCAAGTTATTCCTTGTTCAGCTCTGGAAGTATTGTGTATGTATCCTGGAGATTGAACTGAATACTATCATTGCCTGTGTTATGAGCTGCCTAAACTACCTCATGCACACAAATGTGTGTGGCACTTGCCTATTTTGTGTCCCACAAACAAGTGTGTCCGCAATATAAGGGCCCCGGCCATGTGCACTATTCACTTGAATGGGTCCGCAATCAACAAGATATGTAGCGGTGCGGAGCAGAGCAGAGATACAGAGTGGAAGCCCATGGAAGCACTATGAGGGTCATTTATGATCCAGAAATATTCCTATATTAGGTGTATTTCTGGTGCAGATTGTGGCGCAATGGTTAGTTGCACCACAATCTGCAACTTTTCCCTTCTCACGCTAGGAAGCTGGCTTACATTTGGACTGCCGCTGGATGTGCCTAAGTTATGTAGATGCCTGCGTCTTTAAACCTCACAACATCAAGTGCACCCCCTGCTGACATCAGGCAGGAGCCCCAGAACTCAAGTTCCGAGGAAAAGAAAAGTTGCACACCTCCAGTCACTGTTCCAACCCCTGGTCATAGTGGGAAACGCCACCGTGAACTACTATTGCCACAACTCCCATCCTCCTCCCGGCTGTCCCCCTTCCCTGCGGGCTCACTGCACATGCCTCTTAATAAATGTGTTGTGTCTGTGGTCTCCATGCACAAGAAATTGAAATCTGCACCATCTAACGGCTAGCATAGATTGTAGGTATAGTGTACTCCAGGTAACTTGTGTAAATTATGTTAACTGTGTCCACCTAAGGAGGCCCCACCCACTACTGCTAACCTTGCCCCTTTTTTAAAAAAAGTGGTGTGAGCAGCAGGAAAACTCAAAAAGTTGAATATTTTTTGCACACAATACCACTCCTGACATGTCTGTTTTAGTTAATACTTGAATTCCTTGTGACATAATTATTCTGGGACATCTATTCTTAAACATTTGCATTGTGCCTTACTTTTGTTATTCCTATTAGAAAGTGTGATTTAAAGGGGTTGGCCACTTTCTGATTACTGGTAACCAATATGTATGGAAGGCCATTTACTAATAAAGGCTTTGTTAATATTCTGTACCATATTCTATATTTCATAAGGAATGCCCCCTTGTTTGCCAAGTCTTGTGCACTGTCTACACAGAGGTCTTATCCATATAATGGCTGCTGATGGAGGGTTGTGTGACCAGGCAAATCACTTCCATGTGGTGTCTCCTCCTTTCAGATACACTGTACCTGCCATCTGTACTTGCACTGTTGGGAGTTTAATGCTGGTGCAGTGTGTTGGAATGGAGGAGGCTGAGTTATATGTCTGGTCACATGACTCTCCATCAGCAGCCATCTTATTGGGAGGACCTCTATGAGGATACTACAGAAGGTTTGACCAACAAGGGGATATAACTTATAAAATATAGCAAACGGCACAGAATAAGAGCGAAGGCTATATTAGTAAGTGCCATATAGTCATCGTATATACACATTGGTCCAGTAGCCAGAAAGTGGTCACCCCCTTTAACCATTTCTCTTAAGAGGTGTGTCAGACTTTGTAGGGACGTACCCCCAACTGGTAACACCCGGTTTAAAAATAAATGATTACATTTCTAGGTGAAATAATAGAGGAATGGCAAAGTGTAGAGTTCTAAGAAAAGATGATCCTGAATTGTTTTATTATGGGAAATGTCAGTAGTGACAAAATCAGACATGTCAAGAGAGCTGACAGGTCCAGTTAAAGTTTTGTGTTACCTGCATTGTGTGAAGCTAAGGTATTGTATAGAACGCCTAGCATTTCTTGCCAAAGTATGAAATATGTTTTCTTCATTCTTACCTTATAGTGATTTTAACCCCTTACACACATCTGATGTAGGTACATGTATGTAAAATGGCAGCCGTGGTATATGGAGTGGGCTCAGGACTCAGCGAGGGCTCACACTCAGTTGGTGTTAGCCATATTATACAGCTGTAGTGCACAAAATTCCACGGCACACTATCACACAATACAAAACAACAAAAGTGAAATTGTCAATTCTTCATAATGTTTCCAGCAGTTGTACAATTAAGGCCTCATGCTTACACGAACGCATTTCTTTCCGTGTCCATTCCGTTTTTTGGACCCTATATGGAACTATTCATTTCAATGGGCCTGCAAAAAAAAGCGGAAGTTACTCCATGTGCATTCCGTTTTCGTATATCTGTATTTCCGTTCCGCAAAAAATAGAACATGTCCTATTATTGTCCGCATTACGGACAAGGATAGTACTGTTCTATTAGGGGCCAGCTGTTCCGTTCTGCAAAATACGGAATGCACACAGACATCAACCATATTTTTTGCGAATCCTTTTTTCACGGACCGCAAAATACATACGGTCATGTGCATGAGACCTAAATCCAGATTTTTATAAGAAGACACCTCCTGCTCTGGATGCAGGCGTGCTCAGCAGCTACCTACGCCTGGCCATGGCTCCCAATAGTACTCCAGGACAGGAGCGTAGCTATAGGGGGTGCAGAGGAAGCAGTCGCTACCGGGCCCAGGAGCCTGAAGGGGCCCAAAGACCCTTGTGCTGTATAAGAAGACAACAGTATTATAGAAAGTGCATGTTGGTCAAGTTACACCTCTGGCTGGAGAGTTTGGCATGTGGAGGGGGTGTCGTTTCAAGTTTTCCTTCTGGCAGCATGAAGGATATGTTCTTAGCTGCCCCTGGCCACAAAGCACTGGAAAGGGGGGCCCAAGCTGAACGCTTGCACCAGAGCCCATGAGCCTTTAGCTACACCCCTGCTCCAGGATCTCCCACAATCTCTCTAATTCCAGCAGCTCATAGAGGCAATGTCTGTTAATCCTCCTTCTACTCCCATACCAGATGGCTCTTCATGACTTATAGACCACCTGTAGGGGTACTAACATGCTGGTACTGCTCCATATACAGTAGATCCACCTCTCTACTTTTGCTTTTAGCAGTTCTTGTGGATCCTGTATCTCTTTGTGGGAGTGCCAGCCCTTTAATCGTATAATTTTTCCATTAAACCACCATCTACCTCCCACTAGTGGTCTCTAGTCTCTACTTTTCATTTTGCATAGCATTTTTAAAGCTCTCCATGCAATGCCTATTATTTCTGTCTTATTATTTCGGTCAAAATGACTGAAACATCTTCTATATATCTGAATTTAATTGTACAAATGCTGGAAACATTAGGAGAATTTACAATTTCACTTTTATTGTTTTGTACAAATTGATCAAATAAAGCATCAAATTCTCAGAAAAGTTTGCTCTACATAGTTACGATTGAAAAATCCTTCTGGTGGCGCCTTCCATTCATAAGGAGTGCGGTTCCACCTATTTGCCTGATGCACATCCTCACTAACTGGGATCATGGATAATGGCAGGGCTTAATAGGAATACATTGGACAAACAGATTCATGTAAAGTTTGTACACATCCAGAAGCATGTCACAATCACTATAGACTGCAATACTACACTAATTCAGTCTATGGTATAAGCTATTAAATTATCACAAGTTCAAGATCCCTAGTAGGGAGACAAAAAAAATAATTACAAAATGATCAAGAATGAACACTACTTTGCTAGGTTTTCCAGTAGTTCACGTGGGACAACAAATCATCATTTGTCAGCAGCTCATCGCCCTGTGTGTGATTGTTCATTCCCATACAGGCCTAATGATAGTTGCATGTACAGCAAATGCTGCGAACAAGCGAGCAATGATTAAGATGAACATGGATATGACTATGAACGTTTCTCCCTGATCATTGGCCAGTGATGTCGGCCCACGTAAATAGACCTTTAATGGTATTGCACTCAGAAGTAGATGAGTTTATTGAATTGGTTCAGGTCTATTTTCACTCGCAATATTTCTCAGACTGTCATTTTGATTGTTCTCTATTTGAAATGATTCATTAGAAAATTCACCAGTGTTCACGTGTAATAAATCTTCTTATGTCTATTTCTTGAGGAATCCTCTTATTTCTGTGTTAACAGAGAAAAAAAAAAAAAAAAGGACAACCAGTTCCCAGTCATTGATTTGGTCCCTTTATTGAAATCATCAGTATAGTTTAATAGTTACCTGGAGATGTTTCTGGACATGGCCATAAATCAAATCCAGATGTTGTCTAAGGCATTTGATTAATTGTGAACTGTTCTGTGAGCTAGCACTTGACAGGAGAATGTCTTTAGCCCGAAGAAAGAACATGCTGTTTCCATCTACTAAAGAAAAAGAGATTCTATCTCGAAACGTGTTTGTAGCACCCCAATTATCTTCATAGTGTGTTCTTGTCCTGATGGCATCTGTAGCAACTGAAATAAAGCATTTGGCATTGATAAGAAACCTTGTGCAATATCTAGTTTAGAAATATATAAAATGAAGAATAAAAATGAAGAATTAACTGTAATAAAAAACAATAATCATAATAATTATAACAATACAATTAGAAGGAGAAGAGACCCCATACATATTGCTGGGTGGCAACTAGGTGTTACCAGTCGGGGGGTATCTCTTCACCCTCTGACACTGTCTAATCAGAACTGAATGTGAGACTGTGAGGGGGCACACCTGTTTGAAAAGGGGAATAGTAACGCACAGTTGTCAATTGTTTTTATGTATTTTTTGGAGGAGAGGTGACAGGTGCTCATTAACCCTTTCACAACATCCACTGTAATGTACAGCAGATTTTGGGTCTTTAAAGATAACGCTTGCTCAGGAGCTTCACAAGTTCCATACCCTGTATGTGTCTGCTGTCTTACCCAGTCAAATTCTGCGATCTGCAGCATCTCTGATCATGGACTTTTAACCCCATAGATGATATGGGATCTGAGCGGTTATTTCTCAGGAACTGGATGCTCCCGGTGACTGAACATTCCCAAGACGAGACTATGGAAGCTATTTAGATGCTATGGCCGATGGGAACATTCTGTGGCAGGGACTAATAAAAACTGCAATTTTATGATGCACTGCAAGGGTTAGAAGATCTGATGACTGCATGGTCAAACCCCCTGGGATTAAATAAAAAACAAAACAAACTGTAGAGAGGACTTATTACTACTGGGTGCACTATCGTGGGCATTATTATTGAGCACACAATGGAATGCACTACTGCTAATAGGGCAATCTTGGGAAGCATTATTATAATCGGGGGCATTATCAGGATTATTATCACTAAGGAGGGAACTCTGGAAGAGAATTATAAATATTGGGGGGACTTTTATATTACTATGGGGGCACCATTTATATGCATTATTGTCTCTGCAGTATATTATTTGGGGACATTGGAGAGCACAAAGGGTACAGTATTGGGGGCAGCAGCAGGATAATACTGTTGGAGCTCCAGGGTGGGAAGGATGATAGAAAGTGTTCTAGACTGATTCTAGAGTTTGGCATATGTGCATTGTGGCTGGGTTCCGGACTCTTTTAAGACCCTAGCAATGCCACTGTTCACATTCAATTTTTTCTTATTTTAGCAATGCTTAATATCATCTGGAGGGAAAACATGCTTGATTTACACTTTAAAGCAATGCCTTTAACAGAAGTATGATATTTCCTACAAACTAAAAATCATAACATTTCCTTTGTGTCTAAAATAGAAATAAAACAATGTACAGTACATTACAATGGATTGTTATTACATAAAGGAAAACCTCAGGGGAAGACAAGAGCAACAAAGTATTTGTAAGAAGCATCCGGAACATCAGAGAACATGTTGCTAAGTAACCAAATAAAACTTCTACTGTGTCCCAGATTTTTTTTATATCAACAGTTAAAGCGTTAAAAAAAATAAACCACATAAAATCTAATAAATTATGGGGTATATATGTATGAAACTCTTAAAGAAAAGCATTTTATGGTTCATATCAACCAATTACAGTGCGGCTATAACACGCAAAAGCTGCATTATCATTGGTGACTATAGGTAACAAAGACAGTTATTCATTTAGACAGTTTTCATAAATCTGCCCCATTGTGCATGATGCCAGGCTGCAGCCAATCACTGGCCTCAGCGGTATACAGAACATTACCTTTGTAGTTGAACAGTATATCAATGACTGTAGACCAGGAAGATGACAGATCAGTGGCGCTATATCAGGACACAGGAAGGGAAAGGGACTTTTTTGTATAATTTTATGATGAAGCCAAGACTTTGGTATAATTTAAAAAAAGTTGGACAACCCCTTTAACAGTTAAGTATCAATTTAATATGGAAGCCATAAATGGATCTAACAGATCCATTACATGTTAGATCCAAATGTTTCTACTGAAAACATACTGTATAATGAGGGTTTCTGCACTTTTCAAAAAAGTGGGTGAGGCAAAGTGGTCTACAAAGTGGTCGCAGCATGCACAGATCTCCCACAATGCGCCAAAATGATTAAGCCTCTTTATAAATTTGTTGCATCCTACTTCATCATATGTTTTATTAAGAAACCACAGTGTCAGGAGCTTACCCAGCCATTTTCCTGGAGGATTGACATGCTAACCAGTTCTCCTCTTGCAGGCTGGCTTTTCAGTGAGTCTGGAGATTGAGCCAATTAGGTCTCTGGCTCGGTGTCCAATATCAGAGCTAGGTGGGGGTTTAAGTCAGGTACTTACTACTTATCAGTGCCTCTGATTATTTGATTCCTGACCCCAGTTTCTTCTTTGTGCTCACATCAGTGCTTCATTTCTGTTGAACCTTCCTGTATATTGACCTCAGCTTGTTTCAGGATTTACCCCATGTCTACTGCTTAGTTTCTACTGATTCTCCTGGCCTTGATCCTCGGCTTGTGCAGTGGCTGGGTTGGAAGTGTCAAGTCAAGGTTTCAACGCATGTTACTGCTCTCTGGAGAGGATGGTAATGCATGTTGCACCCTAATAGTAAATAAATCCAGAGAGCCAGAGTTTGCAGTAAACCTGTGTGCTTCTTTACTGGAGGAAGTCAAGTGCAAAGCAATACAGACAATGTATGGAAAAAGTGGAAAAATGTCCCAAAGGTCATTGAAAGGGATTTTGGCAGAAACTGTTCTGTCCTATGTGGGGGGCCTGGTTTAATGCTTGCTATGGGGCCCTTACTTCTCTATGTACGCCACTGCTCCTACCTGTATGGCAGGAGAGCGCAGGGGTTGGAGAAGTGGGTATGCCAGAGCTGATTAATATTCTGTGTTTACTGTCAAATAACCTGCAGGATCCCAAACCAGTCGGTTGACGGAATACATTGATTTTTATTTACAAAAATATGTAAAATTATCTCCTTCCTACCTTAAGCATACAGGTGGTGTTTTGGACATTATTAAAGCTTTTGGTCCTGTATCCCAAAAAACATGGCTGACCACAGCTGATGTTTCATAATTATATACTATTATTCCCAAAAACTTGGGCATTCAAGCAGTAAGGCAACAATTAGATAGAGATTCAGAGATGTCAGAGGAGAAGGGGCCTTTATTTGTCGAAGTCTGGATTTTTGTCTGAGTAATAACTATATTTGGTTCGATGGCAACTTTTATAGGCAGGAAATTGAGATGGCGATGGAGGCGAAATTCGCCCCCAGTTTTGCAAATATTTCCATGTCCATATGGAAAGAAGAAAGAATAAAAGCCTAAATTACTACAAGAGCAGATAGGAGGGAAACTCATTCTATGGAAGCGGTATATAGACGACTGTTTGATAGTATGGGAAGGGGAGGAGGAGAGGTTGAGAATTTTTTTTAATGACCTATGGAATTTAACTTTCACTAGAGAGAATAGTGCTGAAAGGATAAACTTCCTGGACTTTACTATATTAATAGCAGTGGGTGTTTTAAAAACTAAAAACTATTTCAAACCTACGGATGTGAATGGCTATATCGATACAACCAGCTGCCATTTTGGACCATGGCTGGATAACATCCCAAAAGACCAAATAATGAGAGTGCATAGGAATTGTACAGATAAAAAAGATTATGAGGAACAGGGTAAACTCATACAAAGACACTTTGAGAAAAAGGGGTATGATGTAAAGAAAATACAAAAAGTATTTGAGGAGATAGCAACCAACAAAAAAAGTGAAAGAAATAAGGATAGAGAAATAAAAAATAAAGAAAATGACTTTAGGTTTACTTTCTTTACGCAGTTTAGTGGAATCACAGGTCTGATGAAAACCATGTTAAAGAAGAATTGAAGAGTTTTAAAAAACGACCCGATTTTGGGGGATGGTATACCTGAGAAACCTAAGATCCTATATCAAAAGGCCCATAATATACGTGACACCTTGGTCCATAGTTATATCCCTATTGGAAAGAAGAAAGGGGAAAAGAACCAGTTCACGTGGTGCGGTTTCTGTATTGCTTGGAAAAACCACTCCAAAGATGACAAAAAACATCCCAATATTCAAAAGGTGTCTTCTAAAAGTGGAATTGAGTAAAACATCAAGGGAGAAATCAGTTGTGAACAGTTGGGGGTCATTTATCTACTAAAATGTTCATTTGATTTCTTCTATGTAGGGAGAACACTGCACAAACTGAAGAAGCGAGTACAGGAACATATAAACAATATAAAAAATAAAAAGACATGGAAAGCCATAGTGTTTCTATGCATTTCAAAAGATGCCATAATAAGGATCCTAGAGGACCTTGGTTTGCGGGTAACCAGATCCGTTCATAAAGGATGCAGACGGTTGTATTATCAGTAATGGAAGTGTTTTTGGAACTGCGGATCTAGCAGAAATGCTAGTGTGAAAGACACCTAAGACACCATCCTGCTAGCGCCATTTGTGTGCTTTTGGAGTATGGGAGGGAAACAGAGGGGCACAAAAAATATAAGAGGTGCATGTGGACCTCATACAGATGTTGTTCTGGGTCAGACTTGAACCTGGGTCTCCAGCACTGTAGGACATTGTGCTGACTACATCCTCCTTCAGTCTTTTGCCCAGCCAGCAGACCTTTCTATCAATAAGCTTACAGCTGCCATTACAACAGACACAACCAGAATTAAACTATAATGGCCACATGACAGGACCTCTTTCAGTCAAGTGATGTGCCCACCTGTCATGTGACAGTCACATGATATTTAACCAATAGTTTGAGTGATAGATAGTGGCTCTTTTTTATTTTAATGTAAAAACCCTTAAAATACACTTGACATGCATTCCTATGATATAATACTGTTTTAACATGATTAAATTATTTTATTTAAATTGCCTTGTATGTATTAAGTGACTGTTTGCAACATCTCCTTTGGGAAAAGAATTGTCTTTTAAATTACCCAACAATTTATATATGTTTTCAATATGACTGGAGCAGATGAAGGGAGTATTCCGCCTTGTAACACATGGTCTGAATAAAGACAATCTTTGGGGCCAACTTTCTTTCCTTGTCAATCAAAGCAGTGAGGGAAGGGATAGTCACAAAAAGGAGTGGAGCTTGGGTGATGACACTCTGGATGCACCAAAGGCCTAGTTTGCATATTAAGAAAAGGTATCATATAACTCGGGAATGAGGTGTTTCATTTGCAGCAAAACTGACCTGTGCCCTTCATTCTCTGGCTCAGTACGATTACAACGATACCACGTATGTATAGATTTTTATGTCTAAATAGTGTAAAAATAAACATAAACTTTGACAAAAAAAAACATTTTATTTTACATCACCATATTCTGACTCCCATGACTTTTTTTTATAGTTATATCTACTGAGCTGTTTTACGGGACAATCTGTAGTTTTTATTGATACCATTTTGGAGTGTGTGTGACTTTTTTTATCACATTTTATTAAATTTTTTGGGGTAAGGGAAAAAAAAGCTAATTGGCATTTTGACCCTTTTTTCCGTTATGCCATTTGCAATATTGAAAAAATATTTTTATATTTTAATAGTACGGGCGTTTTCTGTCATAGTGATACCCAGGATGTTAATATTTTTTGTTATTTATGTATTTAGATTTTTATTCTATGGAAAGTGAGGGGGGGGTGATTTAAACTTTTATATTTTTTTTACATTTGTTATATACCTTTTAACAGTTTTTTTTATGATTTTAAATTCTTAACATTCATGGATTTTTTACATCATTAATAATCCAGAATTGCTAATTTTTTATGTTGGCCTGTCATCTGCTGGCCAAAATAAGGATTGCAGCTTTAATGCCCTGGGTCTCTTCTGCAAAACCCAGTGCATTAAAATCAATTACCGACATCCTCATTGGCCGCAGAGGATGCTGACGGCCATGAGCCCCGCTGCGAGTGGACACCATGTCTGCCCATCGCTCCAGTGCCATGCATGTACGGCACTGGTAGTGAAGGGGTTAAAAATGCACACTGCTCAGATCCATCAATCCATATGCACACACAGACATGAATCATCTTCTTTCTTGTTACTGACAGAACATGCTGACAAAATGACAATAAGCCACCAGTTTCTGTTAAGCAAATTCACACAGGTAGTCAATGTGGCTAAATTTCCTGTCACTTTTGCAAAAATGCTTCGCACAATAAATCCATGCGCTGGCGAAGGATCCACCCGATTTATTCAGCTTCTAAACTGTCTTACATTTGTTCTACTGCTCAAACAGGCACAGAAAATGGTAAATGAGACTGGCCTGCCGGCCCGTCCCCTTTCCCGCCCACGTCATGCCCACAATTTAGGTGTATTTCTGTATAATAAATTACCCCCATTGTTCTTTTTTATGTACATTTTCCTCTCTGGTAGCACCTTCTGCAGTTTATCCTTCTGGTCCAACTTCTCCTGCATTCAGAGATGGACCAACATGCTCATTAGCTTCCCTGCTATCTTCCCTCAGTACTGCTATAGTGATCTTATAGTGAAGCAGTCCAGATACCTTTCGTTCATTCATTCCTACTTCTAAAGTAATATAAATATATAGCTATACAGTGTCAGACTGGGCTGTCTAGGGCCCACTAGTAAAATTTATTTTGGGGGCCCACCATACGGATACATCCAAGTATTACCTGCTCACACAGCAGCAGACAGCCGCAAGACGCTACAAGATGACTGATTATGGAGTCCCTGCAGCAACTTTGAGAAGGCAGGTCCCTGGGAAACGATGATACTGGCTGTCCTGCCTCTTTACCTAGAAGTCATCTCAAACACATACATGTGTCTATAATAATAAACTGGATAGTTTCTTAATCCTTTCAGTACACAACCATTTTTCACTTTCCTGACAGAGCCTATTTTTTGCAAATCTGACATGTGTCACTTTATGTGGAAATAACTTTGGAACGCTTTTACTTATCCAAGCCATTCTGAGATTGTTTTCACATGACACAATGTACTTTATGTTAAAGGTAAATTTGAGTCAATATGTTTTCCTTTATTTATCAGGAAATCCAAGATTTATGCAAAATTTGGAAAAATGAGCTATTTTCTAAATTTGAGTTTCTCTGCTTTTATGACGGATAGTGAAGCCTCATAAGTAGTTATTAATTAAAATTCCCCATGTGTCCACTTTATGTTTGACTCATTTTGTGAATGTCATTTTATTTTTTTAGGACGTTAAAAGGCTTAGATTTTAAGAAGCAAATTTATACATGTTTAAGGAAATTTCCAACATCTATATTTTAAGGAAGAGTTGTCACTCTGTGAAGCTTACGCAGCAGAAACTGACCCCATTCTAAAAACTAAACCCCTCAGAATATTCAAAACTAATTTTACAAACGTTGTTAATCCTTTATATGTTTCACAAGAATGAATGGAAAATGGATGCGGAATTTAAAAATGTAACTTTCTTTGCAGCTTATTTGAATCCATTTTTCCTGTAAGGCAGAAAGGGTTAACAGCCAAACAAACCTCAATATTTATTACCCTAATTCTGCAGTTTACAGAAACACCCCATGTCTGGTCATAAACTGCTCTATATGCACACGGCAGGGCTCAGAAGGAAGAGTGCCATATGGTTTTTGGAGGGCAGATTTTGCTTGAATGGTTTTTGGGCGCCATGTTACATTTGAAGGCACACTAAGGTACCACCACAGTAGAATCCCCCCAAAAGTGACCTCATTTTGGAAACTACACACCTCAAGAAATTTATTGAGGGGTGTACTGACCACTTGACTGTACAGACTTTTAATAGAATTTAGAAACACTTGGGTGTGAAAATTATTAGAAACACTTGGGTGTGAAAATTATTTTTTTTTCCAATAAATTGTTGCATAAGCTCCCCATTTTTTATTTCCACAAGGGATAACAGAAAAAAAGCACCACTAATTTTGTTAAGCATTTTCTCCTGAACATGGCAACACCTCATATATAGTCTATAATTGCTATTTGGGCACACGGCAGGGATCATAAGAGAAGTAACGAAATATGATTTTTGGAGGGCAGATTTTGGTGGAATGGTTTATGGGTGCCATGTTGCTATTGATCAGCCTCTGGACACCAGAATAGCCATTTTCTGACAACCACACATTTTATTTTTTCCTCAATGGAGCGTTATCATTGGTTCTATTTTTAGCCTTTTGGGAAGCAGGATAAAGAAAAGTCAGCAAGACACATGCAATGCCACATTATCTTTATTCTGCTGGTCTGGATTACAGAGGTATCAATTTTATATTTTTTTATGTTTTACCACTTTTACACAAAGCATTTTTGGAAAAAAAATCTTGTTTTTGTGTCACCCTTTTCTGAGAGTCATATTTTATTTATTTTTGTGTCAAATGTCTTGTGTAGGGGCTCATTTTTTGCAGGATGAGGTGATGTTTTGATTGTTACCATTTTTGGGATACATTGTACATTTTGATCACTTGCTACTAAACTTTTTGTAAGACAAAGTGACCTAAAAATGGCTATTTTGGTACGGTTTTTATTAATTTTTTTTTAAGGAGATGGGATAGAAATTGTAATATTGTTATAGAGCCGTTCATTACGGATGCGGCATTACCAAATATGCCTGTTTTTTTCTATTTTTTGTAATTTTATATATGTTTATTATGGCAAGTAGTGATGAGCGGCAGGTGCCATATTCGATTTCGACGAAATTCGCGAATATTCGAATGAATATTCGTTTCATATTCGTCGAAATCGAATATTCGTCATTTTTTCTAGTTATCGCGATTAACATGCGATTTAAATAATCGCATATTGCGATTTGTACTTAAGGCTACTTTCCTATTGGTTTCATATCTAGAATTAGCGAGGATGACGAATATGACGAATGTATTCGTCTATTCCTCAAAACGAAGATAACGAAGTATTCTACATCTTCGTTTTAGCTACCTATTCGTCAACCTCGCTAATTCTAGCAATCAAATAGGAAGGTTGACTATAGAGACAGCTGTGTTTAATTCGCTATGCGATTTTTTTTTTTTTTAATAAATAGAATAATTATAATAATTATATCAAGTAATATAATTATTCTATTAAAAAAAAAAATCGCATAGCGAATTTAACACAGCTGTCTCTATAGTCAACCTTCCTATTTGATTGCTAGAATTAGCGAGGTTGACGAATAGGTTGCTAAAACGAAGATGTAGAATACTGCTATCTTCGTTTGAGGAATATGACGAATACATTCGTCATATTCGCTATTCGCTAATTCTACCAAGCCAACCATAACTTCTGTGCTCATGGAGCGTCCCCATCACCATGGGAACGTCTCCATACACTAAAATGTACTGTCGGATTTGAGGAATTACGTTGAAATCGCAATGCGATTAATTCAAGTTATATTAATCGCATTGCGATTTCAACTTAGAGCTGGGTTTATAATGGGTCAGCTTGCTAGAATGAACGAAGTTAACGAATATGGAATATAGCAGCACTGCTAAGTTGAATTCGCAATGCGATTAATTTAACTTGAAGTAATCGCATTGCGATTTCAACTTAGCACTGCTTTCTTACATAGGCTAGAATTAACGAATATGGAATATAGCACTAGCAGTGCCAAGTTGAAATCGCAATGCGATTACTTCAAGTTAAATTAATCGCATTGCGAATTCAACTTAGCAGTGCTGCTATATTCCATATTCGTTAACTTCGTTCATTCTAGCAAGCTGACCCATTATAAACTCAGCTCTAAGTTAAAATCGCAATGCGATTAATATAACTTGAATTAATCGCATTGCGATTTCAACGTAATTCTTCAAATCCGACAGTACATTTTAGTATATGGAGATTCTCCCATGGATGGGGACGCTCCATGAGCACGGAAGTCGGCAGAAGCGGCAATGGGCACTGACTAGAGCAGCCAGGAAGCCAGGAATCCTCAGGACAGGTAAGAACTACTGTTGGGAAGAGGGAAAGAAAAAAATATAACTAAAAAAAAAAAAAACGAATATTCGAAATAGCGAATTTATAGCGCTATATTCGAAATATTCGCGAATTAGCGAAGTGCCGATATTCGCTAAAAAAATTCGCTTTTCGAATATTCGCGCTCAACACTAATGGCAAGGGGGCATTTTTTGAAATTTGAAACTTTTATTTTTTTATTATGAAAAAAACTTTTTTCAACTTTTTATTTTTGTCCCACTGTGGGACTTCAATTTCTGGGGGCCTGATCCCCTCTGCAATACATTACAAACCATGTTTATTGTAATACACTGACTGTCAGTGTATTACCAGTTTAATACACTGCCTGCCTGCGAGACCTAGGGGGTTGGGTCTCACAGGCTTCCTTAGAAGGCAAGCCTTCCACATGCATTGGGCTTCTTTCCCAGCCATCGGGGCCCCGTCACAGCGCAGGGACCCAGCCTGTACATGCCATGGTCAGCATTGACCATTGCATAAAAAGGGTTAAAGCAGCAGCATTAGTGTATTCACCAATTTTGGCATATACAGCAGGGGCTCGGCTGTCAGGAAGCACTTCTCGCTGTGCTGTACATGTACGGCGGATGTCGGGAATAGGTTAATATTCTACCCAGTTTTTTATATAAACTTAGGCTGGTTGAGGTGCTGTACACTGCCTATCTACTGTTTATGTAGTGCAGTAAGTCTACTGTGCTATATTAATGTACGGTGGAGGATGTAGGCTGTGCTGTATTTTAACCGTGAAAATATAAAGACAAAGTGATTTTCCATGTATGCTGGAGCTGTCTCACTCATTCGTACTGTGTTATGTGCCACTTGTGCAAGGGTGCAAAGACAAGAGGCCCACCAAGGGATTCACCTGTACCCTTATGGGCCAGTCTGAGCCTGTAGCTCTAGGTCTTTCTAGACAGTGGAGAGTAAAGATATTGGCTCTTTAAAAACCATATGTATCTCATTCTCTGGGGCTATATGTAAGCGACTATTTGCTATGCAGGGGAGAAAGGAATAACAAGAGATAATTGCAATGCATCCTAGGAGAAGCAGGGGCTGTCCACCCACAGAAAGGCAAGCAATTCCTTCAGATATGTGAGTAAAAGGTTTCAAATCCTATTTTTGCTCAACCCTAAAGGAGTTTTCTACTAGTATTCTGAGAAATACTATAAACGTGTAACAAGTAGGGGTTCACATGCACAGTCTCTCTCTCTAAACACTCAGCACTAACCAGCATAACAGAATCAATATTCAAAGCACGGTTTCAATCTGTCAGTAGATGGAAACTAATCTGTTTCTCCAAGGAATGCTTTTTAATCCAATTGTAAAGCTCTGTTAACAAATAAGCAGTCATATCTTTAATTACATTTTTATGATTCACATTGAGCATTTGATCAGATAGTATTAAATATAATAGTTGACTTTGATATCTTGATTGATAGCCTTGTTTTTAATATTGCCTACTGGTCCTTTTTTTTCTATTGGAGCCTCAACAGCCAGAACTTGTAGATACTTGGTCCTTACTAGAGAGGAGCAAATTGATTTCACTCATTAACAAGTGTTCTTCACCTGCAAGGGACTGACCCGCTGCTGAAGAAGCTTCCCCCTGATGCTTGATTGACAGGGCGAACATCCATCTCAGACCCAATAATCTCATGCCGTGTGGCTTCTCCGAGTAGATGCACAAGCACAGAAACTCTGTTTATCCTACTGGAGCAGTTACTGTGCATGCACCACTACTCTTCTGGGTAGTAGCGTATGAACAGTTGCCAGTCCAGAAATATGTCCATTGGAATCAGTGCAATGAGCGAATATCTTTCTAGCTTATATTCATATAAGCAGTATTCATAAGTGATAATAATTATGCATTAAAGGAATATTCTGGAAGAAGAAAATTGATGACTTATCCTCAGGATAGGTTATCAATATTTATTTATTTTATGCACTTATATATTCTGCAGCACTTTACAGACATTAGCATCAAGCTGTCCCCAATGGGGCTCACAATCTAAGTTCCCTATCAGTATGTCTTTGGAGAGTGGGAGGAAATCAGAGTATCCGGAGGAAGAAGAACATACAAACCATGGTTGGATTCGAACCTAGGACCCCAGCGCTACAAGGCACCAGTGCTAACCACTGAGCCTCTGTGCTCAGACTGATGGCTATCTGACTACCAGCACATATTAGCTGTTTGAAGTGGTGCTGATTGTCCAGTGAAGTCCAACCACAGAAGCTATACAATATATGGTGTTGTGCTTGGTATGCTGCGAGGAGGCCACAGTGCTCATTAAAGCCCTGCAGCCTCTTCAAACAGATGCTTGGCCCCCACCGATCAGATACTGATGACCTATCCTGAGGATAGGTCATTAATATTCTACTTCCAGAAAAACCTTTTAAATTATTTCACTCTAAATGAAATTCACATAAATTCAAAACATTTTCTATATTAGGATTAGACCTAACAAGCATTAGATTTATGTTACATGAACAAAAAGTTTGAAATAACTCCAATGACTTATGTGTCTTCTTACTTGCTTAATAAATGTTCTCTATGCTTTAGAAAGTCAAAGTCATGACACATTGAACTATAAATCTAAAAATAAACTGATTTCCTGTCCTCAGTAAAATCTATATTCTTTACTGCCGAAACCTGTTTTTGCTAAACTATGCTATATAGGTCAAGGAGAGAGAGTGAGAGTGCCTTGCATATATTTATTTTTAACTTAATAACTTACATTAAGATTTTTTCTCATGCCTTGGTTATAATAAGGACTGTTACAATATTTAGATGTCAAGGCATTAAACCCGTTTGCCCTTTGAAAGTGAAATCTTCAATTGTATATAATCACCATTTTTGTAATACGTTTGTCACCTTTTTCACGCAAATTTCAAACATTATATATAGAAATAAATGCCATATTAAAAGGCAGTAGTAACTTAAATTTCAATGCAAATCTGCACAGACATGAACTATACAGACATAAAAGTAATTAGACTTTTCTTTTTGCCAAACACATATTTTTGTAACATTAATATCAAAAGCTTAGAGGCTCTAGTAAGAAATAACAGAGGTAAATGTGTTTTTGCATGCCTATAGAAAGTGCATTTTTTCAAAAAATTAACCTAAATATTCGCCTAGCATCAAAACCGAATATGCAGCAAAGAATAAATTTTAGCAAAAACAGACAACCTCGATTGACAGTGTCTTGCACTGTATACAGTGACATAACTAGAACTGGCTGGGCCACACAGCAAATTTTTGAATACCCCCTCTTAATGCAGCCCTCAGGCCGGACCCCAAAAAAAAAGAAGAGCAGGGAGTGGTGAGTAATACCAGTGCCAGGACTAGGAGCACCAGATTCACTCTCACCATGCTCCCTGGGCCCTGAAAATAAATCCATTAGTCATTCTAAAAATCTTTTTTTTTTTTTTAAATGTATTTAAATGTGGTATAAACTGACACAGTATATTATAAAACTAACTGCCGAAGGCCATCACTGGGGGGAGCTCAGTTAATAGGAATTTGATAGTGATCACTTGTTTAGGGTACCAGAAAAGATGTGCCAATGCTGCGACTTTTCTTCTGTAATTCGCAAAGTATCAGTAGACTGAAAGAACTACCTAGTTTCCTTCATATAGAAGACCCTGAAAATGAACTGTATAAAAAGAATTTTCATCTATCATCCATAGAGAATGGAATTAAGGAAACATACAGTACTATACAAAACGTTGACAAAAATTATATAAATAAAATGCAAATATAACATAATAAAGGATTAGAAAAATTAATATAAGGGTAATGCTGAAAAATAGAGATGGCCCGAACTATCCGCCGGCGAACAGTTCCCGGCGAACATAGCTTGTTCGCGTTCGCCACAACGGGCGAACAAATGCGATGTTCGGTCCGCCCCCTATACATCATCATTGAGCAAACTTTGACCCTGTACCTCACAGTCAGCAGACACATTCCAGCCAATCAGCAGCATACCCTCCCTCCCAGACCCTCCCATCTCCTGAACAGCATCCATTTTAGATTCATTCGGAATTTGCAGTCTTAGTGAGAGGAGGGAGAGTGTAGCTGCTGCTGATATTTAATTGGGAAATCGATAGCTAGGCTAGTGTATTCAGTGTCCACTCCAGTCCTGAAAGACTCATCTGATCTCTGCTGTAAGGACAGCGTCCTGACAGCACCCCAAAAAGCCCTTTTTAGGGCTGCAACATTAGTCTGCTTTTTTTTCCCTTTATATACATATTGCAGTTGCCTGGCCTGCCTGTGTGTGAGGAGCTGCAGGCCCACAGACTGTAGTGTGCCCACTGCCAGTGCCCACCCCTGTCATCCCATGTGGCACAGGACTTTGCCTAAAAAAAAGGCATTTCATTTTTACACTTTAATCTAAGGTTAGTTGCCTGCCAGTGTGTGTCAGGCTGACTTCCACTGACTGTAGTGTGCCCACTGCCAGTGCCCACCACTCATACCGGCTGGCACAGGACTTTGCATAAAAAATGCATTTAATTTTTACACTTTAGTGCAATTTCAGCTGCTTGCCTGCTGCTAGTGTGTGTCAGGCCGACTTCCACTGACTGTAGTGTGCCCACTGCCAGTGCCCACCCCTGTCATCCCGTGTGGCACAGTACTTTGCATCAAAAAAAGGCATTTAATTTTTACACTTTAGTGTAACTTCAGTTGCTTGCCTGCTGCCAGTGTGTGTCAGGCCCGCTTCCACAGACTGTAGTGTGCCCACTGCCAGTGCCAACCACTGATACCGGGTGGCACAGTAGCTTGCCGATAAATAAGGCATTTAATTTTTAGACAGTAGTCTAAATTCAGTTGCTTGCCTGCTGCCAGTGTGTGTCAGGCCCACTTCCACAGACTGTAGTGTGCCCACTGCCAGTGCCAATGTCAATGTCTGTAAAGTGGGCGTAACCCTTAGACTACCTGATCGATACAACATCATACCTGATCGTATACACACACTGGATGTTTTAAAGCATGTTATTCCAAACAATTTAGGAATGTTAGTTGATTTATGCCCTTTATGGATTAAAACCCGACTCTGCGTCCACTACGTCATTTTCCATGGGAGTTTTGCCATAGACCCACCTCCGGCATGCCACAGTCTAGGTGCTAGACCCCTTGAAACAACTTTCCCATCACTATTGTGGCCAGAAAGAGTCCCTGTGGGTTTTAAAATTCGCCTGCCAATTGAAGTCTATGGCGGTTCGCCCGGTTCGCCCGTTCGCGAACATTTGCGGAAGTTCGCGTTCGCTGTTCGCGAACGGAAAATTTTATGTTCGCGACATCACTACTGAAAAACTTAGGGACCAGATAGACAGGCCAGTGGCCAGGAATGAAGACTGCCCTTTCTTGATCACTGTTCCATCAAAACATGCTACCGATAACCCCAAAAAACAAAGCCAACAAATGAAAACTGAATAGGGATAAACGATCATATTAACAATCATTTGTCTCCTAACTACTGCACATAAATGGCCCTTAACAAATGTCGATGGACGTGTATCATCATCATCAAGACATGCAGAAATCTGCATGTGCGAAAAAGGACAAATAAGTCTATTACATTGCGGCAAATAATATAAACTACATATTTTATACCGGACCCTTATTCCAAATAGGTTACTTCTGCTGGATGTTATCCTAGATAAAGAGTTATTTGCTACGAGAAATACTGGGGGAGATTTATAAAACCGGTGTAAAATAGAACTAGTTTAGTTGCCCATAGCAATTAATCAGATTACACCTTTCATTTTCTAAAGAAGCTGTAAAAATTAAAGGTGGAATCTGATTGGTTGCTATGGGCAACCAAGCAAGTTCTACTTTACACCAGTTTGATAAACGACCCCAACTGTTTTTATGAGAGAATACTAATGTACAGCACAACACTGTCCAGTGCTCAGTAACATTACTGTGTATTGGAGCAAATTTACTAATAATATCATTTTGCATGACACTGTAACTTTACATAGTAACGTATCAAGGAATAACTTTTTGCACTTTTGCATTTTGTATCTGCTAAGGCCTGAGGTGTTTTTTTGCTACAAAGGTACAAATTCAAAATGTTGAAGGCCATTTGTTAAATTTGTCACAGAAATTACATAGTGATATCGCTGTCTAAAGTCTAAAGGATCAGTTTGTACCTCACCAGGGGACTAGAGCACAAGCAAATTTTTTTTTTTTTTACAAAACATTGCAATGAGGTGAGTACACAAAAAATCTGTCCACCCCTAAAAATGGCACGAGCACTTCATAAATATGTTGCAACCGCCCATTTCACCAACAAAATCGGTTAAATTACTCCACTTTTGTGGCACAGCACACTTGATACATTAACCCCTTAAACAGAAAGTCTTACACTGCACCAGATTTATCACAGTGACTGATGCTGGGTGATAAATCTAGCTTACCTGTAGACTGGCTAGTCTAGGGTGGTAATGTATTAACATGTGACTAGAGTTGAGCGAACACCTGGATGTTCGGGTTTGGCCGAACTTCACGAAAATGTTCGGGTTTGGGATCCGAACTCGCCCCGTATTTGACCCCGAACCCCATTGAAGTCAATGGGGACCCGAACTTTTGGGCACTAAAAAGGCTGTAAAATAGCCATGGAAAGGGTTAGAGGACAGCAAAATGTAGGTAAATCCCCTGCAAACAAATGTGAAAAGGGAAATGACTTAAAATAAAATAAAATAAAATAAAAAATAAAAATTAACCAATATCAATTGGCAACTTGGAAGAGGAGGTGGAATAGGAGGTTGGGGTAGCGTCAGGTGGGAATGCTATGGGAGTTGAAGTTCTCATCACAGCCAAAAAGGATTCCTGTCTGCCTGTAGTTGTCACGGCTGTATGTGAGCAACAAGAGCATACACAGTGAATTAGCTACTGACCGGACCCAACCTAGGGAACATAAAGGGTGACCCCTGTCAGACCCTAAAAGCTCTCCCTATGCTGCTAAGCCCATGTCCAGATCCAGATGGTGGATCGAGACATGCCCGCGTACCTAAGGCTGATGACCACTGAAACCCCTACAGTAGTGGAAGGGGCACGGCCACCGGTGCCCTGCTCAGTATAAGGACGGAACCGGGGTCGCCTCGGATCCAGTCAGCAAAACAAACAGAAACACACAATGTCTGCACACTTAACTGAAGGAGCTGCAGCAGCAGTGAAAACAGATCCAAACTCAGCAGACAATGTCCGAAGTACTTGCTTCAGCAGAACACAGGTCCAGAAAAGATATCACACCAGTGAAGATACTCAAGCGAGAGATACTGCTCAAATGAAGAAGTATAATCCGCACCGTACAAAGGAAAAGGGGTGATTTAAAGGCAGAGCAATCAAACACAGGAGGGACAGCTGGGAGGGAGGAAACAGAAAGTAAAGGCCTCATCACAGGGGCGGAGAAACAGAGCTGTGAGAACATCTCAAAGCTCTAGTAGTTACATCATCACAGGGTGGAGAAACAGAGCTGTGAGAACGTCTCAAAGCTCTGGTAGTGACAGTACCCCCTCTACGGGTGGACTCCGGACACCCAGGACCCACCTTCTCAGGATGAGCCCTATGAAAAGCCCTGATGAGGCGAGTGGCTTTAATGTCCGACACCGGAACCCACATCCTCTCCTCAGGACCATAACCCTTCCAATGAACGAGGTACTGAAGAGAACCGCGGACAATGCGAGAGTCCACAATTCTGGAAACCTCAAACTCCAGATTGCCATCAACCAAAATCGGAGGAGGAGGCAAAGAGGAGGGTACCGTGGGCTGGATATATGGTTTTAAGAGAGATCTGTGAAATACATTATGTATCTTCCAAACCCGTGGAAGATCAAGACGGAAGGCAACAGGATTGATGACTGACAAGATTTTATAAGGCCCAATAAACTTGGGACCCAATTTCCAGGAGGGAACCTTCAGTTTAATATTTCTTGTAGACAACCACACCAGATCACCCACATTCAGGTCCGGACCAGGCACACGTCTCTTATCAGCCACACGCTTATATTTCTCACTCATCTTTCTTAGATTAGTCTGAATCTTTTGCCAAATGGTAGACAAAGACGAGGAAAATCTCTCCTCCTCAGGCAAACCAGAAGGAGCCCCTCCCGAGAATGTCCCAAACTGCGGATGGAACCCATATGCACCAAAGAATGGTGACTTATCAGAAGATTCCTGACGACGGTTGTTCAGAGCAAACTCAGCAAGAGGGAGAAACGAACACCAATCCTCCTGGTTCTCTGCAACAAAACAGCGCAAATATGTCTCCAGATTCTGATTGACGCGCTCAGTCTGACCATTCGACTGCGGGTGAAAAGCAGAAGAGAAGGACAGCCGAACCCCAGGCGAGAACAGAAAGCCTTCCAGAATCTGGACACAAACTGCGTGCCTCTATCGGAAACAATATCAGAGGGAATGCCATGCAATTTAACAATATGGTCGACAAAAGCTTGCGCCAACGTTTTAGCATTGGGCAATCCAGGGAAGGGTATGAAATGTGCCATCTTGCTAAAACGGTCCACCACCACCAGGATCACCGACTTCCCTGAGGAACGAGGAAGATCCGTGATAAAGTCCATGGACAGGTGTGTCCAAGGACGGGAAGGTATGGGTAAGGGGAGAAGGGGACCTGAAGGCCGTGAACGAGGGACCTTAGCGCGAGCGCACGTCTCACAAGCAGCCACAAAACCCTCCACCGACTTACGAAGAGCCGGCCACCAAAATCTCCGAGCAATGAGATCTACCGTGGCTCTACTCCCGGGGTGACCAGCAAGAACAGTATCGTGATGCTCCTTGAAGAGTTTGTGACGTAACTCAGGAGGCACAAACAACTTTCCAGAAGGACAACGGGCAGGTGCCTCAGTCTGGGCAGCCTGGACCTCGGCCTCCAAATCAGAATACAGAGCAGAAACAACTACCCCCTCCGCCAAAATGGGACCCGGGTCCTCGGAGTTTCCTCCTCCCGGAAAACAGCGAGAGAGAGCATCAGCCTTCACATTTTTGATCCCAGGGCGGAATGTAACGACAAAATTGAATCTGGAGAAGAACAGAGACCATCTGGCCTGTCTCGGATTCATACGCTTGGCCGACTCCAAGTACGCCAGATTCTTATGGTCGGTAAAAACGGTGATAGGGTACCTGGCCCCTCCAACCAATGGCGCCATTCCTCGAAAGCCAACTTGATGGCCAACAATTCCCTATCTCCCACATCATAGTTTTTCTCTGCCGGGAGAGTTTTTTAGAGAAAAGGCACAGGGTCGCCATTTGGAAGGAGACGGACCCTGGGACAAAACCGCACCCACACCCACCTCGGAAGCATCCACCTCAACAATAAAAGGTAAGGAAACATCGGGATGCACCAAGATGGGAGCAGACGCAAAACTCTCTTTAATCTTAGAAAAAGCTGCAAGCGCCTCCTCCGACCAAGAGGAAAAATCCGCCCCTTTTGGTCATGTCAGTGAGGGGTTTGACAACAGAGGAATAATTCAAAATGAACTTTCTGTAATAGTTCGCAAAACCCAGAAAGCGCATCAATGCCTTCTGATTCTCAGGAAGCTCCCACTCAAGCACAGCACGGACCTTCTCCGGATCCATGCGAAAACCAGAAGCAGAGAGGAGAAAACCCAGAAATTGAATCTCCGATACCATAAAAACACATTTCTCCAGCTTGGCGTACAATTTATTTTCTCGCAGAATCTGCATAACCTGAAAAGATGATCCTGATGAGTCCGAACATCAGGGAAAAATCAAAATATCATCAAGATACACCAATACAAATTTCCCCATTAAATGGTAGAAAATACTGTTAACAAAATGCTGAAAGACGGCCGGAGCATTCATCAAGCCAAAAGGCATAACGAGATTCTCGAAATGCCCCTCGGGGGTATTAAAGGCTGTTTTCCATTCATCCCCCTCTCTGACCCTGACCAGGTTGTACGCGCCTCTCAAATCCAATTTGGAAAAACCTTGGCCCCAACAATTTGGTTGAAGAGGTCCGGGATCAGAGGAAGGGGATAGGGATCGCGAATCGTGATCCGGTTCAGCTCCCTAAAATCTAGGCAAGGTCTCAGAGAGCCATCTTTCTTTTAACAAAAAAACCCGCGGCGACCGGTGATTTTGAGGGACGAATATGCCCCTTATCGAGACTCTCAGAGATATAGGTTCGCATTGCGATTCTCTCAGGTTGTGAGAGATTGTACAGGCGTGCTTTTGGCAGCTTGGCGCCGGGAATGAGGTTAATGGGACAGTCAAACTCCCGGTGAGGAGGTAGCTCCTGCACACCGCTCTCGGAAAACACGTCCGAGAAATCAGAGAGAAATGATGGCACAGACTTAGTAGATACCTCTGCAAAAGTCGCTGTGAGACAATTCTCTCTACAAAACTCACTCCACTCATTTATTTGCCTTCCTTGCCAATCAATAGTGGGGTTATGTTTAGTGAGCCAGGGTAACCCCAACACTAGAGGAGAAGGCAATCCGTTAAGGACAAAACAAGATATATCCTCCACATGAGTGTCACCTACAGCTAACCGGATATTGTGAACAATGCCCTTCAGGGATCTCTGTGAGAGTGGAGCAGAGTCAATGGCAAAAACAGGTATATCTTTTTCTAATGTGCAAACCCGAAAACCATGCATGGCTACAAATTGACTGTCAATAAGATTGACGGCCGCTCCACTATCAACAAAAATTTCACAAGAAATGACTTTACTCTCTAGCGCCACCCTGGCAGAAAGGAGAAAACGAGAACTGCAGGTCAGAGGAAAAGCCCCAATTCCTACATCAACTTTGCCCAAGGTAGCAGATGAAGCAGAGTTTGATGATTTTCCTTTTGAGGATTTTCTCTTATTATCACCCTTAGTAAAGTTCATGAATTCCCTAGAGGGACAAACATTTGCCAAATGACCAATGCCCCCACAACAAAAACACACCATTCTCTGAGGACTAAATCCTCCTTTATCAGGGGCAAGTCGACCTAGCTGCATAGGCTCCTCCTCAGAGGGGACCGAGACAGGATGAGGCCCCTGCACACTGAATGAGTCCGCACCACTGCCCCTAGAGTGACAATGGCTGGACCGAGAGGTCTCGTTTCTTTCTCTTAGACGCCTGTCAAGGCGTACCGCCAATGACATGGCAGACTCTAAAGATGTTGGTCTCTCATGGAAAGCAAACGCATCTTTCAATCTCTCTGAGAGACCATGACAGAACTGACTCGGAGTGCAGCATCATTCCAACCTGAATCAGCTGCCCATCTCCGAAATTCAGAACAATAAAGCTCTGCAGACAGTTTGTTCTGGCATAAAAACGTAAGTTAGATTCAGCCAGAGCAACACGATCCGGGTCATCATATATCTGCCCCAGGGCCACAAAAATCTTTCTGTGGATCGAAGGGAGGGATCCCCGATGGCAGTGAAAAAGCCCAAGTCTGAGCATTACCCCTGAGCAAGGAGATGACAATCCTCACCCTCTGCTCCTCATTACCAGAGGAACGGGGACACAAGCAAAAATGGAGTTTGCATGCCTCTCTGAAGCGAACAAAATTCTCACTGCCCCCGGAGAACGTTTCCGGAAGTGAGACCTTTGGCTCGCAACAGACTCCATGGGCCGGAGCCGAGCCCAATGCTTGAAGCTGAATTATAGATTGACGGAGATCCGCTACCTCCAAAGAAAGACCCTGCATGCGGTCAACCAGGTCAGAAAGCGGATCCATGTCAAAAGGACGGTTTCGGCGGATTATAATGTCACGGCTGTATGTGAGCAACAAGAGCATACACAGTGAATTAGCTACTGACCGGACCCAACCTAGGGAACATAAAGGGTGACCCCTGTCAGACCCTAAAAGCTCTCCCTATGCTGCTAAGCCCATGTCCAGATCCAGATGGTGGATCGAGACATGCCCGCGTACCTAAGGCTGATGACCACTGAAACCCCTACAGTAGTGGAAGGGGCACGGCCACCGGTGCCCTGCTCAGTATAAGGACGGAACCGGGTCGCCTCGGATCCAGTCAGCAAAACAAACAGAAACACACAATGTCTGCACACTTAACTGAAGGAGCTGCAGCAGCAGTGAAAACAGATCCAAACTCAGCAGACAATGTCCGAAGTACTTGCTTCAGCAGAACACAGGTCCAGAAAAGATATCACACCAGTGAAGATACTCAAGCGAGAGATACTGCTCAAATGAAGAAGTATAATCCGCACCGTACAAAGGAAAAGGGGTGATTTAAAGGCAGAGCAATCAAACACAGGAGGGACAGCTGGGAGGGAGGAAACAGAAAGTAAAGGCCTCATCACAGGGGCGGAGAAACAGAGCTGTGAGAACATCTCAAAGCTCTAGTAGTTACATCATCACAGGGGTGGAGAAACAGAGCTGTGAGAACGTCTCAAAGCTCTGGTAGTGACAGTAGTGCCACAGGCCTCATTCACAGACTTAGGGCCATGACAACCATACATAGGAGTTGAAGTTCACATCACAGCCAAGAAGCATTCATGCCTGCCAACAGTGTCACAGGCCTTACTCACAGACTCCGGCCAATGGCAACCATACATGGGAGTTGAAGTTGTCATCACAGCCAAAAAGGAATCATGTCTGCCTGCAGGGCCACAGGCCTTATTCAAACATTCAGGCCCACGGGACCCACAAAGAGGAGAGTTGAAATCATGCCAAGACAGTATCGATTTAACCCAGCAATGCCACAGGCCACATTCACAGATTCAGACCCATGGCACCCACAAAGAGGAGAGTTACAATCATGCCAAATTAGTATTGATTTAACCTAGCAATGCCACAGGCCTCAATTACTAATTTAGGAGGACCATCCATGGCACCCGCAAAGAGGAAAGCGGTCCCGTAACAGCAACACAGGCCTTAGGTCAACCTGCAATGGAACAGGCCATTATCATTTATGTAGGCCCTTGACACCCAGACAGAGGGTGTTTAATGTCTCCCACCAATGCAGCAAGCGATTAAACGAAATATAGGCCCCTGACAACCAGACAATGTAGAGGTCATTTGACAGTATAAAGAGTTTAATATCTCCCACCAATGCAGCAAGCGATGAAATGAAATAAATGGCCCCTGACAACCAGACAATGGGGCGGTTATTTGACAGTAAAAAGAGATTAATATCTCCCACCAATACAGCAGGCGATGAACAGGCGATTATCTGAAATGTAGGCCCCTGCCACCCAGACAGAGGAGAAAGGTCCCATAGCAGCAAAAGAGGCATCATGTTACCCACCATTGGAACAGGCCACTTTCAGTAATTTAAGCCCCAGCACCCAGAGGAGAGAGGTCTCATAGCAGCAAAACAGGCATCATGTTACCCACCAATGGAACAGCCCACTTTCAGTAATTTAGGCCCCAGCACCCAGACAGAGGAGAGAGCTCCCATAGCAGCAAAACAGGCATCATGTTACCCACCAATGGAACAGGCCACTTTCAGTTATTTAGGCCCCTGACACCCAGACAGAGGAGAGGTCATTTGACATCAAAAAGAGGTAATTGTCACGCACCGAAGCAGCAGGCGATTAGCTGAAATGTTGGCTCCTGGCACCCAAACAGAGGAGAGGTTCATTCAACTTGGTGTTGCCCCCTAAATAATGGTACAATAAAAAAAAAGAGGATTCAATAAAGAAGTGCCCTGGAGTACAAGAATGTATGGTTAAGAGTGAGGCAGTTATAAATGTATATTCTGCACAAGGGATGGACAGGTCCTGTGGGATCCATGCCTGGTTCATTTTTATGAACGTCAGCTTGTCCACGTTGGCTGTAATGACGCCCACTGCCATGCTAAATACACATTCAGACAATACACTGGCCGCAGGGCAGGCCAGCACCTCCAAGGCATAAAAGGCTAGCTCTGGCCATGTGAACAATTTGGAGACCCAGAAGTTGAATGGGGCCGAATCATCAGTCAGTATGTGGAGGCGTGTGCACACGTACTGTTCCACCATGTTGTTGAAATGCTGCCTCCTGCTAACACGTTCCCTATCAGCTAGTGGTGCAGTTAGCTGTGACGCTGTGAAAAAACGTTTCCACATCTCAGCCATGCTAACCCTGCCCTCAGAGGAGCTGGCCGTGACACAGCTGCGTTGGCGACCTCTTGCTCCTCCTCTGCCTTCGCCTTGTGCTTCCACTTGTCCCCACGTGTCCGTTGGGAATGCTCTCAGGAGCGCGTCTAACAGCATGTGCTTGTACTCGCGCATTTTCCTATCACACTCCAGTGCGGGAATTAAGGTGGGCACATTGTCTTTGTACTGAGGATGCAGCAGGGTGGCCACCCAGTAGTCAACACACGTTAAAATGTTGGCAACTCTGCTGTCGTTGCGCAGGCATTGCAGCATGTAGTCGCTCATGTGTGCCAGGCTGCCCAGAGGTAAGGACAAGCTGTCCTCTGTGGGAGGTGTATCGTCATCTTCCTCCGTTTCCCCACAGCCATGCACCAGTGATGGGCCCGAGCTGCGTTGGGTGCCACCCCACTCTGAACATGCTTCATCCTCATCCTACTCCACCTCCTCCTCCTCCTCGTCCTCCTCTTCCTCCAGTAGTGGGCCCTGGCTGGCCACAACCACAACTCCTGCGCGGTGTGGGGCCTGTCCCCCAAACACAGGAGTTTCAGAACGGCCTGCTGACATTTACCCCGGGCTGTGCTGAAGTTGGTGGTGAAGGTCTGTAGCTGACCATATGAGCAGGTGGAAGAAGAGGAGGAGGAAGCCGAGTAGGAGGAGGAGGCTACAGGAGGCAAAGAATGATGCCCTGCAATCCTTGGCGGCAGAAGGACGTGCGCCAAACAGCTCTCCGCCTGGGGTCCAGCCACCACTACATTTACCCAGTGTGCAGTTAGGGAGATATAGCGTCCCTGGCCGTGCTTACTGGTCCACGTATCTGTGGTTAGGTGGACCTTGCCACAGATGGTGTTGCGCAGTGCACACTTGATTTTATCCGATACTTGGTCATGCAGGGAAGGCAAGGCTCTCTTGGAGAAGTTATGGCTGGGAATGATATGGTGTGGGACAGCCACCGCCATCAGCTGTTTGAAGCTGTACGTGTCCACCAGCCTAAATGACAGCATTTCAAAGGCCAGTAGTTTAGAAATGCTGGCATTAAGGGCCAGGGATCAAGGGTGGCTAGGTGGGAATTTTTGCTTTCTCTCCAAGGTTTGTGAGATGGAGAGCTGAACGGTGCCATGTGACATGGTGGAGATGCTTGGTGATGGAGGTGGTGGTGTTGGTGGCACATACTCTTTTTGCTGGGCAAGGTGCCAACGTTCCTCCAGAGGTGAAGGAAGAGGCCACAGCAGCAGCAGAAAATGGAGCAGGAGGGGCCTGAGCCCTTTTTTTGTTTTGAAGGTGCTTACTCAACTGCAGCCCGTGTCTCGCATGTAGATGCCTGGTCATGCAGGTTGTGCTAAGGTTCAGAAAGTTAATGACTCGCGTCAGGCTCTGATGGCACAGCGTGCAAACCACTCGGGTCTTGTCGTCAGCACATTGTGTGAAGAAGTGCCATGCCAGGGAACTCCTTGAAGCTACCTTTGGTGTGCTCAGTCCCTGGTGGCGATGGCCAGTAGCAGGCGAACTCTCTTGGCGACGGCTGCTCTGCTTTTGCACCCTGCTCCCTCATTTGCTACGCTGTTGGCTCGGTCTCACCACTGCATCTTCCTCTGAACTCTGAAAATCAGTGGCACGACCTTCATTCCATGTGGGGTCTAGGACCTCAGCGTCCCCTGCATCGTCTTCCACTCAGTCTTCCTCCCTGACCTTCTGTTCGGTCTGCACACTGGAGAAAGACGCAGCATTTGGCACCTGTGTTTCATCATAATCAGAGATGTGCTGACTCTGCTGAGATGGTATTCCCATGTCCTCATCAGGAAACATAAGTGGTTGTGCGTCAGTGCATTCTGTGTCTTCCACCGCTGGGGCAGGGCTAGGTGGATGCCCTTGGGAATCCCTACCAGCAGATTCTTCTAACAGCATTAGAGACTGCTGCATAACTTGAGGCTCAGACAGGTTCCCTGATATGCATGAGGGTGATGTGACAGACTGATGGGCTTGGTTTTCAGGCGCCACCTGTGTGCTTTCTGCAGAAGACTGGGTGGGAGATAATGTGAACCTGCTGGATCCACTGTCGGCCACACAATCGACTAGCGCCTGTACTTGCTCAGGCCTTACTATCCTTAGAACGGCATTAGGCCCGACCAAATATCGCTGTAGTTTCTGGCGGCTACTGGGACCTGAGATAGTTGGTTCACTAGGACGTGTAGCTGTGGCAGAACAGCCACGTCCTCTCCCAGCACCAGAGGGTCCACTAACACCACCACGACCATGTCCGCGTCCCTTATTAGATGTTTTCCTCATTGTTGCTATTCACCACAATAAGGAAAAACTTATTTGGCCAATGTATAGAGTTAAAATTAAGGCCTTTTTTTACAGGCACCTAACACTATCTAGCTATCTATTTATGTATCATATTACACTAATACAGGCACAGCAAAAACCACAGATTTAGGGGAATATCAATTTTAGGCCTAGTGTTAGGCCCTGGCTGAAAGGTATCCTTTTACAGACAGAATTATACTTGGAGATACACAATAGCGTGTGCAAATATAGAGGATTACGCTTTCTGGCCTTGTATTTAGACACTTAAAGGCAGATTTATCATTGTTGTTAGTCTGGTTTTTGGCGTCAAAAAGTCGCAAAAATTTGCGCAGTTGATGGTTTTATGCAATTTTTTGCGACTTTTTAATGATTTACGCCAGCCACTCCATTTTTCAAAATATGGGCGTGTTGACATATTTAAATGACATTCAAGTTACAGTTACTATTGCGACTTTTGTTATAGTCGCAAAAAAGGCGCAAAAAATTGCGCAAAACCACTCCACTCAAGAGTATGCTTAAATTCCTCCAATTGTCACAGTTGCTTTAAATTTAACTAGCAACAGAAATGAATCGTTTTTTACTTACCTTAGCTATGGCGCTTTCTAAATTATTGAAGTTCCATATGAAATTGTTGAAATCAATTAAATACTTTTATTTTGATTTTAATGCAAAGTTTTTGTTTTCACAAATTTTTGGAAAATGTAATGTCAAATAAAATTGAAAATATGAATTAATTAACCTTGTGGTTCGATTATTTCCCTTAAACGTTATGAATCCAAAAGGTGTCAGCATTTATCTTTGTGGATTGACATTTCCGTATATTTACAGAATTTCTAATTAATAATTTCTAGCCTATCTTATTACTGGTTTACATTTCGAAGCTTTATAAGATGCAAAGCAAACATATAAAGCATGAGTCTCTGCTTTCGTTGTTTAGCAAAAGTAGTCGTTCGCTTCTTTACTCTAATCCATAGTCCTCTTATGCATGTGAGTGGTGCTCCATATGGCACTGACCTTACATTTGTCTTAAATTTCGCTGCAAGCAATGCGACTTTTACATTCATTTGCCGTGCGACTTTTTTAAAAATGCGACTTTTTAGCCAGAATCTTGGAGATAGAAAAACTAGCATTGGGCATTCCAGATTTATCAAAGTTAAAAACTAACCTACATAAATCAGACTTTGAAAAAACTGACTTTAACAAGAGAAGAATGTAGAGTAGGTTTAACAACTAATGATAAATCTGCCTTTCTGTGTAATATACCCTTTTACGGACAGAAATACACTTGGACATGCACAATAGCATGTCCAAATATAGAGGGTTATGCTTTCAGCACTTGTATGTAGACCTTGAGTGCAATATACCCTTTTACGGACAGAAATACACTTGGAGATGCACAGTAGCGTGTGCAAATTTAGAGGATTTATTTTTCAGGCGTTGTATTTAGACGCTGACACACTGAATGTATTATACCCTATTGCGGACAGAATTACACTTAGAGAGGAACAGCGGAAAGCACAGATGTTTAGGATTTCCATTTCAGGGATTTTTTTAAATCACAGAAAAAAATCTATCCTTTTACGGACAGTATTACACTTGGACAGCCACAGCTGGAACCCCAGATTTAGGGGTTTGATATTTTGGCAATTGAATTTCACCCCACATAAAAAATCTATCCTTTGACGGACAGTATTAAACTTAGCCAGCCACAGCTGGAACACCAGATTTAGGGGATTAGTATTTTGGCAATTGAATTTCACCCCAGAAAAAAATGTAACCTTTGACGGACAGTATTAAAGTTAGCCAGCACAGCTGGAACACGAGATTTAGGGGATTGGTATTTTAGCAATTGAATTTCACCCCAGAAATAAAATCTATCCTTTTACAGACAGTATTACACTTGGTCAGCAACAACTAAATCCACTGATTTAGGGGATTGGTATTTTGGCAATTGAATTTCACCCCAGAAATAAAATCTATCCTTTTACGGACAGTATTACACTTGGCCAGCAACAGCTGAAACCACTGATTTAGGGGATTAGTATTTTGGCAATTGAATTTCACCCCAGAAAAAAAATCTATCCTTTTACAGACAGTATTACACTTGGCCAGCAACAGCTGAAACCACTGATTTAGGGGGTTGGTGTTTTGGCAATTTAATTTCACCCCTCAAAAATTATAGCAATTTCTATCCTGTGTTTCAAGGTGTGACAATAAGCACAACCCCTGATGTAGGATTTTGCAAAAAAAAAAAGCCTACTATTGAACCCAAAAATGTATGTTGAACTTGGTGGCAGCTCAAAACATGTGCTGGTGCACCACAAGTCACAAAATGGCCACCGATCACCCCAGAAAAAAGTGACAGAAAAATGCTCTGGGCAGCCTAAAAACCAGTGAGCAATGAACTAACAGAAGTTGAATGATTCACAGCTGTAGATCTATCACTTCATTAAGTGGTTTTGCTGAGTCTTCCCTGCCTAATCTCACCCTCAAAGCAGCTGCATCCTATCCCTACTCTAATCAGAGCAGAGTGATGGGCGGCGCTACGTGACTCCAGCTTAATTAGAGGCTGGGTCACATGCTGCACTTGGCCAATCACAGCCATGCCATTAGTAGGCATGGCTGTGATGGCTTCTTAGGGCAAGAAGTAAAACGCTAGCTGATTGGCTGCTGTGCAGCCCTTCAGAAAGCAGGAAGAAATCGCCGAACAACGGACCCAAACTTTTTTGAAAATGTTCGGGTCCGTGTCCCGAACACCCCAACATTCATTACAAACCCAAACTGTCACAGTTCGGGCTCGCTCAACTCTACATGTGACCCTTTGCTCTAATTTTTTTTTAGTGTCTGTTTGTTTAAAGACATTTTCTGATACAAATTCAAAAACATTTTGGATGACATTTGTTAAATTAGTTGCACAAATGACAAGGTTATTTCCTGGCAAATAAGCACAAATAATTTTGTACAAAGTGCATTTGCCAAGAATCTCACATTTATACCATAGCATTAGCATTTTACATTTTCTATAGTGAGTACGGCACTATGTATTGTATTTACTTTATTATTTGTGTTTGCAGAGTGCTGTTGCATTGTTTGTTTTTCTCTTTTGTACTTCCAGCCATGATGAAATGCACCTGCACACTGAGATGTGCTGACTAACCCCAATTTTTCTTTCCTTGCAGTCTGCATTAGAGGTGTGGTTGCCTCCATTCATTGTGCACTCTTGATTAACCTGTCCGCCCCATGGGCTGATTTTAATCAGTTCAAGTATAAAGTTGTGTCCTGCTCTCCCTCTATTTATTGGAGGCCGTTTGGCACCAGGAGGTGTGGAATACAGAGGGGGCTCAGCATGTATGTCGAACCTGCATGTCGAAATTGAATGAAGGCCATTATGGCACCAGTGGAGGTAGTATTTAGTGTAGGTTCCTGTCCTAAAGAGATCGCCTTCATGCTGTCAAGGTTATCTCCTGGCGGACAGGCACAAATAATTTTGTACAAAATGTATTTGCCAAAAATCTCACATTTATAACGCATGATTAACATTTTACATTTTCTATATTAAGTATTGTACTATTGTATTTACTTTATTATTTGTGTTTGCAGAGTGACGTTGCATTGTTTGTTTTTTGCTTAAGGTTATTTCCTAGTTCAACGTCTGTTGTTATCCTTTACAAAATTTCCATCAGTTTGTATGCCACATTGGGACTTGTGATAAATCTTTCTAAAATTGTAGCTGCGCCCACAAAACCTTCGGCCGCCCCTTATTAAATGTAAACTGCCAGGCACGGTGCAAATCACACAAAAAATGGCTCAAATACATCATAAGTTTGGCGCAAATGTCTACTCCATTGACAAAACTGTCAAAAACACTCCAGTTTTCCGGCTCAGCACATTTGATACACTAGCCCTAACGTTTACACCATCAGTTTGTTAGCTTAGGGTGCTTTCAAACTAGCTTTATTCTTTTCCGCTATTGGAATCCAGTAAAGGGTCTCAATACCAGAAAAAAACGCTTCCGTTTTGTCCCAATGCATTCTGAATGGAAAGCAATCTGTTTAGTATGCATCAGGACGTTTTCCGTTCCGTCTCTTGTATGGCAATTGACCGGAAAAAATACTGCAGCTTGCTGGGGTATTCTTTCCGGTCAAAATTCCGGAACACTACCGCACTTGCCAGATCCTGCATTAATTTCCGTTGAAATTCATTAATGCCGGATCTGGTACCAAGGGTTTCGGAAATTGCCGCATCGCCGGATACATTTTCTTCTGATCTGCGCATGCGCAGTTCTTTCTAACTTTGAAAAATGTAATACCGGATCCGTTATTCCGGATAATAGCGGAAATACGGATCCGGTTTTTCAATGAATAAGTCTAATGGATCCGGCAAAAAAGCTTTCGGTTTGTATACGTTTCCAGAACTGCCTGCTGGATCCCAACAACGCTACCCTTATACTACTTTCACACTAGTGTTTTATTTTTCCGGTATTGAGATCTATCATAGGGGCTCAATACCGGAAAAAAATGCTTCAGTTTTGTCCCCATTCATAGTCAATGGAGACAAAACTGAACTGAACAGAACGGAATGCACCAAAATGCATTCTGTTCCGTTTAGTTGCGTTCCCATACTGGAGAGCAAACCGCAATATGTTGGCACATTTTTGGAGTAAGGCTACTTTCACACTAGCATTTTTACTGGATCCAGCAGGGCTCAGCAAAAAAGCTTCTGTTACTGATAATACAACCCTCTGCATCCGTTATGAACAGATCCGGTTGTATTATCTTTAACATTGCCAAGACGGATCCAGCATGACCCTCAATGCAAGTCAATGGGGATGGATCTGTTTTCTCTTCCACAATCTGCCACAATAGAAAACGGATCCGTCTTTCATTGACTTTCAATGACGGATACGTCTTGGCAATGTTAAAGATAATACAACCTGATCCGTTCATAACGAATGCAGATGATTATATTATCAGTAATGGCTGAACCCTGCCGGATCCACTAAAAATGCCAGTGTGAAAGTAGCCTTACTCCAAAAATGTGCCAACATTTTCTGAGCCTGGGTTTTTAATTGAGAAATGTTATGGCACCTGTTACTCCACTTCATGAAATAAAATGACAGGGGTGTTTCAGGCACAGCACTATGAAGTGCCTTTTGCGCTGTGGCATTAGAAGAATTTTGATATCTCTGACCTTTTAGTCTAACCAGACTGTGTGTTACTCTGTAATTCCTCTAGCGCCGTTCTATGGAAGCAGTAGGTTTAACCGCTTCAGCCCCCCTAGCTTAAACACCCTTAATGACCAGGCCACTTTTTACAATTCCGCACTACACTACTTTCACCGTTTATTGCTCTGTCATGCAACTTACCACCCAAATTAATTTTACCTCCTTTTCTTCTCACTAATAGAGCTTTCATTTGGTGGTATTTCATTGTTGCTGACATTTTTACTTTTTTTGCCATTAATACAAATTTAACGACATTTTTGCAAAAAAATGACATTTTTCACTTTCTGTTGTAATTTTTTTTTAAAAACTACATTTCTATATAAATTTTCTCTAAATTTATTGTTCTACATGTCTTTGATAAAAAAAAGTCCAATAAGTGTATATTTATTGGTTTGGGTAAAAGTTATAGCGTTTACAAACTATGGTGCAAAAAAGTGAATTTCGGCATTTTGAAGCAGCTCTGACTTTCTGAGCGCCTGTCATGTTTCTTCAGGTGCTAGAATGTCAGGATAGTATAAATACCCCCCAAATGACACCATTTTAGATAGAAGACACCCCAAAGTATTCGCGGAGGGGCATGATGAGTTCATGTATCATTTCATTTTTTTTCACAAGTTAGCGGAAAATGACACTTTCTGAGAAAAAAAAAAAAAAAAAGTTTCAACTTCTGATAATTTTTGGCAAAAAATAAAATAAATCTCAGACGGACTCACTATGCCCCTCAGTGAATACCTTGGAGTGTCTACTTTCCGAAATGGGGTCATTTGTGGGGTGTGTTTACTGTTCTGGCATTTTGGGCGGGGCTAAATTGTGAGCCGCCATGTAAAACCTAAAGGTACTCGTTGGAATTTGGGCCCCTTTGCACACCCAGGCTGCAAAAAAGTGTCACTTATGTGGTATCGCCGTACTCAGGAGAAGTAGGGCAATGTGTTTTGGGGTGTATTTTTATATATACCCACACTTTGTGTGAAAAATATCTCTGTAAACGACAACTTTTAAAAATTTTTATACAAAGTTGACAATTTACAGAGATATTTCTCTCACCCAACATGGGTATATGTAAAAATACACCGCAAAACACATTTCCCTACTTCTCCTGAGTACTGGCGATACACATGTGCTACTTTGCAGCCTGGTGCTAAAGGCCCTAAACCAATGTACCTTTAGAGTTCACAGGGCATTTTTACGCATTTGGATTCCAGACTTCTTCTCACGCTTTAGGGGCCCCTAAAATGCCAGGACAGTATAAATACCCCACATGTGACCCCATTTGGAAAGAAGACACCCAAGGTATTCCGTGAGGGGTATGGTGAGTTCATGTAAAATTTTATTTTTGTCACAAGTTAGTGGAATATGAGACTTTGTAAAAAACAAAACAAAAAAAAAAATATATCAATTTCCGCTAACTTGTGCTAAAAAATAAAAATTCTGTGGACTCGCCATGCCCCTCACGGAATACCTTGGGGTGTCTTCTTTCCAAAATGGGGTCACATGTGGGGTATTTATACTCACCTGGCATTTTAGGGGCCCCTAAAGCGTGAGAATCCAAATGCATAAAAATGGCCTGTGAAATCCTAAAGGTACTCATTGGTTTTAGGGCCCCTTTGCGCACCCAGGCTGCAAAAAAGTGTCACTCATGTGGTATCTCCGCAATTGCGGACAAGAAAAAGCATTTTCTATATAGTTCTGGCAATGTGCGGATCTGCAAAATGCGGAAAGCACATTGCCGGTGTCCGTGTTTTGAGGATCTGCGGATCGGATCTGCGGATCTGATATGGACGTCTGAATGGAGCCTTACAAGGGGTGTGATCAATGACAGGGGGTGATCAGGGGGTCTAGATGGGGTGATCAAGGGGTTAATAGGTGAGGGGGTGGGGGTGGGGTTAGTGTAGTGTTTGGTGCAACTTTACAGTGTTACCTGGTCCTCTGGTGGTCGATCCCAGCAAATGGGACCACCAGAGGACCAGGTAGCAGCTATATCAGACGCTGTTCACAAAACAGCGTCTGATATAGCTGTTTGATGCGATTTAATTCGCATCTACAGCCTGCCAGCGATGGATCATCGCTGGCAGGCTGTAGCCTAACTGCCGAGACGCGCTTCACTGTGAACGCGCGCGCGTTCACAGGAAGTCTCGGCTCTCACGAGATGACGCGCCGAAGCGTCATCTCAGAGCTACAGGACCGCCCGCAGGACGCATCCCTGCGTTAGGCGGTCCTGTAGCGGTTAAAAAGCAAACCAAATGCTTGAAATAACTTATTTATTAACTTCAAAGTTTCTTCATATATAAAACTGCCACCTCCGCAGCAGATAGTCCATGTACAAAACACGTGTTGAATAAAGTATCACAAAATGGCGGTTCAACTTTTCAATCTTGTCATTCAACATAAAATGTAAAATCTCTTCATTATCTGTACTCTAACTTTAAGTTATTTAACCCCTTAAGGACCCAGCATTTTTTTACCTTAAGGACCAGGCCATTTTTAGCAAATCTGACATGTGTCACTATATGTAGTAATAATTTAAAAATGCTTTTACTTATCCAGGCCATTCTGAGATTGTTTTCTCGTCACATATTGTACTTGATGATAGTGGTAAAGCTGAGTCAAAAAATTTCATTTTTATTTATAAAAATATACCAAATTTACAAAAAAAAATGAAAAATTAGCAAATTTCAATTTCTCTACTTTTATAATAGATAGTAATAACGTCAAAAACAGTTATTACTTTACATTCCCTATATGTCTACTTCGTGTTTGGATCATATTGGGATCAAAATGCTATTTTATTTTGGGGACGTTAGAAGGCTTAAAAGTTTAGAATCAAGTCTTGACATTTTTCAGAAAATTTCCAAAACCCACTTTTTATGAATCAGTTCAGGTCTGAAGTCATTTTGTGAGGCTTACATAATAGAAACCACCCAAAAGTGACCCCATTTTAGAAACGACACCCCTCAAGATATTTAAAACTGATTTTACAAGCTTTGTTAACCCTTTAGGTGTTCCACAAGAATTAATGGAAAATGGAGATGAAATTTCACAATGTAACTATTTTGTCAGATTTTCCATTTTAATAATTTTTTTTCAGTAACAAAGCAAGGGTTAACAGCCAAAAATAACAATATTTATTGCCCTAATTCTGTAGTTTATAGAAACACCCTATATGTGGTCATGAACTGCTCTACTGGAACACGGCAGGGCGCAGAAGGAAAGGAATGCCATACAGTTTTTGAAGGCAGATTTTTGTTGGATTGGTTTTTTAACACTATGTCCCATTTGAAGCGGCCTGATGCCCACCAAGAGTAGAAACTCCAAAAAAAGACCCCATTTTGGAATCTACGTGATAAGGTGGCAGTTTTGTTGCTACTATTTTAGGGTACATATGATTTTTGGTTGCTCTGTAGTAAACTTTTTGTGAGGCAAGGTAAGAAAAAATAGCTGTTTTGGCACCGTTTTTATTTCTGGTTATTTACAATTAGTGATGTCGTGAACATAAAATTTTCCGTTCGAGAATGGCGAACGCGAACTTCTGCAAATGTTCGCGAACGGGCAAACCGGGCAAACCGCCATAGACTTCAATAGGCAGGCGAATTTTAAAACCCACAGGGACTCTTTCTGGCCACAATAGTGATGGAAAAGTTGTTTCAAGGGGACTAACACCTGGACTGTGGCATGCCGTAGGGGGATCCATGGCAAAACTCCCATGGAAAATTACGTAGTGGACGCAGAGTCGGGTTTTAATCCATAGAGGGCATAAATCAACTGACATTCCTAAATTGTTTGGAATAACATGCTTTAAAACATCCAGTGTGTGTATACGATCAGGTATGATGTTGTAACGATCAGGTAGTGTAAGGGTTACACCCGCTTCACAGACATTGACAGACCAAACTCCCCTTTTAATGCACCGCAAACAGTCCATTTGCACAACGGCAAACTCCCCATTTGCACAAGGTTGGATACCAAGCTAGCCATGTCCCGGTGATGTCATTGAAGGTTTCTTCCTCCACCCAGCCACGTACAACACCAAGGGTCCCCGGAAGGTGAATTGAATTGATTTTTTGAATGGGGAGATGGTTAAAAAAACGCTGTCTCCCTCCCCTTTGTTTTTATCCACGGTTACTGCGTCTGCACCATGCAATTTACTGTCACACCCGATATGAGTGGTATTTTCTGTAGTACTATTCTCATCAGTTTAATCCCTCTAACGTCCCCAATCTGGGGTCCATTTATTGAATAGATTTTTCGAATGGGGAGATGGTTAAAAAAACACTGGCTCCCTCCACTCTATTTTAATCCACGGTCACTGCGTCTGCGCCATGCAATTTACTGTCACACCCCATATGAGTGGTATTTTCTGTAGTACTATTGTCATCAGTTTAATCCCTTTAAAGTCCCCAATCTGGGGTCCATTTATTGAATAGATTTTTTGAACGGGGAGATGGTTAAAAAAATGCTGGCTCCTTCCACTCTGTTTTAATCCACGGTCACTGCGTCTGCGCCGTGCAATTTACTGTCACACCCCATATGAGTGGTATTTTCTGTAGTACTATTCTCATCAGTTTAATCCCTGTTACATCCCATATCAGGGATTGCCTTTTGTGAAAAAAAATTTAGGCCGGGTACCTTCGACTGCCTTCACAGTGACAGACCAAACTCTTATACACCAAACTGAATTGATTTCAGGAACCGGGAAATGGAAAAAGCAGCTTGGACGGTCCTCTTACTCCCAAATTGGGGCACTGCGCGTGCACAGAGCAATGTGCTTTGACACCATATATATGTGGTGTCTTAACTAGTACTATTCCTATCAGGTTAATCCCTGTTACGTACCCTATCCGGGGACGTGTGTCGAATTGATTAAACATTGTTGAATTAACGAACCATTACGACATCATGAAATAATTTAGTTCTGAGCTCTGTACTTGCTTTGTCTTGGAATTGATGGGGATTTTTTTAATTGTCTGCATTATTTCTTATAAACTATTAAGAGACTTTATTATGATTTTTTATTTTATGTATTAAAAACCCATACAACTTTAAAAAAAAAAGGTAAATTAATGTTTTTTCTAAGAAATTTTATCCAGCCATCCAATCGCTTTTGGTCTGACCATAATGAAGCAACGGCCTTATCATTTGGGGTGTGGCAACATTGCCAACACACTCATAGAGGTGATGATTGCTTCATTGTGATACGCAAGCCCCTTCACCATAACAAAGTAACGATCACGAAGGGGAATTGACACTTGTACGTGCCTTTTTTTTTTGTTTTGTTTTTGCAGCCACAGTGCTGCAGCATAGGACAGAAAAATTAGCATGTACACATGCCTGAAAAATAATGACATTGTTGCAGCCGCTATTGTAGCAGCGGCCGGAAAAATTTATGTTTTCCAGGCAGAAAAGTGACAAACATTGCGGCTTGAACCCTAGTTGGTGGTGGAGAATTCACAAAAGTCATCCAGTATGCAGACATTAAATACAGCAGCGTGGGGTCCATTTTGAGGTCAAGGCATGTAATCAGGCCTTTTGTCAGTCAAACGTATCCCCCACTGTCAGTCCCTTCGGGATCCATGCCTCATTCATCTTTATGAAGATGAGGCAATCAACACTTTTTTGACCGAGGCGACTTCTCTTGTCAGTGACAATGCCTCCTGCTGCACTGAAGATCCTTTCTGACAGGACACTTGAAGCAGGGCAGGCCAGAAGTTCTATCGCAAACTGGGATAGCTTTGGCCACAGGACAAGCCTGCACACCCAGTAGTGAAGGGGTTCATCGCTTCTCAGAGTGTCGATATCTGCTGTTAAGGCGAGGTAGTCTGCTACCTGTCGGTCGAGTCGTTCTCTAAGGCTGGATCCCGAAGGGCTGTGGCGATGTGTAGGACTGAAAAAGCTCCGCATGTCCTCTATCAACAACACATCTGTAAATTGTCCAGTCCTTGCCGCCGTGGTAGGAGGAGGATTACACTCACCTCTTCCCTTGTTAGATTCCCGTTGTGCTGTGACATCCCCCTTATAAGCTGTGCAAAGCATATTTTTTAGTTTGGTTTTGAACTGCTGCATCCTTTCCGACTTTCGGTAATTTGGTAACATTTCTGCCACTTTCTGCTTATATGGGGGTCTAGTAGCGTGGCCACCCAGTACAGGTCGTTCTCCTTCATCCTTTTTATACGAGGGTCCCTCAACAGACATGACAGCATGAAAGACCCCATTTGAACAAGGTTGGATGCAGAGCTACTCATTTCCCAATCCTCGTCCTCACTGATGTCATTGACGGTCTGTTCTTCCTCCCAGCCACGTACAACACCATGGGTCCCAGATAGGTGACAACAACGAGCACCCTGGGGTGCCTGCTGTGGTTGGTATTCCTCTTCCTCAAAGCCACCACATTCTTCCTCTGACTCCTCTTCCTCATACTCCTCTTCCAGCAGGTCCGGCAAGCGATGATGACAAGGCTGTTTCTGGTGGTGATGGTGACCACAACTCTTCCTCTTCACGCTCATCTACAGCCTGATCCAGCACTCTTCGCAGGGCACGCTCCAGGAAGAAAACAAATAGGATGAGGTCGCTGATGGTGCCTTCGGTGCGACTGACTAGGTTTGTCACCTCCTCAAAAGGACGCATGAGCCTACAGGCATTGCGCAAGAGCGTCCAGTAACGTGGCAAAAAAATTCCCAGCTCCGCAGAGGCTGTCCTAGCACCCCGGTCATACAAATACTCAATGATAGCTTTTTCTTGTTGGAGCAGGTGGTCGAACATTAGGAGTGTTGAATTCCAACGTGTCGGGCTGTCGCAAATCAAGTGCCTCACTGGCATGTTGGTTCGCCGCTGAATATCGAAAAGGTGCGCCATGGCCGTGTAGGAAGGAACGCCTGAAATGGCCACACACCTTCCTGGCCTGCTTGAGGACGTCCTGTAAGCCTGGGTACTTAGACACAAAGCGCTGTATGATGAGATTCAACACATATGCCATGCACGGCACATGTGACAACTTTCCCAAATTCAATGCCAACAACAAATTTGTTCGATTGTCACACACCACTTTGCCGATCTCCAGTTGGTGCGAGGTCAGCCACTGATCCACCTGTGCATTCAGGGCGGACAGGAGTGCTGGTCCTGTGTGGCTCTCTGCTTTCAGGCAAGTCAACCCCAAGACAGCGTGACACTGTCGTATCCGGGATGTGGAATAGCCCCTGGGGAGCTGGGGGGATTCAGTTGATGTGCAGCCAGACGCCGCAGCAGAAGAGGACTCAGCCAAGGAGGATATCGAAGAGGATGGAGTAGGAGTAGAGGAGGTGGCAGTAGGTCTGCCTGCAAGTCGTGGCAGTGTCACCAACTCCGCTGAGGAGCCACGCATTCCATGCTTGTTAGCCGTCAGCAGGTTGACCCAATACGCAGTGTACGTGATATACCAGCCGTGACCGTGCTTTGCAGACCAGGTATCAGTGGTCATATGGACCCTTGCCCCAACACTGTATGCCAGAGATGCCATGACTTCCTTTTCAATGACATTGTAGAGGTTTGGGATTGCCTTTTTTTAAAAAAAATTCGTCCGTGGAGCTTTCCACTGTGGTGTCCCAATAGCGACAAATTTTTTGAAGGCTTCAGACTCCACCAGCTGGTATGGTAAAAGCTGGCGGGCTAAGAATTCCGTCAAGCCAGCTGTCAGTCGCCGGGCAAGGGGGTGACTCTGTGACATTGGCTTCTTACGCTCAAACATGTCCTTGACAGACACCTGACTGTGGGCAGATGAGCAGGAACTGCTGAAGGTGAGAGGCGGAGTGGCGGTTGGTTGAGAGGGGGCAGGGAGGACAGCAGTGGTTGACGTGGCTGAAGATGCTGGACCAGGAGGAGCATTGTGGCTTTGAGTTTGTGTGCTGCTTGTACTTGTGTTGATCCCATACGCGTTTGTGATGTGAGATCATGTGCCTTCGCTAAGCAGTTGTACCGAGGTGGGTGTTGGACTTCCCACGACTCAGTTTCTTTTGGCACAGGTTGAAAATGGCATTGCTGTTATCCGAGGCAGACACACACAAAAAATGCCCAACTGCTGAGCTTTGCAATGACGGCATTCTGGTGGTGGCAACAGCATGCGTTGACTGGCGTGCTGTCTGGCTGACCCCGGGTGCCGATACATGCTGTCTGACTGTGCCACTAACTCCTTGCGATGACCTCCCCCTGCTTCCAACTCGTCTCCTCCTTCTCTCTGTCTCCCCTTCTGAACTTTCCCCCTCTTCTTCTCTTCGAGCAGGCACCCACGTGGCATCCGTGGACACATCGTCATTGTAACAAAATCTGAGGTAGATAGATATATAGATAGATAGATAGATAGATTTTTCCTAAACTTGCAACATCAATAACTGATTGTACTGTATATCAGGGTCTTTGGATCTATTAAGGACATGCATATTGTACTTTCAGGTGCCAACCAGTCTGAAAGTATATGGGAAGCCCCCACTTAGCACTGGCCTGCTAATTACAAGCCATTTGGGCATCCTAATGAAGACCTGGGAGGGGATACTTAAAATGCACAGCCACTCCAGACATGTTAGCTACTAGACCAGTTGGTGGTCTGACCCATGCAGTAGATTAATGTAATAATATCTAAAAAACCATAACTCCGACCTAATAACTCCGTCCTAACTTTATTTTTTTTAACTTCTATACTTCTATTCTCACTTTATGTTTTGTCCCACTATGGGACTTCAAGGTTTCAGGGTCGGATCTCTGTTTCAATACAGCACATTACATCTGTTTGCATTGTAAGACACTAACAGTTGCCTAGGAGACCCAGCCCTGGGGCTGGATCTCCTGGGCTTCCGTAGCTGGCAGTCCAGATGCCTGTTGAAGGCATCGCGGCTGTCAAAACAACCATCCGGTCCCTGTCGCCGCAGCATCGGGGACCCGATGGGGATGTACAAGCTGCCGCAAACTTCCTGTATGCTGCGGTCAGCGCGACCGTGGCACACAGGGGGTTAATCCGCCAGCATCAGTGTTTTCACTGATGCTGGCGGATACAGCAGGGGTCCGGCTGTCAGTATCAGACTGACCCCTGCTGCTGATCGCGGCAGGACGTGTGGGGCAGTGCATTAACCCTAGGACAAAATGCTCGTACTAGTGCATTGAGTAGCGTCAAGTGAGGACGAGCATTCTCGTCCTAGGTCCTGGAGGGGTTAAGCACTTTATGATCTCTCTGAGAGGTATATCTGAGGTTTAACCAATAGTTCTACTTGCTCAACTTGTTTTGCAGTTGCTCTATACAATTGCTTTGAGCAGTTTGTTTGAACTTTTTGCAGATTGCTTTTCTTTGGTAAGTAGTTAGCCGTTTGGTGGAACTGCAAGTAAACACATATAACCAGTTCAGTATACAGTTCTAATCACTACATTAACAATAAGAACATTATAACTCTTCTAAATACCTATTTTGGCCTCTTTGCTTCCATAAAACGGGAGTGAATGTTTGTTCTGCTCCTCTCCTCTGATGAATAATGAATTCTAGCAGCTCCTGCTAGGGAATTTGCCACAGACTAAGTGTGAGACTGGCTGTGATTGGCCAAGACTCCTGCTCAATGACAACAGCTTAACTCTATGCGTTCTGTTAATAATTGTGCTGTGTCATTGAGCTTACCTTACAGTCATATAATGAATCTTAAAGGCATATTATCTTTTCTGCTTCTGTGAACGCAATATATAACTGTTACATGACACCCAAAAACATGAAGTCACGGTAAATAACTCTGCTTTTGTCTTTAACATATAAACATATGAACTGTATTAAGGTTATTGGCAGGTCTAGCTGTATAAGGTATATAGGTATGACCTGTATAGGTCATGGCTGGCCAGCTACAAGGGGAATGAGGTTTGATTGTCAGAATCCTTCACTAAAACCACTGGAAAAAACACTATGGTCTTCAATTAATCACATGTATAAAAACGACTTCTGCTTGGGAAATTTATGTTAATGTTTGAAGTCAGTTTTGAATGTTATTCAGTTCTACAGTTCTAATACCTTCATATTCCTCATAGGGGACAAATATTGTTTCATCTTGCACAGTGACCAACACCTTCTTAGTGTAAAAAAGATTCAAAGGGGGAGATTTAACAAAACTTTTGGAAAGGAAACCTGGCTTAGCTGCCCATAGCATCCAATCAGATTCCACTTTTCATTTTCCAAGGGAGCTCTGAAAAATGAGAGGTAGAATCTGATTGGTTTCTATGGACAACTAAACCAGTTTTCCTTTACATCACTTTTGAAAAATCTCCCCCATAATGTTTGCAAGAATGTGCAAGAATTACTGTAAGCTGGCCTTCCCTCCAACAGTTTGAATTCTGATTTTAATTGTATGTGTACATTCTGATTTGTAAAGTGCAAGATAATATGTTTGAGTGCTTATTAAAGATGTCTTAAAAGGTTTGTCTCTACTTGGAGACAACAACCACTATAGTTCTACTCCTAACTTGTGCCCCTTATCAAGAAAAAAAATCTCCATTCACCTGTCTGCAGTCTCTTATTGTCCCCGCAGGACCAGGAAGCGGCGTGGTCCTGTGACTGTTGCGGTCAATCACAGGCCTCAGCCATCACAAGTATTTGAATGATACCTCACATCTGGAGCGACACTTAGGGAACAGAGCAGCAGCCGGATCACGGAGATGGGATTGGTGTTTTTTTTTTTTCTTGCTTAAGGGCACTGGTTAGGATCATAGGGGTTGTCAGCTCCAAGGCCGAAAAACCTCTTTAATATTCTATTTTATACAACTTGACATTGTAATTGTTGAGTCAGCTGAATACACATCCCTAATTGATCAGCATAATTGATTCTTTAACAAACAGAAACATTGATAAATATACAGAGCTTTCTGCCAGAAGTGGCTTTATATCCAATGCTGAAACGATTTGACATTCATGGATTTTTGTGTAATTTGCAAGTTAAAAAAATATTATTATACATACAAGTATAAACACGTGTGGTGGAACAATGAACATAACAGTAAGCAGAATGTTCTATGAAATGTCAAAAGCAGCACATATGAAACTATATATAGTAGACAAAACAGCTGCAATCACCACAAGTTCTTTTGTGATGCACAGAGGCCCATCTCTATATTTGTATATATATATATATATATATATATATATATATATATACATACACACACACAGTGCTGCCCATAATTATTCATACCACTGGCAAATTTTGACTTAAAGTTACTTTATTCAACCAGCAAGTAATTTTTGGACGGGAAATGACATCGGTGTCTCCCAAAAGATAATAAGACGATGAACAAGAGGCATTATTGTGGAAAAAAAAAACATTTCTCAGCTTTTATTTACATTTGAGCAAAAAGTGTCCAGTCCAAAAGTATTTATACCCTTCTCAATAATCAATAGAAAAGCCTTTATTGGCTATTACTGCAATCAAATGCTTCCTATTTTTGCAGACCAACTTTTTGCATGTCTCCACAGTTATTTTTGCCCATTCATCTTTTGCAATGAGCTCCAAATCTTTCAGGTTGGAGGGTCTTCTTGCCATCAGTATTAGAAGAAACAAAAGCGGCTCCCAACACGAATAGATGTCCTCTTTAAAACTTCTCCTTTATTGCAATTCATAACAGCAGACACATCCACATCGTATGCAGTGATCGATAACGCGTTTCGGACATACAGTCCTTAGTCGTAACAATGTATCATGTTGGTGAGCACTATTTAAGTGTGCTTTGACCCATCCTCCCAAAATAGGGGGGAGGGGAAAAGCTACTTTATTGGTCACTCCATCATGATAACACCTGTTACCTAAATACACATCAAAATTCTTCTTGCCATCACCCTGTTATTTAGCTCTCTCCACAGATTGGATTCAAGTCTGGACCCTGGCTGGGCCATTACAAAACGTGTTTGTCTGCTAACCATTTCTTCACCACTTTTGCTGTGTGTTTTGGGTCATTGTCATGCTGAAATGTCCACTTGTGCCCAAGGCCAAGTTTCTCTGCAGACTGCCTGATGTTGTCGTTAAGAATCCTCATGTATTGCTCTTTTTTCATGGTGCCGTTTACTGTGATTAGGTTCCCTGGTCCATTGGCTCAAAAACACCTGCAAAGCATTAGGTTCATGTTTGACAGTGGGGATGGTGTTCTTTGGGTTAAAGGCTTCTCATTTTTTACGCCAAATGAAGGAAGCATCATTGTGACCAAACAATTAAATTTTTGTTTCCGCTGACCATAACACAGAAGACCAGAAGTCTTCTTCTTTGTCCAAATGATCTTTTGCAAAGGCCAAGCAATCTTTTGTGTGCCCTATCTGGAGAAGTGGCATCCTCCTTGGTCTGTATCCGTGGAACCCAGCAGTGTGCAGTGTCCGTTGGATTGTCTGCCTTGAGACATTGCCACCATTAGAGCCCAGATTAACCAGGATAGCCTTGGTTATGATTCTTGGATTCTTTTTAAACTCTCTAGTCTCTAACTATCCTCCTGGCCAGCACAGGTGTCACTTTTGGCTTCCGACCACGTCCTCTGAGATTTTCCACAGTGCGGAACATCTTGTATTTTTTACTAATACTTTGCACTGTAGCCACTGGAACTTGAAAACATTTAGAAATGGCATGGTAGCCCTTTCCTGACTTTTGAGCAGCCACAATGCACAGCCGCAGGTCCTCACTGAACTCCTTTGTCTTAGTCATGACTGTCCACAAACCAACTGCAGAGAGCTGCTGTTTTCTACCTGTTGAGTTGATTAAAACAGCTGTTCCCAATTATTTAGGGTAATTAGGATGCATTAGAACAACTTGGACTATTTGAAACTTTAGATTTTTCCACAGACTGTGACAGTTTGTGAAGGGTATGAATAATTTTAGACTGGGCACTTTTTGCTGAAATGTAAATAAAAGCTGAGAATTTTTTTTTTTCCACATTAATGCCTCTTGTACATCGGCTTTTGGGAGACACCTATGTCATTTCCCGTAAAAAAAAATAATTGCTGGTTAAATAAAAGTAACTTTAAGTCAAAATTTGCCAGTGGTATGAATAATTATGGGCAGCACTGTATATATATCAGAACAGAACACGGCCGACAGCTCAGCTTCTGGGGAGGTACTTTGTGCTGCTGGGGCAGTATATTGTGTGTACCTTGGTATTTGTATATTTTGCTGGGGCAATATATTGCGCGCACTGTGGTATTTGGATATTTTGCTGGGGCATTATACCGAATTGTGCTGCACTGTAGTATTTGGTTATTTTGCTGGGGTAGTATATTGTGCAGCATTGTACTTAGTTCTGCTGGGGCAGGATATTTTGCTGTACTGTGATATTTGGTTGTGCTGTTGCAGTATATTGTGCTGCACTTTGATGTTTAGTTGTGCTGGGGCAGTACATTGTGTTGCACTATAGTATCCATGCCTGCTGGAGCAGTACGTATATTGCACTGTGGTATTTGGTTTGGCTGTATCACCATGATATTTCTCACTCCACCTACTTGAGCCGTCTCTTCCTTCTCTTCCTTGGGCCGCCTACAACATGGGGCCACTTTTTTTCCTAAGGCCACATTAAATTCCTATTCCATCCTTGCAGGTATCATTGACCTTGTTTTCCTTCATGGTGTCAATAAAACAACTACTATAAAACTAACCATAGCTGCCTTGTGAATTCCAATTCATTTCAAACAGGGCTGCAAGAAAAAGAAATGATTAAAAGATAGAATGAAATGGAACTGCTAACAGCGCTGCATTACATAGTAGTCTACCAAAACAAAGCAATAAATATAAATGTTCATCATCTACATTTCTATCCATTAACTGTGTTGTGCTGGGGAGAATGTTATTTAAAGTAACAACTTCTTCCTTAAGGTCACTCTTCTGCAACACAAGACCAGAAATTATGCTCAAAGTTGTAATTATTCCTTCTGTCAAAAGACTGAAAACATGTGTTCTATTCAATGGTTATAAAACAGTAGCCATGTCTTCTTATATACAGTATAATTAAAAAGTCAGATTCCATTCTGCTTCTGCCTAGTGACTGAGAAGGGATAATTATCATATTTATCTTTTGTATAATATAAGTTTGTCTATTTTCATACAAACTTAACTTGAACATCATTGGTCATTATGGGCATTAGTAAAGATAATTTAACCCCTAGACACCCAGGGCAGTACATGTGTTGCAGTGTAACAATGTAGGCGATGGCTTAAAGGGGTTGTCACTTCAGCAAATGGCATTTATCACGTAGAATAAGTTAATACAAGGCACTTACTAATGTATTGTGATTGTCCATATTGCCTCCTTTGCTGGTTAGATTCATTTTTCCCGCACATTTTACACTGCTTGTCTCCATGGTTACGACCACCCGGCAATCTGGTATTGGTGGTCTCTGGTAGCCGGTAGAGATGTCCTGAACTATTTGCCGGCGAACAGTTCCCGTCGAACATCGCTTGTTCGCGTTCGCCGCGGTGGGCAAACATATGCGATGTTCGGTCTGCCCCCTATACATCATCGTTGAGCAAACTTTGACCCTGTACCTCACAGTCAGCAGACACATTCCAGCCAATAAGCATACACTCCCTCCCAGACCCTCCCACCTCCTATCAAAAAGCAAGGACAGCATCCATCTTAGATTCATTCTGAAGCTGAAGTGTTAGTTAGAGCAGGGAGAGTGCTGCTGCTGCTGAATTAATATAGGGAAAGCATTAGCTAGGCCAGTGTTCTGTGTCCACTCCAGTCCTCAAAGACTCATCTGCTGTAAGGACAGTGTCCTGACAGCACCTCAAAAAGCCCTTTTTAGGGCTGGTACATCAGTCTGATTTTTATTTTATTTTACATATATATATATTGCAGTTGCCTGCCCGTGTGTGAAAGGCCACAGGCCCACAGACTATACTGTGTACAAACCACTCATATAGTTTTTTTTTTAGCCTTTAATATAATTGCAGTTGCCTGCCAGTGTGTGTCAGGCCCACTGACTGTACTGTGCCCACTACTCATATAGGGTGGCAAAGTACCTTGCATATAAAAAAGTCATTTAATTTTTACCCTTTAATATAATTGCAGTTGCCTGCCAGTGTGTCAGTCCCACAGACTGTACTGTTCCCACTGCCCACCACTCATATCGGGTGGCACAGTACATTGCACGACGCACGCCCAGTGACCTAAAATTCAAATGAAGCGGACCGAGCATGGGTCTTTTTCCACCTCCCGGTTCCAAAAATCTATTCACTACACCGGCCCTGGCCCTGATAAGGAACAAAACAGAGATTAAACTGATAGGAATAGTACTTAGTTAACACTAGTTGAATTGGTGGCAAATTCCATTATAAGTGCCCAAAATTAGAAGGAAGCGGACAGAGCAAGCTTTTTTCTCTATCTCCCCATGCAAGGATTCAATTCAATGCACGTCCCCTGATAGGGGACTTAACAAAGATTAAAATGGTAAGAATAGTAGTTCACACTATTTGTATTGGTGGCACAGTACACGCAGGTCTTTACGACCGCAAACCCTTTTAGGGCGTCCTGACTAGTATTATTAAAACGTAACTTTTATTTATAAACTACAAAAACGACATAAGAAAAGAAAAATTGTTTTAAAACTATCAGGGCATCAGGGGATAATGTAGTTATTTTTCACTTGTTATCCACCTTAATCCAGTCACCCACTTATGGGGTATACTAGATTCGGCACTATGGGTTATTGATCTCAATACATATTATTAATGACTTTATTCAGGTAGCTCACTTGGGTCATTCCAAATAGGTTGGGTGTATGCAGCAGTTGGTACACTTCCTTTTGTGTATTAAACAGTGTGTAACTACTGCTTAACTCCTTGCAACACAGTGTCAGCAATTCACTCAGCCCAGTGTTTGTTAGTATTCACAAATCACTGACAGGCGCTCATGTAGCACTTCTCATACATCCAACACATTGTTGCCAATTTAACTATGCACACATTGGCCACTCAATCACGCTCAATGTCTGTTTGGTTTACTGCGCAGACATTTCTGACTGCTGCTGCAAGTGTTGTAGCTACTAAATAGGACTGCTGCTGCACATGTTGCTCCCAAAACTCCACACCTACCTATTCTAAACATGCGGTGGATCTATTATGTCCTCATTTTTTGTCTGATCCGAATTTGCCCTGTCTAAAAGATATGGCACACTATAACCCTCCCGACATGTTTCACCGCTGCTGCGGCTCCGTCAGGGAGTTGGGGCTATACTAGTGTGCCGCGCTCCCAGTGACGTCCTTTATGCACCTTTACATTACCCAGCCTGCACCTCCACTCCCAATCTTCAGACTGCTCCAATCGATTACCGCTCATCTCCACCAGACCAAACCAATCGAACGCTGCATTAGGGATCCGTTACTGACAACAGAGAATTACTCATGGATATTAGTTCATCCTTTAGTGCAATGAAGCACTTGATAAATTGGGGCCGCATAATCCTTGCCTTAAATGTTCATTCATGTATTCCTAAAAGTTTATTTTATGATAATAGGATTCTCATAGTACTGCCCTAATTGAACTGTCATGATTTTTAAAAATTCCCACATTATTTTATGAAAAATACACAGTACTGCATTGCTCATTTTTATTTTTTATTTTTTATATTTTATATATATATATTGTATTTTTATATTCCTTTATATTTTTATTAATTGCCAGTAACATTTATTTAATTCAGACATTTCAGTGAAGCAATTACTGTTCTATAGCATAAGGTATATATTCCAAATACAATTCAACCTTATATCAATTTGCCATATTTATTGGTACAGTATGGATACATAACATAGTTATGCAATGTTCTACAGCCTTTTAATTATTTATTGATTTTTAGTTATTTATTTGTCTTCTGTAGGGGCCCTATATCCCATGTACTCTATATTGTATAATAGCATCTATACCCCACTCTATTATATAATAGCTATGTACCTTAATGTACTTTCAAAGCTCAATTACATCAGTAGTTTGCTATTACAGTAGGTCCTAGATCATTTATTTTGAATATTTTACTTTTTATTAAGGGGGCAGATGAGTGATTGGCAGGAATTAAGATGTTGCTTTTTTGGATTGACTATAAAAAAGCAACATCTTAATTCCTGCCAATCACTCATCTGCCCCTAATAAAAGTAAAATATTCAAAATAAATGATCTAGGACCTACTGTAATAGCAAACTACTGATGTAATTGAGCTTTGAAAGTACATTAAGAACATAGCTATTATATAATAGAGTGAGGTATAGATGCTATTATACAATATAGAGTACATGGGATATAGGGCCCTTACAGAAGACAAATAAATAACTAAAATCAATAAATAATTAAAAGGCTGTAGAACATGTGCATAACTATGTTATGTATCCATACTGTACCAATAAATATGGCAAATTGATTTGAGGCTGAATTGTATTTGAATATATACCTTATGCTATAGAACAGTAATTGCTCACGAAATGTCTGAATTAAATAAATGTTACTGGCAATTAATAAAAATATAAAGGAATATAAAATACAATATATATATATAAAATATAAAAATAAAAAAATAAAAATGAGCAATGCAGTACTGTGATTTTTCATAAAATAATGTGGAATTTTAAAAATGACAGTTCAATTAGGGCAGTACTATGAGAATCTATTATCATAAAATAAACTTTTAGGAATACATGAATGAACATTTAAGGCAAGGATTATGCGCCCCATTTATCAAGTGCTTCATTGCACTAAAGGATGAACTAATATCCATGAGTAATTCTCTGTTGTCAGTAACGGATCCCTAATGCAGCGTTCGATTGGTTTGGTCTGGTGGAGATGAGCGGTAATCGATTGGAGCAGTCTGAAGATTGGGAGTGGAGGTGCAGGCTGGGTAATGTAAAGGTGCATAAAGGACGTCACTGGGAGCGCGCGGCACACTAGTATAGCCCCAACTCCCTGACGGCCGCAGCAGCGTGAAACATGTCGGGAGGGTATAGTGTGCCATATCTTTAGACAGGGCAAATTCGGATCAGACAAAAATGAGGACATAATAGATCCACCGCATGTTTAGAATAGGTAGGTGTGGAGTTGTTGGGAGCAACATGTGCAGCAGCAGTCCTATTTAGTAGCTACAACACGTGCAGCAGCAGTCAGAAATGTCTGCGCAGTAAACCAAACAGACATTGAGCGTGATTGAGTGGCCAATGTGTGCATAGTTAAATTGGCAACAATGTGTTGGATGTATGAGAAGTGCTACATGAGCGCCTGTCAGTGATTTGTGAATACTAACAAACACTGGGCTGAGTGAATTGCTGACACTGTGTTGCAGGGAGTTAAGCAGTAGTTACACACTGTTTAATACACAAAAGGAAGTGTACCAACTGCTGCATACACCCAACCTATTTGGAATGGCCCAAATGAGCTACCTGAATAAAGTCATTAATAATATGTATTGAGATCAATAACCCATAGTGCCGAATCTAGTATACCCCATAAGTGGGTGACTGGATTAAGGTGGATAACAAGTGAAAAATAACTACAATATCCCCTGATGCCCTGATAGTTTTAAAACAATTTTTCTTTTCTTATGTCGTTTTTGTAGTTTATAAATAAAAGTTACGTTTTAATAATACTAGTCAGGACGCCCTAAAAGGGTTTGCGGTCGTAAAGACCTTTGTGAAGTGTATATATTGACACCCTGAGGTGTCCTGAGAGGGCCTATTTGTGTTTGTTACAGTACACGCAGTGCCCCAAATCGGTAGTAAGAGGACCGACCAATCATGTTTTTCCATCTCCCGGTTCCTAAAATCTATTCGATACACGTCCCCTGATAGGGGACGTAACAGGGATTAAACTGATAGGAATAGTACTTCTTAATACACCACTCATATAGGGTGGCACAATACATTGCACGGGGCATGCGCAGTGCCCCAAATTGGAAGGAAGAGGACCGACCAACCATCTTTTTCCATCTCCCGGTTCCTAAAATCTATTCCATACACCGGCCCCTGATAGGGGACAAAACAGAGATTAAACTGGTAAGAACAGATTTTTTCAATTTAAAAAAAAGAGGACAGCCTCTGCGGAGCTGGGTATTTTTTGGCCGCGTTACTGAACGCTCATGCACAATGGCTGCAGGCTCATGCGTCCTTTTGTGGGGTGACAAACCTGGTCAGTCAAACCCAAAGCAACATCATCGACCTCATCCCATATGCATTTTTTCTGGAGCGTGCCCTGCGAAGAGTGCTGGATCAGGTCGTAGATGAGCATGAAGAGGAAAAGTTGTGGTCACCATCACCACCAGAAGCAGCCTTGTCGCCGTTGATTGCTGGACCAGCGGCAACACAGAGAGAGGAGTCTGAAGAAGAGGAGTCAGAGGAGGAAGGTGGCGTTGAGGAGGTGGAAGACCAAACACATCAGGCGTCCCAGGGGGATTGTTGTCACCTTTCGGGGACCCTTGGTGTTGTACATGGCTGGGTGGAGGAAGAGACCTTTAATGACGTCAGTGAGGCAAGGAACGGGACATGGCTAGCTTGGTATCCAACCTTGTGCAAATGTGGAGTTTGCGGTTGTGCAAATGGACTGTTTGCAGTTGTTTGCGGTGCATTAAACGGGGAGTTTGGTCTGTCAGAGTTTGGTCTGTCACTGTGAAGCGGGCGTAACCCTTACACTACCTGATCGATACAACATCATACCTGATTGTATACACTTACTGGTTATTTTAAAGCACGTTATTCCAAACAATTTAGGAATGTTAGGTGATTTATGCCCTTTTTGGATTAAAACCCCACTCTGCATCAACTACGTAATTTTCCATGGGAGTTTTGCCATGGATCCCCCTCCGGCATGCCATAGTCCAGCGTTAGTCCCCTTGAAACAACTTTTTTATCACTATTGTGGCCAGAAAGAGTCCCTGTAGGTTTTAAAATTCGCCTGTCTATTGAAGTCTATGGCAGTTCGCCCGGTTTGCGAACATTTGCGGAAGTTCGTGTTCGCCGTCCGCAAATGGAAAATTTTATGTTTGCGACATCTCTTATAGCCGGGACTGTGGGAGCGCACATAGACTGGTGACATTGGATCGGAAGTAGAGATGAGCGAACTTTAAAAAAAAGTCCGGTGTTCGGCATTCGGGTTGTGGTAAGTCGCGCATCCCGTTATGGATTCCACTATAGCGGCATATGGAATCCATAAGGGGCGGCTGCCACTAACCCGAACTGTTGAACAGCCGAAGGACCTGGGGTGACGTCACTGTCATGTGATCAGTGCAGGGGGCGTAGCTCAGCACTGGATTTGATCCCGTTTGATCCCGATTTGATATTTTTTTTAAAGTTCGCTCATCTCAAATCGGAAGCATTTTTGTGCTGTTCTTCAGCACCTGCGGGAGAACAGACTTTATGCCAAGTCGTCCTTTTTTGGTAAATGGGTTTTTAGACTAGGTTCTTCAGATGAACCCCAAAAAGTTCTTATTTTCTTAGGAGGTTCTGAAGCATATCAATCCTTTATGCCAAATGTTACACCTGCTACTGCTACTGTCACTTTGTATACCTACCATGCAATCCTTCAGCAGTGGTTGTGCTTACACACTATAGGAAAAAGCACCAGACTCTCTGGTGGCCAGGCCTGTGGGAGCTCACATAGGCTAGTGCTTTTTTGTCTAGTGAGAAAGCATGGCCACCACTGCTGGATTGCAGGGTGGACGTAACCATTGAAACGAGCATTGTAAAATGTGATGGAAAAGTGAACCCAGCTAGCAAAGGAAGCAATGTGGATAATAATAATCTATCTATAAAGGAGGGTGTATATACTGTATGTGTGTGTGTGTGTGTGTGTGTATGTATGTATGTTCCGTGATCACTCAAAAATGCAACGAAACTTGGTATACACATCCCTTGCTACCTGGTGTAAGAGGGCGCAAGGTTCCGTCGTCGACGGAAGGTACGTGTCACCGAGGTTCCTGGCCTAGGTGAGATAAGAGCCGGATTTTTTTGTGTGTCAGCAGCAGCTAGTGCTGCTTGACACATTGATATTTAGTATGGCTACAAAGCCGATCCGGGCCGGCTCTTATTGGGAATAGTCAAGTGCTGGGTGGGAGACTATTCCCCACGGTCCAGGCCGGTGGGAGGTGATTATCCTGGAAGCTGCAGGTGTTGCTGTGGAGCTCTCAGGGCTGAGAGCAAGAGTCTGCAAACAGGAGTGCAGTCTACCTGGAAGCCGCTGGTGGAAACTTTGCGTGGCCGAGCTAACTGCCAGGTGTGAACTAACACCGACCACTCAGGTGACCTTGCTGTGGGACTGATGTTTTTGCCGTGTGTTTTGCCTTGTGTGAACAAGCACTAAAGACTGTTTCTGTTTTGCCTTGTGTGAACAAGCACTAAAGACTGTTTCTGTTTTGCTGAGTGTGAATAAAACACTTCTGCTTTACCCAGAGAACTGTATACCTTGCCTCTATACTGCGTCCGCAAGCCTGTCTACCAGAGCAATTCCCCACATTGGAAAGAAATCTTGTGGGGGTCATACGCCCCTACACAGCAGCTGCATGGAGTTTGTAAGCCCCAACAGTATTTGCTACACACATATTGCTCTGTAACTCAAAAACTCATCAATCAATTTCTACTAAACTTGGTACACATATCACTTACTATCTGGGAAAGAATACTGTGGAGGTCACATGCCGGTACACAATGAGTTTCTGTCTGTCCCAACGTCTGTATTTCTGTTCTTTATGCGCAACCAAATGAGTGGACCGATCTTCACCAACTTTGGCACACAGGTACATCAGGTGTCCAAAAAGGTTTTAGACCTGGTCTCAGCTCTCTAGGACATACCATTCCTGAGATATTCCCAAAAAATGACCTGCATTAGCCAATACAAGCCTGCAAGTCTTTCTCATCATATCCCAACTGCCATACACACGGTCACATGTCCCTTATCAGCCAATAAGTCTCCACATACACACAGTTTTACTCCAGGTTTCCATAACAACCCAGCCATTTTTCTTCACTGCTGTAGGCCAGCTTTAGGCTAGAGCTACATGACGACATGTGTCGCAAGACAATAAGTCGCACAACACATAGGGCACAACTACACTGCTACATGTGTCGCGCGACATTGATGTCGCGCGACAATTTTTATAATGATAGTCTATGGTGTTGCACTGCAAAATGTGACATTCTGCGACGCGGCAGTCACAGAATAACCCATCTTGGATGGATTTTTTGCGACTCTCGTGTCGCAGTCGCAGCCTGCCACGTGTCGCAGGGGCCACTATTAAAGAGGCAACTGCTGTGGAGGTCACTGTTAAGGCAGCAGGGTACTGTGAGGTCACTATTAAGGGAGTGGGGTACTGTGGAGGTCACTGTTAAGGGTTCGGGCCCCTGTGGAGGTCACTGTCAAGGGAGTAGGATGCTGTGAAACTTACTGTTAAAGGGGAGGGCTGCTGTGAAGGTCAAAGTTAAGAGGATAAGCTGCTGTGGAGGTCCCATTTAAAAGTGGCAGGGCACTGTGGGGGGGTCAGTGTTAAGGGGTGGGGGACTGTGGAGTTCACTGTTAATGGGGTGGGTACTGTTCTCCTTATTTTAATCGTGCACTGTATTACTAATTCGTCTTTCACCATGTTGTTTCAATGTATTGTAAATGAAATAGATTAAATATACCCGTGCAAAGACTTCTGCTAGTAATAATATATTTGTAAGTGGCTTGTATTAACTTTCTCTACATAATAAATGCCATTTGCTGAAGTGACACAACCCCTTTAATGCCCAGTGTTGTACATGTATGACACGCTTATTGGGCGGGTTCAGGAGCTGCGCCTGCTTGATCAGCAGTGGGGGCGTGGCTGTTACTGACAGCCAGGCCCATGATGTATCCACTGGCAATGAGGAAAACTCAGATGCCGGTGGATTAATCCCTCAGATGCAATATTCACTGCTGTATCTAAAGGGTTTGCACAAGGAGTAGGCTCTCTCTCTCACTCCATTGGATCCCCGTGCTTTGATGGCAGGATCCCAATGGCTGTTATGGCAGCCAGATGTCTTACACAGGCCTCCGGGCCTGCCAGCTAAGGAGCCCTATGAGGCTCATCCCCCAGGCTCGGTCTCATAAGCAACTGTCAATCATAGATCTGAAAAAACGCTTCTGTTACAATAATACAACCGCATGCATCCATAATGAACGGATCCGGTTGTATTATGTCTTCTATAGCCATGACGGATCCGTCTTCAACAGCATTAAAAATCAATGGGGGACGGATCTGTTATATATTGTGTCAGAGAAAACTGATCCGTCCCCATTGACTTATATTGTGTGCCAGGACGGATGTCGTTTGGCTCCGCTTGGTCCGGCGGACATCAAAACGCTGCAGGCAGTGTTTTGGTGGCCACCTCCAGAGCGGAATGGTGACTGAACGGAGTCAAACTGATGCAAAAAAACTGATCCGTTTTGGACCGCTTCTGAGAGCCCTGAACGGATCTCACAAACGGAAAGCCAAAACGCGAGTGTGAAAGTAGCCTAAGACAGTATCAATGCATTACAATACACTATATATTGTAATGCATCGTAGAGAGAATCAGATGCCCAAAAGTTGAAGTGCCATAGTGGGACAAAAATATAAAGTAAAAAAAAAAAGGGTTTTACAAAAAAAAGTTGAAGTTTAAAATAAAAAATGCCCCTTTCCCAGAATAAAGCCATTTTAAATTGTAGAAAAAACTGAAAAAAAAAATAAACATATTAGATATTGCAGCTTAGTCATTCATAGAAAATTTCCAGCTCACCGATATGGATTCCAGCCTGCACGGTGGTTCAGAGAAGCTTCTGAGAGGTAACTTCAGGTGCATAAAAAGGATGTCCAGCACTGCTTGGTTATTTGGTGCAATATCTTCCAGTCACGAGTTGGAGGTCCCGCGAAAGACCTCCGCGTCGTTTCACAATAAACGAGATACAAAGATACGGTCTAAACAGTGTTTAATGTACCAACAGAAAACAATGGAGAAACATAAGCTCTACGTACTGTCAATGCAGTGGGAGGAACCCCCACTGTGCCACTGTCTAGTAATACTCCAGAGGGGCGTGACTAAGCAACTCCTGGTGTTCACTAGATGGTAGGGATAGGCTTTGCCGCAGGAAGTTGCCAGGGTCCACTCTGGAGCGTGAGCTAGACAGTGACCCCAGGAGCGAGTGACAACTGGTACAAGAATGTACCGACGGTACAGAGCAACATGACATACAAAGGGAACACGAGCAGGAGTTCATGCAAAGGACACAGGAGTGGCAATGGACAGAGAAGGTCTTGCTCCACCAGTGGGAACTGCGTGGCCTTGCCCAAGCACTCTGCAGCAAGGAAGCTGCAAGAGCTTGCTGAACACAGAACATGGACAGAGACAAATGCTCCCCCTCCGAGGAACGACAGACCCCCTTTCAGAGGACACAGGAAACATAGCAAGGCAAGACATAACATTACAGGCGAACTAAAAGCAGAGACACAGGAGTACGGACGACCTAGTCAGAGACAACAAACAGTGGACAACAACAAGCAATGGAGGACAAGCAAGCAACAACAATGAACAAGTAGGGGAACCTACAGAGACCAGACGGACACGGATCCCATGGGTCAGTAGCATGGGAGACAGTACACACCAGGAGAGCTGACCCAGAACTGAGGCAAAGTCAGCCTTATATACAGGTTCCATGGGTGCAGCAAAGAGGCCACACCCATGGACCAGACAGAGAGGATTAACTCCTGAAACACAGATACAGGGGAGTTAACCCAAACAAAACCCCAACAAACACACTGGAACGAAGCTGCAGCGAGGAGCTGCAGCACACGAATGAACGGAAGGTCACGGCTGGAAACAGCGACCGTGACACTTCCTTTTGTTGACGTGGCAACAAGATTTGTACACACACACTGTACAGCGGTAAAAGTGACGCGTTTCGGACCCTGGGGTCCTTAGTCCTAACAGTAGGTGAAGCGACCCTGCAGGTATATATATACACCTTACACTGGTTAGGAACCGCCCCTCTCCAATCCGGTCAGGGAGGAACCCAACACAATTGGTAACTGCCTGCACCTGAGCGCCTTACCTACTAGTCGTACTACAAGTACAAAACCAACACAGTGATTTAAACATAAAAAATATAGTTGTGTGTCTTGACATTAAGTACAATCACATTTTTAAACAGTCAGACTTACAACAATCAATATTAAAACCAGGTATTGAACAGCAATAAAACCAATAGTACTACAAGAACATGGTTGAAGTATCGCATTTTTTTAACTGTTGTCTAGACATATAGATACATGAGTTCCTTGCGTAAGTTTAATCCATTAGTTACTCTAGTATTGAGTTTTAAGATCCAATATGCTTCCCGCAATAGGATTTGTTTCTTATGATCACCCCCTCGTATTGATTTTTTAACCCTTTCTATGGCAAATACTTTGAAAGATTGTACCTTGCGGTTATGCACCGCAATAAAATGTCTCGCTGCATTTGAGATATTGAGGGCTGAAGGAATAGTCACATAATTGAGATGTTCCAACACTAATTTTTAGCTTACGAGATGTTCTGCCTACATACATCATATCACAAATAATGCATCATATATACAACGCCTTCACTGCTGCAGTTAAAGTAATTTTTTTTTGTAAATACCTCAGTATGGTCTGCATTGTGGAACTCTTTAATGGGAATAGCATAACTTCAGGTTTTACATCTAATGCTGCCGCACCGTGTGAACCCTGTATAACACATCCAGGTTTTAAGTGAGTGTTTTTCTGAGGTGTAAAGGGAAGAGGACAGGCATGTAGTTAAAGCAGGGCCTCATTTTCAAATAGGATGGGTATGCAATTTATTACAATAGAGCAAATTTTTTTGAATTGCCGGCTGTATGCAAGAGCTAAAGTGGGAAGGTTTTCGTTATTGCTTCTTCTTTTAGGTGGGTTGGTTTGTTTGACATTTTTGGTCGATTAGGACATAGCGTCTTTTGTATTTTTTTCTTTTGTTTCATTAAGAATATGTATTCTATTTTTGAAGAGCAAATCATATCTAGTTTTCCTAGATGCTATTTAGGATTTGATCCAGTGCTGAGCCACGCCCCCTGCACTGATCACATGACGGTGACGTCACCCCAGCTCCTTCGGCTTTTCCAAAGTTCGGGTTCGTGGAAGCCGCCCCTTATGGATTCCATATGCCGGGATAGTCCGCCGTAGTGGAATCCATAACGGGATGCGGCGATTACCACAACCCGAACGCCGAACTAATTTCTGAAGTTCGCTCATCTCTACCTATGATCCTACACTCTTGTTCAAAAGCAGTTAGTGTACTGCAGTTTCTGCGGGCACGTATATATTCCCCTACTGGCACACTTTTTATGGTGTGTTTAGGGTGGTGGCTATTAGCCCGCAGGGTAGTGTTGCCAGCAGTGGTTTTTCTATATATTTCCGTAGTGATGCTCTGGTGATCTCCCCTTAATTTAAGGTCCAGAAAGCAAATCATATTCGCATTACTTTGGTAGGTGAAGCAGAGGTTGTAAGGCTTAGCATTTAAGTATGACAGTAGGTCTGGCATGGCAGATATACCTCCCCTCCAAATGAGGAGCAGGTCATCGATATATCTGCCATACCAGACTATGTCTCTATAAAAGGGATTTTTGTCATTGTATATGAACCTCTCCTCCCAATATGCCATAACCAAGTTGGCAAGAGATGGAGAGAATTTTGCCCCCATAGAAACTCCCCTCACCCTCACAAAGAATTTTGAATCAAAGGAAAAATAATTGTGTGTCAGTAGATACTGCGTCACTTCCAAGACATAATCGATAAATTCATGAGAATGACGACTGTATTTATGAAGATGGTGTTCTATAGCTAGAGCAGCTACTTCATGTGGAATAGAAGAATATAGTGACACAACGTCTGCTGCTATCCATGAGAAACTATCATCCCACTTGGCATCATAAAGGGATCGCAAAACATCCGCTGTGTCACGTAAATAGCCTGGTATTCTCTTGACCAGAGGCTGGAAAACAGAATCCAGCCATTGGCCCAGGCGTTCATTTAGAGAGCCTATCCCCGAGATAATGGGGCGCAATGGTGGGGGATCCAGACATTTATGTATCTTAGGGAGTGAATTATTGGAGTAATCAGGTTTTCCACCGACAGGAAGGTGGACAGTTTGGGGTTGAAAAAAACCAAATTTTTCCCCTTATTGATTAAAGTTTGATACTTGATTTTGAAAACACCAAGAGGATTACTGTCCAATCTCCTGTAGGTGTAACTATCTGACAACTCCCTCATCATTTGTTCACAATACATTTGTTTGTCTAGGACCACCACTGCTCCCCCTTATCTGCCGCTTTGATTATTTTCTGATCACATTTTTGTAAGTCATCTAATGCCTTTCTTTGTAGGAAGGTAAGGTTGGAATTTTTACCTCCAGAGTATACGTGTGTAGACAAGGCTCTCAGTTCCTTTTCTACTACGTCTTGGAATACATCCATACCTGGTGTGTGAGACATAATCGGATAAAAAAACGGATTCCAAATTTTCAATGGATCTCCCTTCAATAACGCATCACAATTTTCACTTTCTTGCTGTAGCTCCTTGAGGCACACCAGGGAAAACTGTTCATCAAACAGTTTGTTTTGGTAAATGTTATTAAATTCCCTGGGTGTGTCTTTTGTTTCAGGAGCCAGAGCAGGAGAGGGAACATTAGAAAAATGCTTTGCAACAGTAAGATTGCATATAAACTTATTAATATCTAACAATGTAGAAAACAACTCAAACCTACAAGAAAAAAAGTGTCTCTGCCCCAATCAATAGAAAAACTAATTCACACAAAAATAGTCAATCAAGTATATCTTTATTAGGAAGTATTATTCTTCCAATTAAAAGTATATTATCAAGTAAAAAGGAATCCATAAAATCACAGAGGGATAGACAAAAGGAGCACTGGGGAGGAGAAGGAAACAAGTAAGATATTCTTTTCAGCAAAAATGTGTATAATCAAATATGGCGTATTAGACCGCCCAGAAAACACATACACATTATGCTATCACAAAGCATTGTTCCGCACACCAATACAGCACAAAAGGGCTTTCCTTAGGAGAAAAATGTTTCCCCAAAGGGAGAAAGAATATATCATAGAGTCTTACAAAGAATGTTACATTATTAGTAGTGGATGTCCGAGAAATGCTCGATGCAGCTGAACATATGAAACAAGTACATTTCCTCCCCAGTGTCCTCACTCACCTGCGTTGCCGATAGCTTCGTCAGGGGTAGACTACCCCTGACGGCTATCGGCGAAGCGCTGGGTGAGTGAGGAGCACTGGGAGGAAATGTACTTGTTTCATATGTTCAGCTGCATCGAGCATTTCTCCGGACATCCACTACTAATAATGTAACATTCTTTGTAAGACTTCTATGATATATTCTTTCTCCCTTTGGGGAAACATTTTTTCTCCTTAAGGGAAAGCCCTTTGTGCTGTATTGGTGTGCCGGAACAATGCTTTGTGATAGCATAATGTGTATGTGTTTTCTGGGCGGTCTAAATACGCCATATTTGATTATACACATTTTTGCTGAAAAGAATATCTTACTTGTTTCCTTCTCCTCCCCAGTGCTCCTTTTGTCTATCCCTCTGTGATTTTATGGATTCCTTTTTACTTGATAATATACTTTTAATTGGAAGAATAATACTTCCTAATAAAGATATACTTGATTGACTATTTTTGTGTGAATTAGTTTTTCTATTGATTGGGGCAGAGACACTTTTTTTCTTGTAGGTTTGAGTAGCTATTGGTGTTGCCCTCTAATTTTGATCCAATTTATAGGATATATATAATGTAGAAAACAAATCAAAGTTAGTTGTGGGAACAAAATTTAAACCCAAGGAAAGAACTTCTTGTTGTATTGCTGTAAGTTCAACATGTAAAAGATTTACCACATCAAGAGGAATATCTGAAGAGTTTTCCGTTTCTGTCATTGGATAGATATATTTGGTTCCTTTCCTATGTTTTCTGCCCGCACGTCTTCATTTTTTGACACTTCTTCTGTAGCTTTAGCATTTTTGATTTTATCATTATTTTTTTCTACGTTTATAGTAAGACAAGCTGGAAGATTAGGAAGATGATGCATTACTCATGTGGGGAATAGAGTCCTGGAAGGTATCTGTATCTTCTGAAAACTCTATTTCGGAGGAGAAGCTTACTTTTGGTATTCTCTTCTGTACATTTTTGTTTTTTCTTATGCGATTCTTTAAAATAGACTTCGGAGTGGAATAATAATTATCCCTGCGTCTCCATTCATAGACTTGGTCTTGTGTGTAATCATGTAGATCTCGTTGGAACTTTACATGTTTGGCCTCCATTATTTGATCCTCTAGTTCTTTGATTGTATTCATTAATTTTAGTTCCAAATTTTGATATTCTTGAGTTGACTCATGTGCTGTCAAGCATTTACGGCATTCAGTGATTTCTGTTTGTATTTCCGACAGTTTTATCGATTGTTGTTCCACTATTAGCGACATTAATTTTAACAATTAGTCAAAATGTCATTCCATTTTTTCACAAAACGGTCCGAAAAAACTGTAGTGCGGACTTTTTTTATTCTTAGTCCTCTCGGAATCATGGACTTTTCAATATATTTGAGAAGGGTGGTATGATCCCACCAAATGCGTATCTCTTGCGTCATTAATTTTTCTAAGTCCAACATTTTCCTTTTAACATCAGTCACTTTTTAAGGCCGCAGTGTTCATTGAAAACACAGAGTCTGCCTTTAAATGGCGATCAGCAGGGACTATAAAAGCCATAGTTCATAAAACCGCATCAACAGTGTGTGTTAACATGTACTAGTAACTTGTATTAATCGCCGTTCAGGAAGAGCACTTGATGCAACAAAAACTAGTTTTGGTGTGCACGGAACACTTGGTAACTTATTCATAGAAAATTTCCAGCTCACCCATATGAAGATTCCAGCGTGCACGGTGGTTCAGAGAAGCTTCTGAGTGGTAACTTCAGGTGCATAAAAAGGATGTCCAGCACTGCTTGGTTATTTGGTGCAATATCTTCCTTTTATTTACGTGGTAACAAGATTTGTACAAACACACTGAAAATCGGTAAAATTGACGCGTTTCGGACCCTGGGGTCCTTAGTCGTAACAGTAGGTGAAGTGACCCTGCAGGTGTATATATACACTGGTTAGGAACCGCCCCTCTCCAATCCGGTCAGGGAGGAACCCAACACAATTGGTAACTGCCTGCACCTGAGCGCCTCACCTACTAGTCGTACTACAAGTACAAAACCAACACAGTGATTTAAACATAAAAAAATATAGTTGTGTGTCATGACATTAAGTACAATCACATTTTTAAACCTGTCAGACTTACAACAATCAATATTAAAACCAGGTATTGAACAGTAATAAAACCAATAGTACTACAAGAACATGGCTGAAGTATCGCATTTTGTGAACTGTTGTCTAGACATATAGATACATGAGTTCCTTGCGTAAGTTTAATCCATTAGGTACTCTGGTATTGAGTTTTAGGATCCAATATGCTTCCCGCAATAGGATTTGTTTCTTATGATCACCCCCTCGTATTGATTTTTCATCCCTTTCTATGGCAAATACTTTGAAACAGTGTGTTTGTACAAATCTTGTTGCCACGTAAATAAAAGGAAGATATTGCACCAAATAACAAAGCAGTGCTGGACATCCTTTTTATGTACCTGCAGATATTGCAGCATCTGTAGCAATAGATCTATAAAAGTATCACATGATCCACACCTTCAGCTGAATGCCATAAATAAAATTAAAAATTGTGCCAAAACAGTAATTTTTTGGCACCTTGCCACAGAAAAAGCGCAATATTGAGCAATCAAAAGGTAATATGTACCCCGAACTGGTACCAATAAAAACATCACCTCATCACACAAAAATTAGCCTTCACACAAGACCATTGGCAGAAAAATTTTAAAAATATAGTGGTGATGTAAAAATAAGATTTTTTTTTTCAAAGATGCGTTGTGTAAAAGTGGTAAAACATTAGAAAACTATATACAATTGGTATCTCTGTAATCAAACTGACCAGCAGAATAAAGATAACGTCATTTTATCCAAACAGTATATACCGTAATAACAAAACCCAAACAGCAGTGACAAAATCGCTGCTCTTTCCTTATCCTGCTTCCCCAAAAACTAAGTAACAAGTGTTCAAAAAGTTCTATGTATCCTAAAATAGAACCAATGATGATGGCAACACATCCCACAAAAAATAAACCCTCACACAGCTGAAAGAGAAAAAATAGACGTGTAAAAGGCTGTTCAAAAGCAACATTGTGCCCTTAAACCAATCCATCAAAATGTGCACTGCAAAAGCCAAATGGTGGTCTTTCCCTTTTGAAACTTGCAGCATACCCAAACAGCAGTCTAGCTCCACATTCATAGAATTTCATTTCCAAGTAGAACCCACCTAAAATTTCAACGGTGTGGGGTGTCTCAGATGGCCCATGCTAGGTACAACATATTGGGCACTGAAATGCCATATCTGTGAAAAACTTGCAATTTTCATTTCGCACCATCCTTTGCTCATGATTTTCTGCAAAACACCTGTCAGTCAAAATGCTTATTCCACCCCTTAATAAATACCTTGAGGGGAGTAGTTTTATTATTCGGCAGTTGCCAGCAAACACTGTATAATATGTACCTAGACAGCACTTGACGTCCACATATGGGTACAGCCATATTCAGAAATTTGAAAAACTCAAGCCTAAGGGACATTTTCTTAACAATAAAAAAAACAATAATTTTTCATTTTCACAGGGTTTCTAAATTCTATGAAATGCTTGCTGGGCCAATCTTCTCACTACATCCCTTTAAAAATTGGGGGTAGGTGTAGTTTGTGAAATGGGATCACTTTTGGGAGGGGGGGTGTTCCACAGGGTGTATTTAAATGTGACGTGGTGCCTGAAAATGATTTCAGTGAAAAATGCCCTCCAAAAGCCATATGGTGCTCCTTCTCTTCTGAGCCCTGCCGTGTGCTCTTACAGCAGTTTATGATTTGTAAACTGCAAAATCAGGGTAATAAATATTGAGGTTTGTTTGGCTGTTAACTCTTGCTGTGTTACAGGAAAATGGATTAAAGTAATAAAGCTATAAAAAAATGGAAATTTTGAAATATCACCTCCATTTTGTTTTCATTCTTGTGGAACATCTAAAAGGTTAACAAAGTTTGTAAAACTCGTTTAGAAAGTGGGTTTTGGAAATTTTTATCTAAAATTATAAGCCTTCTAATGTCCTGAAAAAATAAAATATCTACAAAATGATGCCAACATAAACTAGACATATGGTGAATGTTAAATAATGACTATTTTATTAGGTGTCACTATCCATCTTAACCACCTCAGCCCCCCTAGCTTAAACACCCTTAATGACCAGACCACTTTTTACAATTCTGCACTACACTACTTTCACGGTTTATTGCTCAGTCATACAACTTACCACCCAAATGAATTTTACCTCCCTTTCTTTTCACTAATAGCGCTTTCATTTGGTGGTATTTCATTGCTGCTGACACTTTTACTTTTTTTGATATAAAAAATGACCAAAATTTTTACCAAAAAAATGACTTTTTTCACTTTCTGTTGCAAAATTTTTCAAATAAAACTACATTTCTATATAAATTTTTCTCTAAATTTGTTGTTCTACATGTCTTTGATAAAAAAATGCAATAAGTGTATATTTATTTATTGGTTTAGGTAAAAGTTATACCGTTTACAAACTATGGTGCAAAAAAATTTACGCACTTTGACTTTCTAAACACCTGTCATGTTTCCTGAGGTACTATAATGCTCAGACAGTAGAAACACCCCACAAATGACCCCATTTTGGAAAGTAGACACCCTAAGGTATTCGCTGATGGGCATAGTGAGTTCATGGAAGTTTTAATTTATAGTCACAAGTTAGCGGAAATAGAATTTTTTTTCTCATATTCCACGAACTCCTAATACCCCTCACGGAATACCTTGGGGCGTCTTATTTCCAAAATGGGGTCACATGTGGGGTATTTATACTGCCTTGGCATTTTAGGGGCCCTAAAGTGTGAGAAGAAGTCTGGAATCCAAATGAGAAAAATATCTCTATAAATGACAACTTTTTCAATTTTTTTATACAAAGTTGTCAATTTACAGAGATATTTCTCTTACCCAGCATGGGTATATGTAAAAAATACACCCCAAAACACATTGCCCTACTTCTCCTGAGTACGGCGATACCACATGAGTGACACTTTTTTGCAGCCTAGGTGCGCAAAGTGGCCCAAATTCCAATGAGTACCTTTTAGGAGGGCATTTTTAGTTATTTGGATTCCAGACTTCTTCTCACGCTTTAGGGCCCCTACAGTATAAATACCCCACATGTGACCCCATTTTGGAAAGAAGACGCCCCAAGGTATTTCGTGAGGGGCAAGGCGAGTTCATAGAAGATTTTTTTTTTTTCTCACAAAGTCTCCCTTTCCGCTAACTTGTGACAAAAAGTTCAATCTTTCATGGACTCAATATGCCCCTCAGCGAATACCTTGGGGTGTCTTCTTTCCAAAATGGGATCATATGTGAAGTGTTTTTACTGCCCTGGCATTTGAGGGTCTCCCCAATCATTACATGTATGGCCAGCATTAGGAGTTTCTGCTATTCTCCTTAGCCCTCTTGCACACAAACATATTTTTTTTTCTGTGTTTTGCGGTCCGTTTATAACGGATCCTTGGTTCAGTTTTTTGTTTCCGTTGTGTTTCCGTTTCGGTTCCGTTTTTCCGTATGGCATATACAGTATACAGTAATTCTATAATAAAAATTGGGCTGGGCTTAACATTGTTAATAGATTGTTTAGCAAAAACGGAACGGATACGGAAGACATAAGGATGCCTTTCCGTATGCTGTCCGTTTTTTTTTTTTGCGGACCCATTGACTTGAATGGAGCCACTGAACGTGATTTGCGGACAAGAATAGGACATGGTCTATATTTAAACGGAACGGAAAAACACTTCAGTATTTTTTGCGGTCCCATTGAAGTAAATGGTTCAGCCTCTGGGCTGAAAGAAAAAATAAGCGGCACAGATTTCTTCATTCACATCGATCAATGTGGATGAAAAAATCTGTGCCAAAAAATGTGCAAAAACAAAAAAGAGGGAAAAGGCGTCTGCCAGGACATAGGAGCCCCGCCGACATCAATAACCAAGAAAAAAAGCAAGCCTGTCTTACAAATGGGAGGCTAGCGAAGTACAGGAAGCCGCTGCGATTGATAAAAAATATCAAAACTGATTTTTTTATCGCCGTAGCGCTTGTGTAGTGATTGTGCAGTGATAAAAAAAAAAATTGTCACTGCGGCGGGGCGGGCGTGGGTGAACGCACGTGTGGGCGACCGATCAGGCCTGATCGGGCAAACACTGAGCTTTGGGTTGAGGGCGAGCTAAGGTGACACTAATACTATTATAGATCTGACTGTGATCAGTTTTGATCACTTATAGATACTATAAAGTACCAATGCTGATTAGCGATGTGCTAATCAGCTAATCAGTGACTGCGGTGCGGTGCGGTGGGCTGGGCGCTAACTGAAGCTAACTACCTATCAAAGGGGCCTAGACTAACCTAAACCTAACAGTCAATACTGGTGGAAAAAAAAAGTTACAGTTTACACTGATCACTTTTTCCCTTTCACTAGTAATTGACAGGGGTGATCAAGGGGTTAATTGGGGTGATGGGGGTGATCTGGGGCTAAATGTGTAGTGCTTTGTGTACTCACTGTTACATGTGCTCTCCGCAGGGTCCAACTGACGAAAAGGACCCAACATAGAGCACAGAAGCCATTTAACACATTATATTTATAAATATGATGTGTTATATGGCTGGTAGTTCGATTTTTTTGGCTGGCAGGCTGGTGACCAACTACTTGTGCGCCTTTTGCCGACCCGCACTGCGCATGTGCGGGCCGCATATGCGCGTCATCTCGCATCTCGCGAGATGACGCGTGTATGCGTCCAGGAGGAATAACCTGCCGCCCGCAGGACGCATCCCTGCTTTAGGCGGTCGAGAGAAATTCAAATTTCAAAAATTGCAAGTTTAAAAAAAAAAAATCATAAAGGTAAAACATATGAACTTAAATTTACCAACTACTAACATGAAGTATAATGTGTCACAAGAAAACATTCTCAGAATGGGTCGCGTAAGCAAAGGCATTCCAAAATTATTTACCACATAAAGTGACACATCAGATTTTCAAAAATCGGCTTAGTTCTTAATGTGAAAACTGTGTCAGTCTTGAAGGGGTTGCCAACAAAATGTTGCAAATCTGCACTACATCTCATTTACTATACTTTGTATTTAATTTGATAAATTTGGTCTCAACTTTCACCACTTTCATCTCTCCAGCTCTTAGGGGGAGATTTATCACCCTCAGTTCACACTTGAGCGTTTTACAGCGCGTTCGAACGCGCTGTAAAACGCATAACCGATGCAAACCAATCCTACCCTATGGGACTGGTTCACATTTTCGAGTTTTACAGCGCGTTCAAACGCGCTGAAAAACGCCCGACGCATAAAGAAGTACTTGAGCTTTTTTGGGGGCATTTGTCGCGCGTTTTGGCCCATAGACTTCAATGGGAACGCGCAACGCTTGTATTTTGCGCGTTTTTGACACGAATTTGCAACATGCTGGAAAGGCCAAACCCCAGCTCTAATTGGCCAAACTTCATATAGACAGGGATATTTGGTCATTGGACAAAACTGCAGTCAATCACACAAACGCGCGTAAAACGCGCATTTACTATTGCCAAAAACGCGCACAAAAACGCGTGTAAAACGTGTGACAAAAACGCGTGGAAAACGCGCATCTCAGAAACGCTCAAGTCTGAACTCAGCGTCAAGATTGCTATTCCCATACACCAGTCTTGCTCTCCCTCTGCTAGATTAAGCTGCAGTTTCTGACATAATTTATAGTAAATCCCGTGAGCCAGGTTAAGCCCCTCCTCTCCTCTCCTGCCATGCCTTAACCTTTTTTTGCCACTTTTTAAAAATGGTGAGAACCTCTAAAAGTCGCAAATTATAGTGCATATATTGAATACGCCTTAGGGTGCGTTCACAATTAAGTTATTTGATCAGTTATTGTGAGCCAAAACCAGTAATGAAGCCAACTCAGAGATCAGGTATAAGGGAAAGATCTGCACCTGTTCTGTGTTTTTGACCTGATTTTGGCTCTCAATAACTGATAGAAATAACTGATGAAATAACTTTAATTGTGAACTCAGCCTTAGGCCTCATGCACACGAACGTATTTTCTTTCCGTATCTGTTCAGTTTTTTTTGCGGACCATATGCCAAACCATTCATTTCAATGGGTCCGCAAAAAAAAGGAAGACACGCCGTGTGCATTCCGTTTACGTATGTCCGTTTTTCCGTTCCGCAAAAAAATAGAGCATGTCCTATTTTTTTCTAGTTTGCGGACAAGGATAGGCACTATTACAATGGATCCGCAAAAATAACAGATCCGCAAAAGAAACGGATGCCATACGGAACATGATCCGTTTTTTTTGCAGATCCACAATTTGCAGACTGCAAAACACATACGGTCGTGTGCATGAGGCCTTAATGTGTGACTTTTTTTAACAAGTAAAAGCTTTGATAACCCCCCAAAAAAAATAAAAAATTAAATAGATAAATTTCGGTGCAATTAGTGAGATAACAAAATTTTTGAGCTGGAGGCAAAGGTGATGAAAGTTAAGCACAAACTTAGCAAATGTTGTACAGAATGAGACGTTTATTTACATTTACTGTACATTAACCAGTAATTGCAAAATTTTAAGGCCAGTTTCTGGGAGAAGACCAGGAAGGACTGAATAGAGCCAGCAATTTCACATACAGCATGCAACTTTTGAGCTTACGCTTCTCTGGGGTATGCTTATATTATCGAATATATTTGTACTATATTCATAAATATGATGGTCGTGATACCACTTTATTAACCACGCCATCTTTTCTTGGCAGATTTCTATTTCAGACTGAATCCTTATTTTTGGAGTCAATACTAATGTAGGCATGTGATAAATTTGGCTCAATTTAGTTCGCACATAATTTTTGGGGCATTTTGCACTACTTTTTGGTGCAGATGGATTGATAAATCTCCCCTTTAGTTTTGAAAATCTGGTCTGTATTTTTTAATAGAAAATCTCCAGTTCAGCTGCCACATTGTATTTCTTACTTGTCAGTTACATTACTATATTACCTTGAACTGCATAAATCAGTAACAGTAAGACTGTCAGACAGCTAAAAAAAATTGTAATTTCTTGTACTGCCTTTTCCTTATGATACTTTTTATATTCTGCTTCTCTGTATTTTTACAAGTGTTTCTTTGTATTACTTTCAGTAGTTATCTGTTTCATTTTCTTCAGCCACAATTCATTTTTATACTAATCAAAAAAAAAAAAGTAGAAATTAGAAATGTAAAAGTAGAGATGAGCGAACCACTTAAGATTCATATCTGGTCCCATTTGCCAAACCTTCAGTTTGGCCCCGAATCAGTTCCAGACCAAAGTTGTACCAATTGCCCTGAAAGTTGGTATATAACCCCCTCTAGCCTCCTAGGAATTGTTAGGAAAACTTGTGGCTCGTTGTAAAACATTCTACCTTTTAATCGGGAGCAGCAGCAGTGCAGTGTGGATTTGGAAAGGGTACTGTACAGATATAGTGGGACGCGGTTGCAATAGTAGTGACTGCAGAAGCATGAAACATACAATGCTGTCTATGGGTATTAGTAGTAATAATAGTAGTAGTGGTGATAGTGGTGGAGATTGCGTTAATGGCAGTGGCAATAGGGGATTAGCAGTGAGGAGCAGCAGCAGCTGAGGCAGCGGTTGCTAAAGCAGCATGAAGGAGGCACCGGTAGCAGTAGCCGTACAGAATGTGATGGTAGGCAGGTCACAGCAGAGGCATCATAGAGGTGGCAGCAGCTGCCATACAGAAGGTGATGGTAGGTAGGTCACAGTAGGTGCACGTTGGTGAAGGTGGCATGATGGAGACGGCAGCAGCCATACAGAAGGTGATAGTAGGAAGGTAGCAGCAGGGACATGATGGAGGCAGCAGCAGCCGCACAGAGCAAGATGGTAGGCTGTTCGCAGAAATAGCATGATGGGGGCGAGAGCAGTAGCTGAACAGAATGAAATGGTAGGCAGGTCGCAGCAGTGGCATGATGGAGGCAACAGCAAAAGCCGTAATGAACGTAATGGTTGACAGACAGCAACATTGGGAAAATGGGGCACCACCAGCAAGGCTCGATCTATTTATCGGAACTAGCCGGAGGGCTGTGAAAATCCTCCTGAATCTAGGCTTGGTTCATTTTGACAAAAGTCATGTTTTAGACACTGGCGGAGAACACTTTGGTCTGTTTGGGTGTCACCACTCCCCAGCAGCACTGAAAACCCTCTCCAAGATGACACTGGAGGCTGGGCAAGAAAGAAGAAAGTGAGTGTGAGAAAAACATTCTGCGAGAGAAAAACATTCACCTATTTTGTCTTGATAGCGGGGGTCTATCCAGTAATCATCTAGTAACATGGCTTTCCAGTAATCATCAGTCTGCTTAAAGTCAATGATATGTCTGTCAATGCGTTAAGCAAGCGAGCATACAGGTCACTATTCTGGCCAACGTGCCCAAGAAGCAACTTCTTACCAGCACTATAGATGATGAGGTGCCATCCTCACAGTCTCCTGGACTTTGCCAGCACCTTGTGCAAGCTAATGTACTTATTTAGACTGTGGTGGCCTATGTATTGGGGTGGATCACCTATATACTGGTTTAATTAAAGGGGTTTTTCGGGGATTTTGATACCTATGATCTATCCTCTGGATAGGTCATCAGTATCTTATTTGTGGAGGTCTGACACCCGGGACCCCGCCGATCACCTGCCACGGCCTACTCACAGCTTACCAAGCACAGCATCATACATTATATAGTGGCCATGCTTAGTATCGCACTCAGCCCCATTGAAGTGAATACAATACCAAGCACAGCTGCTATATAATGTACGGCGCTGTGCTTGGTAAGCTGCGAGAAGACTGCGGCACTCACAGGAGCGCCAGTGCCTTCTGAAAAACTGATTGGCAGGGATCCCAGGTGTCGAACCCTCACTCATAAGTATAGGTCATCAGTATCGAAATCCCAGAAAAACGCCATTGAATTGAACAAGTCCCCAAAAAAAATTCTACCATGTGGAGAAATAAATGAACATTAATGGATAGACCATTGTAGTCTATATAGAGTCATGCTTTTATTTGACAAAGCAGAAGCCAGCTCCAGCAGGAAGGGAGGATTTGCACATCAATTTCTATAGGTTCTCCTTAATGCAATGAGACATGGTCTTAAGGCCTCAGGACTAGATGAACTGGAACTAGGGAGCATGAGTGGCATTTACACCCGCAACGTAGGACTTGCCCGATGTCTCAGTCGATAACGCAAGCATGAAGATGTAGCCAAAGTAACCCCAACAATAATGGATTGGTAGATTCTGGGTCTACATAGAAGGAGATCACTATGCAGAACCCTCACATGGAGATCCATGAGCACTGTAGAATACAGGATAGGTTCAGGGAGAGGTAGGTACTCCATTGACTGAGGTCACAGCCAAGGAGTTCTCCAAGCCTACTGTGGCTATGTGGTATCGGGTAACTAAGCCCTGGTGCAGGAAGTTGCCAGCAGATTGCAGAAAGGCCTGATCAGAAAACCAGATGTTACTGCAGGACAGGATGACTGGCATAGTCAGTTTTGGAGAAGCGTCATCTTAACCTACAATAGGATCACTTCAACTTGAGGAGGCAATTTGCAGTAACCCACTTGTTTACTGCTAAAACGTTAATGCTATAATATGTGAAAGATCATTATTAAAACTGTTGAAATGTTTACTGAGATGCTAACTATGCCCATTTAGTGGTACAAATGGCTAATGTAACTTTACAATGCACTATGTAATCCAAAAAGGCTAAGGAAATAGTATGGGTGAGGAAATAGTTAACTGGCAGTTCTTAGTGACAGTTGCTAGGTAGTTGGCAGGTCCCATTTCCCCTGGTGAGTCTGCTAGAGAGCAAGCATGATAGATTATGTGTCTAGTGTGTACTGATGTCAAGCAGGCCAAGAAAGAACCCTTCCAGGGAAGACACCATCAGTGGCATAGCGTGGGTTGCCAGCACCTGGGGCAAGCCAAGTATTGCACCCCCTCAAACCTGTGGCCACACCCCTTTTTACAGATAATGTAGTAGATCACTTACAGTCATACGTAACACCACAGATAACACAGTACAGATAATGTAGTAAATTGGTGTGATCCCCCAGAATTCAGAACACGCACAGTGTGACCTGAAGTCTGGAGCCTGGATTCTGTATCCACCCTCCCATCATTACAGAACATATAGGGTAATACAGCGCCTCATACCTCTTACATCCAGTGATGTCTCATTTGATGTAGATGTTCTCTTTCCTCATCTTCTCCTTTCAGACCTTCAGACCAGACCATCATTTTTCAGCCATTTCTCGTCTCTGCAGTTTGACAAAAAAAAAATCTTAGTTTACTACTTTTCCATCATTCTCCCATCTTCTGGACAAATCATCCTACCACCCCCAATACTGTGACGCTGTGCTCCCTGTGGGGAGTCGCTCTGGTAGACAGCGGTGCGGGTGCAGTTTAGAGGCAAAACAAGGAGTCCAGATTGTGCAACAAACAGTGTTTTATTCACACTTGCACACCATAAATGAAAAACAGTCTCTTTGGTGACAGTTCACACACAACGGAAATAACGCGGCAAAACAAAAACAGGCCAACACAGGTTCAGTCACCTGGGAGGTGTAGGTGCAGGTTCGCACCACGCTGTCGGCCCAGCCGCAGGAGAATCCAGCTTCAGGTAGCCAGGAACAAAACACCTCCTTGCTGAGCTCTTTCCTCCAGGACAGAGAACTCCTCAGCCCTGTTAGCAGCTCCAGGATAATCACAGCCTCCAGCTGCTGAGCTGGCTGAGCTTTTAAACCCAGCCCAAAACCAGGACTGGGTCGTGGGGAGCAGCCACCCACCCTACACTTTAGCTGCTCCCGGTAAGAGCCGGCCCGGATCGGCTTTGCAGCCATGCTATTTAAACTCTGTCAGTAGCACTAGCTGCTGCTGACATCAACAAAACGGGCTCTTACCTCACCGAGGCTATGAACCTCGGTGACACATACCTGCCATCCACGACGGCACCCTGCACCTTACCACACCCCCTTTGTTCAGCCCTGAGGGGTGGACACATGTGAGGCAGTGGACGCGGAAAGGGCATCTGCATTTCCCTGCAAGCGACCTGCCCTATGTTCCACGGAGAACTTGAAATTTTGAAGGGATAGGAACCACCTGGTGACCCGAGCATTCCTCTCCTTGGCCTGACTCATCCATTTGAGGGGAATGGTCGGTCACCAGACGGAACCTCCTCCCTAACAGGTAGTAGCGGAGAGATTCGAGTGCCCACTTGATAGCCAGGCACTCCCTCTCCACTATACTATATCTGGACTCGGCGGGACTGAGCTTACGGCTCAGGAAGACAACGGGATGTTCTTCCCCGTTGACCTCCTGCGACAGTACCGCACCGAGGCCTACCTCCGAGGCGTCGGTCTGTACGACAAACTCCTTGTTGAAGTCGGGTGTCACCAAAACCGGGGACCCACACAGGGCCGACTTCAACGCTGAGAAAGCCTCCTCCGCCTTCTCACTCCAGCTAACCCTCCCAGACTTTCGTCCCTTCAACAGGTCTGTCAATGGCGCTGCTATTGTGGCAAAGTGGGGCACAAACCTCATGTAGTATCCTACAATCCCCAGGAACGACTTTACCTGCCTGGTGGTGACCGGTCGGGGCCAGCTACGAATGGCCTCTACCTTAGTTACCTGAGGTTTGATGACTCCCGCCCAATTACATATCCCAGATATTTGGTCTCTTCCAACCCAATCGCACACTTTTTTGGATTGGCGGTTAGTCCAGCTTTCCTCAGGGCATCCACTACCGCCTGCACCTTGGGTAAATGGCTTTCCCAGTCGGTGCTGTGGATGACTACATCATCTAAGTAGGCCGAGGCGTACCCGACGATGTGGTCGCAGCACTATGTCCATTAACCTCTGGAAAGTGGCGGGGGCGCCATGCAGGCCAAAGGGTAACACCTTGTAGTGATACAGGCCCTGCTTGGGTAACAAGCGCGGTTTTTCCTTAGCCGCCTCCATTAAGGGTACCTGCCAGTACCCTTTAGTGAGGTCCAGCACAGAAAAATAACGGGCTTGTCCTAAATTTTCAACAAGCTCGTCTACTCGGGGCATGGGATACGCGTCAAACTTGGATACTTCATTTAACTTGCGAAAGTCGTTGCAGAACCGCAACGTCCCATCCGGCTTGGGTATTAGGACTATGGGACTGGCCCACTCACTTTTCGACTCCTCAATGACATTTTTGTGGGGGACAGGCTGTTGTTCCCATGCTTCCTTGGCGATATCCAACAGGCCCCGAGGGTGTCTGCCATAAAGCAGTTCGAAGGGCGAGAACCCAGTAGAGGCCTGGGGTACCTCTCGCACTGCGAACATGAGATAGGGCAGAAGCAGGTCCCAGTCCTTCCCATCTCTAGACACCACCCTTTTTAACATATTCTTTAGAGTTTGGTTAAACCTCTCAACAAGACCGTCTGTTTGCGGATGGTAAGCGGACGTCCGTAACTGCTTTATACGCAACAATTTACACAGTTCCTTCATTACTTTGGACATAAAAGGGTCCCTTGGTCTGTCAGAACCTCTTTTGGCAGGCCCACACGGGAAAACATCTCCATTAACTCTTTGGCAATGAGCTTAGCTGAGGTATGTCGCAGAGGCACCGCCTCCGGATACCGAGTGGCATAGTCGAGAACTACCAGAATGTGTTGGTGGCCCCTAGCAGACTTTGGTACAGGCCCAATTAAATCCATAGCAATTCGCTCAAACGGTACTTCAATAATTGGCAGAGGTACCAGAGGACTACGGAAATGTGGCTGGGGGCTAGTTACCTGACAGGTTGGACAGGACTTACAATAATTTTCTACTTCCTTGAACACACTGGGCCAATAAAACCGCTGCAGTATGCGGTCCTGGGTTTTCTGCCACCCCAGGTGTCCCCAAGAACATGTTGGTGGGCAAGCTCCATGACAAGCTTGCGATACGCTGTGGGCACCACCAACTGTTCAACAGGTTCACCTCGGATTTGGTTCACCCGATACAACATATCCTGCAGAACAATAAATCGTGGGAACATTAATTCAGCCCCTGGTTTCTGGGGTTTACCATCAATTTCCAGCACATTCTCCCAGGCCCTGGTTAGGGTTTGGTCCCGGTGTTGTGCGGTCCCAAAATTTTCCCGGAGACATTGAGGTCTGCCAACTCAGGTCCCGGTGGCAAGTCCTCCGTGTCTCCCACCATTACACTCAGTGGGGTTGTCTCCCCCACTACCGCTGCAGCAGTGGTCACCCCTACCGCTGGCCCTTCAGACTCGGGCTCCCAGGGTTCTGGCCTTCCAGGGGTATCAGGCCACTCTGCTAGGGTTACCCCTGTCTCAGGGCTATTAGTCACTTTCATCTCAGGCCACAGTGACGGAAAACCAGGAAGTCTCTCCCAATTATTAGTTCATAGGGCAGCTTTGTGGAGATCGCCACTTCACAAGTCCAGGTGCCGACCGCCGTGGACAGAGACATTACAGCAGTGGGATAGTCCTTTAAGTCTCCGTGTATGCACACCACACCCACTGTCCGGCCCGTATACTGGGTGGGCTGTACCAGGGCAGCACTTACCAGGGTTACCAGGCTCCCTGAGTCCAACAGCGCCACTGCCAGGTTATCCCCGACTTGCACCTGGCACAGATGACGATTGTCTATTGTCCCGGGGATGCCGGTCGCACACAGTCTCCGGGCATACATGGAAGCCCGGTACCCATAATTAGTCTCCATGGGTTCCCCCACTGTGGACAGTTGGCCCTTATGTGTCCAGGCTCCCGACACTGCCAGCAGACCACTGGGGACGGATCTGCAAGAGGTACATCCCGGGCGGGTTTGGCCGGCCGCTGGGACTGGGGTGGAGATTTCCGGGGTTTGACTGGCCCCCTCCCAAAGAACCCCCTGCAGGTTTCTGGTGGCCTCATATCGCTCCACCAGGTCGACCATCTCAAGGGCATTGGTGGGGGATACCTGGCCGATCCAGTGTTGAAGGGGGTAAGGCAAGGCCCTCCAAAACATGTCAGCCAGCAGCCGGTCCAGCATAGCAGTCGGACTTAGAACCTCAGGCTGCAGCCATTTTTGCAACCTGTGCAGCAACTCATAGTACTGCGGCCTGGCGGGTTCAGCCACTTTGAAGTCCCACTGGTGGACCCGCTGAGCCCGGACCAACACGTTTACCCCCAGTCTGGCCAGGATCTCCCCCTTCACCGTGGAATAGTCAGCAGCCTGGTCGTCTGCCAAATCAAAAAAAACTTGCTGGGGTCCGGATGCCAGGAGCGGACAACCACCTCGGCCCACTGGTCACGGGGTAACTTTTCCCTCACGGCGACCTTCTCAAAAACCGCCAGGTACGTCTCAACGTCGTCTGCGGGGTCATTTTGGGATCGCCGCACGGACCGCTTTCCGGGCATTATGGGCGTGGTGGGACGCTCCTGCCACCTGTAACGCCATCACATGTTGTAGCAGTAGTTGGTTGGTCTCCCGCTGCTGCACGTTAGCCTCTATGAGAGCCTTCACAGCAGCCTCCATGTTGCCAGAAACTCCTGCTTGCAGCTTTGCTGGCTTAATATATTCCATGCACTTTAGAAAAACAAAACTTCGGCGTTCACGCCAGCCTCACTGCGCATGCCCGCATCCGACACCAAATGTGGGGAGTCGCTCTGGTAGGCAGCGGTGCGGGTGCAGTTTAGAGGCAAAACAAGGAGTCCAGATTGTGCAACAAACAGTGTTTTATTCACACTTGCACACCATAAATGAAAAACAGTCTCTTTGGTGACAGTTCACACACAACGGAAATAACGTGGCAAAACAAAAACAGGCCAACACAGGTTCAGTCACCTGGGAGGTGTAGGTGCAGGTTCGCACCACGCTGTCGGCCCAGCCGCAGGAGAATCCAGCTTCAGGTAGCCAGGAACAAAACACCTACTTGCTGAGCTCTTTCCTCCAGGACAGAGAACTCCTCAGCCCTGTTAGCAGCTCCAGGATAATCACAGCCTCCAGCTGCTGAGCTGGCTGAGCTTTTAAACCCAGCCCAAAACCAGGACTGGGTCGTGGGGAGCAGCCACCCACCCTACACTTTAGCTGCTCCCGGTAAGAGCCGGCCCGGTTCGGCTTTGCAGCCATGCTATTTAAACTCTGTCAGTAGCACTAGCTGCTGCTGACATCAACAAAAACGGGCTCTTACCTCACCGAGGCTATGAACCTCGGTGACACATACCTGCCATCCACGACGGCACCCTGCACCTTACCACATCCCCAATATTATACTGCAGTAACAGATAAACCCCCTGATTATACTAGTACCATGCAGATAGTGCCCTTCAATAATTATTAGCACACACTGCCATAAAATAACTGCGCCCAGCAAATAGTGCCCCTGACACTAACAGTGTAAACATAGCATCTCCCAAAAATGATTGTGGTAAGCTAATACTGTGCCAAAGTGCCCCCACAGTAATAGTGCTCCCAAAAGTCCCACCAATAGTAATAATTCTCGGCTAGAGCACACATGGTAGTAATAGTGCTCCTACAGTGCCCCCAACATGTCCCCACTGTGACCCAGAAGTAATAATGCTCTCATAGTGCCCATACTAGTAAACATGTGCCCCATAGACCCCCAGTAGTAATAAAGCCCACCATAATGCCCCCCAGTAATAATTCTCCTTATAATGTGACAGTACAAAAATTGCCCCCTTATAATGTGTTCCAGTGCAAAAAATACCTTCTTTAATGCCCCCAGTTGAGCTAATGTCCCCTTAGTGCCCCCAAAATGTGCCAGTATAAAATACCCCAATATAGTACCCCCAGTAAATGCCCCCATAGTGCTCCTCTCCCCTTCCTCCTAGTGCCCCCATAATGTACCAGTATAAAATGCCCCATATATAGTGCCCCAGTAGATGCCCTCAGTGTCCCCCATAGTTTGCAAGTATAAAATACCCCTTTTTAGTGCCCCCGTAGATGACCCATAGTACTCTTCTCCCCCTTCCCCATAGTGTGCCCCAGTATAAAATGCCCTTATATAGAGCCTCCATATAAAATTCCCCTTCTTTGTGGCCTCAGTAAAAGCCACCATAGTGCCCCCCATATAAAACACCCCTTCTTTGTGGCCTCAGTAGATGCGCCAAATAATATGCCAGTAAGAAGTGCCCCATAGTGCCACCCAATAATGTGCCAGTAAAAAGTGGCCCCAATAATGTACCAGTAAGAAGTGCCCCATATATGCCCCCACAGTGCCCCCCAATAATGTGCCAGTAAGATGTGCCCCCATAGATGTCCCCAATAATGTACCAGTAAGAAGTGCCCCCCATAGATGCCCCCCGAATCATGTGCCAGTAAAAAGTGCCCCCAATCATGTGCCAGTGACAAGTATTGTACCATATAAAAAAATAAACACTTATACTTACCTCCATCAGACTGGCAGAAATGCAATGCAGGACTCTTATTGCCTGTGTCCCACGCTGTACGGCTCAGGCCTGCACTGGCCTCTGATAGGCTGCAAGCCTAGTGCCTGCAGCCTATCAGAGAAACGGGGAAGGGAGACACCTCTCCCCTGCCCCGCAGCATCCTGTGGTGCACAATACAGGTCTTTGTTCCTAACCATGGGCGTAGCTATATGCCATAGCACTTTCTCTAGGCCCTGAGGCTGAGGGCCCCTATCAGGTGCAAAAATATTGTACCTTTTTGTGGGAAATAACAATAGGGTAGCCTTTTTTTGTATAATGTGGGTTGTCTGCTATATGGTGATATAATACAGGTAAGCTGCTGTTTTCAATTTTCTTACCTTAGGTGGTAGGGGCCCCATCTTATATTGCTATTGGGCCCTATGAATTACAGTTACACCCCTATCCCTAACTTTGCATTTAATGGCTTCAGTGACTAAACTATGAATTAGTGCTAGATAATTTACTATAATAGAACTACAATCTCTATGGATATGCAGTTTTAAAAAAAAGCGTGTGTGTGAATAACACTTCTTTTCTGCATTACGGAAGTTAGTGGGAAGTAACCAGCTGAGGCGTTACATAAAACCACTAAATGAGGTATAATCAGTGATTCTATTTTGAGGCTTATTTATGCACTTGAATCTGGAAGTACACTGTGTTCAGGAACTGCTTGACATAAAGTACAAAACCAAATAAATGCACTCAACTCAACTGAAACAATGTGACAGGCTTTATTTAGAAGGGAACTGTAGTACCTAGCGGAGGCATCAGAAAGATGAAATGGAAGAGGGGGTAGGGCTACTCCTTTCATCATACTGTGTTTGCAGCACTAATAAATAAATGCTTAGAAATCTTAGTTGGTATGCATCATTTTATGTGCAGGGAAAGAATATTCTGTGCCATATGGCTACACTTCTGTTTCCATGTGCCAATTCAATATTTTGTCAGCTATGGTCATCAAAGATCAGTGAGATGCAATATGAGAACATATAACTGATGACAGAGTAAAAAAAGTAATCATTGTCCACTACCCCAACAATTACAAGATTATTTATTTATTTTATGTTTGAATAGGTGTCTTGACATATGTGGTAAAATTCACAATAACTATGATTTTAAGACACTAGTAGATACTGTTAGATAGGATATGCACAAATAATGTACTACTTACCTAACAGGTTCAGCCCTACAATAACTAAGTCATACGGTATGCACACACAAGTCTTTTGCAAGTATAACCTGTGGTTGGCACATTGGCAATCACACTGAAATCATTGCCTCTCATAACTGCATTCATGCAGACAGCACTTTACGTGACTACATTAAAACTGAAAGTCAGCATTTTACATAGCCACTCACCTCACTATATTTATGTGTTGTTCATTTGAAGATATGATTCTGTGGCCATGACTAGTGTTGGGCGAAGCAAAGGATCTGAAGTGGAATTCGATCAGAGTTTTAGGAAAAATTCCATTCACAACTAATCCGTATTTCCTGGCACTTAGTGGTAACAAATTATTTTTTTCCTAAAATAGTGGCTACTAGTGATGTGCGAGCATGCTCGGGCGAACATCTGTTCGGCCAGAGCATCGCTATGCTCGGCACGTGGCGGTACTTGGCCCAGTACAGCATGTGCTCGAGCGCAATGCTCGAGTCTCCGACACACACGTTTCATGGGTTTTAAGCAGCCAATAAAGGTGCAGGTAAGTATTGTCCTCACTGTAATGCCAGTAGCCATGTTGGCTGCTGGCAATACAGTGATTGGCTGGACACAACGCGTCATCGGGTGCTATATAGCACCCGATGATATGTGCTCAGATCAGTCATAGTCAGGGAGAGCAGTGTAGGTAGTAATTTTCACAGTTTTTATTCTGGGAAAGCTTTTCCAAGACCCAAAAGTCCTTTTAAGGACCACTGTGTGTGTGTGTGTGTGTGTGTTTTAGAGCAGCAATCTATTTACCTGCTGCAGTCTTAGAGACAGTACTTCGGAAGGGAGAGTACAGGGAGAGACATTTGCTGTTTTTACTACCAAAAGCTTTACAAAGACCCCAAAGTCCTTTTAAGGACTACTGTGTGTGTTTGACAGCAGCAAGATATTTTTTATTTTATACCTATTAGTGACATATACTGTACATCATCTGCAGACTGTGTCTTTAATAATCTGGGCCACATCTAGTGTCCATAGTGTGTGGCTTTGTGTAAAAAGTACTGAACAACATCTGAAAACAGTGTTTGTATTACAAATTCCAATAATCTGGGCCTAATATAGTGTCCATAATTTGTGGTGTTCTGTAACCAATACTGTAGAACATCTGCAAACAGTGTCTGTATTACAAATTCCAATAATCTGGGCCACATCTAGTGTCCATAGTGTGTGGCTTTGTGTAAAAAATACTGAACGACATCTGCAAACAGTGTCTGTATTACAAATTCCAATAATCTGGGCCTGATATAGTGTCCATATTCTGTGGGTTTCTGTGACATATACTGTCCTGCATCCGAAAACTGTGTCTTTAGCGGACAGCAAAAGAATCTGAGCCACATCTAGTGACAAAAACATTAATATGAAGAAGGCGAGCACTAAGGGACGGGGAAGTGGCCGTGATGCTGATTGTGCATACAGAGGCCGTGGCCCTGGGCGCAATGAAACTGTGCCTGCTGCCAGTGCACCAGAAAAAAAAAACATCCACCGTACCCAGCTTCATGTCCAACTTAGCTGGGCGGCGCAGGACAACACTGTCCAAGTCGGACCAGTGCGAACAGTTGGTCGGTTGGATTGCTGAAGATAATGCTTCCAGTCGGTTAAGCACCACCCTCTTTTCCACAAGGTCCAGTCTCTGTAGTCTGTGTATGATACCCTCCTTTATGTGTAATAAAGGGTGTATTGTAGTGCCAGTTCCTTGCAATTTTGGGCAGCCCTTTCACTTAGTGCATAGTCTTTATGAGTGTAGGATTCCCACTACCTGAACAAATGCACCACAATGTGAATGAGGCCCTCTTTTATGTGATATACAGGCTGTTTTGGAGTGTCTCTTGCTCGTAATTTTTGGCAGCACTGGCACTTTATATACAATTGAATATACAGGAAAGAATGTTTCCCAACAATTTTTCCTGTGAAATTTTTTTTTTTATTTTTTTTTTTGGGGGGGGGGCGGGGTTTCGTGCGTATTTTTGTCAGTCTGTAAAGGTGGCATACAACTTGGAAAACATGAATCCCAGCAGCGACAGCGACCTGGGAGTCCAAGATGCATCCAGACATCATCCCCATGGTGTTCCCGATCCATTTCAGTGGTGTTTCTGTCACTTTCTGACCTTTTCCAATGGACCAGGCACCCTCCCCTCTTCAGAGCAGGGGGTACCTGGTTATCTCCCATTGACTTTCATTATACTTGGGTGCTCGGCCAAGTGAAAGAGCTGCCAAACACCCGAATGCTTTGGTGCTCGATCATCACTAGTGGCTACATAAAATACAAAGTGAAAGTAAGAAGCCCAGGATCACGAGATCACCCATAATGCCATGCAGACAGCCAATCCGCTGCTAACTAGCCCCTGTGATGGCAGAACTTTTTAAAAGGGTTATCCCATGTGGTCTACACCGTTTCACTGTGATCTGAGCATAGGGGGAGACGTGACAAGCTCTTCTAATTGTGGAATAATGGATAGGGAGAGTGTAGAGACAGTGCAAGGACAGTGTAGGGAGATCATAGGGAGAGTTTTTAGACACTGTAGGGAGAGCATGGAGACACTGCAGGGACAGTGCAGGGACTGTAATCGGAAGCTGAATGGATCTATAGTAGACAGTACAGTTTGCATCAATTCCTGTGTAGGGCAGAGAGCTATCTAATTGAATAGTGTCCACCTTGTTTAATAGATAAACAATTCCATTTGAACTTGATTCTCAAATTGGGGTAAATAACCTGCCTTGTTTTACTGTTATTGGGGTGTCTACCTTGTTTAATAGGTAATTCCATTACGCCTTGATTCTTAGATTGGGGTGAATAACTTGTCTAATTCTACTGTTATTGGGGTTTCTGCCTAGTTTTATACAGTAGATAGTTCAATTACGCCTTGGTTCTCAAATGGGGTAAATAACCTGTCTAATTCTTCTGTTATTGGGGTGCCCACCTTGTTTAATACATAATAAATTCTATTTGGCCTTGATTCTCAAATTGGGGTAAATAACCTGCCTTGTTTTACTGTTATTGGGGTGTCCACCATGTTTATTAGATAATTCCATTACGCCTTGATTCTTAGATTGGGGTGAATAACCTAATGCTACTGTTATTGCGGTGTCTACTTAGTTTTATACAGTAGATAGTTCAATAACGCCTTGATTCTCAAATGGGGTAAAAAACCTGTCTAATTCTACTGTTATTGGGGTGTCCACCTTGTTTAATACATAATAAATTCTATTTGGCCTTGATTCTCAAATTAGGATGAATAACCTGTCTCCCTTAACTGTTATTAGGTTTTCCACCTTGTTTAATAGATTAAGTATTCCATTAGGCCTTGATTCTCAAACTGGGGTGAATAAGCTGTTTCCTTCAACTGTTATTGAGGTTTCCACATTGTGTAATAGATAAACAATTCTATTATGCCTTGATTCTCAAATTGGGTGAATAACCTGTCTTGTTCTACTGTTATTGTGGTGACTACCTTGTTTATTACAAAAGCAATTCTCTTAGTCCTTGATTCTTAAACTGGGGAGAATAATACTGTTATTGGGGTATCCACGTTGACAGTGAATCATTTATATAAAATATACAGTTAGTTTTACTGTACAGTGTGTCCAGCAGACAGTTGCCAGGACCCTCCAAAGGAACAGGCAGTGGCAAAAATGTTGATGGAGCCGGCAGAAGATGCAGCAGAAGAAAAAGGGGTGGTAGCAGCAGCTGCAGCAATAGGCCAGAGCTGCCACTGTCATCTAGCGGTTGTGTTTTGATGACCAATCCCGCTGTCCTTGAATGGGTAACTCGGTCTTTAACATCATCTCACCTGACATCAGACACACACAGCCAGGAGTCTGTTGATTGATCTGACACCACACTTAGTTGGCATGGCTCAGGTTCAAGCTCTGTGCCCTCACCTGTCCGGAACCTCCTGATTACTTTGCTGCTCTTTCTGCCAGCCAAGTAATGTATGCCACCGGCTGTGCTCCACTTTTCAGCGAGGACAAGTTTTTTGAGGAGAGTCAGCAGCTACTGTAGTCGGTTGGTCGCTGTCTACAGTATGTGCGACATTGCCCATCATCACAAAGGTCTGACTAGGGTGACCCTGGCTGCTCACGATCCACTGATATGACTGCTGGGGGGGGGTGAGGGGCAGGAGCAGCAGTAGCTCTATTAGCAGTCACTCTGATGAGCACGTTTCTTCACCTGCCAACTGAAGAAACCAGGCAGCAGCAGGACATGCAGCAGATCCTGAAGAAGCAGGTGGTGGCATACCTGGACTGCACCCTTTACCCACATCCAAGATCACCTGGACTACTGGGCAGCCAAACTTTATTTGTGGCTGCCACTGGCCAAGTTTGCCCTGGACAAGCTTTACTGCCTAGCTAGTAGTGTGGCATCAGAGCGGGTGTTTAGGGCAGTGGGGGTATAGTTACCCCAAGGAGAACTCACCTTTCCACCCAAAATGTTGAGAGACTGACCTTTGTGAAGATGAATCAGCCATGGATTAGCAGGATTTACACACACCGGTGCTTGATGCATCAGACTACTGTAGATCATTCTGTCCTTAATGTTCTGACTGCAGTGTGCTGCCACAGCAGAACACTGTGAAATATGGCCCATTACTTCTGGCTACGGGCTTCAGACACTATTCTGATGCTGCCATCTACTCAATGCCATACACCTGTTGCCTCTGCTGCCATCTTTAACCAAGGCCACCATCTTGTGCTGTTACGTCCCCCTCCCTACTGTGTGACTGGACAACTATATTGACTCATCATGCTGTAACCACCCTCACCACTCTATGACTGGGCCACTATGTTAATTCCTCATGCTGTTGCCACCCTCACCACTCTGTTCTGGGGCCACTTGTGTCCCTGTTTGTTCTTGTTGACATCACCGTTTCATCTCACGGTCAGTATTTTGAATCAGGATTTAAACATGATTTGGAAGCCAAAAGCAGGAGTGGGTCCAAAACACAGAAGACATACAAATATTTCCATTACATGTGATCTCTGTTTTTGCCTTACAAATACTGATCAATCACTGACCAAATACTGACCGTGTGAAGGAGGATGTTCAAAAGACAGGATCCATTTTTTGGGGGTTCTTCTTCTGACAGATCAGAAGGGTAAAAATAAACAATGACATCAACACAAACTTACTGCTGACATCCTCCCCACTCTGTCATGGGGCCACTACTTGTATCCGTGGCTAACAAAATAGGTTATCTACCAATCTATGTGTAAACATCAGACAGTATAAAATGAAACAGCTCTTTCCCACTATAGTAGAATCAATGGCTAACAGAACAGGTTATCTATCAATCAGTGTGGACACCCCACAAACAGTAAATTTAGACTGCTCTTTCCCATTACATTAGAATCTTGGGCCACTGCAAGGTTGGGTACATTATGCCTGACCTGTAAGGCCTCATGCACACGACCGTATGGCATTTTCAGTATACATGAGGCCTAATAGTGACGCACAGTCATTCTACAGCTAACATAATGATTCAAAAGCATGTGTTTGCACTGCCACAACATGGATTAAAAGAACCTTTTTTTCTCCAATACTTTAATGGCACTGCCTCCATGTCCTTCTTTTGTTCCACTAAAGAGTCATTGGGACACAGCTCCTGCAGGGACATGAAGTGTTTTTTTTCCGCTTCTAAGGGCTGCTTTTCTTTTGGTTTAGCTAGGGACTAGTTAGGACTGTTGGTGGCCTGCACGATGGTGCACACAACAATATACTGTATGAGACCTGCCTGTCATACTGACGCACAGTAACTGTTTCAATACCAGAAAGGACTAGCAATGTATGTCACTGCAATGCACAGTAATGTATACCAAGATACATTCTTCTTGCAGGCTGGGACATAGCTGATTTAATGAGCTTCATGCCAAATTAATTAGGAATGAAGCAACTTTTTGGGAGAAATTCAGCAAAGCAATCCAAATCGAATTTTTTAAAAATTAGCTCATCTCTACCCATGACCTCCCAGCAGTGTGGCATCTTTCCTTTAGGCTATGTAGCTTGTGGCTAGAAATTCTATGCTAAGACTTTTGAACTTTGTCCGCTGTGACTCTGTTCCCATTATGTTACCTTAGAAAGATACTGGAATATTTTGTCTGATGCGTTCTTCTGGGTGTTACCAGGTCACTTTAGGCTAGTTTCACATCTGTGACAGAGATCTACGGCAGTCTGTTCAGGAAGAGAACAGTCTGCCGGAGTTCTGGGGATCCAGAATTGCTGGATACTAGTACCTTCCTGCTGGACCATATTGACTATAACGGGGTCTAGCAGAGATATGGCCCATACCTGGCAAATATGCCATTGTCTGCCGGACCTGCCAAATGGAACACCCGGCTGCAGGTGTGAAAGTAGCCTTACTTTTTACTCCAGTTTTCTCTGTTCTGGTACTTGGTGATCCCCTGTTCTGTTTGTTGATATTTGCATTAGAACATGACTGTGAACTGTAGATATATGTATGAATATATTGGCCCTGTTAGATCCTGACTCTTTTGTTATGGCTTCTCATGAGATTAGCACAACAGTCCCAAGCATCGAATATGTAGCTTCAAAGACGGTGCTTAAACCTCAGCATATAATTAAGCTATTAAAAACTGATTTCATAAGTAATGTGATATATGAGACCTTTACATATATTTTCTTGTTAGATTTTGCCAAACTTTATATTTCAGTTAGATATAAATTCTCTTCTGCAAATTACTGTTACATGCTTGCTATGCTCCATCCCCCAACCTTCTCAGAAGGTCCACCTAATGAGTTCAGTACTAGTAAGAAGCTGCTTCTAGTGAACAAGTTCTTATTGACTGCACTGCACAACAGCATGATGCTGAGCTGAGTTACAATATGCTCCATGCAATGTTTTTTGTCTGGCCGAAACCAGACACTCATGTCGGAAAGCAGTTGTATCCATACTGGATCACATTATAGTCTATGGGGTCCTGCGGCAAATGGCATTATTCATCCAGCAATGTCAGGTCCACTGAACTTCAGCAGGCTGTTCTGTGACAGAACAGACTCGGCTGATTAGAGATGTTAGCATAGCCTTACTGGCTATGTGTATCCACTGGCACTGAACACATTATGTGGACCCTTTAAGAAGAAATCAAATGAACACCAGGGGGCATCATAAAAGCAGGTGCCATTTATTAATGTTTCAAATTATTATTATTTTTTTTAAACTGTTATGCTTGGTGTGATTTAATAAATGATGCAAAATGTATCGTCTGTGGTACAACCTGCTTTTTCTTATAAGTAGTCAGAAAAACTTCAGTGGCTACATTCTTTGTATGAATCAGTACTGCCTTCCTAAAGAACCATGAAAACTAATTCAGTGAATAATTGTGAATTTAACCTTGATTTGGTACTTGATGATGTATGTAATCTAATAAGTGTTAAATTGGTGTAACATATCACTATTAACAGTCTCAGAGTTTTACTTCTCTCTTTAAAGGGCTTCTGTCACCCCCACTGATGAATTTTCACTAGCTGACATTAGCTACTTGCTAATGTCAGCTGAGTTCAAACATATGTTTAATATCTTTTTTTCTTTTTTCAATCTTCTAAAAAACTTACTTTTGTTATATGTAAATTAGCTTCGCTACCAGCAAGTTGGGCGGGTACTTGCTGGTAGCCGCCGCATCTTCATGGCCTTGGAACGCCCCCTCTTCTTTTGATAGACAGGGCCAGCGCGCTCTCCTCCTCTCGCTGGCCCTGTCTGCAGCTGCAATCCCGCGCCTGCGCCGCCTCGGTCTTTAGTCGGCGCAGGCGCTCTGAGTGAAGGACGCTCGCTTAGGCGCTCCGTCCTCAGTGCGCCTGCGCCGATGACGTCAGCGCTACACCCGGAAGAAAAGGCGCCGGCATCGCCTGCTCTTTACCAGGGATGCCGGCGTCTTCTCTTCCGGGTGTAGCGCTGGCGTCATCGGCGCAGGCGCACTGAGGACGGAGCGCCTAGCGAGCATCCTTCACTCAGAGCGCCTGCGCCGACTAAAGACCGAGACGGCGCAGGCGCGGGATTGCAGCTGCAGACAGGGCCAGCGAGGAGGAGAGCGCACGCCTGTCTATCAAAGAAGAGGGCGTTCAAGGCCATGAAGATGCGGCAGTACCAGCAAGTACCCGCCCAACTTGCTGGTAGCGAAGTAATTTACATATAACAAAAGTAAGTTTTTTAGAAGATTGAAAAAAGAAAAAAAGATATTAAACATATGTTTGAACTCAGCTGACATTAGCAAGTAGCTAATGTCAGCTAGTGAAAATTCGTCAGTGGGGGTGACAGAAGCCCTTTAAGGGCACAACTACACTGTAACATGTGTCGCGCGACATTGATGTCGCACAAATGTCGCGCGACAATTTTTATAATGATAGTCTATGGTGTCGCACTGCGACATGCTGCGACTGCGACGCGATAGTCGCAGAAAAATCCATCTTGGAAAAATTGTTGCGCGACATTGGTGCGACAAAATGTCACTTGACACTTGTCGTTGTGTAGCCCTAGCCTAAATGTGTTGTTCGTCTTTAACTTCTGTAACCTTGACTCTAATTAGGCCTTCTCACAGAGCTCTGGGCCTTGGAGACAGTCTGGCTTATTTTTTTCCTTGGCTTTCATTTGCCAGCATGTCTGGTATGAAGGATGGTTCTGTATTGGCCTTAGTCTAAGAATATTTCTTCTGAGAGACATTTCCCAGCTTCTCTCATTTATATTCCATTATCATCTCCATCATTTATCTGACTACACACTTTTAACAAATGCTTTTTTCCCCCTTAAATTAGAGTTCCGTGTAGGAAATGTATACTGTAAGATGCATACATTCCAGATAGTTGTCACAACTGGTATGATCTGTGTAAACAATTATGTAGTAAAAAAGTAAAAAAAAAAAGAAAAAGATCTTGCATATGTGACGGCACTTCAGAAACAATAAGGTATTAAAAAGTAGCAATTTTATTTAGACAATGTATTAGGTCAGCGGTCAGTGGCTCCCCCTACCCTGCTGACTCAGCAACTTTTGCAAGCTGCTGTCACCTTTGCTCCAGTCTCTGTTCTCTTAGGGTGCACGAGTGCTCATTTGGGTGCTCTTAAAGGGCCAGTGCGTAAATATGTAAATCCTTCCCAATGGCTGAAGTTCCCGTGGTATTTAAGGCAGCCTCCCCAACAGAAGGATGCCTGAGCTTTGAGGTTGTCTAATCTCTAGTAACCAACAACGGTGTTTTCCCTTGTCTGTCTACTCGTGTAATGTACCTTTCCTGTCTACCGATTCCACTCCTTGCTGTCTGCCCCAACTTTGGAACCGCTACTTTAGATTATTCACGTATTCAGCCTGCCCTGACCGTGGACTCTGTTCAGACTATGCCTTGCTTTATCTCTTGGTGCTTTTGCTATTCTCTTGCATTTTACCTGCATTATCCCTGCATTATCTCCCACCTCTAGTTTTCAGTGTGAAGTTCTGTTTACCTACGGTAGTTCATATTTACCCTGACATAGACTCTATTCTTGTGTTATTTCAAATGATTTTAGTCTGTCTTTGTCTGTCTGTATACATGTTTTTCCATACATTTTGTACTGCAATTGTCTGAATAAAATTCCTATGTACTTTTTGATACTTTAGTGATCTTGATGTGCAGCCATATGTGCATGGTTTCTGAGTTTTTTAACACTTCTTGTGTAAACTGTTTAATAAACTTGTCATGATAGTATGTGACATATTATATACTTCCTAATTACAGTTTATTATGTTTGCATACAAAATATTATGGAAACAGTAACCTTTAGGTGTGCGAGCGGTAAACGCCAAGCGCTGATCAGTTCATAATCCACTGTTCACCACCTGGGCTAATTTTTTTGGTGCAGATATATATTTGTTGTGCAATGCGTACGTGCTATTTCAATGTGCAGGCCACACAGGAAATTTCCTTCAGTTCCAAGAGGTGGTTAAAAAGGCCCTCATTTTTTAAAGCTAGGCTGGAGAGGGTCCCAGTACTTCAGGAAGTCATGGTGCCCGTGTTGTACCAGGGCAACATTTTCCAGGTCGAGTCCCCCAGACAGCAAGAAAGGGAAGGACCCAAACAAGATGCAGGGTGTGTTCCAAAAGGGGGATAAGGAAAGACACCATTTACCACTGCGAAACCTGCCCTGAATAACCTGGCTTGTGCCTGCAGGAGTGTTTTAAAATCTACCACACATCCATGGAGTATTAATTTAATTTGATCCATGATGTACCCTGTAGTTTTACCATCTTATATCTCTGATTTAGTCCGTACAGCTTACAGATCCACTTTTCACCAACCACTACATATTTATTTCTGTGAAACACCTGTAAGGTCAAAAGTGACCTTTCCACACCATAAAACGTTCGTACGGGGGTGCACTTTGCAAAATGGGGTCACTTCTTAAGGTTTTTAATTTATGGGGACCTCAGGGATTTTTTAAATGCTACATGGCACCTAAAATCCATGTCTGCCAATCCGGGCCTGCCAGCAAAATCCATATTTTACTGTTTGCCTGCTGTGCGCCCATACAGAAGGCTACAAGCACATATGGGGTGTTTCCTGAATAGGGAGAAAATGGGGAACACATACTGGGGTGCATTTTCTCCTTTAACCGCTTGTGAAAGTGAAAAATTGGGGTCTGCTAGTAATTTTTCATTTTTACAAATGTGTGCTTTGAAATCCTGTCTATTATTTCTGCCTTCTGTGAGACACCTGTTTGCTGAAAAGTACCCTTTCCACCACTTAAAATGTTTGTACGGGGGTGATCTTTCCATAATGGGGTAACTTCTTGGGACCTCAGGAATTTTTTTTATGCAACATGGCACCTAACATCAAAGTCTGCAAATTCAGGTCAGCAAAATCCATATTTTGCTGTTTGAATCTAGACCCATGCTGTTTGCCCATACATCATTTTTTGAGCACATATGGGGTGTTGCTGTATTCGGGGGAAATGGGGAACAAAATGCAGGGTGCATTTTGTCCTGTTACCCTTTGGGATACACCTTTGAGGTCAATGAGGGGTGACGTTTCCAAAATGGGGTCCCTTTTGGGGGGTTTCCACTGTGGGACAACCTCAGGGTGTCTTCATATGTGACATACTGTAGCTCCCAATTACCATTCCAGCTAAATCCACTCTCCTAAAGCCATATGGTGCACCTTCCACTCTGAAGCCTGCTGTGAGCCTATACATCATTTTTTTAACACATATGGGGTGTTACCGTATTCGGTGGAAATGGGGAACAAAATGTGGGGTACATTTTGTCCTGGTACCCTTTGGAAAAGTTAAAAATGTGGGTGTAAAGCAACTTTTTCTAGAAAAAAAATGCAATTTTTCCTTTTCACTGCCAAGTGTTTCCTAATGCTAGGAAACACCTTTGAGGTCAAAGTGCTCACTACACACCTTGAAAGATTCCTTGAGGGGTGTAGTTTCCAAAACTTGGGTCACTTTTTGGAGGTTTCCGTTGTAGGGCCACCTCAGGGTGTCTTCATATGCGACATAGCTCTCAATTATCATTCCAGCTAAATCCGCTCCCCAAAATCCATATGTTGCTCCTTCCACTTTGAAGCCTGCTGTACGCCCATACATCAGTTTTTGAGTACGTATGGGGTGTTTCTGTAAACTGCAGAATCATGATAATAGATTTTGAGTTTTGTTTGGCTGTTAACCCTTGATGTGTTGCATAAAAATTGATTAACATTTAAAATCTGCTAAAAAAAGTGAAATTTTTACATTTCATTCCCATTTTCCTTTAATTCTCATGGGACACCTAAAGGTTTAACAAAGTTTGTAAAATCAGTTTTGATTAGCTTGAGGGGTGTTGTTTCTAAAACTAGGTGATTTATGGGTGGTTTCTAATATGTAAGCCCCCACAAAGTGACTTCATAACTGAATTGGTCCTAAAAAAAATGGGGTTTAAAATTTTAAGATTTTTCTTCTAAGCCTTCTAACGTCCCAAAAAAATTTAAATGTTATTTTTAAAATGATCCAAACATGAACCATGAAGTAGACAAATTGGGAATGTACAATAATAACAATTTTTGGATGTATTACTATCTATTTTAAAGGTAGAGAAATAGAAATTTGCTAATTTGCTAATTTTTCAAAATTTTGGGTAAATTTGGCATCTTATATAAATAAAAATGAAATATTTTGACTCAAATTTACCACTGTCATAAATTACAATATGTGACGAGAAAACAATCTCAGAATGGACTCGATAAGTAAAAGTGTTTTAAAGTTATCATAACATAACGTGACGCGTCAGATTTGCTAAAAAAGGCCTGGTCCTTAAGGTGAAAAATGGCAAGGTCCTGAAGGGGATAATTAAGCTGTATATAAACATAATTATGTAAACATTTATTTAAGTATATTTAGTTTTCACACGGTTGGAATTTAATTTTTTGGGGGGGTTGTTAAATTTAATTAAACCAGCATATATGTGTGATTACTATAAGACACAAAGTATAGTCGCAATCTACCTGTATGTATTAATGAGAAATTGTGCGTCAAGCCTCAACCGTCCATTTACGTACAGTTTCCCCACAGCATATATATGTCATTGCTACAAGACACACGGTAGGTCAGCAATCTTCCTGTGAGTGATGAGAAATTGAGCGTCAAGCCTCAATTATCCGTTTCTATGAATTGGAAGTTGGAATTTAAATGTTTTTTTGGGACTTGTTCAATTTAATTAAACCAGCATATAGGTGATCAACACCAATACACAGGCCAGCACACAAAAATATCTGCAAGGGATAACGAATTTAGGCCTAAATCAGTTTCCCTATATTCACACATTAATTAAACGTGGGGTGGCACTGAATTCATTAAAACTAGCAGCAAATATATACGTAATTACCACACCAACAGTGCACAACATTATCTGAGAGGCCCAAAAATGTCCGGCCTTCAAATAATAGACCTAGAGCCAGAATGTAGCAGCACCAACTGTCCGCCCAGATTTAGTAGTAGTAGTAGGCTGCACTTGTCCCTGCTGACTTGGGAAATGTGCAATATTATAGTTGAGGAGAAAGAGGATGAGATAGTGGATTAAATGGCTCACTCCTCCTCTCATTTACAGCATGATGACATGGATGTGACTTTAGAGTCTGACACCGTGCTGTGGAGCCAGTGGTCACAGCGTTCCTCATGCTCCTTATCCTTGCAGCCACAAAGAAGGCTTTCAGACGAGTCCTCCCAGTCTTTACTGACCCTTCCTAGAGGGCACCTTCCTTTTTCCTAAGAAGTGGGGGGGGGAAAACACCATGCCCTTCAGCAGACAGTCAAGAGAGTCTCCCTGTTGACGACTTGTGTGAGAGCAGTCAGTGATTGTACTGTCCCTGAGGAGGAGGAGGCTGCAGACCCCAGGCATAGCCATGTTGGTGGTAGTAGTAGTGGCCCCTGTAGCCACGCTATTGGCATTGGGGGAAATGACAATGGCAGTTGGGGAAGAGCAGGGAAGGTAGGCCAAACAACCCAACATGATATCCCACAGTCTAATAGAAGCAAAAGGGTGGGTAAGGACTCTATTGTGTGCTGGACAGGACCTGGGAGCTGGATCAGGGTGCTGAGGAGGAGGCAACATCAGAGATGGAGGATGATGGCTTGCAGCAATAAAGAGAAGAAGCCACATACCTCCTAATGAACAGCCAGGGCCATCTCTGCTTCAGGATCAGGTGATGTTACTGATGCTGTGGGTGAGTTAGGCCAAAGACATGCCAGAGCCAAGCCCAGCTCAGTTGCCTCTACATCCGCTGTGCAAGTATCTTCCATCTGGAATTTTTTCTTCACATTGCCGGAAGATAAAAGCATTGCCTTGTGAAAGCTATGCAAGAGTAAAATAAGACGCGGCAGGCAAACACAAACGTAGGCACCACAGCTTTATTGAACCACATGAAGAGGCATCACCCCATCCGGTGGGCAAACAGAGGTGGCAGCCAGCCGCCGCAGCAAAAATTCCCTCCTTCTCCTGGTCACCCTTACACCAGCCAGGCTGCATCCACCAGCAGTACAGTATCTTTCACAATGGCATCATCCCTTTCTGCTTCTCCTACTCAGACTCCTCCTCCTTCCATTATCAGTCATAACTAACAGAATGTGTGGCTAGGAAACAACCCTATGTGCCCAGCAATCCAATGGTGCGAAAGCTCCATTCACACCTGGCCAGGTTGCTGCCTATAGGGAGCTAATGGCGTGTGCTCAGCCTCGCTGAAAGATACCTAGTCAGCATTTTTACTCCCAAAAAGCCATCCCTGCCTTGTACTTTTAAGTGCTGGACAACGTGGGCCATTCCCTGCGATTCTCGCTGTGCAGCAAGGTTCAAACCACAGTGGACACCTGGAGCGGCTCTTACAGACAGTGAAAGTATATGTTTTCCATGGCCCACTGGGTCAATGTTTTTTCCAGCAGCGAGGCTGCATCCCGGCAACAAGACCAGGTCCTTTTGACCCCCCCCCCCCCTCCCCATGATCCCACACTAGGTACTTATCCTCCTCCATGGACACATTCATATTACCAACAGCAGCCGGGCACAGGGTCACTCCCTCTACCCCTCCTTCCTATCACATGTGTCAAGCCAACCACTGCCATGCCATTGGGGAGAGTAGCAACACCGGTGAGCAGCTGCTCAAGTACATCAAGCAGTAAACATCCCGCTGACTGTCACCCCGCAGACTCCAACTGGGAAACGTGGTCAGCAACAATAGGTGCAACATCTTGGCCTCTCTGAAACTGAGCAAAATAACACATGCTCCCTGCATGGCGCATGTCATCAACCTAGTGGTGCAGTGCTTTAAAAATAAGTACACTGGCTTGTGCAAGGTGCTGGCAAAGTCCAGAAGACTGTCCAAGCATTTCATCCACTATTACATGGCCAGGAACGCTCTCCTATACCTGCAGCGACAGAACAGCCTGCTGCTATACCACTTAATCGACGATATGCCAACCTGCTAGAATTCAACATTGCACATGCTCGAGCTTCTGTATGAGTAGCATAAAGCCATAAATGATTTTGTCATGCAACAGACAGTTTCAGCAGCAGGGAGCATGTGCTGCTTTGAGATAATGCAGTGGCAGCTCATCCGAGACGCCTGTCGGGTGCTAAAGCCCTTCGAAGAGGCCAAAAAGTTTGTCAGCAGGGACAACTTTGGCATGAACAACATCATCGCTGTCATATATATCTTAGAACAGACACGGTCGCTCATGCAGCAAGGGACTACGGCTGAAGAAGAGATGCTAACGCATCTTGCTGTCTGCTCTATAGCTGTTGCGGACACACAGAGGAATTATGCCATGGAGGAGGAGGAGGATAACGAAGATGAGAATGAGGAAAATAAGGATGAGGACCTGCCACTGCAAGAGAAGGAGGAGGAGGTAGAGGACTATGACGAGGATGGCACCATCCAAGATGCCCAATCATCTCAGTGGGGGGTGGAGCTGGAAAGAAGTGTCTCCTCAGGTACGCTGGCCAGAATTGCCACATGTATGCTCGCTTGCTTACTCAGTGACAGGCATATCGTTGACATCAAGCAGTCTGATGATTACTGGATGGACATGTGTAGTGTCCCACTACGTATCGGTGGGCACTACACAATGGTGTTATGGTCATTGTATTCAACATGTCATTCCATGTACCTTGTATTATGTCATAATTGCATATAAATTGCAGAGAGTTTCCTTGGTACAGGCCTGTCAGGGTGTTACAGTAGTTTTCCCCCAAGCCACTAGAGGGAGCTAGGGGCCGCCCATTATATATAGTCAGGCCTGGGTCTAGTCAGGAGTGGGGAGTTGGAGTGGTAGTGTGGACCTCCTGAAATGAGGAGGCTAGTAAGCCTGCAGCTGCTAGTGGTGTAATTTATATGAAGAAATCTTCCAGCAAGTGAATATATATTTCAGAGGAGCTTTCCCCAAGGATAATGCAACCCTTTCTGCATCTGGGCCTTGGGAGAATTGAGGTGCAGGAGTCAGATTATTAATCACCGCACCAATATAGCTACTGAGTTACCAGGGATCAAGTCCTGTCCAGTAAGCATTTTACCCTATGTCTACCTTGCTAGGATTAGCCTATTCTTTACCAAGCATGCATACCAGGAAAATCACTGCATTTATACCATTTGTCTTCAAAACGGAATTGCATAAAGAACTGTATATAATTTGCCATTCAGTAAAGAATTTAATGATCAATGGAATCCGTTGTACCTCAATTATTCCTGCTGTAATTCGGTTGTGCCACCGTAAAAGGCACTGGCTTCCCGAATTGCAAGGGACCTTGCCACAGGCACGTTAAACCTTAACATCAAGGGCACCTCACATACCACCTGGCCCGTGTCCCTTCAACTAGAGAGCGCCCCAGAGGACTCACGTGCTGACATCTCCATCACTGACTGCACACCTGCCCAGGGACGTTATAACTGTGAGTACAAATCTCTTACCCTGAGGACTGGCATACTGCACATGCCTTTAGACCCTCACTACCAAGGCAAAATGGGGAATGTTTTCCTCTGGCAGAAAGGGAGGATAAATTACGCTGTACACAGCTTGCCACAGGTTATGGTGCTCAGATGCCTGCTGTCAGCGTGTCTGAAAGGGAAGCCCCTCTTCTTCCCCTGCAGAGTCACCCTCCTACCGCCACTACGAGTAGCAGATGCAGCAGCAGCATAAGCCATTTCATCCTCCTCAACATGATGGGGCAGTTTTTCCACATGCTGCACCAGGCAAAGGCCAGTCAGCAAGCCGACAGCTCCCGCTTCAACGCCCAGGTTTAGGCCTACTGTCGCATACCCTGTTCCCTGGGCAGGCAGACTAGAACAGTGGCCCAAACTTGCACAGCAAGCTCTCTATCTTCTTTGTTGCCCAGTCTCCAGAGGGGTTTTGAGCACTGTGCGGGCAGGGACAACGAAACGGACCAAATTGTCCTCCACCAGTGTCCAAAACATTACTTTTGAACGAAACTTCACTTTTGAACCAAGCCTGCATTCAGGAGATTTTTCACCCTCCTCAGGCTGATTCCTATGAATAGACCTCGTCTTGCTGATGGTGCCCCATTTTACCACTGTTGCTGTCTGTCTGTCTGCCTACCATCACATTCTGTACGGCGGTTGCTGCGGCCTACTTTATGCCACTAATGCCTCAATTGTCAGGTTACATGTATTAAGTTTACACACAGTTGAAATTTTTTTTTTTTTTAATGGGGTTACATTTCTTTAGAACAAACACAGAACCAGAGATAGGTGCACACTAGGTGACGACTCACAAACATCTCCTCTGTTACCTCCAGCATGTAGCCATGCTTGCAATGGGAGGTGGGAGGTGTCTATGAGCCCTACCCTAAGCATGGCTACATGCTGGAGGTAACAGAGGAGATGTTTGTGAGTCGTCCTAATGCTCCTGTAATTGCCCACTGGCCCCTGATATCGCCTATATGGCGCAAGTAGGTGAGTCTTAGGGCCCTTGGGCTACTTGAGAGACCTTGACACTGGTGCCCGAGGCTTAAGACACGTCCTCCTAGTAGGATATGTCGAACTAACCTCTCAATTTTTAACATCAGTGTGAGGGTTTAGTGTGACGGCAGTGGGCACCTATCTCTGGTTCTGTGTTTGTTTTGAATTCTTGCCACATCCACATAAATTTCATCTTATGTAGGATGTCCATTGTGGTACTTGTAGTCCGTTGCTGGCATCATCCATTGTATGCATTTTTTGCTGGTGATTGCCATTAGCAACGGACTACAAGTGCAGGATGTGCTCCCCTATAGAAATGCACAACTGCATATGGGTATGAGCGCATCCTGCTTTCTTTTAAATTTGATTAAGCAGTATAAATGTACATGATTCATGCATCAATACCGATATTTTCTCACAGCTCAGGCTAATTCCAATGAATACACATCGCCTTGCTGGTGGTGCCCCATTCTGCCACTGTTGCTGTCTGTCTGCCTAACTACAATCACGTTCTGTAAGGCTGATGCATGCCATGGCCTGCATAATGCCACTAATGCCTCAATCGTCCATTTACATGAATTCAGTTTCCACATGGGGGAAATTTAAACATTTTGGGGGGGTTCAATTTCATGAGGCAGCGTATATAAGTGATTACTGCATTAATGCCGACATTTCTCACAGCTCAGGCTGATTCCAATGAATACACATCGCCTTGCTGGCGGTGCATGATCTTGCCACTGTAGCTGTTTGTCTGCCTGACTACCATAACGTTGTGTACGGGTGCTGCTGCGGCCTGCATCATGCCACTTATGCCACTTTCCAAGCATCACGTGCTGTACAGCTGCTTCTGCCACTGCCTCTGTCATGACACCACAGCTATCATGCCACAACTGTGACCTGCCTATGATCATCTTCCGTAAGGCTGCTGCTGCCTCCATCATGCTGCTGCCTTTCTGCCAACATGCAACATATTGCTGCTGCGGCAGCTTCCTCAGCTGCTGCTGCTCCTCACTGTTAATCTCCTACTGCCACCACCATGAACGCAAAGCATTTGCAGCCACCATCACTACTACTACCACCTATTTTTTTTTATCCCATAACATAATTTGGAATATGAAAAAGTAGAACACGTGTTGGCACGGTTTGTTTTTAAAGACGCAGTCAAACATGTGTTTACCCACAGCCCTGTATGTTAGTGTCACTCAGACATCAATTACTTTTGCTGTAATTGGGTGACAGAGCTTGGGGTGGAAAAAAATTAACTATGGCAATGACCAGGGATGGACAGCAGAGGGCCCCTGTGCAAAGAATGTGCCTGCCTGCCCCCCTTCCCTAAGTGCTTTGTGGCAAGGGGCAGGGGTGCACATAGCCTTTCTGCTGCCAAAGGCAAAAATTTAAATGGCCCAACTCACCCGACTCTTGTCTCTGCAGAGTTTAACAAATATATGATAAATAAATAAAATAATAACAAACTAACAAAATAAAAATAACTAAAAATACTATTTCTGACACTAATAGTGTATCCATAATGTCCCCCAAAAATAATTGCGTTAAGCTGATACTGTGCAAGAGTGCCCCTGACAGCAATAGTGCTCCCCAAAGTCCCACCAATAGAAATAATTATCTGCCAGAGTGCATTCAGTGTTAACAGTGCCTCCAATAGTAGTAATAATGTCCCTATTGTGCCATGAAAATAATAATGCCCCCAAAGCGCCCATACTAGTAATCATGCTCCCCGTAATCCCCCAGTAATAATAATTCTCCTTACAATTAGCGCCAGAAGCAAAATGCCCCCTTACAATGTGCACCAACAGAAAAATACCCCCTATAATGTGTGACAATATAAAAAATAGCCCACTTCCTTTCAGATCAGACCCCCATATAAAATCCTCAAATCAAAATGCCATATCAGATTCTCAAATCAAACTCAGACCCCCTTATCAGATCCTCAAACCACCAGTTCAGATGAGACCCCCATATCAGATGCTCAGACCCCCATATCAGATGCTCAGACCCTCATATCAGATACTTAGACCCCCCAGAGGAGACCAGGGAAGAGGATTGAGTACAGCGCTCACATTGCTTCACTCACTAACTTTCTGCAGACTAGTGAGCTCACTATTATTCACTTTATAAGACGCACTGTCTTATAAAGTGAAATATTTGGTATTTAGCAGTGCTCTACTGGCGGGGGGTGCCTGTGGACCCCTGACTTAGGGTACGGTCACAATGTGCATTCCGTAATCTCGGGCATGCATGAGTACGTAGGGTTGGGCAATATACCGGTGGCTGTGATATACCGCGGTATTAAGAAACTGCGATATGGCGATATCACAGTTTCCTAATAACCACGGTATTTAATGACGTCATAGGAGCGGTCGCACGTGTGCCGACCGCTCCTAAAACATCCATGTCAGGGCCGAATTCCAGGGCGCCGGGCAGGTAGTAAGTAGCCCGACCTTAATAACCATTGTGACGCAGGCTCCCGGGCAGCGCTCTGTTCCTCCATGCGCCGTCTGCCCCTTCATTCATAAAGTGGGCGGAGCATGGAGGAGCAGAGAGCTGCCCGGGAGCCTGCGCCACAATAGTTATTAAGGTCCGACTACTTCTACAGAGATTAACTACATAAATACTGGATCAGAGCTGCGGGCCGGTGTATTACTGCAGAGTAACACTGCACCGGCCCCGCAGCTCTTATCCAGTATTTATGTAGTTAATCTCTTTAGAAGTAGCAGGACCTATAACTATTGTGGTGCAGGCTCCTGGGCAGCTCTCTGCTCCTCCGTGCTCCGTCTGCCTTCATTCATAAAGTGGGCGGAGCATGGAGGAACAGAGATTAACTACATAAATGCTGGATCAGAGCTGCGGGGCCGGTGTATTACTGCAGAGTAACACTGCACCGGCCCCGCAGCTCTTATCCAGCATTTATGTAGTTAATCTCTGTTCCTCCATGCTCCGCCCACTTTATGAATGAAGGAGCAGACGGCACATGGAGGAACAGAGAGCTGCCCGGGAGCCTGCACCACAATAGTTAATCAGGTCGGGCTACTTCTAAAGAGATTACAGTGTTGGGGGCACTGTGGCTGACATTGTTATGGGGGATCTGTGGATGACACATATATAGCATAAGATGCTATATATGTGTCAGCCACAGTGCCCCCCATAACATTGCGCCAGCCACAGTGCCCCCATAACATTGCGCCAGCCACAGTGCCCCCATAACAGTGCGCCAGCCACAGTGCCCCCATAACAGTGCGCCAGCCACAGTGCCCCCCATAACAGTGCGCCAGCCACAGTGCCCCCATAACAGTGCGCCAGCCACAGTGCCCTCCCATAACAGTGCGCCAGCCACAGTGCCCCCCATAACAGTGCGCCAGCCACAGTGCCCCCATAACAGTGCATCATACAGTATAACGTCTCCTTGCGGCTGCCCCTGTGCCCCTTACAGTATAATGTCTCCTTGCGCTGCCCCCATACAGTATAACGCCTCCTTGCACTGCCCCCATACAGTATAATGTCTCCTTGCGCTGCCCCCATACAGTATAACGTCTACTTGCGCTGCCCCCATACAGTATAACGTCTCCTTGCGCTGCCCCCATACAGTATAACGCCTCCTTGCGCTGCCCCCATACAGTATAATGTCTCCTTGCGCTGCCCCCATACAGTATAACGTCTCCTTGCGCTGCCCCCATACAGTATAATGTCTCCTTGCGCTGCCCCCATACAGTATAATGTCTCCTTGCGCTGCCCCCATACAGTATAACGTCTCCTTGCGCTGCCCCCATACAGTATAACGCCTCCTTGCGCTGCCCCCATACAGTATAACGCCTCCTTGCGCTGCCCCCATACAGTATAACGTCTCCTTGCGCTGCCCCCATACAGTATAGCGCCTCCTTGCGCTGCCCCCATACAGTATAACGCCTCCTTGCGCTGCCCCCATACAGTATAACGCCTCCTTGCGCTGCCCCCTTACAGTATAACGCCTCCTTGCGCTGCCCCCATACATTATAGCGTCTCCTTGCACTGCCCCCATACAGTATAATGTCTCCTTGCGCTGCCCCCCATACAGTATAACGCCTCCTTGCGCTGCCCCCATACAGTATAACGTCTCCTTGCGCTGCCCCCATACAGTATAACGTCTCCTTGCGCTGCCCCCATACAGTATAACGTCTCCTTGCGCTGCCCCCTACAGTATAGCGTCTCCTTGCGCTGCCCCCATACAGTATAACGCCTCCTTGCGCTGCCCCCATACAGTATAACGTCTCCTTGCGCTGCCCCCATACAGTATAACGCCTCCTTGCGCTGCCCCCATACAGTATAGCGTCTCCTTGCGCTGCCCCCATACAGTATAACGTCTCCTTGCGCTGCCCCCATACAGTATAATGTCTCCTTGCGCTGCCCCCATACAGTATAACGTCTCCTTGCGCTGCCCCCATACAGTATAACGTCTCCTTGCGCTGCCCCCATACAGTATAACGTCTCCTTGCGCTGCCCCCATACAGTATAATGTCTCCTTGCGCTGCCCCCATACAGTATAACGCCTCCTTGCGCTGCCCCCCATACAGTATAACGTCTCCTTGCGCTGCCCCCCATACAGTATAACGTCTCCTTGCGCTGCCCCCATACAGTATAACGTCTCCTTGCACTGCCCCCATACAGTATAACGTCTCCTTGCGCTGCCCCCATACAGTATAACGTCTCCTTGCGCTGCCCCATACAGTATAATGTCTCCAAGTGTTTTTTTCTTCTAAATGGGCATTTATCGTGATATATATCGTTATCGCGATAAATTTCTTAATATCGTTATCGTGGCAATATTTTTGATATCGCCCAACCCTACGAGTACGCCGCATGTCAGTGCCGGCATAGTGTTCCTTCCCTGTGATGGCATCAGCCTCAGGGAACGAACTGCACATGCGCCAGCTGTGAGATTACAGCACTCTAACTTTGTGACCTTGGGGAGCAAGGAGAAGATTCGGAGGATGCGGGCGGTGCTGTGCTCCTTCACAGTGGGCGTGGCTGGGCTGCAGAAATGTTAGTAACAGCCCCTTGGGCTCCTTACTTGCCTCATTTACATATATATAAAATCAATTTTTTTTTTTCTAAATAAAAGCACTCAGAGCTATGGGGAATGTATTTTGCGGATGTGCTAGTGGCGATCTAGCAGCACATGTCCGCAGCTCTATAGGCAAAATCCAGGTGACAGTGTCCCTTTAAACTGTACTGGAGTTCTCATCTCCTTTCAGTACAGCGTAGGACCTTCTTACCCCAACATTGAACGATCCTTCTGTGCTCGATGTTAGCTGGAACAGAGGGGTAGTGAAGGGCCCCCTCCCACTCTGGGCCCCTGTGCAGCTGAATGTGTGTATGTTCGCCCCTGGCTATTGCTAGTTATGTAGAGATATATGTATACCCAGTAGCTGTGCATCGAATTGGTGATTGTAAAAACTAGTATGGCAAATAACCTCATTTAATTAGGTACAGTTGTGTTCAAAATTATTCAACCCCCACTGAAATTGAGTGTTTTGGCCAGTTTGACATTGATTTTGATCATTTCAGTCATCTTGTTTACAATTAAATCAAAGAGGCACTTGTAAGTCAGACAAATATAACATAACATTTATAATGAAATAACCACAAATGTCTTTTCTGTGCTCACATCATTATCAGTTTTATTCAACCCCAAGTGACATTCAATCTTAGTACTTAGTACAACATCCTTTTCCAGTTATAACAGCTTTTAAACGTGAAGCATAGCTTGACACAAGTGTCTTGCAGCGATCTACGGGTATCTTCGCCCATTCTTCATGGGCAAAAGCCACCAGTTCAGTCACATTCTTAGGCTTTCGCGCTGCAACTGCTTTCTTTAAGTCCCACCAGAGGTTCTCAATCGGATTTAAGTCTGGTGACTGCGATGGCCACCTCAGAATGTTCCAGCCTTTAATCTGCAACCATGCTCTAGTGGACTTGGAGGTATGCTTGGGATCATTGTTGTAGGCAAGGTGTTCTTTTCTTCATAGGCCTTGTTCTTCCTCCTCCAAACATAGCGTTGATCCATGGGCCCAAACAGTTCTAATTTTGTTTCATCAGTCCACAGGACACTATCCCAAAACTTTTGCGGTTTGTCCACATGACTTTTGGCATACTGCAGTCGACTCTTCTTATTCTTTGGAGACAGCAAGGGGGTGCGCCTGGGAGTTCTGGCATGGAGGCCTTCATTACGCAGTGTGCGCCTTATTGTCTGAGCTGAAACTTCAATACCCGTATCTGAAAAATCTTTTTTCAGTTCCTCAGCAGTCACACGGGGACTTTTCTCCACTTTGCGCTTCAGGTAGCGCACAGCAGTCGAAGTCAGCATCTTCTTTCTGCCACGACCAGGTAGCGTTTCAACGGTGCCCTTTGCCTTGAATTTGCGAATGATGCTTCCTATGGTGTCTCTTGGTATGTTTAACATCTTTGCAATCTTCGTATAGCCATTGCCCTTCCTGTGAAGAGAAATCACCTCTTCTCTTGTCTTCCTGGACCATTCTCTTGACTTCACCATGTTTGTACACACACCAGTAAATGTCTAGAAGGAGCTGAGTATCACAGTCATTATAAATCTGCCTAATTGGTGCTTATTATGCTTGATTGCTGCTCCTTGACATCCACAGGTGTTTTCAATACCTGATCGAAAACACTTGAATGAACCTCTGTTCTTAAGAGTGGTAGTCTTTAAGGGGTTGAATAATTGTGTCAATGAAGAAATCACAAAAAAAAACATTTAATACTGTATTACAAAAACAATTGATGTCATTTTAGTTGCATTTGTTTTTTTAAAAAGTCCTTGTAAGATTTCATTTTGAACACAATTACAAATGTACTCTAAATTCCCTAAAACCCTTTACAGCATTAGGGGGTTGAATAATTTTGAACACAACTGTAAAAGCCATGGTCATCCTGACCCAGGCTTAGTGGATTAAGGTTGAAATGGGTGGAAAACATGTTATAATGATTAATGTCCATTTATACACTACAGATGATTTGACTGAATCCTATGTATCTACACCTTAAAATATACTATAAATTATGTGTCTGTAATCATGGAAGTTAGTTCTGACATATATTTATCAGAGCTCGGTAGCTACACACAAACTTTTTTCATCTAAAGATGAAAGAAGCCATTGTTGTGGTGTGTCCTTGATGGAGATTGGATGTTCTATCAGACATAATTTACTTTGGCTGCCAACCCTCAATTCTTTATTTGGAGAGCAACTGCTGCAGAAAACTTTGTTAGTAATTGTCCTAAAAGTGATGTTTAAAAAATGAATTGCAACTCACTTTAGAACTGCCACAGCAGAAGCATTATCCTTTACCCCTAAGGACCCGCGCCATACATGATCAGCAGCAGGGGTCCGGCAGTCACTGATAGCCGGACGCCTGCTGTATGGGCCGACATCGGTGAAAACACCAATGCTGGCAAATTAACCCTCACTATTAACTATCACTGAGCGCAGCACGGGTGCGGGGTGGCCATCGGGTCCATGTACTGCTGTGACGGGGACCTGGTGGCAGGAAAGGCAGCCCGATGCCTTCCTTAGGCATCGTGGCTGTCTTCCGTGACAGCCTGTGAGATCCAGCCCTCTGTATCTCACAAGCAGGAAGGCTGTAAGTGTATAACAGTGTGAAATACACTTACAGCCAATGCATTACAATACAGAAGTATTGTGATGCATTGTAAAGGGGATCAAAAGTTAAAAACCCAAAGTGGGACAAAAAATAAAGTGAAACAAAAATTACAAGTTTCAAGTAAAAAAAGCGCCCTTTTCCAAAATAATGTTTAAAAAATTTGTAAAAAATAGACATATTAGGTATCACCGTTTCAGTATCAAACCGGTTCTATAAAAATATCACATGACCTAACCCCTCAGATGAACACCATCAAAAAAATAAAAACAGTGGTAAAAAAACTTTTTTTTTCACCATACATCACTAAAAGTGCAACACCTAACGATCAAAAAGGCATATGCCCCCCAAAAAAGTACTAATCTGTCACCTCATCCTGCAAAAAAATGAGACCCTACCTAAGACAATCATAAAAAAAAAAAACTATGGGTCTCAGACTATAGAGACACTAAAACATGATTTTTTTTGTTTCAAAAATTCTTTTATTGTGTTAAATGTAAAAAAAAAATAAAAAGTAGACATATTATGTATTGCCACGTCCTTAACAACCTGCTCTAAAAAAAATTCACATGATCTAACCCCTTAGGTGAATACTTTTTAAAAATAAAAACAGTGTAAAAAAAGCCATTTTTGTCACCTTACATCACAAAAAGTGTAATAGCAAGCGATAAAAAAGTCATACGCACCTCAAAATTGTGCCAATCAAACCGTCATCTCATCCCACAAAAGTGATAACCTACCTAAGACAATCGCCCAAAAAATAAAAAAAATATGGCTCTCAGACTATGGAGACACTAAAACATGATATATTTTTTTTTTTTATTTAAAAAATTATATTCTTGTGTAAAACTAAAATAAATAAAAAAGTATACATATTAGATATTATCACGTCTGTAACGACCTGCTCTATAAAAATATCAAATGACCTAACCCCTCAGATGAACACCGTAAAAAATAAAAACGATGTAAAAAAAAAGCAATTTTTGTCATTTTACATCACAAAACGTGTAATACCAAGCGATCAAAAAGTCATACACACCCCAATATCATACCAAACTGTCATCTTATCCTGCAAAAAATGAGACCCTATCTAAGCCAATCGCCCAAATAATAAAAAAATCTATGGCTCTCAGAATATGGAGACACTAAAATATCATTTTTTTTTGTTTCAGAAATGATATTATTGTGTAAAACTTACATAATGTGTATACTTTTATTTATTTATTTATCGCCACGTCAGTAAGAACCTACTGTATAAAATAACACATGATCTAACCCCTCAGGTGAACACCGTAAAAAAAAAAGAAAAACGATGTCAAGAAAACCATTTTTTGTCACTGTACACCCCAAAAAGTGTAATAGCAAGCGATCAAAAAGTCATATGCAACCCAAAATCATATCAATTAAACCGTCATCTTATCTTCTTGCAAAAAATGAGACCCTACAGTACCTAAGCCAATCGCCCAAAAAATAAAAAACTGTTGCTCTCAGAATATGGAGACACTAAAACATGATTCTTTTTGTTTCCAAAATGCTGTTACTATGTAAAACTTTAATACATAAAAAAGTATGCATATTATTTATCGCCGCATCCGTAAAAACCTGCTGTATGAAAATATCAATTGACCTAACCCCTCAGGTGAACACCGTAAAAAATAAAAATAAAAACACTGTAAAAAAAAACATTTTTTGTCACCTTACATAACAAAAAGTGTAATACCAAGCGATCAAAAAGTCATATGCAACCTAAAATCATACCAATCCAACCGTCATCTTATCCCGCAAAAAATGAGACCCTACTTAGGAAAATCACCCAAAAATTAAAAAAATATGTCTCTTAGAATATGGAGACACTAATACTAATATAGTACCAACAAAACTGCCACCTTATTCTGTAGTTTCCAAAATGGAAAAAAAAATCACTGCAATAATGGTGTGGTGTTAAACAGGCAGTCCATGCTCAAACCCAAATGCAGTTGTGAAAATATAAACAGATCCTGCACTTGTGGCCCATTGCTAATGGCGATCCCCAGCAAAAATGCATACAATGGAGGATGCCTGCAGCGGACCACAAGTACCACAATAGACATCCTACACACAGTGCCAGTTGTGTGGATGTGATAAACAATATAACAATAATAATAGAACAGACAGGTGCACTCAGTGGTCTTTCTAACCCTCATTCTGATGTTAATATTAGGAATTAGCCAACATTTTCTACTGTGGAGGACATGTCTGAGCCCGAGCACCGCGCCAAGGTTTCTCAAGTAGCTCGGGTCCTAACATTCGCCTACCTGTGCCATATGGCCCCTGGTATTACCCATATGGCACAAGTAGGTGAGTGTTAGGACCGGAGGTACTTGAGAAACCTTGGCGCGGTGCTCAGGCTCAGACATGTCCTCCATTGTATGCATTTTTGCTGGATATCGCCATTAGCAATGGGCCACAGGTGCAGGATCTGCTCCCCTGTATATATATGCACAACTGCATTTGGGTTTAAGCATTTCCTGCCTGTTTAACACCATGCCATTTTTTCAGTCATTTTGTATATTGAGTTGTGTGGACGTGTATAAACTCCTAGGTAAATGTGCCTGATTTCCATCCACAGGCTACATTTTGGTGGGCCCGTGAGGCTTGGACCATATCAGCCAGTCTTAGAGGGGCTCACAACCCTCTCCCTCCTCTAATTGTAGGCATGGCGACATGCTGGAGGTGAATGGGGAGTTTGCTGCGAGTTGGCCTTAACACTCCTGTATTTTAGTCCACTGCCCCCTGGTACCCATACGGCACAGGTAGGTGAGTGTTAGGACCCGAGCTACTTGAGAAACCTTGGCGCAGTGCTCAGGCTCAGACATGTCCTCCACAGTAGGATATGTTGGCTAATTCTCAATTTTACATCAGAATGAGGGTTAGTAAGACCGCAGAGTGCACCTTTCTTTTCTATTATTATTGTTATATAGTTTCCAAAATGGGGTCTTTTTTAGAAATAAATATGAAATATTTGGACTTATATTTAACACTGTCATGAAGTACAATATGTGACGAGAAACCAGTCTCAGAATGGCTTGGATAAGTAAAAGCATTTTAAAGTTATCACCACATAAAGTGACACATGTCACATTTGCAAAAAATGGCCTGGTCTTTAAGGTCAAAAATGGCAGGGTCCTGAAGGGGTTAAAGGAGTTGCCCTATTTAGGAAAATCCATTGGGTGGTAGGTGGTAACAAAAATGTCTGTCGCTCTAAAAGACATGTCCAGTTCTGTCCTGTATTACATATACAGTACAACCCACAGGTTTAAATGGGATCTGTGTAGGAGTTCGTTGGCCATTGATTCTACTGGGGTACACTAGTCAATTCATTACTTCATCTGTCCAGATCTCAGAGGGTTGAATAAAAGCCAATCAGCTTCACCCTTAGCTGAATGAGGAAAAAAATGAGGGAGACACAATTTGGGGATCTGATCGACATAGGGTTGTGTTCCATGTGCTCTTATCTCCAGAACCAGAAAAGACTCTTGTCAAGCACTTTATCAAGCAAGTAAGAACCTTTTTGTTTTTGTCCTTTTATTTTTTAACTGTTTTTGCATATCTATGTATTCCGGTTATTTCTTTTTAATTTTTGTAACTTAAGTACTGTACATTTTTAGTAGAATTTTTAGAAGAAATTACTAAATGGGGACAGTGTGGGGGAAATTACTATATGGGGCAGTGTGGGGGAAATTACTTTATGGGGCAGTGTGGGGGAAATTACTATATAGGGGCGGTGTGGGGGAAATTACTATATGGGGGTAGTGTGGGGGAAATTACTATACGGGGGCAGTGTGGTAGAAATTACTATATGGGGCAGTGTGGGGGAAATTACTATATGGGGCAGTGTGTGGGGAATTTACTATATGGGGCAGTGTGGAAGAAATGACTATATGGGGGCAGTGTGGGGGTAATTACTATATGGGGCAGTGTGGGAGAAATTACTATATGGGGCAGTGTGTGGGGAATTTACTATATGGGGCAGTGTGGAAGAAATGACTATATGGGGGCAGTGTGGGGGTAATTACTATATGGGGGCAGTGTGGGGGAAATTACTATATTGGGGTGGTGTGGGGGAAATTACTATATGGTGATAGTGTGGGGGAAATTACTATATGGGGGCAGTGTGGAAGAAATTACTATATGGGGCAGTGTGGGGCAAATTACTATATGGGGGTAGTATTCGGGAAATTACTATATGGGGGCAGTGTGGGAGAAATTACTATATGGGGGCAGTGTGGGGCAAATTACTATATGGGTGCAATGTGGGGGCGTTTCTATTAGGGGACATTACTTTTGGAGACACTATACAGGCATTATTACCTGGAGCACAATATAGGGTGTTGTTATTATTATTGGGGGCCCTCTAGGGGACATTATAACTGCTGTAGACACTATAGGGACCTTTGGGGTAATTTATCAAACTAGTGTAAAGTAGAACTGGCTTAGTAGCCCATAGCAACAGATTCCACCTTTCATTTTTGACAGCTCCTCTGGAAAATGAAAGATGGGATCTGATTAGTTGCTATCGGCAACTAAGCCAGTTCTACTTTATGCCAATTTGATAAATGACTCCAACTATGAGAAATCTAACTTGTCTGTGTAACAAACTCTGTAGAGACAAGATGCGGCTGAAAGAATTTGTCATGGCGGTCTGGGTCAAACGGAGGAGAAGAGGAAAGAGAAGATCTACATGACAGGAGATGTCCCTGGATATAAGAGGTATGTGGTGCTATATTCCCCTATATGTAGTGCTGGCTCACTACTGGGACCTGTGTCTCATCTTCTCCTCCAAGTCTTTTTTTTTATCATAATCATATGTATTTTTAATTTGGCAACTACAATTTTAATTTGTCACCTGCAGTCCTATGTCACAGCCCAGATACCAGTGATAGCTTTCTGTGTGCAGATAATGTAGTAGATGTTCCATGCATCCTGTGTAACACCCCACATAACAGAATAGTTCACTGTGTTATGTGGGGCATTAAATAGGACTGCAGGCAACATCTATGACATCTGTACTCAGAGAGTTATGAAATGGTGGGGTTCTGACTCCTGGCCCCCCACCAATCAGCTGTTTGAGGAGACCGCGATGTTCCAGTGAGCGCCGCAGCCTCTTTGCTTCTTACCAAGCACAGCGCTGTCCATTTGATAGCACTGTTCTTGGTATTTCAGCACAGACCCAATCACTCGGATGGGACAGAGCTGCACCTAGGCCATGTGAACGATGAATGTGACGTCATATGGCCTTGGAAGAGACTGTGGAGCTCACAAAGCACCGCAGCCTCTTCATACAGAAAAAAAACTAAAACTAAAATGGAAAGGGGGGGGGGGCTGAGTCGGGTAGATAGCCCCAGGCCTATTATGCACTTAATCCGCCCCTGCACATATGCTAGGAGTCTCTAGGAGACCTCCATTCCCAGTGCCTCCTTTACGGCACTTCGCAGATGCCTCTAGGTCTGGGGTATTGCGCATGTCAACGGAGAATCTGATTGCATCTCTGCTGCAGAGCAAGATGTGGAAAAGCAAGGCAACAGGTTAGATATAAAAGGATAGAAGAGTCTTCTTTCACTGACCTGTTACCCTGTGACCTCACTCTGACCCAAGCATCTGACTCTGACCCTATGATCCTCCTCAGGTTTCTCCTACTCCTATGGACCTGTAATTATGTGATATCTGTTCTTGGTTCCTGACATCTTGTACAGTACCTCTATCTATCTTATGCGTCCCCTCCTCAGTCCGTTCTACTACTGATCCCACTGCAGTAGAGTATTAAGGTTCTGCGGCAGTTGAGGTATGTATTATGATGTACTGCAGCAGTTGTGGTGTGTATTATGCGGTACAGCAGCAGTTGAGGTGCATAGTATGAGGTTATGCAGCCTTCAAGTTGGGAATTATGATGTCCTGCAGCAGTTGAGTTGTGTATTATGATGTTCTGCAGAAGCTAAGCTGTGCATTAAGATGCTCTGCAGCGGCTGAGTTGTGTATTATGAGGTTCTGTAGTAACTGAGGAGTGTATTATGATGTTCCGCAACAGCTTAGGTTTGCATTATGAAGTTCTGTAGCAACTGAGATGAGTATTATAGTGTTCTGCAGCAGCTGAGGAGTATATTATGATGTTCTGCAGCCGCTTAGGTGTACATTATGAATTATACAGCAGACAGGTTGTGTATAATGAGGTTCTGTTGCAACTGAAATGTGCCGTATGAGGTAATTTGGTCTCTCTGTTCTGCAGCATTTGAGATATGCATTTTGAGGTTCTGCAGCATCTATGGAGTGTATTAGGAGACTTCCTGTGTCTGATTTTCATTTCATTAGCAATTTTGTCCATGTGTGTACGTCTGAAAGCCATAACTTTTTTTCTATTCAGATCTAAAATAATTTTTGTACCTTTTTTCATTGTTACATAGGTTTTTATTTTTGTCATTTTTATTTCAGCATATTTTATTTTTTTAAAAGGAAAAATAAAAAAAAGGGAACAAATCGCTTGTTTTTCCCATTTAAAATGTTTTTGTTAATAGCAAAACTTACAACTACAATGCATTTTTTATTATGTCGCCTTTGCATAATGGTCATTTTGATATATGGGATGTATGTGTTATAGTTCCTGGGGGCAGGTCTAGATGCTTAAGTGGTGCATGGTGAGGTTTTTTAGGCCGGGTTCACATCAGCGTTATGGATTCCGTTATGGCTTTCTGTTATAACATGGTTATAACGGAAAATAACAGAATTCATAAGACAGAAATCAAAACGGAAGCCTTTAAGAGGCATTCCATTTTGATCCTTCATAATACAAGTCTATAAGCAGCAGAATGGAAATGGGCCGCATTCGTCATGCTGCCCATAGACTTGTATTATGACGAAATGCAAAACGGAAGTCTTCAATAGGCATTCCGTTTTGCTTTCCGTCATAATAGAAGTCTATGAGGATCATAACGGATCCATCCCGTTTCCGTTATGCAGAATGGAAAAAAAAGTCCTGTCGTCAGGACTTTGTTTTCCATCTTGCATAACGGGAACCAGACGAATCCATTATGATTCCCATAGACTTCTATTATGACGGATCAAAACAGAATGCCTCTTAAAGGTTTCCGTTTTGACTTCCGTCTTATGGATTCCGTTATTTTCCGTTATAACCATGTTATAACGGAAAGCTATAACGGAATACAGAACGTAGATGTGAACCCACCCATAATTATTTTTTTCATTTAAACTTTATTTCATTTTGGTCTTTTTTTATTTTACATTTTGTGTCCCCCATAAGGTCATACTAGACTTTTGGGGGACATTTAATTTAATTTTATTTTTTTGCCAATTTCTACTGTAACTGGAGCTGACATATTAAAGCCATAAAGCTGGACACACAATCTCCCACCTCCTGACGATCACATGATCGTTGAGCTCTGTGTACAGAGTGATGGGTAAGGGCTAATTCACATTTCTGTTTTTTACTGACGTGTGCGGTTTACATTTTCCATTGGACAGCACACGTACCCATTCATTTTAATATGTTTGTTTACACATCAGTATATTTTTACCGACTGTGGGTCAGTGAAAAAATCAAGGACACATGCACTATTTTGGCCTATGATGTGGACCACACACTCCCTTTAGGCCCCTTTCACATGGGCGAGTTTTCCGCGCGGGTGCAATGCGTGAGGAGGACGCATTGCACCCGCACTGAATCCGGACCCATTCATTTCTATGGGGCTGTGCACATGAGCGGTGATTTTCACGCATCACTTCTGCGTTGCGTGAAAATCGCAGCATGTTCTATATTCTGCGTTTTTCACGCAACGCAGGCCCCATAGAAGTGAATGGGGATGCGGGAAAATCGCAAGCATCCGCAACCAAGTGCGGATGCGTTGCGATTTTCCCGCATTGTTGCTTAGCAACGGGACCCAATCTCTATTATTTCCCTTATAACATGGTTATAAGGGAAATAATAGCATTCTTAATAAAGAATGCATTGTTAAATGATGAGGAAGGGGTTAAAAATAATAAAGTTAACTTACCTTAGCCACTTGATCGCGTAGTCGCGATCTGTCCTCTCTTTCCCTGCAGCATCGATGATCTAAAGGACCTGTGATGACGTCACATCACATGGTCCAATCACCTGCTCCATCACTATGGTGATGGAGCATGTGATTGGTCCATGTGACCATGTGACATCATCCAAGGTCCTAATCACTATCCTCAGGCTGTGGACTAGTGCTTAGGACCTTGGATGATGTCACGTGGTCACATGGACCAATCACATGCTCCATCACCATAGTGATGGAGCAGGTGATTGGGCCATGTGATGCTGTGACATCATTACAGGTCCTTTACATCTTTCAAGCTAACGGAGAGGAGGCCGGCCTTCGCGATCAAATGGAACAGGTAAGTTATGATTAGTTTATTATTTTTAACCCATTCTGCACCGGGTTCAACATTAGGGAGATGGCCAAGGGTATTATTTTACATTATAACTATGTTATAATGTGAAATAATACCAGCGGGACAATTTCTGACCCAAACATGCACTTCTGTGAAGAAGTGCAGGTTCGGGTCTGGGTACCAAAAGTGCCGATTTTTCTCCCGCGCGTGCAAAACGCATGACAGCGCTTTGCACTCGCAGGGAAAAATCGCGGCAATTCCCGCAACGCACCCGCACTGTTTGACGGAGTGCACCCGCAACGCCCGTCTGAAAGAGGCCTTATAGTCTAGGGGTCAGTGAAAAAACATGGACACAACATGGATGGAATCTATATTTGGTCTGTTTTTCACTAACCACTGATAGGAGATGCTTTGGAAATTATTTTCAGTTTAACAGTGTCCGTGAAATACAGATGACACTTTTAGAGCAAATAACCAACATACGGACAAAACATGGATCCTTCACGGACATATTTACAGATGAAACAGAGATTAATTTTTTTATTGACGTTAAATGGACATGGATGTGAACAAGGCCTAAGGCATGGATGCAGCTGAGATCTCTGCAATGACATATTGAAACTTCCATGCAGAGGTCCAGGTTGACTACCCAGATATATATAGTCAATGGCTAGTCAGAAAAGGGTTTAACAAAAATGAATTGCCTGAACAACACCTTTAAAAATTAAGGAACATAAGGGTGCAGAATTTAGAAAGAAACAAAACAATGCAGTAGCTGCACTTTAAGAAGAAAGGCTAAACAAATAACCCTTTAGATGTTGAGAGTGCTTGGCTGTCCCTCATTTTTAGTATTATAATTTAATACATATCATATAGTAAATCAATATGGGTAGTAGGAAGAATTGTCTGATACATCTGTATTTTTTTAAACATTTATTTTTTGTGACTCAAGCAATGTCCAAAAGTTCATTCAGCATTTTCCACATATCACTTGAAATTCTCTATCAGATACTCCCTGCCGCTTTTAAGTAATTGAACTTTACTAGAGAACTTAGGAACGTGAACAATTCCGGTAAATCACATTACTCTCTGCAGGATGCACTCCAGTACCATTTATTAGTTCACCAGAAGACTGCTGTGTCAGTTCTTAAAAAGTTTAGCATTTGGTTTACTGTATTTTCACTAAAATATTTTGTATCAATGAAACCTATATTTTGTGTTCATTTACTTTATATATAATGTGTGAAGTCAAGCTGGAAACCAGGAGACACAAAGTACAAGCATCACCACAATGGTCTAAATTAAAGGGGGTTCTAGGGTTCTAGGCAAAACTAAAGATGGATCCTGTGCTTAAAAAAAAGAGTCTATAGCACTATATGAGCTAGGACTTTGGACTGGATTCAGAGTCAGAGTCTAACCCTGGACTAAAAGAGACGTCAGCGGAAGCACTGTTGAAGGAGTGGACGGAGTCACGCGATCAGCATTTGGATATTGCAATACAGACATTGCAGGTAAAGTATATCAGTATATTAGAAAGTTAAAGCTGTGTATAAAGTGGATTTCATAATCCTAAATTAGTTTTGGTTTGCTTTTTTTTCCCTTTGGACTCTCCTGACCCATTTTCGCCATGTAAATCAATCACTCTGGTTTGTTACACCCTGTATGTAACACTTCCTGTTGCTGTATCCAATCAAACCCATGATGCACTTCTCCTTCCTCCACCACAGCTCCAACACCAGCCCTAAAAACATCCATCTACTTTATAGCACTCCCTGCCAAGCTAGTGACATAGAGACTTCCCAATCCCTATCACTGCCCCTATTGTTGCTTAGACACACCCATGAACACAACATCGCAGGAAATAAGAAAGAGCTGAATGGACATGGTCATGTGACCTCAGCCCACCAATAAAGGAATACAATAAATAAATGTAAAATAAATACAATAAAAGTACATTTACCTTCATAAGTCAGATTGATACAAACAATAGAAAGTGTAAATGGATAAATTGATAAATTGCAAGGTTGCCAAACTTAGCCAAAAATCATGAATTATGAAGAATATAAAGGCTGAGTGAGCAAGCAATTATTGGGAACAAACCATAACTGTCTGCTCATCAAACGAGTTGAGAGCTGCATATACATGCATCAATCACCTCCGCTGTATGGGGGCTCTGAACAGTTACTAAATATTGAAAGAGTAACTGAAAAATAGAAGCCTCTTTGTGATAAAGGATGCATTATGAATAACGTACAGTACCAGCCTAGCAGGATCTGCTTTTGTTTTGGATCTACTGCATTTCTATCAACACTTTTATAGTGTAAGGCTACTTTCACACTAGCGTTTTTGCTGGATCCGGCAGGGTTCATCAAAAACCCCTCTTGTTACTGATAATACAACTATCTGCATCCGGTATGAACATAGCCAAGACGAATCCATCATGAACTCCATTGAAAGTCAATGGGGGACTGATCCATTTTCTATTGTGTCAGATTTTGTCAGGGAAAACGGATCTGTCCTCATTGACTTGCATTGTGGGTCATAACGTATTCGTTTTGCTCCGCATCCCAGGGCGGAAAGCAAACTGCAGCATGCTGCGGTTTGCCTGCCGGTATGAGAACGGAACGGAATGCATTTTGGAACATTCCGTTCTGTTAAGTTACGTTTTGTCCCCATTGACAATGAATAGGGACAAAACAGAAGCATTTTTTTCCAGTATTGAGACCCTATGACGGATCTCAATACTGGCAAATATTAACGCTAGTGTGAAAGTAGCCTAAGATGATATGTAATTGTGGTCAGTTTGTATCGGAATATCACTTTTGTGAAACTTGTCCGACTGTCTTTTCTCTTCATTATTCAATTATTGTTCAGCTCAAACATTATTCTTCTTACATGTGACATCCATAACCTGTTTCAATAAGTTTCTGCGAGAAAATGCTGGATGATTTTTCACCAAGTCTGCCTCAAGGCTTTTACCTCTCTGAAGAAAATGAGTTTGTTTAATAGGAATGTATTGGAAGTGAAGAGACTTTTGGTCACTGAGAATCGAGATAAACTTTTTTTAAACAACCTCATAATTTCCAAGGTGCCCTTGTATACAGTTTAGTATTCAGTAAAAGTTTCCATCTACATTTCTCTTCTTACTGCCTGCCTAGACTACAAGAGAGGTTTTGAAATTGACTGTTGCTAGAATGCCACATATATATGCAGGCATTACATATTTTATTATGTAGACGTGACTCATAGGTCTTATTGACTTATAGCCAATTAATAATATATAAAATTATCATAGAATCACCATGATTAGGACATAAGGTATATATTTAACTCAAAGACCATTTATTGGCCACACATATTTGAATACTAAAAAAAAAATGTTCATTTAAAGGTTATCCAGCTGTTGTGAAATATCAGGATCCACACATTTTTGTTGAAAAAATGCATATAATGGATGAAAACTTTGCACCAGTGATTACAAACGAGCGAATTTCTAAAAAATTTCCGAAAGAGTTTTATTCGATTTGAAATTATTTGTGGAGAATCGCGTTAAACCACAGCTATTTCCTGGCTGCTGAGAGCCTGTATAGTGGTGTAGAACACTGTCCCTTGCAGTAACACGCATAGGGAGTCTGCTGTGGTAGTGAAACAATACTGTGAGTCAGTATAACACGCAGATGACAGGTGTCGCTCTTAGAATAACTGCACACTTCACTTATTTGGGCAGTTACGGGGCCAAATCTAACCAAATAAATCAAGTGTGAAGTCATCCATACAGGTCAATGTTAGCGTAAAAAAGAAGCGCACTCCTTTTACGCCATCATCAGCTGATTCCACATAGATGTCTACAGAACCTGTTCTATTAAACACTTATACAAGTAGAGCCCCCTGACAGAGTGGAGAGGGTGTCAGCAGTAAGTCTGTGTTGACGTCACTGAATATTTTGTCCTTCCTCTGATCCATCAGAACAATAACCCCCAAAAAACAGATCCTGTCTGTTGAGCATCCGCCGTCACTCGGTCAGCATTTGGTCAATAATCCATCAGTATTGCTAAAGCCAAAAAAAAACAGGAGTGGATCCAAAACAGAGATGAAACATGAATGGAATATTTGCATGTCTTCTGTTTTGTACCCACTCCAGCTTTTGGCTACCAAATCATAAGCCAATTCTAATGGGACCATGTCATACAGGTCTTACAGCTGCTACATAGACAGGATCAGTTGTGCGTCTCATTTTTCCTTCTTTCTGACAGATCAGAAGGGTCAAATAAATGATGATGTCAAACAGGCCAAAAAGGCAAATTAGTGGCCCAGTCATGGAGTGGTGAGGGTGGGAACAGCATGAGAAGTACACAGAGTGGCCCAGTGAAATAGTGGTGAGGTGCCAGCAGCTTGAGGAGACCACAGAGTGGCAAGGTGGTAAAGTGTGGTGGTGGCAGCAGCGTGAGGAGTTCACAGAGTGGCACGATGACAGAGTGTGGAGGTGGCAGCAGAAGCATTAGGAGACCACAGAGTGACCCAGTGACATAGTGTTGAGGTAGCAGCAGCATGAGGAGACCACAAGGTGGTAATTTGGCAGCAGCATGAGGAGACCACAGAGTGGCACGATGACAGAGTGTGGAGGTGGCAGCAGAAGCATGAGGAGACCACAGAGTGACCCATAGACAAAGTTGTGAGTTGGCAGCAGCATTAGGAGACCACAGAGTGGACCAGTGACATAGTGTTGAGGTAGCATCAGCATGAGGAGACCACAGAGTCGTGATTTGGCAGCAGCATGAGGATACCACACAGTGGTGAAGTGGCAGCAGCATGAGGATACCAGAGAGTTGAGAAGTGGCAGCAGCATGAGGAGACCACAGAGGGGCACAATGACAGAGTGTGGAGGTGGCAGCAGCATAAGGAGGCCACAGACTGGCAAGGTGACATAGTGTGGCGGTGGCAGCAGCAGCATGAGGAGACCACAGAGTGGCTCAAAGACAGAGCGGTGAGTTGGTAGCAGCATGAGGAGACCCCAGTGGGGCAAGGTGACATAGTGTTGAGGTAGCAGCAGCATGAGGAGACCACAGAGTGGTGAAGTGTCAGCAGCTTGAGGAGAACACAGAGTGGTGAAGTGGCAGCAGCATGAGGAGACCACAGAGTGGCACAATGACAGAGTGTGAAGGTGGCAGCAGCAGCATGAGGAGGCCACAGACAGGCAAGGTGACATAGTGTGGAGGTGGCAGCAGAAGCATGAGGAGACCACAGAGTGGCCCAGAGACAAAGTTGTGAGTTGGCAGCAGCATGAAGAGACCACAGAGTGGTGATTTGGCAGCAGCATGAGGAGACCACAGAGTGAAACAATGACAGAGTGGGAAGGTGGCAGCATGAGGAGGCCACAGACTGGCAAGGTGACATGGTGTGCAGGTGGCAGCAGCATGAGGAGGCCACAGAGTGGCACAATGACAGAGTGTGGAGGTGGCAGCAGCAGCATAAGGAGACCACAGAGTGACCCAGAGACAGAGTTGTGAGTTGGCAGCAGCATGAGGAGACCACAGAGTGGCCCAATAACATAGTGTTGAGGTAGCAGCAGCATGAGGAGACCACAGAGTGGTGAAGTGGCAGCAGCTTGAGGAGACCACAGAGTGGCACAATGACAGAGTGTGAAGGTGGCAGCAGCAGCATGAGGAGGCCACAGACTGGCAAGGTGACATAGTGTGGAGGTGACAGCAGCAGCATGAGGAGACCACAGAGTTACAAGGTGACACAGTGTGGAGGTGGCGGCAGCATGAGGAGGCCACAGAGTGGCCCAGAGACAAGTTGTGAGTTAGCAGCAGCATGAGGAGACCACAGAGTGGTGATTTGGCAGCAGCATGAGGAGACCACAGAGTGGTGAAGTGGCAGCAGCATGAGGAGACCACAGAGTGAAACAATGACAGAGTGTGAAGGTGACAGCAGCAGCATGCGGAGGCCGCAGACTGGCAAGGTGACATGGTGTGCAGGTGGCAACAGCAGCAGCATGAAGAGACCACAGAGTGGCAAGGTGACATAGTGTGGAGGTGGCAGTAGTATGAGGCCACAGAGTGGCACAATGGGAGTGCGGAGTGCGTAGTGTGGAGGCTAAACGGCAAATAAGAGCTTTTTTTTTTCAACTAATACAACCCAAAAAAGGCTTCTGAACATATAACTGCACCGCTGAACGGCTAATAAAGACTTTTTGTTTCCACTAATACACCACAAAAAAAGGATGTAATTTTGTCACTTCACCGCACAACAGCAAATAAGCCCACTTTTTTTCAAGTAGAAATAAGGCCCCTTATAGTGTCCCCTGTAGTTATAATGTCCCCTACAGTGCCTTAAGTATTTACAATGCTCCCTGTAGCAGCCCCAATAAGTATGCCCCCTGTAGTACCCCCCATCCAGTAATTATAATGCCTCCTGCAGTTATAAATAAAAGTCTGAAAAGTGATTCTCCTAAATAAAATCCAGTGTGGCTTCACAAGTCACTGAATTAGTAAATAAAGTCCACCTGTGTGCAATTTATTCTCTTTCTATACAGCTTTTCTGAATAACATCATGGAAACCAAAGAATACACCAAACAGGTCAGGTATAAAGTTGTGGAGAAGTGTAAAGCAGGGTTAGGTTATAAAATATCCCAATCTCTGAAAGTCTCACGGAGCACAGTTCAATCCATCATCTGAAAATGAAAGGAGTATGGCACAACTGCAAACTTATCAAGACATGGCCATCCACCTAAACTGACAGCCCAGGGAAGGAGAGCGCTAATTACAAAAGAAGCCAAGAGGCCCATGGTCACTCTAGAGCAGTGTTTCCCAACCAGTGTGCCTCCAGCTGTTGCAAAACTACAACTCCCAACATGCCCGTACAGCAAAAGGCTGTCCGGGCATGCTGGGAGTTGTAGTTTTGCAACAGCTGGAGGCACACTGGTTGGGAAACACTGCTCTAGAGGAGCTGCAGAGATCCACAGGTAGGATAATCTGTCCACAGGACAATTATTAGTTGTGTACTCCACAAATCTGGCCTTTATGGAAGAATGGCAAGAAGAAAGCCATTTTTGAAAGCAAGCCATAAGAAGTCTCATTTGTAGTTTGCTTCAAGCCATGCAGGGGACACAGCAAACATGTGGAATAAAGTGCTCTGGTCAGATGAGACCAAATTTGAACTTTTTGACCTAAAAGCAAAACGCTATGAGTTGCAGAAAACTAACACTCCTAATCACCCTGAACACACCACTCCCACCATAAAACATGGTGGTGAAAGCTGTGGGGATGCTTTTCTTTAGCAGGGACAGGGAAGCTGATCAGTTGATGGGAAAATGGATTGAGCTAAATACAGGGCAATCGTGGAGAAAAACCTGGTAGAGGCTGCAAAAGACTTGAGACTGGGGCGAAGTTTCGCCTTCCAGCAGGACAACGACCCCACCGATTCAGCTACAGCTACAATGCAATGGTTTAGATCAAAGCATATTCATGTGTTAGAATGAGAGAGAGAGAGAGAACACCTGGAAAACTTAATGCGATTGAGCTGAGATTGACAAAGTATAAAGTGGTTGGCTCTGTTCACACGTCAGGTATTACAGTGGAATTTTGGTGAAGAGAGCCACGCTGAAAACCCACCAACGGCTGTGTACTCTAGGCCTCCGATGCATATCTATGGGAGGCAGAACTGGCAGCAGCTAATAGCTGGTAGATTTTGGTGAGATTTTGGCACAGTTGTTCACACCAAAATTCAGCCTTAAAACCCATTGTATAAATGGGCCCTTAGTGGTGCTTGGTCAATGATCACACAACCAAGATGGTGCAATCTTTATCTTGAGTTCTGCAGCAGGGTATATTTTGAGGCAGGGTCACATTATTATTGGGTACCATCTAACCTTGCTTCAAACAGGCTGCCACTCTGGAATTGTAATTGTCATGCAGAAGTTGGATATCCTCTTGTGGTATGTCATTCCAAGCTTTTTCAACTTGACCTATAGTTCAGCCAGTGTTTTTTTACTTACTGTGCATGGGAGATCTGTTTCCCCGTTCTATGAGAAATTTGGAGAAAAAGCTGGCCAGGGGAGCTGCTGGATATCCTGAAGAGCATGTAGCACATGTGGTGCAGCACAGGCAGTGTGTGTGTGTCTGTTATTTTTTTAGCACACCACATCTCCTGAGTCAAAACAAGCAATAGGACTGGTTCCACGATTTCCTCGACATACCGAAGGCTGGTCCATTAATACCAGATAAGAAAGGCCAGGGTAGCTAACGGAACCCCACAACCTGCCACCCAGTGTTTTTTTCTATATGTCTACTGTTACGTACAATGGTTGTCGAACCATTCTGCCAATTAACCAGTTTGACGTTATCCGTGTTATCCTGATGTTCCCCTTGTAGTCACCCTGTAACCCCTATACAGAGATCTCGACTTTGCGCAGGGGAGCCAAAAAGGCACTGCCTCTTGGAATAGTCCCAGTGTCATTGGCAGCTGACACAACAGGTCAGAATCAACAGTGCAAGACACCAGAAGCACAAACAAGATCATATACAGAACATGCAAAATCAGACTGAGGACAAACAGGAAAAGAACATGCAAAATCTGCAGACTATACTTCAGTTCAGACACCATGACATAGGAGTGAAATAGGAGATTCATGTGCAGAAACTTAGCAAGACAGAAGAGGAACAAAACTATAGGACACAGTTCAGATATAGCAGATCTAGTTGCAGAAACTTGGCAAGGGACAGCAGATAAGAACTAGAACTGAGGAAAGAACTAGAACTAGAGAATTCATTGGCAAACTGAACAATTCAGCCCACGCATGGAACAGACCAAAGAATGTGTCAAACAGAACTAAAAAAACAGATAAAGGCAGATAGCTGACAGATAGTGAACAGATTCAAACAGATGTTAAGGAACATACTACACAGAATCCAGACACAGACAGAACAGGCAAAGGACTAGGGTTGCATCGGGTATGCAACGATACTTTTGTAACCGGATCGATTAGATCCTGGGATTTGCCATCTACCGATACTAGGCTGTGCTTCTGTGCAGCCTAGTATCAGAGAACATGGCATGCGCTGCTCTCAGCGCACGCCATGTTCTCCTCAGCAGCACAGTGGAGAAGGAGAGAGTCCCTCCCTCCCCACTGTGATGCGGCTGCCGCTGCCACCAATGAGAGTAGGAAAAGGGAGGGGAGATGGGAGGAGCTGTGGTGGGTGCCGGCAGCAGAATCACATACCCAGCACCCGGCCTCTATGACAGGGCACTGCCAGGGTCGTAGCTATAGGGGGTGCAGAGGTAGCAGCGCTACTGGGCCCAGGAGCCTGAGGGGTCCAAAGACCCTTGTGCTACATAAGAAGACACCAGTATTATAGAAAGTGTATAGCTGGAGGGAACGGGTTAGGTTGAGAATTTGGCATAGTGGGATGGTACCGTTTCAAATTTTGCCTCGAAAAAGCAGTAAGGCTATGTACTTCCCGGCCCCTGGCCACAAAGCACTGAGGGACGGGTGGCCCAAGCTGAACTCTTGCACCAGTGCCCATGAGCCTTTAGCTACGCCCCTGGGCGCTGCAATCCGTGGCAATTAACTACTCAGATGCCACACCTAAGAGGTTAACTGCTGTGGATCGCCCCAGTACTATAACTTATCTTCATTGGTGGCGCAGTGCGCCCCCCAACCCCAGTATTATAAACATTGGTGGCACAGTGCCCCCAACTCCCCAGTATTAAAGTCATTGTTGGTGCTGTGCACCCCCTCCAACCCCAGCATTTTAAAAACTGGTGGCACAGTGTGCGCCCCCAACACCCTCTTTTGGACCCATGTCCCTCTGTCCCTCTTTGATGCCTAAATGTCCCTCTTTTTGACCTGGGGAATTAATGCTTAAATGTCCATTAATACATTTTTGTTAAATTGCTCCTTAAGTGTCTGTATGGTTTCTCCCTTTATATTAGACCAGAACGTAATTATTTGTTGCAATTTAGACCTTAAAATATCTATAATCCGATGATTTTTGAGCTAATATTTAAATGGATATTAAAGTGTAAGAAAAGACTTGTCCCAGAGGCTCCATATGCTGTAAAAAAAATAAAGGAACTTATACTCACCTAACTGATCCCCAGCTGCCGCAGAGTCAGTAATTATGCTTTGGGCGGAGTAAGAGGTGTGGCCTAGTATGAAGAAAATTGAAATGCGCGCTGCACGTATTGTCCTTCTTTGCCATTTTAAAAAGTTGTGAGGTATGCAACAGTGTTCAGTTACAAAATAAGGTTCTGTCTTGGTCCTAATGATAGCTGTCCTGATAGCTGTCCTGCCCCCACTTGACGTACCCCCGGGTCTCTACAGAGCTGGACATGCAGTTAAACACCTTCCTACTATCCAATAAAGGAGACTGGTTGAAAGTCTGTTGCTTTATTAACCAGATTAGGGTGAAACTGAGGAACAAATAAGAATATGCATGCCATTAGACTACAGCATTACATAAAGTACAATCATAAATAACATACAGTAGGCTAATATTCTAAGCCAAGCCAGGCTGTAAAGAAAGATTACAGATTCTAAAACAATACAAACAGTATATGGCAATACAAAGTATAGAACCATAATGGCCGACCATGTGGCTAGGCCAAGCTGCACTGTAAGGCCCCATTCACACGTCCGCAATTCTGTTCCACATTTTGCGGAATGGAATTGCGGATCCGTTAATTTCAATGAGGACAGACGATGTTCCGCCCGGGTGCGCAATTGTGGATCCGCACTTCCGGATCCGCAATCGCTTTCCCCTAAAAAATAGAACATGTCCTATTCTTGTCCACAATTGCGGACAAGAAAAGGCATTTTCTATATAGTCCTGGCAATGTGCGGTCTGCAAATTGCGGAACACACATTGCCGATGTCCGTGTTTGCGGATCCGTGGATCTGTAAAACGCTTGCGGACGTGTGAATGGAGCCTAACACAGTGACACATTACAACTCCATGTAACATGCTGATAGCCAGAAATACAACATATCTTAGCTTACCAGCTATGCTCCAACAAAGGGATAGATTAGAAAGCACAAGTCATGGAGGAGACTTCCCTCCTTCTTCCCACAGTGCTTTTTACTTCCTTTTGGGTGGCAAAATAAAAAATATTAAACAATAGACAATTACCAACAATTGCCACTAGATTGCACCCTGTGTCTATGGACAGCACAATGGCCTCTCTCTCTCTCTTCTCTCTATATATATATATTATATAAGCTGGCCTGTTTACCAGACAGTACAAAACACTGTTCTGTGTATCCAGGTGGACTAATATGCTGTTCTGAATAATCAGACAGTAATATCTATGTCCGCCCTGCAATTATGACATTTGCCATTACCATAATAAAGCGGTGAGGACATGAAAGCAATTTCTGAAATTTAATTTTAATATTAATATGATGATATATTGCTTTCGCGGTGCCTACTCATATTTTATTTAAAGCCTGTGGTAAGGAGAAAAAGTAGAGATGTTAACTATATGAGATTCCTGTGAAGTGAGATCAGAAGAACAGCAGAATGTGTGATAGCACAATATGCAAGGTAAAAAGAGAGATTAGAGAGCTTGCAGAAAGAGACACAATGTAATTTCTGTGATGGAAGGACAAAGAATGGAGATATCCAACACTAGATATAAAGGCTACACAGGATAATAAGCAATATTACAATGAATATTTTAGTAGCAATATTCATTATAATATCAGAAAACGAGCAGGAGGAACGAGCAAGTCAGACGGAGCAAGAATCCTACTAATGTGAATATGGGACAAAACATTATGAAAACAATTCCGTTGTGAGAATGCTCATGTTTTAGTAATGTAAAGAGAAACTATTTAAAAAGATGCCAGTACTGTACAGTAATTGACCAGCACAGTACAAGATCAGGGCGGGATGCTCTGCTAGACTGACAGAAATGGCTTGGTACAAAAAAGGCCTTAAGACTTCCTGTTTTGACAAGCCAAAGGAATCAAAGCCTTGTACTGCCCTCCTGTGGCCCATTTCAGTTACTACAGATACAACAGTACAGCACTAACTACCTACTGTAAATGTACTTTTCCCAAAGTGAACAGGTGTTCTTGAATTGTGATTAACTATTGTCCTCCTGAACCCTTATTGTTATAACTGATTATATATACATAGATTTCTATTTAACATTTAAAAAATTCCAGAATCAAATTGAATCTGAAATTACCCACTTATCTCTTATTTTCTGTTTTTCTTTAGCATCAGCAACAGCAAAACTATGCTATGGAACAGTTCAATATGACCGTTAGAGGAAAGTCACAATGACCTTCAGAATTTTAATCAGATACAAAAAATTAGCATTGTGTGAGTCCAGCTAGAGCCTCAATTATAACCATTTACAGTTTTCTCCCGCCATGAGTTGTTGACATGTGATAAAATATTATTACTAACTTAATGAATGTAAGTGAACATGAAATAGGGTTCATATGGAAACAGAGCACAACTGCAGAATCTGACTGCATAAAGTTTGGTTTTACTCTGTTGCCATGGATACATATTGATCTGCCTAGATGCTGTAGACATAATACTGCAAAATATTTTTAATAAAGATAATATGCCAAGTTTCTTATTTGTTTATTATTTTTAACACACAACACCATTAGTTTCAGTGGGATTTATCTGACTGTGTGATCCTTCCAGGTCTGAGTGCTCACCAGGGGTACTTTCACACTTGCCGGATCCGGTAATCTGTATGCAAACAGACAGCATTTGTAGACGGATCCAGATGCGGATCCGTCTCACAAATGCATTGCAATACCGGATCTGTCTCTCCGGTTGTCATCTAGAAAAACGGATCAGTTATTTATTTTTTTCTCCTTTTTAAAAGTCTGTGCATGCGCAGACCGGAAAACCGGATCCGTCAATGCGATAATTTTAATGCCGGACCTAATACATTTCAATGGAAATTAATGCCGAATTCGGCATTACGGCAAGTTCTAGAATTTTGGTCGGAGACAAAACTGTAGCATGGTGCGGTATTTTCTCTGTCCAAAAAACGTACAGTGACTGAACTGAAGACATCCTGATGCATACTGAACAGATTTCAGGACGGAACTCAATACAGGAAAAGTCTAACGCAAGTGTGAAAGTACCCTAACAAGTCATAGTATGGGTACTCATACCAGAATGACAGCTACTAGTGAGATATCGCATAGGGCAAATAATTATACTTTTGGCTCAGCTTCTCCAGGAGGTAACAGGTACTTGGTTGTGGTGACTACTCTTTTTGTTGAATCTTACTCCCATCTAGGACTGCAGCACCCAGGAACCACCACAGCCTGTTCTCAGATGGGTGGCTCTTGTTCCCTCTTAATGGGTCAGTGTCTGTATTATACCCGACTTGTGCTTAACTGCAGGGAGACTCCTTGCTCCATCCACTCTGATGTCCAGGACCTCCTCATTGCTCCCTTGCAATACAATGGGAATTGTACACAGTGACCCTCTAGATGTCTCAGGTACTTTTCATTTACCCTTTTTCAGTCTCTCTTCTAAATGTGTTACAATCAGTTTATCAACAGAGGAACTCCTAGATGCCAACAGGAACATCCGACCATGTTCTGGCACCAAAACACTGCTTATAAATTCTTTGGCTTTGCCCACCAGCACATCAAAGAGTGCAGCATCCCCATGCCTCTGCATACAATGTAAGCTAACAGAGCTGTCTTATGAAGCAAACTTGACTGAATTGAACTGCCTTCGCCGGAACATGGCACATGGGGCCACAATTTCACTATGAAGGGTAAGACCAGTTGTCTGAGCTCTTCGCTGAAATAAATGGTTAACAAAGACATGTGCAGCATTCTGCTCCAAGAGTTGCATTATACTGCAAAGTGAAAAAATATATCTGTCATGTCAGGTATCCATTTACTGTGTAAGAACATGGTAATTATAGGCCATATCTCTTAGCCACCACTAGATGGGGCTGGTGCCTCTAGTGTAGTGAGAGAAAGGAAGCACAAAGATGTGAAGCTGACATTTTAGCTCTTCCTGGACCTGGTACCACTCAGAATAGAGCCATAACATCTCTGGTGCCTCTGGTGCCTGAGGACACCAAAACACAGTTTGGCGCACATGTGTATACCTTCACAGTCAGTTAGTAAATTGCAGAGTAAGGAACATTGCTTAAAGGGATTCCCTGGGCTTTCAATATTGATTACCTATCCTCAGGATAGGTCATCAATATAAGATTGGCAGGGATCCAGCACCCCTACCGATCAGCTGTATGAAGGGAAGGCACACACAGTGTGCATGTCCTGTCTCCCCTCCCTCTTCCTGCTTGCTGCTTCCTTTCCATAGACATATCAACAGCAAGCAGGAAGAGAGAAGGGAGACGGCACATGCACACTGCGCGAACCCTCCCTTCATACAGCTGATCGTGGGGGTGCTGCGTGTCAGACCCCTGCCGATCTCATATTGATCACCTATCCTAAAAGCCTGGACAACCCCTTTAAACCATCTAAGAGACACATTTCTGGCCTATGATTATCTCGGCAGCCATCAGATCTGTAACATCTGAGGATACTGCCTTCCTGTGTACCATCAGCTGGGTGTATTACAAGTAAGACCAGTCCTGAATTGTTTGCAATTGAAAACTTCAGTAAAGAAACAATTTTGCTGCACAACCTTTTCCTCATCATTGCTTCCTGCACCCCATTTGACCAGCAAGGTGCTGACCTCATGACAACAAGGGCCCTGTCTCGCATCGTAAAACTGTCAACATCAAGGGCACTTCGACCACCATCAGGCAGGAGTATCCCGAGAACCAGAGCGTGTCCTGAAGGGAAAAACCTGTGCACCCTTCCTGTCAGTGAATGTCAGCCCAGGGAGCTTCAGAACCATGAGTATGACTACTGCACCCATCTGACCACCCACACTCATGTGCACCGCGCAGCGTGGTCACTGCACATCCAACACCATATAACATTGGAAGCAGGTACTGCTCAGAGAGAAGGGGAGTTTTATCAGATTACACCCAAAAATAGCCCATTACATTTTTTGCTACTTTTAGCGGGTAGAAAAGCAAAGTGTATGCAGTACAAACAAAATGGAAACCTGACCGTTCCATATATGCCATCAGTCATCTGGAAAGCAATGGAGATGACCATAAAGGTCATGTAAAAGGACAGGATTTGTGCAAATTTAGTTTCTTAGACATTTCGGGTAGTCCTGGAGGACTGGGAGGTCTCAGTGGTGGGGATATGTTGACATTGATGCAGATTTATCTATAGTTATTGAATTCAATCTATTTTCACTTGTCCTGTATGGGTGTGTGGTAGTGAATAGAGATGAGCGAATTTCTTAAAAGTTCAATTCGGCTGATTCACTGAAATTTGCGCATTTTTTTGTAAGTAGCGGGTGCAATGAAAGGAATCTGCGATAGTGCCGCCCCCGTCATTGTACCCCTCAGATGCCATGTTCATACATGATCACGGCATCTGAGTGTAAAATTAACAATAAAAAAATAATTAAATCAAACTTACCACCTCCATATGCTCACGACGGGCCGGCCACCGCCATCTTGTTTGAAGATCTAGGCCGAAATCTTGTGCGGCGCTAGATTGTATCCTCTGGAATGATGATGTAATTTTGCGCCGCATGTTATTTGATCCGAGATATTCAAGGAAGATGGAGGCTGGCGGCCCATCGCGAGCAAATGGGGGAGGTAAGTTTGAATTTTTTTGTTTTTTATACTGTTTCAGGTTAAATCGATTGGCTGACACGAAGCACGAGGAATTTCAGCTTCTAGGCAAATCGAATTTATCCTGAAATTTGGATCGAATTCCACTTTGTGTGATTCAAGTAGCGAACTTACTACGAAGGCGATCCAATGTTTGGATAAAACATTTCCCTTTTAATATACCAAAGTTTTTGCCCAATTTTAGGATCAGTCCTCTGATATATTTACTGTATCTGGATTGTTTGAATATACAATCTGATATTAGAAAACAATAATGTGAGAAAATATACTAAATACTGTAAGTTTTATTGATTTGAAATCTACAATTAAATGTAATCACACAAACGGGTTCATGGTCATTAGAAACATTTCTCATGTGGGAATTTGTATCCTATTTATTAAAAAATGTATTCATTTAATGGGGAACTTGATGGCAGGGTGCATTCTGTCTGATTAAGCTTTTTTGCCTTCTTTAATAAATGAAGCTTGTTTCCATGGTAACCCGTTACTTTGACACCCAGCTGATCTCGTTTTCTGTATGCAGGCTGTTGTTATGGCAATTGAGAGCAATCGGCATTTCCCCCAAAGCATCATAACACAAATATAAAATATGGAATCAATTAAAGTATAAATTTTCTGGATTATCTTAAAATAGTTTACAATGTGAAAACGTAATACAATAATTTATATCTTTTCTGAAACGCCATGGCTATTTTCGTTTTAGTGAGTTTTTTTTTTTTTTAATCTCTGCATCTGAAGAAATGCATATTGTTTATTAATTCCACTTCAGCTTGCAAGGTAGATCAGACAAACTGAAAAGTCTTTGCTGCATAGTAATTGTGAAATAACATATCGCAATACCCCTCATTACTCCGTGTTATGCTGCCAAAGCAAATGGAATAAAAAATGAACAGAAAGTTAATTGGTTTGGTCATACACTGCAGGCTTTGGGTAAAGATATGTAAATGTAATCTGCTTGCAGTTTTCAGGAAAGTTATCCTGTACCCAGTGGAAATGTATGCTAACATTTGACTGAAACACACAGAAAGAGATTCACTGAGATGAGAACCGTTCTGCCATTCGGTTATTATTTGATGAAGAAATACTGTAGAATAATAAGAATAATTACTGTGGATTTTCAGGGGCAGTGATAGGTATAGTGAAATGCAAAAATATTTAGTAGTAAATGATCCAAGAGAGGGATTAAACAATGTATTAAAGAACAAAAGAGGTTCCTGGATCGCAACACCAAATCTGTATCAGGTCCCCACCCACTATGTGCCGCTTATAATACCGGAGTCTTCTTATGCAAATTAGCTGCCTTTCCAAAAAAAAAGTAAGCTATGCCTCTCGCACAACTGTTGGAACATTGCAAACCTATAAGTTATTAAGGTGTGACCTTTTGACAAACCTTTGAACTGAACTACGTAGGATGCAAGGCAAACAAGACAGTCACCTGCAGACAGCTGTTTTGGATTCTTGTCCTTTCGCGTGGTCGAGACGCTACACTGGGTCACCTGGTCACTGTTGAGGTGTCTCCACGTGTTGCTGCTCTCCGGAGATGATACTAAGGCATGGTGCACCCCAATGAGAAACTTTAATTTAAGAATTTTGGAGGCCACTGTGCTCTTGGGAACTTTCTGTGCAGCAGAATTTTTTTGTACCCTTCTTCAGATCTGTGCCTCTACACAGTCCTGTCTCTAAGCTCTACAGGCAGTTCATTCCTTCTCATGGCTTAGTTTTTGCTCTGATATACATTGTCAGCTGTGATATCTTACATAGAAAGGGCTTTGTCTTTCTAAATCATGTATAATTAACAGAATTTTCCATAGGTGTAGTCTAATGAGGGTGTAGAAACCTCTCAAAGATGATCAAGCGAAAATGGAGCCTCCAGAGCTAAATTGAAAGTGTCATAGCAAAAGGCCTGAATTCTTATGCCCAGGTGAAAATTTACTTTTCCGTTTGAAATACATTAGCAAAAAATTCTGCTTTTACTTTCTTATTATGGGGCATTGAGCGCAGATTGTTGGGTAAAACTTGCATTTTTTTATTTTATTTTAGCACAAGCATGCAACATAACAACATTTTTAAAAGTGAAAGAGTCTAAAAACTTTGCGAAAGCATCATTTACGAATCCCTGCGCAATGGACGGACTCCCCATAAGAGGGGGGCACCAGGGGGTCCCTTAAAGGTGTAATAATTTTTTGTTGTGACGCCATTTCAGCAATGACGGACAGAGTCCCTCTAAGTGGATGGTGTTGGTGGTACCCAGGAGTAGGAATGCCAGAGTGGTATAAGGGTAGCCTATGGTGTCCCTTTAGGTGTTGTGGCTGTGCACATGTCACAGTGCTCCTAACTGGATATCCTGGAACCCCAGGCGTTGTTGTCTGAAGCAGTGCAAATAGGGTGAACAGTTGAAGGGTTTGTAGAATAAATTGAGTCCATATGTGTATTGAAGTTAATAACAGGTTTACTTGAATAAACTTGCATCAGAGAACCATCTTTCAACTTTATCTTGGTTACCAGCAGGCTTTGGCATTAATTCGGGCAGGCAAACACATGCTACATCTGTATTTAGTAGGATGAGTTAACTTTAGAAAAGTCCAGTGTTTACGTTGGAGTCGCAGTAAGAGACTCGCATGTGGCATATGCATAGGTGCAGCTGCACACTCGAACTGTTGAACAACTGGGGTGACGCACAATGTCATGTGACAGCAGGGGGCGTGGTTCAGCATGGGATCAAATCCAGTGCTGAGCCACGCCCCCTGCACTGATCACATGACGGTGACGTCACCCCAGGTCCTTCGGCTGTTCAACAGTTCTGGTTGGTGGCAGCTGCCCCTTATGGATTCCATATGCCGCTATAGTGGAATCCATAACGGGATGCGCGACTTACCACAACCCAAACGCCGAACGCCGGACTATTTTTTTTAAAGTTCGCTCATCTCTACTCTCTAGCTCTGCTGTGCTATCAGGATTAAATAGAAAACATTTCCTTTCTGCTGAACTTAACTTTCTGTAGTCTGACTCTGCCTTTATATTTCTCTTTGTCTTTGTCCAGGGAACTTCTCCTCCTGGCTTCTGAGACTCTTTGCTCTTTTCTCTTGTTACAGCAGAGTTGATGGTACTCTGGCTAGCCTTGGCAGGACTCATCCAGAAGGGACAAGGGCCTGCTTCTTTCCCCAAGCAGGGGATCCTCTAGACTAGGCATTCTCAACCTGTGGCCCTCCAGCTGTGGTAAACCTACAACTCCCACAATGCCCTGCTGTAGGCTGATAGCTGTAGGCTGTTCGGGTATACTGGGAATTGTAGATTTACAACAGCTGGAAGGCCGCAGGTTGACCATGCCTGCTCTAGACTGACTTTTACTAACTAACTCCACTTTCTCTAGAGGGCCAGAATGGACAGAAGGCTCCACTCCAGACAAACTAGCTCTGCCATGCTTGCTGCCACCTGCTGGTGAACCAGGCACATTACATGTTAACATAACATTTGCAAGGGACTGGGAATGCACATTGCAGTGCACCCGAGTATAATGGGAGTCAATGGGAGAACCAGAGCATTAAACCAGACACCCACTGCTCTGAAGAGGGAAGGGTGTCTGGTTTATAGGAAAGGTCAGAAATTGATGGAAACACCACCTAAATGGTTTGGGAACAGCATGGGGAGGATGTCTGGATGCATCTTGGACTCCCAGGTCGCTGCTGGGAATGATGTTGTCTGAGTAGTACGCCACTTTTACAGACTGACAATAATACGCACAAAACCAAAGATAAAATCAATTTTAGAGGAAAATTGTAAGGAAACATTCTTTCCTGTATATTTACTTGTATATAAAGTGCAAGTGCTGCCAACAATTACAAGCAAGAGGCACTCCGATACAACCTGTATATCACATAAAGGAGGGCCTCATTCACATTGTGGTACAATTGTTTAGGTAGTGGGACTCCTACACTCATAAAGCCTATGCACTAAGTGAAAGGGCTGCCAAAAATGTACAAGGAATCGGCACTACAATACACCCTTTGTTACACATAAAGAAGAGCATCATACACACCCTTGAAAAATTATGATTGATGGCCTGCTGGTGACCCTCAAAAACATTTGGAGCAAGGGCCTGCTGATCTGACCATCTAAAACATTAGGGGCGAGGGCCTGCTGCTGAGCTGACCCTCTAAAACATTATGTTTGAGGGCCGGCGGCTGAGCTGACCATCGAAAAAATTATGGTTGAGGGCCTGCTGCTGAGCTGACCATCCAAAAAATTATGGGCAAGAGCCTGTGGCTGATCTGACCATCTAAAACATTAGGGGTGAGGGTCTGCTGCTGTGCACCATCAGCATCATGGCCACTTCCCCGTCCCTTACTGCTCGCCTTCTTCATATTAAATGTTGTAAATGCTTGAAAGTATGTCACACATACAGTAGCGTAGGATTTGGAAGTGTATGCGCAAAAAAATGTAAAAAGGTATTTGGATGTGGAAACGTCACACAGGAGATATCCCGCAGATAATGTCAATGCTGTCACCAGTGGCTAATAAAAAATTATAGGGAATGTTACAGGTATTTGGGATGAGGAAACGTTATACAAGAGAGGTACCACCGGTAATGTCACTGTCCGCAGAGTCTATGGAAAAAGTACACTGTATGTCACAGATAAAAAATTTTAGCGCACACAGTACACTGGAGATGTGGCACTTGTAATGTCACTGTCAGAAGCGGACACGTCTATTGAAAAAGTACACTATATGTCACAGATACATTTTTTAAGCGCATACGTTACACTTTAGATGTAGCACTGGTAATGTCACTTTCAGAAGCGGACACCGTCTATTAAAAAAGTACACTGTATGTCAGATACATTTTTTAAGTGCACACGGTACACTGGAGATGTGGCACTTGTAATGTCACTGTCAGAAGCGGACACATCTATTGAAAAAGTACACTGTATGTCACAGATTTTTTTCTGCGCACATGTTACACTGCAGATGTTGCGCACCTAATGTCACTGTCCGCAGCGGACACCATCTACGGAAAAAGTACACTGGATGTCACAGATATTTTTTGGGATGCGCACACTTTTACACAGGAGATGTGGTGCAGATAATTTAACTGTCTGCAGCAGCCTATTAGACGCTATTTAACTGCCGCACACAATAGTCCTTAAAAGGACTTTTGGGTCTGTAAAGTTTTTCTAATAAATAGTCCAATATCACTCCCTACACTGTCTGTCCCTTCCTATGCACAGCTCTCCCTGACTAAGACTGACCCGAACACGCGTCATCGGGTGCTATATAGCACCCAATGGCGTGTTCCGGCCAGCCAATCACTGTAATGCCAGTAACTAACATGGCTACAGCATTAGAGTTAGGGCAGCACTTATACACCTACAAAGAAGGCCCCAAAATGACTCATAAATGGCTGCGGCCGAAAACCAAAGCACAACATCCAATAATTGCTCAGCAAGAGCAAGAGAAGACACAGCCCAAGTATACAAAAGTATAAAGATTTATTAACAGATAAATAAATAGACAATTGATGACAAATACATACACATTGATTGTGCGGTGGAGGAGCACAGAATGACTGCCCAAGAACCACCACTGACACTGAGTATCCCCCACACCACAAAAATGGTTAAGCACTCAATAGTAAAGCAACGGTAAGGTTAGAGGTCATAATAAACCCCAGAAAATTAAACAACTTAGCCAGAATGTGCATAACATAATCAAACAGTCTAGGGCACAGATAGCATACCGTTAGCCATGGTGTACGGGGGGAAGTCAGTACCAGTGGAACAGAACACCCTCGACGCGCGTTTCGCACTTCGCTTCGTCAGGAGGTACAATAACATCCCCAAAAGGCCCCCCAATTATAGTGCAGTGCTCGCCTTGATTGGTTAAAAAATAATTATCAGATTAAAGACAGCCGTTGTTTAGTATCGAGCGAGCTTACCCTGGTGATGCGGACGCGGTCCTCCACGAGGACGCCGGCTCATCAGGAGGTGGAGTGACGCGCTTCCGGCGCGTCAGTCCAGCTACCAAGGAGACTGTGCGGCGTCATCACGTGGACCCGCCCGCAGTGCACCACGGGAGCTCGCTACAGCGGTAGTCATGGTGACGAATTATACAAAGGGGCACAGGACGGAAGCCGGGCATACAATATGGAATCAAATAGAGGCCGAAAGAGCAAAAAAAGAAAAAAAAAAAAGAAGGTAACCTCAACTAGAAAATCTCATGATCAAAGGTGATAATGTATATATAGTGAACACCATATTTCATTTTAGGTACAAAATAATAAACACAGAAAATAATAATAATCAAAATTAGTGAATACAAAACTAAAAATCTAAACTCATAATCAAAAAATTACATGATTAAATAAGACACGTGATAAGTCGAACATGATTAGTGTACTAGTGCATAAAATAGAAAAAGTCAAAAAATATGATCAAAATATACAATACATAATTAGTGAATCAAAATCGTGTCAATCATAATAAAGTTCAATCAGATAGGGCCATCGACGTCCACAATGATCCATAGGGCAACAGTCCATATATCGATCCAGAAAACAAAGGGGAGGTAGCTATCCTCGGAGGGCTAGCAGGGGAGGCTATAGAAATAAATAGACATAATTTAAAACATGAACATATAGTAACATATAATAAAATAAAATTATAGAAAGGATTTGAAACTCAAGGCTTCGTTAAGACCATGTGGTAACACAGTATTGAGCAGTACCATCCATTTAGTCTCCAATTGTAAGAGCCGGCGCTTTACATCACCACCTCTAACTCCCAGTCGGACACGATCTATACCCCTAAAGACTATTTTATTGGGGTTACTTCCGTGAAAATCACGGAAGTGTCTCACTAAGGGTTTCAGCTTTTTAAGTCCCACTTGATCTGAAATTTCTCCTGCTGCCCTAATGTCCCGAGCAAGTTCTAAAATTCTCACTTTTAAAGCTCTGGTTGTCATTCCAATATAAATAAGGCCACAAGGGCAACAGGCATGATATACTACCGCCTCTGTAGTGCAAGATATATGATGCACTATTTTGTATTCCTTATTGCCACCCGAGTCAGTAAAAGTGTTAGTTCTCATCATCAACCTGCAAGCGGTGCAGTTTCCACATTGGAATAAACCCCACTGGGGGCCCTTATCACCAAAGGGACTTTTGGCTCCTGGGGCAATGTAATGGCTTCTAGTAATCATGTCCTTTAGATTTTTCGATCTTTTCCAGGCCACAGACGGTCGTGTTGAAATCACCCGTTTCAAGTCTCTATCCGTAAGTAAGACATGCCAATGTCTGTTTAAAATCTCCAATTGTTCACGCCATTGAGCATTGAAAGGGGTGATATATCTCGGATGTTCCGGGCCCTGTTCTTTGCCATTTCGGCCCTTCTTCAAAAGCAGATTATCTCTAGAGATGTTTTTGGCTCTCATATAGCCCCTCTGTATGGTCTGACGACTATATCCTCTCTCCTGGAACTTGCGGGTCAGATCCGCCGCCTGTCGTTCAAACCTAGCATGATTAGAGCAGATCCTTTTCGCCCTATAAAATTGGCCAACAGGTATAGCTTTTTTAACCTGTGGGTGATGGGAAGAGGAGAAATGTAACAAGGAGTTGGCCGCCGTGGGCTTTCGGTACATATCCATGCCCAAGGAGCCATCCTCTTCAACCTGAATCGAAACATCAAGGAATTCCACCGAAACTGGGCTATATTTCCAAGTAAGTCTAATATTTAGCTCATTGTTGTTTAATTCACCTAGAAACTCCTCTAGGTGTGACGCCGAGCCCTGCCAAATAAATAGAATATCATCTATATATCTTGACCATGAGACTACGGCGTCGTGACCCCTCACATTCAGGACCGTCTCCCTCTCCCACAGCCCCAGGAACAGATTAGCATATGAGGGCGCACAAGACGCCCCCATAGCTGTACCCCGGAGCTGTAGGTAGAAGCGGTCCTTGAATGTGAAGGCATTATGAGTAAGTGCAAATTTCAACAAAACAAGGATCAAGTCCACAAGATCTTCATCGATATTTAACATGTTTAAAAAATGTTCCGACGCCCGTAGCCCATGGTCATGATTGATAGACGTATATAAGGACTCGACGTCACACGTCACAAGGAGCATATCCCTATCGAGATGCAGGCCATTCAAACGTCGCAAGATGTCTGTGGTATCTTGAAGAAAAGATGGTAAGGTCTCAACACACTTCTGCAGATAGAAGTCCGCAAAACGATAGATGGTTTCACAAAGTCCCCCCATTCCCGACACAATAGGTCGTCCCGGGGGAGTATGGGGGTCCTTGTGAATTTTGGGGAGCAGGTAAAATGTGGGAAGGACCGGGAAGGCGGTGACTAAGCCCTCCCACATTTTCCTGCTTATTATGGTGTTCACTATATATACATTATCACCTTTGATCGTGAGATTTTCTAGTTGAGGTTACCTTCTTATGTTTTTTTCTTTTTTTGCTCTTTCGGCCTCTATTTGATTCCATATTGTATGCCCGGCTTCCGTCCTGTGCTGTGCCCCTTTGTATAATCCGTCACCATGACTACCGCTGTAGCGAGCTCCCGTGGTGCGCTGCGTGCGGGTCCACGTGATGACGCCACACGGTCTCCTTGGTAGCTGAACTGACGCGCCGGAAGCGCGTCACTCCACCTCCTGATGAGCCGGCGTCCTCGTGGAGGACCGCGTCCGCATCACCAGGGTAAGCTCGCTCGATACTAAACAACGGCTGTCTTTAATCTGATAATTATTTTTTAACCAATCAAGGCGAGCACTGCACTATAATTGGGGGGCCTTTTGGGGATGTTATTGTACCTCCTGACGAAGCGAAGTGCGAAACGCGTGTCGAGGGTGTTCTGTTCCACTGGTACTGACTTCCCCCCGTACACCATGGCTAACGGTATGCTATCTGTGCCCTAGACTGTTTGATTATGTTATGCACATTCTGGCTAAGTTGTTTAATTTTCTGGGGTTTATTATGACCTCTAACCTTACCGTTGCTTTACTATTGAGTGCTTAACCATTTTTGTGGTGTGGGGGATACTCAGTGTCAGTGGTGGTTCTTGGGCATTCATTCTGTGCTCCTCCACCGCACAATCAATGTGTATGTATTTGTCATCAATTGTCTATTTATTTATCTGTTAATAAATCTTTATACTTTTGTATACTTGGGCTGTGTCTTCTCTTGCTCTTGCTGAGCAATTATTGGATGTTGTGCTTAGGGCAGCACTTACCTGCACCTTTACTGGCTGCGTAGCAGCCAAGAAACGTGCAGGGAGGAGACTCGAGCATTGCGCTCAAGCACATGCGGTGTTCGGCCGAGCATGCTCGCTCAACACTAGTTGTCACACTTCAGCAAATGGCATTTATAATGTAGAGAAAGTTAATACAAGGCACTTACTAATGTATTGTGATTGTCCATATTGCCTCATTTGCTGGCTGCATTCATTTTTCCATCACATTAAACACTGCTCGTTTCCATGGTTATGACCACCCCGCAATCCATCAGATGTTTTTTTAGATAGGAGGCAAAGTTCTGATCCACATTAAGATTAATAAATCAATTACCAGTTTATTCTACAGAATTTGTATATATATCTACCATGTAACTATATACTCTTCTTTCCAAAATGCCCTCTATGCAATGATGTGTGGTATTAAAAGCTTGTTATAATTAGAATAAAACTAAGGACCTGTGCACAAGGCTGTGTCCGTATTTCGGTATGAAAACTATGAATCCACATTTTTCTCACTCCCATCAATAGAATGGCTGTTTTCAATTGCAATGCAGACCACAATAGGACATGGTCTATAATTAACTGAATAGCCACACGATCTAGCAAAATATACAGATGTGTTCATGGCCCCATACAAATCAGTAGCAGTACGGAAGAATAATATGGTTGTGTACAGTCCTAAAGCTGCCTTTACAAATCTTCATTTCAATTAATACAATGTATTTCCACCAGGTGGCAGTAGATTAATTAAAACTGAGAATAATTGACTTCATGTTATCTCTTAACAGAAAGGCTATGTATTAGGGAATCCAAATATTCTGATAGGAATTTCTGCAAATAAAGTTTAGTTTTACATTTTTGTGATATGTCTTAAAAGGAACTAGTATTAATATCTTCATAATATAGTAACCTAAATTGTAGTTTTATTTCCTGTTTCTTAGGCCCTATGCACACGACCGGCTCGGATGCAGACCCATTCACTTCAATGAGGAATGGTATTGATGCATTCAAAATAACTAGAGATGAGCGAATCAAATACCACGAAGTGGAATTTGATCCGAATTTCAAGATAAATTTGATTAGTCTAGAAGCCGAATTTTCTTGTGCTTCATGTCAGCGAATCGATTTATCCTGAAATAGTATAAAAACTAAAAAATTCAGACATACCTCCTCCATTTGCTCTTGCTTGAAGTTCTCGGGCCAAAATCCGGTGCGGCGCAAGATTACATCATCGTAAAACATACAATGCAACATGACTGCAAACCAAATATAGTACAAGAAAGTATTCTAATGCTATTGTTATGCTTATTTTGTAAATCAGATGCTTGGCAAATACATTTTGTACAAAATTATTTGGACCCGTCTGCCACACGTCAAGGCGATCTCTGTAAGACGGGAACCTAACACTAAATTCTACCTGTCATGTGCCATGATGGCTACCATAAAATTTAGGGAGTGTAGGTTCCACATGCATGATGGGCCCATCTTAATTTTTGTCATTTTTGGTGCCAAAATGGCCTCCATTGAATCCAGGGAATGCAGGTACCAACATGCATCTCGAGCCCACTCCAAACACTCCCTGGTGCCAGATGGCTACCAACGAATGCAATGAGAGTCCACCCTATACCTCTTCTGGCGCCACAGGCTCCAGTGAGTGAGGGAGAGCAGGCTAAGCTTTATACACACAATAAGTAAAATCTGCCTATAGGGCAGACAGGCTGGTCAGGAGTGCACGACTGAAGTGTCAGCCACACCTCCAGTACAAACTGCAAAGAAAAAATGGGGGTCAGACAGCACATCCCTATGTGGAGGTGCACGTTGCTATGGCTGAAAACACAATGTAAAACATACAATGCAACAGCCGGCGTGATGACGTAATCTCGCGCTGCAAAGGATTTCGGCCGAGAGCTTCAAGCAAGATGGTGGCAGCCGGCCTATCGCGAGCAAATGGAGGCCATAAGTTTGATGCAATTTTTTTTATTGTTAATTTTACACAGTTTTTAAACTCAGATGTCGCGATCATGTATGAACCTGGCATCTGAGGGGTACAATGACGGGGGGGACGTAATCGCAGCTCCCTGTCATTGCCCCCTTCTACTTACAAAAAAATGTGCTTTGTGACGAAGTAATTTGTCATATGCCGGGCCCCTCACCGCTCCCCGCTTCCTGCACCGCTCCTAGTCCCCACACCGCTGCTGCTGCTTCTCCCTGTACACGGACGAAACCATTCAGTGTTGGGGGGAGAGCAGCCAATGGCAGGTGGGGAGTGAGACGAGCCTCCCTAGCGTCCCTAGGGAGGTTCGTCCCCATTCGTGCCTGCCTTTGGCTGCTCCCCCCGACACTGGATGTTTTCATCAGTGTACAGGGAGAAACAGCAGTGGCGGTGTGGTGACCAGGAGCAGTGCAAGGAGCGGGGTAAGTATATTACCTGTGAGGGGATTGGCACATGGGGGCGCTGTTGGAGACATTGGATAACCCCTTTAAAATAAAGTAGTAATCCCTTAATGGGATAAAAATAAATTTAATATATGGGATTGAAATAACTTTAATAAAAATGCAATAAAAATGCTACAAAATGGAAATAATTAATTATTAGAGATGAGCAAATATTTTAAAAATTCGATTCTGATGCTTAATTAGGCACGATGCGCGTTAAATCAACTCTATCCTGGCCTGCAGGGAGAGTGTATCTCGGTGTACATCTCTGTGCATTGCAGCAACATGCTTGTCCTTTCTGGTAGTGAAACAGTTACTGTATGTCAGTATGACAGGGAGGTCTCATACAGTATATGGAGGTGTACATCGTCGTGGAGGCCACCAACAATCCCTAGCTAAACCAAAAGAAAAGCATACAGCAACCTTTAGTAAAAGGGTAAAAAAACACTGTGCCCCCCTTCAGGACCTGTGACCCAAAGAATGTTTAGTGGAACAAAAGAAGGACATGAAGGCAGTGCCAATAAAGTAGTAGTGACCCAATAACAGGAGAATTATACAGCTTATACCCCAAATTGAGAATCAAGGCCTAATGGAATGGCTTATCTATTAAACAAGTGGACATCATTTAATTAGATAGCTCTGCGCCATACACAGGGATTAATGCAAACTGTTCTGTCTCCTATGGATCCTTTCAACTTCATATTACAGCACCTGCACTATCCCTGCACTGTCCCTGCCGTCTCCCTATGCTCTCCCTACAGTGTCTGAAAACTCTTCCTATGATCTCCCTGCATTGTACCTGCACTCTCCCTATCCAATATTCTACAATTAAAGGCTTTCTTTAACACTGTCCCTAGCGCTTGCCACGTCTTTCCCTATGCTCAGCTCACAGTGAAGTAGTGGAGACAGCCCAGGATGAGGCTTTTAAAGGGCTGTGACATCACAGGGCTAGCTAGCTGCGGATTGGCTGTCTGCACTGCATTAGGGGTGATCTTGCATTTCTGGACTTCTTACTTTTACTTTGTAACCCATGTAGCAACCATTTTAGGAAAAAAACGATTCATTAACACAAAACATGAGGAAATTCAGATTTGCTGTAAATAAAATTTTTCCTAAACTTTGGATCGAATTCAAGTTTGGATGCTTTGCTCAGCACTAATATTTATTTTTAAATAATGGTTTGTACACACATGCTTTGAATAGGTCATCAGTATCTGATAGGTGGGGGTCCGACACCTGGGACCCCACCAATCAGCTGTTTGAGAAGGCAGCCATTGCTCGCTATAGCGCTGCTGCCTTCTTGTTGCTTTCCTGATGACACAATCATCAGTCACATGGCCTAGATGCAGCTCAGACCTATGCAAGTGAAAGGGGCTGAGCACGATACAAAGCAGAGCCGCTATACAATGTACAGAGCTGTGCTTGAATAAAGGCTTGGTATAAGACGAAACGTTGCCTTGTCTGATGTATTGATCGAAATAAACTTGCAATAAGAGAACACGCTGGTCAAAATAGCTTTATTTAGGTCATCAGCTGTAAAGTCTTGGAAAACCCTTTTAATCTGAACCACAAACATTATAAAACAAAAAGCAAAAATATTACAAACATTTTATCTGTCCTACAAAAACTGATTAATAAATGACACACTATAGTATATGTACCCGCAAAAGATAGCCAAAATTCTAGAATTCGTAAAATAAATTACTGTCATTAATCCCTAAACAGGCTTTGTAATAATGGTTTTAGCACATACAGATCTCTGTATCTGTATAACCTAAATAATTGTGAGAATCTAATGATTTAATATCCGATTAAAAATTGTCTCCACCTGCCGTGTCTAACCCTTTTCCTTTCCTTGCAGATTTTCATACATTTGCAAACTGCAATCACATTAGGGCTATAATGGAGAATTTTCACATTTTCAATAATCATAGGCAGAATGTGACCCTTTGTTCTTAAATTGAATACTGTAAATTGTGGGACAATTGTGGAAAATCAGCTAGATCGCCAAGACTGTCGGAAATTCTAAAAGTATGAAGTAAGCTTCTAGTGAATGTAACGAAATCCCAGTAGCCCAATTGTGTATTAAAAATCCGCTTATAATGCTTTGTGCCAGTGAATACCCCTTTGACCTCAGATGCTTGTTGACCTTTACCACCAATGACATCAGATTCCCACCAGTTAGAGAATAAAGTATTCTTCTCTCTTTGGCTCCACATTTGGTTTACATCAGACATATACTATACATTTATTTTTAAAAAGTATACTGTAAAAATGTACAATCAAAAGTCATTTTTGTGTTATCAATTAGTTGAATCCAACATCTCTGCTTGCTGGTATTCACAAGGAACCTACATGAGTTATATCCAGTGGATAAAAATGTGTCCAGATCATGTGAGGGCCACACAAACATATTTCATATATTATAAGACTGATAACTCTCATGACCAGAACAGATTTTGATCCTCTGAAGGCAGTTGGTAAAGGCAGAAGAATAACTAGAGTACTATAGGCCCCTGGAAAAATACCCTAATTTTGGACCTGTACACCATCCCCTTCCTCTCCACCACCATACCACCAGCATAATGGATACTGACTGAAGACCCAGAGGCACTGTTAGTCCCCTTTCACACGGGCGAGTTTTCCGCATGGGTGTAATGCGTGACGTGAACGTACTGCACCCGCACTGAATCCTGACCCATTACTTTCTATGGGCTATGCACATGAGCGGTGATTTTCCCGCATCACTTTTGCGTTGCGTGAAAATCGCAGAATGTTCTATATTCTACGTTTTTCACGCAACGCAGGTCCCATAAAAGTGAATGGCGCTGCGGGAAAATCGCAGGCATTTGCAATCAAGTGCGGATGCAGTGCGATTTTCCCGCAAGGTTGCTAAGAGACTGGACCCGATCTTTATTATTTTCCCTTATAACTATGTTATAAGGGAAAATAATAGCATTCTCAGTACAGAATGCTTAGTAAAATGTGAATTAAGGGGTTAAAAATAAAAAAAATTAACTCACCTTATCCACTTGATCGCGTAGTTGCGATCTATTCATTCATTAGCTGCCAGCTAAAGGACCTGTGGTGATGTCACCATGTGATTGGACCATGTGATGAGCTCAGTGACGTCATCACAGGTCCTTTAGCCGGCCGCTAATGATTGAAGAAGAGATCGCAACTATGCGATCAAGTGGATATGGTGAGTTAATTTATTTTATTTTTAACCCCTTAATGCACATTTTACATTGCATTCTGTATTGAGAATGCTATTATTTTCCCTTATAACCATGTTATAAGGGAAAATAATAAAATATACAGAATACTCAACTCAAACCCAAACTTCAGTGATGAAGTCCCACGCGCTTGCAAAACGCATTAAAACGCTTGGCACTCGCGTGGAAAAATCGCGCATTTTCCCGCAACCCACCTGCCTCTTATCTGGGCGTCAAACATGACGCCCGTGTGAAAGAGGCCTTAGAGTTTATAAAGATGTGAGTCCCACCCAAAATTAATAATACATAGTAAGTGAGCTATAAGACAATGTTCTACATTTGATAATTGACCTCTGAATAATATTGTCAAAGAGTTAACATGTAACACCGCTTATACAACCAAAAATATTACCATCATACTGTTACTGAAGATAAAACAGTATACTAGGCTAATTGTATCTAATAAAAAGACAAGATATTCGCCAAATAATACCATCCGACCATGAAAACAAATTACCACCACATAGTGACTGGATTTTACTACCATACTAATACTGAAAGAAATCCACTGTACTAAGACCAAAATGGCTACCATACAGTGACTGTACAATGTTAAATGCCAGTTTTACATATGTTCTGCATTATTTTGTAAATGATTACAATACAATTACATCCAGTGACTTACAGGTTACATCCCCTTTCATGAGAATTGCTCACATTCGCTTTTCTCCTTTATCTGGCACAGACCGCCATGTAGACTTCTTCCAACCACAACTTCTTCATATCTGCAGAGTGCCGTGAACAAGTTGCAACTCCAGCACCCTCCCTGCTCATAGCAACCAATGACGCCGTGCGCACCGGCTCTCAGCAGGAATCCAGGCCAGGATACCATGGACCATTCACGTCCGTGTTTAACGGACGTCTGCATGAGGCATTAGGCTTTAGAGTGGAAACTGCTGGCTAAAGCAAGTGTGTATGGGAAGTGAGGGAAGGCAGTTTTGGCCTCAGAGAACTGGCAGAGGAGCCATCTTGACAAGAATCTCATATTGGGGGGGTCCAAAACAGCCGTAACTAAGGGAAAAGCTCAAGGAAAACAGTGGTATATGAAGAAAATATTGTTTTATGCGTAATGCTGCAGCAGCAGTAACATATGCTAAAATTGATTTTTTTTATGAAAACATGACAGTTACCCTTAAAAGTGTCACTGTAATGGTGAGTTCACATCACCGTTATGGATTCCGTTTTTGTTTTCTGTTATAACATGGTTATAACAGAAAATAACAGAATCCATAGGACGGAAATCAAAACGGAAACCTTTCGACAGGACTTTGTTTTCCGTCTTGCATAACTGAAACCAGACTGATCTGTTATGATTCCCATAGACTTCTATTATGACGGATCAAAACGGAATGCCTCCTAAAGTCTTCCGTATTGACTTCCGTCTCATGGAATCCATTATTTTCCATTATAACCATGTTATAACGGAAAACCAAACCGGAATCCATAACGGTAATGTGAACTTGCCCTAACTTGTATACTGCATTTATCAGCTATTTCCCCCAACTGCAGGTTCCATATCTGGTTTTCCGAGGTGCCGCTGTGAATGATAAACAACATATTCATTTTATAGGACAGGTCATTACAGTTGCAACTATACCAATTATGTTAACATTTTTATTTCCACAATAAAATATTTTGAAAGGAGAAAAACAGCTTTTTAATAAAAAAAATTTAAAAATAAAATCCCCTCCACATATTTCATATCTCTGCATCCATAACGACATTAACTATACAATTAGCACTTAATTTATCCTGCACAGTGAATAGCGGAAAAAAATGGCACAGTCGCTGTTTAACTGCCACAAAAAAGTCGGAATAAAAAGTGATCAAAATTACTTATGTACCCCAAAATGATACCAATGCAAACTAAAAGTTGTCATGCAAAAATCAAGCCCTTTCATACTCACATTTTGATTCTGTAACAAGGTACATCCGGTTGGCACATTTCCTGAAAGGTACAGAAATATCGCTGTTTTTTGGCCTTGAAGTCATAAAACAGCTTCGTCCAGCTGCACATCCTGATCTTCATGGTTGGTTTCTATACAGACAGGAATTACTGCAGTTGTTTTCCCACAGATACAGCTGCTAATGTTGGATGCATGTCCTGGCTGAGGAAAATACACAGTCCGCACTTCTGATTATTACGAATAATTCATCTTCCCATCCATAAAGTATGGAGCACCTGCCTGACCTAGAAAGAACACTCATAGCAAGATTGTATTAATAGCATTTTACTACAAACACATGGCAGTACATATGTGAGTAAATAAATAATACATGATAGATAGATAGATAGATAGATAGATAGATAGATAGATAGATAGATAGATAGATAGATAGATAGATAGATAGATAGATAATAGATAGATATTTTTTTCTTTTTCGTTACAATAACTTCCTGTTTGTTTCCTCATGTGTCTAGGGGTGGACATTCCATACTGCACCTGTGGCCCAGTAGGGTAAGAGGCCTAGTATCATACTTTTTAAGGCAGTTTTCTGCTGTAAATTAATGAACTGAGGTAATTAATGAAATTGTTCACAGATGAGCTATTTCAGTACTAGGAGCTCGTACAATGTTCTTGCACAAGGGCCTTCTCTTTCTGCCCCTGGAGCACCATACAGAACATGACAGGGTGTCTGACAGTACATGACAGAATAAAATTTTGCCTGTGCAATAGTATGCAAAGATGGTTGAAAAATGTGGTTGGTCAGGAGTGTAGCTATAGGGGGAGCAGCCCTGGGATGCAAGCTCTGATGCCTAATGGGGCCCCTCTACCACTTAAAGGGAATCTGTCACCCCGGTTTTGGACCATTATCTACAGTAATACATAAATAGTTCTACAGATATGGAGTCCAGATCTCTATTTTTTATTTTCCTACTGCCACCCTTTCCCCCATTGTTACAGAGCTGCATTGAAATACACTGTCAGGACTGCTGTGCTCATGAGTCCTCTCCATTATGTTAGCTTGGCACAGCAGTCCAGACTGTGTATTTCACCATAGCTCTAAGCGCTGACATCAGGCGAACTGGAGCAGTAAGAAATAAAGCATAGTGATCTGGACTCCTTATCTGGAATACTACTCATGCATTACTGTAGATAATAGTCCAAAATCGGGGTGACAGATTCCCTTTAAGAAGAGAGTATATGCCAGTATTATAAATGGCGTATTGTATAGTACACTAGCAGAATGACCTGGCTTTGCACGGGTGTATTTCGTCTATTTAATTTAATGTTTAGGTGTGTGGTTAAAGGAGATCCACAGTGTTCCCCCCATAACAGTGCCTCACCCCCTTAATAATGACCTCCACAGCAATCTGCCCTCCTAACAGTGACCTCTACAGCACCCCGTCCCCTTAACATTCTTTCTTTTTCCTTTTCCCTTATTTACCCCAACCAAAAATAAAAATAAAAAATTGTATGTCCACTCCAAATTTGCCATATCTCTCAAACAAGTCAAACAAACTTATCAGGGAGTCATTTGACCCCACAAATAGCATCAGGTCATCTGCGAACATCAAGATTTTTTCCTCATGGTTATCATATTTATATCCTATTTATATTTTTATCTTGACATATCAGTGAGGCAAGAGGCTCTATCACGATTGCAAATAGTAGGGGATCCAGGGGACAACCCCGTCTTAACCCTCTTTCACACTTGCGTTCTGCGGATCCAGCAGGCATTTCCTTCCCGCCGGATCCGTCAGAACTCAAGTCGCCTGAAAGCATTAGAAGACTGATCAGGATCCTGATCAGTCTTCGAAATGCTTTGAGGTTACTATGGCAGCCAGGACGCTATTAAAGTCCTGGTTGCCATAGTAGTAGTGGGGAGCGGGGGAGCGGTATACTTACAGTCCGTGCGGCTCCCGGGGCGCTCTAGAATGACGTCAGAGCGCCCCATGCCCATGGATCACGTGATCCATGCGATCACGTGATCCATGCGTGTAGGGCATAATCCATTAATTTGTTTTTTTTTTCTTCAGGTTTTGCTATTAAAGTAATTAAAGCTTCACGTACTGTTTCTGAAAGCTTCTTACTTTCCAGGGAAGCGTTCCCCATTTCTAACAAGTTTGGTATCAGTACTTTTCTGTATTTATCATAGACCTCGAATAGAATACCATCCAATCCAGGAGATTTATTTTTTGGGACAGAGTTCAGAAAGGTATTTATTGTTTCTCCAGTTATTACGCATTCTAATTTGGCCGTCTGCTCTTCTGTTAACTGATTTATTTTAATATTCTCTAGAAAATCCTCTACCTCTTTCCTTCCTTCTTGAAGTCTACTTTTATAGATGTCCTCAAAGTACGATTGCATTAAACGTATCTTTTCTTATTGTTTCTCTACTGATTGGCCTAACTCATTTTCAAGATGATAAATATAGTTGTTTTACCTTTGGGCCCGTATGATCAAAGCTAGTCTTTTTCCTGGCATGTGTGCCTGAGTGTATTATTCTTTTATATTATTTATTTTTTGTTGTTCCCCCTCATAAAAGATTTGCCTGCCTCCCAAAACATCTTAGTGCCAGCCGTCCCCTTATTTATCTAAAAAAATTCCCCTATTTCTTTTTATATTTTATCGTGCTTACCACTTATTTCAATCCAACCTAACTTAATTCTGATCCACACATTTGTCTGTCCTATCTCATCTAAAGTGCTCACCAAGAGTGGACAGTGATCTGAAACACCTCTTTGTGTATATTTTGTGCTGGTGATTTAATGTAAAGCCCTTGTATTACTCAGAACCGTGTCAATTCTCGATAATACTCTGTGTGTTTTAGAAAAACATGAAAACACCCCAATATCCGATGCATCATCCTCCATGTTTCCACCCATCCCGTTTCCACAACACCACACGCCCTTAACAGTAACCTATAGTGAAGAAAAATCTCTGGAAACCTGGTGTAAAACGGTGTGCATGTCAAGACTGAAGAGCCAGGGAGCTTCTATTGGCCAATAAGTGTCATGTGACTCTGTGTATGGCAGTTAGAATATGAGTGAAGCTGCAAGCTTCTATTGGCTAATACATTTTTTGGGAATATCTCAAGAACCTAGAGAACTGAGACCTTTACGAAAAACTTCTCCCAGGCCTATGTGCCAAATTTGGTTCAGATTGGTCCAGTCGTTTGGTCATACATAAAGAACAGACAGACAACGGACAGACAGAAAGTTATATATATATATGTACATATATATATAAGAAAGATATATATATATATGTACACTAGCAGAAGGAACCGGCTTTACACGTGTATATTTCATCTATTTCACTTAATGTTTGTGTGTGTCGTTAAAAGATTTCGATAGTATCCCCCATAACAGTGAACTCCACAGCCCCCCCACCCCTTAACACTAACCCCCCCCCCCCACAGTGCCCAGCCTTCTTAAAATAGGACCTCCACAGGGGCCCATCCCCTTAACTTTGACCTTCATAGCAGCCTGCCCCTTTAGCAGTGAGTTTCAAAGCACCCCACTCCCTTGACAGTGACCTTCTCAGGGGCCCGTCCCCTTAACAGGGACCTCTACAGCACCCCGCCCCTTAACACTGAACTCCATAGGGGACCATCCCCTTATCTGTGTCCTCCACTGTTCCCTGCCCCCTTAATAGAGACCTCCACAGCAATTGTCCCTTTAACAGTGACCTCCACAGTACCCCACTGCCTTAACAGTGACCTCACAGTACCCTGCTGCCTTAACAGTGACCTCACAGTACCCTGCTGCCTTAACAGTGACCTCACAGTACCCTGCTGCCTTAACAGTGACCTCCACAGCAGCTGCTCCTTTAAAAGTGGCTCCTGCCCCCTTAACAGTGATCACCACAGTGCCCGCCCCTTTAACAGTGACCTCCACAGCAGCCTGCCTCCTTAACAGTGACCTCCAAAGTCACATGTGACCGTGGGACATGTGACCGTGTGTAAGGCTTGTATTGGCTAATGCAGGTCATTTTTGGAGAATATCTCAGGAACGGTACGTCCTAAATAGCTATGACCCCCACAAGATTTATTTCCAGATAGCAAGGGATGTGTATACCAAGTTTAGTTGAAATCAATGGTTGCGTTTTGAACATACACACACACACACACACACACACACATATATATATACGTCCTTCCTTATATATATATATATATATATATATATATATATATATAGTAAATGTGTATGTTTTGGATTACAAAATGTCATTATTACCAAGAAACTAAGAAACTTGGATTCTGAACCCCCACAAAACATGTGAGGATTATCTGTAACAATTAGTGTCCATTCTTGGCAAAATGTGCAGCATTCAGAATAGACAGTGGATAACAGCTGTGTAATACTGTAATAGTTGTGTGTGGGCATGCTCTGCTATTCCCTGTCTGCATCTTAAAGATCCTGTTATTTAACCAGTGCCTGCCTGAAACAAGCAACTTGTACCAGATTTACATATAGTTTATCTTGCAGCTTTTATGCAGGCTTTTGTAGTCAGGAGAGGATGATAAAGAAAAAAAAGAATTAAAGGGATTGTCCAGAAAACTATGGCTTCTTTCTAACAGAACAGCACCACACCTGTCCAAGTTGATCTGTGATACCACACACAACCTGTGGACGGGTGTGGCACTGCCTTATGGAAAAATAATCAGCCAGCCAGGTTTTTTTTTTGAATCCTGAAGAACCCCTTTAATGAAAGACTTGTCCCATTTCAGAAAGGGGTCACCCAGCTACCCATCTAGGCAAAGAACGAATGTGGCCACACACACAAGGTCGGCGCTCTTGATTGAGTTCTATGGGAGGTATGGAAACAGACAACTAAGTGGATATGTGTTGAACCCCCATTATTCATACAGGGTTGGCGTAACCTTGTGATGTAATCAATCAAGGTTTATGTGATGTCATCAATCAAGGGTTTATATACCATTTAAGTGGTCTTATATGAGCAATTCTGTCCATTGATAGTACTGTCAGAGGTAACAGTACAGAAATTTCTAGAGCTTTCTAGCCCGCAGCTGTACTAGAATTATTTTTACCTGTGATTGTCTATATTTACCTACACATAGCAAAACTTTAGTAGCTGTGAATTTGTATTGTTCACCAAAGTTGATGTAACTATAAGGTTCAATGTTAAAAGTACTGAAGCATATAGTGAAACAGAGGATAACACAGCTTTGCATTGTGGTTCATAATTACAATGTGGTCTGTTGGGTTCTGTTCTCATTTCAATCATTCTGGACCATGAGCAATGGCATACAGCACTAAATCTGCCAGGAATGCCGACGGAGGCTGTGAACAGAGGCTGTGGTGACAATGTGAACAAAGTTGGAATGAGGTGGTCAATGACTTGAATTTTGGAACACACATTTATTAATAGAAGCCCTACATCAAAGTAACTATTGTACTAGTATTACATTGACCCTTTGCCTACTGCTGCATGACTTTATACGTCATGACGGTAGGCTCTTAACTGTAACCTGGCGTATAAAAGCAGGTAACACTGCAATCTGCCAGCGCCCAGTGGCACTGCGGATCACTGTGACCACACTGTCATTAGACAGCTACGGTCACACTGAGTACGCCAGAGACCAGCAGACATGGTCTCACTGCGTGCCATCATTGTAGCAGGTGCTACAATGATCCAGCGTACTGTAAAGTAATAAAGCTTGGATGGATTTTTTGCAACTGTCATGTCACAGTCGCAGCATGTCACATGTCGCATTGCGACACCATAGCCTCACCATTATAATAATTGTTGAGACAAAATGTCGTCGTGTAGCCCTAGCATTAAAGGGGTAGGGTGCTGTGGAGGTGACTGTTAAAGGGGCGGGCACTGCGGAGGTCACTGTTAAAGAGGCGTTCACCGTGGATGTTACTGTTAAGGGGGCAGGCAGCTGTGGAGGTCACTGTTAAAGGGGCAGACACTGTGGAGGTCACTGTTAAGGGGGCAGGGGCCATTATTAAAGGGGCAACTGCTGTGGAGGTCACTGCTAAGGCAGCAGGGTACTGTAAGGTCACTGTTAAGCGGGCGGGCCCCTGAGGAGGTCACTGTCAAGGGAGTGGGGTGCTGTGAAACTCATTGTTAAAGGGGCCCATTTTAAAGTGGTGGGGCACTGTGGGGGGAGGTAGTGTTAAGGGGTGGGGGACTTTAGAGTTCACTGTTAAAGGGGCAGGGTGCTGTAGAGGGCACTGTTATGGGGGATACTGTCGATATCTTTTAACGACACACACAAACATTAAATGAAATAGATAAAATATACCTGTGCGAAGCCGGGTCCTTCTGCTAGTTAAAAATAAAAAGGAAAAATAAATAAATAAAAAAAGAATAAAAAATGTATAAAAAGTGAAAGAAAATAAGAAAAATTAAAAAGTAATAGCGATAGTTACTAGTTTTAGCAATAGTATAGTAGACTACGTACACACACACATACACATATTTTACCCCTTTTTTATTCAGAAAAAAATAAAACCAAAAAGTATATTTATTAGTTTTAGCAATAGTATAGCAGACTTTGTGTATAATATACAAATGTACGTATTTTTTTTCCTTTTTGCATTCGTAAAAATGTAAAAAATTAGAAAAGTTTTGTCTTGAAATCTATTGTAACAGTTAGAAAAAAATTGATAAGAATGGAAAAATATACATTGTTTTCATAATTTACAGTTTTTCCTTCAAAAACTCTAAGGTGTTGTGTGAAAAATCATATATGTATGTATTTGTTATTTGCAGTTGGATAGGCCCATTGCTAAGACAAAAAAATTGGCCTGCAAAGAAAGTGGATAAGCACTCCGGTAATGAAGTGTAAGGTTAAGTGAATCGAAGTCCACAAAGAGGAGTTCGATCCAAATTTCAAGATGATTTGATTTGCCACAAAGCTGAATTTCCTTGTGCTTCGTGGTAGCGAATCAATTTGACCTGAAATGATGCAAAAAAAAAAACATACTTACCTGCTCTATTTGCTTGCACCGGGCTGGCTGCCGCCATCTTGCTTGAAGATCTCAGCTGAAATCCTGTGCGTGGTGACGCATTAATATGCCTGTAACATTACTTCAAGCCCAAATTCTAGTTTCTGATGTCTAAATTTCCATATACAGTCAGATATATATTAATTGTGTCTGGATTATTGTAGACAGATGGGAATAAATGAAAGCTATAGGCAGAGTTTTTTGTAAGATGAGAAGCGTGCAGACATGTACTTTCTTTCCCCGTAACAAGCTGGCAGTGTATATTATATTATAATGGACTGTGTACTGAAGGGTCAAGTTCAAGTATGGGCTATGGGCACAAAAACAATTTGAAAGACTGTGATTCTATCAGAATGTTTAAACTCTTTTGTACTTTGACCTTTTGTATCACCCCGAATACATCAACCCTACTGTTGTTTAAAGTGCCTTATCTGCTTAGTCAGTGCTGATAAAGCCCTTTATGTAAACCTTCACATTCTACACTTGTTGGCTAGTCAGGAACAGAGAAGGGTCTTGTATAATGGGCTGACTGAGACCAAATATTTAAAGACACAGAAAGTTTTAAAGATGGAAAAAAATAATGGAATTATAAATACAGATGATGTATAAACATGATAAAATTATTTCCTTTGGCAAAGGAAAACATATTAAATGGTTCATTTTAAGTTTAAAGAGGACCTGTCACCTCCCCTGACGTGTCTGTTTTGTAACTACTTGCATTCCCCATGTAGAAACAATTCTGGAGCATCTGTTCGTACTGCTCTAGGTTGCGTCATTCCTCTATTATTCCTGTAATAAGTTTACAGTCTGCAATGAAGGTCCAGCTAAACAAAAAGCCTGGCCCTAGGAAGCTTTGCTTTGGTGGAGTGACTCATTGATGACAGCAAGCTTGAAATAAAAAAGTTAATAGGTTTTGTATGCTGTGGTTCTACAAAGGAAATCATGCTGTATCTCTGCCAGTCATGAGTGGATAGTCGGATTACACTGTGGGACTTTTATTCTTCCTAGTATGCAGATATCCTCTCTCCACAGCAGAACAATATGTCAGCTTCGGTGGAAGAAAATTAACCCTTTCTCTATTAAGAAAGATTTGCAAAAAAAGATGAGACCATAATGCATGCTTCCATTAAAAGGATAGAGATGGACAACATGCAAATGATTGGCAATACTGAAGCTCAAAATGCCTATGTAGTGGGTAAGGTCTAAAGAGATTGAAAGGGAATCTGTCATCAACTTTATGCACTGAGGGCAGCATAAAGTGGCACCGAGCTTATTTCAGCGGTGTGTCATTCATGAGCTAAAAGTAAGTGGCTGCTGAGAGCCAGCATCATAATCATCGCAGTCTGGACCTGGAAAAGAGTCACTGCTGCCTGAGAAGAGTCATAGGTATTCATGAGTTCCTTTTCTGCCCGCCCATTCACTGATCATTGGCAATCTTCTCCTTAGTTTTCTCCCTGAATCACAAGTAGGTGGTGGGAGCAGGAGTTTATGAATAACCATGACTCTTCTCGGACAGCCATGATAATTTTCCAGGCCCAGGCTGCAAGGATTATAGAGCTGGTCCTCAACAACCACTTACGTTTAGCTCATGAATGACACACCGCCAAAATCTGCTTGTCTGACACTACTTTATGCTGCCCACAATGAGGACAGCATAGTCTTGATGATAGATTCCCTTTAAAAGGTTTATAGCTTTCCAGGACGTGTGAAGTTTTTTTATATGGGTGGGCTCATGGTAGCACTTATCTTTTCTTCTCCTGGCAATCAATTTCTAAACATTGTCACAAACAGTCTGAAGGGGAATTCATCAGAGAAAATATTTTGCAATCCTCTGCAGTCCAATCCCTATACTTCCTGCAGAAGGTCAGTCTGTCCTTGGTGTTTTTCAAGGAAGTGGCTTATTTGCTGTCTTCTTTAGCAAATGGTCCTGGTACTTGCTGTACTTTTTTGGGCACCCTGAAGCCTTCTTCACAGCAAATTGAAACTCTCTCCTTGAACTTCTGATGATCCAATAAATGGTTGACTTGGGTGCTATCTTACAAGAAGCCATGTCCTTTCCTGTGATGCCCTATGAATGCAAAGCAATGTTGTCTGCATGTTTCCTTGGAGGTAACCATAGTTAACAGAAGAGGACCATGACCCCTCCCCCTTTTAAAGCAACCAGTCTGCGCTTCATCACAGGTGACGCTAGGGAAGCTCGTCCCCATCACCGCCTGTCATTGGCTATCCCCTTGACAACGGATGTTTTCATCCGCGCATGGGGAGAAGCAGCGGCAGCCATGCGGGGACCAGGAGCGCCTCAGGGAGCGGGGAACCAGGTAAGTAAAATCAGTGTGATGGGCCTGGACATATGAAGGGGCATTTTCAGCTTCGCATAATCCCTTCATTTTCATGGCAAGGAATGATTTGCAATTCATCTGATCACTCTCTATAACAATCTAGAGCTAATGTAAATTGGCACCATAAAAACTGGAACAACAAACTTTGTGAAGACTTAAATTTGTGTTGGTTTCAAAAATGTTGGTCATGTCTGTAGATTACATCTGATATCACATATTTCCAAACAGACGTGTACAATATGACCTAGCAGCCTTATTATTATAGATGAGTAATATTTCCTTTAGAGTCATGAGTAGGCTGTATGAAGAACAATATGTTCTTTAAGCATGCTATCTGTCTCTAATTACAGAGAAGGGATTTTTCTCATGTGTATGCTCCTGAACTACCACTGGCATAAGCAAAAAATTATGTTAACTATTATAGGTTGAAGAAGTTAATTTATTTAACTTAGATAACAGTTAGAGATCATTAACGGGTTCTGGTAATGCTCTGAGTCCACAGCTGCCTCCCATCTCCCATAGTCTTACAATGCGTCCATGGGAATCTAAAGACCTGGGAAGCAATGGATTTCCTGTTTAGAGCAGCAATTCCCTCTGAAATTGCATTCTTCACATATATATATTTGTTTCACATCGTTTCTTTCAGCTTTGGTTCATATTTCCAGTTAGATTCTCATTTCTGACTTGCCTTTGAGACTTTGTGCTAGTGACTTAATTGCAATTTATGGGGGAATTTGCAATCCAATTTGGAACTCGGCACTGTTTTCCGCTATCAGAAAAGATTGTGGGATTCCGAAAGCAGACAGGCAATTTTAGTAGTGAGAGTTGCTCTTCAAAATGTTCAGTGTTGATGAGGTTTTAGAATGATCTAAATGCTTTTATCACCTATGAAAAATAGGAAAGAAATAATCCGGAACAGGAGTCTAAAGTTCATTAAAATCACATCAGCTTCACGATAGACACAACACTGGAAAAACGATGCCCACTGCTAATATTTTTTAGCCTTAAGAGGGGTTTTCTGATTTGCATTGACATGCTTTAAAATATTTTTATGAGCACAGAAGTAATTTTGTAATGTATTTCTTTTACCTTCATTGCTCCTATCTTCCGCTCTATGGTCACATGACCATGTCCATGCCGCTCTTTCTTATTTCCTGTGATGTTTTGTCCATTGGAGTGTCAAAGCAGCAACAGGGACAGTGATAGGGGAGTGTCTATATAACTACCTGGGTGGGAGCAGCTATAAACTAGCTTGGTGTTATTAGGGGCAGTGATATGGGAGTGTCTATGTAACTACCTGGATGGGAGGAGCTATAAACTAGCTGGGGCTTGTTAGGGCAGTGATAAGGGAGTGTCTATGTAACTACCTGAGTGGGAGGAGCTATAAACTAGCTGGGGCTTGTTAGGGGCAGTGATAAGGGAGTGTCTGTGTAACTATCTGGGTGGGAGGAGCTATAAACTAGCTGGGCATTGTTAGGGGCAGTGATAGGGGAGTGTCTATGTAACTACCTGGATGGGAGGAGCTATAAAGTAGCTGGGCATTGTTAGGTGCAGTGCTGGAGCTGTGGTAGAGATAGGAGTAGTGCATCATGGGTTTGGTTTGATACAAAGTATGCTGGTAACTACAATTTATCCTCTAACACTTGATAGGGGATAACTATGGTAAATGATCATTGGGTTTCTGTCTCGTGACAGCTATATATGTATACACACTTACACAGTGAATGTTATCAATCACTGATAACACCTCCCCTGTGTACAGCTATCAGTGACTGACAGCTATATATGTATACACACTTACACAGAGAATGCTATCAATCACTGATATCACCTCCCATGTGTACAGCTATATGTGACTGACAGCAATCTCTAAATACACACTTACACAGTGAATGTTATCAATCACTAATAAAACCTCCCCTGTGTACAGCTATCAGTGACTGACAGCTATCTATGTATACACACTTACACAGAGAATGCTATAAATCGCTGATATCACCTCCCCTGTGTACAGCTATAAGTGACTGACAGTAATCTCTAAATACACACTTACACAGAGAATGCTATCAATCACTGATAAAACCTCCCCTGTGTACAGCTATCAGTGACTGACAGCTACCTATATATACACACTTACACAGAGAATGCTATCAATCACTGATAACACCTCCCTGTGTACAGCTATCAGTGACTGACAGCTATCTATGTATACACACTTGCACAGAGAATGCTATCAATTACTGATAACACCTCCCCATGTACAGCTATCAGTGACTGACAGCTATCTATGTACAGTTGTGTTCAAAATTATTCAACCCCCAATGCTGTAAAGGGTTTTAGGGAATTTAGTGTACATTTGTGATTGTGTTCAGAATAAAATCTTACAAGGACTTTTTAAAGAACCAAATGCAATACAAATGGCATCAATTGTTTTTGTAATACAGTATTAAATGTTTTTTTTGTGATTTCTTCATTGACACAATTATTCAACCCCTTAAAGACTACCACTCTTAAGAACAGAGGTTAATTCAAGTGTTTTCGATCAGGTATTAAAAACACCTATTGGATGTCCAGGAGCAGCAATCAAGCATAATAAGCACCAATTAGGCAGATTTAAAATGAATGTGATACTCAGCTCCTTCTAGACATTTACTGGTGTGTTTACAAACATGGTGAAGTCAAGAGAATGGTCCAGGAAGACAAGAGAAGAGGTGATTTCTCTTCACAGGAAGGGCAATGGCTATAAGAAGATTGCAAAGATGTTAAACATACCAAGAGACACCATAGGAAGCATCATTCGCAAATTCAAGGCAAAGGGCACTGTTGAAACGCTACCTGGTCGTGGCAGAAAGAAGATGCTGACTTCGACTGCTGTGCGCTACCTGAAGCGCAAAGTGGAGAAAAGTCCCCGTGTGACTGCTGAGGAACTGAAAAAAGATTTGTCAGATGCGGGTACTGAAGTTTCCGCTCAGACAATAAGGTGCACACTGCGTAATGAAGGCCTCCATGCCAGAACTCCCAGGCGCACCCCCTTGCTGTCTCCAAAGAATAAGAAGAGTCGACTGCAGTATGCCAAAAGTCATGTGGACAAACCACAAAAGTTTTGGGATAGTGTTCTGTGGACTGATTAGAACTGTTTGGGCCCATGGATCAACGCTATGTTTGGAGGAGGAAGAACAAGGCCTATGAAGAAAAGAATACCTTGCCTACTGTGAAGCATGGCGGGAGGTCAATTATGCTTTGGGGCTGTTTTGCTTCTACAGGTACAGGGAAGCTTCAGCGTGTGCAAGGTACCATGAATTCTCTTCAGTACCAGGAGATATTGGATGAAAATGTAATACAGTCCGTCACAAACCTGAGGCTTGGGAGACGTTGGACCTTTCCACAGGACAATGATCCCAAGCATACCTCCAAGTCCACTAGAGCATGGTTGCAGATTAAAGGCTGGAACATTTTGAAGTGGCCATCGCAGTCACCAGACTTAAATCCGATTGAGAACCTCTGGTGGGACTTAAAGAAAGCAGTTGCAGCGCACAAGCCTAAGAATGTGACTGAACTGGAGGCTTTTGCCCATGAAGAATGGGCGAAGATACCCGTAGATCGCTGCAAGACACTTGTGTCAAGCTATGCTTCACGTTTAAAAGCTGTTATAACTGGAAAAGGATGTTGTACTAAGTACTAAGATTGTATGTCACTTGGGGGTTGAATAAAACTGATAATGGTGTGAGCACAGAAAAGACATTTGTGGTTATTTCATTATAAATGTTATGTTATATTTGTCTGACTTACAAGAGCCTCTTTGATTTAATTGTAAACAAGATGACTGAAATGATCAAAATCAATGTCAAACTGGCCAAAACACTCAATTTCAGTGGGGGTTGAATAATTTTGAACACAACTGTATACACACTTGCACAGAGAATGCTATCAATCATTGATAACACCTCCCCATGTACAGCTATCAGTGAAATGTTTTAATTACAGGTTTTACTGAATCTTTTCTTACAAAACTATATATCAGTAAACTCCAATGTACAATATAAAAGCAAGAGGGCTCTCCAATGTGTTGCTTGGCCTGCTAAAACAACCTTTAGCTGCATATTTCCAGTATTAAACCAAATGGCCAGCTTATAAAACAACTTATATTTTATTAAACCAACCCACATAAATACATTACATATGTCCTAATTGACAAAATCCAGTCCCTCTATTCTTAACAGTGCGGAGCTCACACAATATTATACGAGTTGCAACGTTCCAGAGTGTCCTTTTATCCACTCAGTATGAGTATGACACACAAGTCTGAACAGGGCTCCAATGGTTATGTCAAACGCACCACTAGTCCACTGTAATGCTGTTCCTTTTATACAATACTTGGGTCCATATATTGCACAGGTATATCTGATTGCAAAGTGAGTATGGTTTCTTGCTTAACCTAATATGCCGAGATTATCAGTTGTTGGCCGGGTGGCTTATACATACGTGCTATCGTGGTTTCACAGCCGCCGATCTCTGTGTTCAGTCTCCGCTCTGGTGCCGGCACATTAATTTTCAGCGCATGCGTGATGAAGATCCCGGGACGCCAAGTAAGACTCGTGGTTGTGTGCGTTAATCTTCCAATTCGCCCAGTGATCAGACCAGCTTCTACTCGATATTATAGAAGTCGCTTATGTAACGTGGTATAACCAAACACGTTTCGAGACCTGCCTGGTCTCTTCCTCAGTGGTATATATCATGGGCAGGTTAGTAGATAAATCACCCCTACAGACAGACAATTAATGAAGGACTTGATGGAATATCCTTTGTTGGTGACTGAGCTCGTAGAAAATGCCCCATTGGAAATATTGGCATTTTTTACGAGATTAGTCACCACTCACCAACGAAAGATATTCCCTCATGTCTTTCATTAAATGTCTGTTTGTAGGGGTGATTTATCTATTAACCTGCCCATGGGAACTGCAAACTCAGACGACGTATTGGTGAGCATTTATCAGATATAAGAAACAATCGTGAAACATTGGTGGCACGTCACATCTGTGACCACGGGGGTAGAAAGCGGGGGACGGGGGGTCGGATCCCCCCAAGAAATAATGCCGGGGGGACGGGTATGCAAAAATCCCCCCCAGCGGCAGCAGGGCAATATGTGCGGCGGTGGCGGGGCACAGGGAGATGAACGCTTCCATTGTGGAAGCATTCATCTCCATAGTCATCTGTATCGCCGTCCCCAGGACAGCGATACAGATGGCTGTGCTGCGGAGCAGGAGAGGGAGAGGCGTCTCCCTTTCCTGCTCCTCTGATAGGCTGCCGGCACTAGGCCGGCAGCCTATCAGATGTTGGTACAGGCGGCCATCGCGCCGTCTGTGAGCCGTACAGCGCGGGACACAGGCCGGAAGAGGCCTGCATCGCATCGATGTGACGGATGGAGGTAAGTATAAGTGTCTTGTTTTGTGTGTGTGTTTTTTTTTTTTTAAACCGACCCACTGGCCCATAAGGAGGGGGGAGAGAGATTTTTGGCACTTGGGGGGGGGGGCGGAGAAATGTGGGTGTGGCTTGAGGGTGGGCGGGGACACAGGGGCCCCATAAGTGCTGTCCCCCCCAGATTTTTGGGGCTTCCTACGCCCATGTCTGTGACCACCATGGAGGGTACACAGAGACACTTATGGTTCAAGGGATTGAACACATTAGGAAACCTATCCGTGGTGGTGACATTGATACGATGTTACTCCACAAAGAAACGCAGTGGATTTTTAAACTACGGACAGTGAGCCCTAAAGGACTGAACAATGCAATTTCATATTGTGCGCCACTCTGTGATATAGTGACACCTTGATGATGTGTTCTAGGCGTACATCCATGTTTCACCCTACCACGGTCCCATAGTGTCTAATGAACTCAATAATATCATTTAATGAGAGGTGATTAGAAACTATGGAATGGGTATATGAGCACATCCATTTTAAGGAAGTTCCTTCTCTTACTACCATAGGCGTGCGCAGCCTATTGCATTAGGGTGTGCACCCTAAAGCACAAACACAAACGCTGCATGCGCGAGTGTATGTATATATATATATTATATATACATACACACATATATATATACACAAATACACTCTGCATACATACATACAGACCCGCACTCATATAATTATCATTATAAACAAAAATAAAAGTTATATAACCCCCTGTATAATTTACCCTAATACCCCTCAGTTATATTATATAACTGAGGGGTATCAGGGTACATTATACAGGGGACAACTGAGGAGTGTTAGCACTGTAGCAGGGACAGGGTACATACTTTTTTATAATGCGTTATATAACTTATACAGCGGGTCTCAGCCAGGGCACTAGGCAAAATTCTTGTGACAGACTTTTTCTTGTAGACAGTCCGGATCGGAGCAGCTGGGCAAGTTTCAACACTATCACGCCACCGCTGCTGTCCTCACCTCACTAGCAGGCGGGGCACGCAGCATGACGTCAAACTCTGTCTTACTAGCCACTGCCCGCCGGCAACCCGCAGGTATTGTATTACAGTGCGGCAGCGGCCAGCGTAACCGCCAGTGGCGGATCCAGAGTTTGGTCTCGGAGTGGCACTTCCAGATTGTTTTGTGGCGGCGGTGGTGCTGCCTTTTTTTTTTTTTTTTTACAATGTGCAGATAGTATTGTACCCCTCCATCTCCCTTCTCCAACCACCCAGCACCCTTACTCACATAAAACAAGTAATATATAATAATATAGCTTACAGTGAATGACTGTAACTACTTACAGTTCTGAAGACTCCAGAAGGCTCAGGATCAGTGCTCTGGGCAGCTGGACTCAGGGCAGGAAGTGTACATCGCTCTGCAGTTCAGGATGGAAACCTATAAGACGCATCGGCCCATACGACTAGGTCTTAATATTTTTCATTACACCTCAGGTCAGACCACCAATCAGACCCCCAATGTTAATCAGACCTCAGGTCAGACCACCAGTCAGACCCCCAATGTTAATCAGACCTCAGCTGACAGCCCCAATCAGACCCCCAATGTTAATAAGACCCCAATAAGACCTCAGATCAGACCTCAGGTCAGATCCCAATGTAAATGAACCCCAATCATACCTCAGATAAGAGCCCCATGCCTCTCATCAACCCCATATCAGCCCCCATGCCTCTCATTAGCCCCCAAAATCAGCCCTTAGGCCTCTCAGCCCCCATTATCAGCCCTTATGCCTCTCAGCCCCTATTATCAGCCCTTATGACTTCTCAGCCCCCATTATCAGCCCATATGCTTCTCAGCCCCGATTATCAGCCCTTATGCCTCTCAGGATTCTCAGCCCCCATTATGCCATTGCCTCGCCAAGTCAGCCCAATTTATGCCTCAGCCCCCCGCCCATTATGCCTCTCAGCCAAATTTATGCCTCAGTCCCCCCCCCCCAATTATGCCTCTCAGCCCAACTTATGCCTCAGCCCCATTATGCCTCAGCCAATTTATTCCTCAGCCCCCCATTATGCCTCTCAGCCCAATTTATGCCTCAGCCCCCCTCCCCCATTATGCCTCTCAGCCCAGTTTATGCCTCAGCACCCCTCCCATTATGCTTCTTAGCCCAATTTATGCCTCAGCCCCCCCCCCCCATATTATGCCTCTCAGCCCCTCCACCCCATTATGCCTCTCAGCCCCCACGCCCCCCCATATTATGCCTCTCAGCCCCCAGCAGCCTGGCCAATATGCCCTAATTGCCCCCAGCAGCCTCAGATAAAATAAATAAAACACTTACCTCTCCTGATCCTGGACGCCACCGCCGCTCCTCACCGGCACGTACCGAAATCTTCTTACTCCTGATGTCCACTGGTGCGCACAGAGTGACGTCACAGAGCGACTCACGCTGTGCACAGCCCTGCACAGCAGATAGCCGAGAACCAGGAAGCGGTGAGTACAGATCCTTCCTTCGGGTGTACCCAGGCACACCCGGCACACCCCGTGCGCACACCTATGCTTACTACCATTCACTTGTCTCATCCACATATTCCGTCTATATAGTTGTTTACAATCTATATTCAATACATCGGAATATAGTATTTTTTCAGGACCATACTGGAGTGGGGTTTATAAAATGTTCCCCCATCTGTTTTAGTTCTAGCAATAACTGTGTCCATGGCCAGTAATGTCATATATGGTGCCCTTATAGTGTTTTGCTGCTTTATTTCTTATATTGCCTGCATATTATATTCTTCCTTAAAGTCCTTACGTTATCCCTATGACCAGCAGTGATGTATAATATACTGGATAAGATATCGCCGCAGCATCAGTTCCTCCTATACTTTTATAGAGCGTCTGAGCTTGCCTCCCAGGCTGTAATGCCTCGCTATGTCACTCGGCCTTGTTGGGGGGCATGTCAGTTTGACACACCCACATTCCTGATTGGTTGAGTGCACCATTACAGCGCCGGTGCCCGTACGCAAGAGTGTGGTCCTACTGCAGAAACCTGCGCCACTCACTTGCCCATATCGCTCCTGAGGAAGTGTGGTGAGAGTTTCCCACGCAGAAACGCGTTGAGCGACTGCTACCCATTATCAGTAGTTATACAGAAGGCAGGGCAGAAGGCAGCTTAAGTGTTCAGCTGCAATATACTGGGTGACTTGTGCCATATAGGGCTCCCTCCCAGGTGCACCACACAGGTGCTTAGTATTTATATACTGGGTTGTGAGTATTGGGGAATGTATGGTTCAGTCCAAAACATTTGCCCTGGTGGCTATAATATAATGCCTGGGTGTGATACGGACTTACTGGTTGAAATAATAGTAAGCCAATCATAAAACTTACACACCACAGGTGTTTCATTTCAGGTGTCCATGTGTGTAGATGGCACATAGATAAAGTCCCTCTTTACACACTTCGTTCCCTGTTTGCCAGCTGAGTACCAAATAGGGTGTATTAGCCGGTTTTGAATACTGGTTCCTATTAAAATATTTTTGCAGTTACTAAGACAAACATATCAAGAGAGGTAACAGGTCTTTTTACATAAGCCAATTATACGGAGAGAACATTCATAGGAACATTCATTTAGTCAATCGTTGGCCCAGCTGAATACTCCTCCTATCAAACAACAAAGGAACAAATGACCTGTCAGCTGAATCGATATTCTATTCCAGCATAAAAATGTTCACTGGTCAGCTGACATCTCCCAGTGTGTTACCAAGTAAGGCTTTTTTTTATACTCGCGTTTTGTGCGGATCCGTCATGGACGGATCAGTTCAGATAATACAGCCGTCTGCATCCATTCAGAACGGAACCGTTTGTATTATCTTTAACATAGCCGAAACGGATCCGTCTTGAACACCATTGAAAATCAATGGGGAACGGATCCGTGTTCTATTGTGCTAGATTGTGTCAGAGAAAACTGATCCGTCCCCATTGACTTACATTGTGTGCCAGGACGGATCCATTTGGCAAGCAGAGTTTTGGTGTCCGTTTCCAAAGCGGAATGGAGACTGAACTGATACATTCTGAACTGATCCTTTTCCATTCAGAATGCATTAGAATGCAGACTGATCCATTTGTGAGAGCCCTGAACGGATCTCACGAATGGAAAGGCAAAACGCGAGTGTGAAAGTAGACTAAGTTGTACGGCAGCTGTTTAGACAAGCACTGATTGACTTGTTATATCGCTGATCAGCATTTATTATGTCCCCACATGGGGCCATGTAAAAGGACCTGTAGGCCAGCTGTACACATTGGATAGCTGTCAGGTGAATGTTCATTCTGCCAACAGCTATCACTCCTGATCCCCCTATACATCCTGATCCCCCTATGCTTATTCGGCTTAGCCAAGCAAACATGTTTTCTTAGAAGGAAAAGGGGGAGCAAGCCTTGTGCTAGGGTTGTAGGTCTGAATCCAACCAAGGACGACATCTGCATGGAATTTGTATGTATGTTCTCCCCATTTTTGTATGGGTTTCCTTCCACACTCCAAAGACATACTGATAGGGAGCTTAGATTGTGAGCCCCATTGGGGACAGCTTGCTGCAATATGACTTTAAAGCGCTGCCGAATATAGGAATGCTATATAACTGAGTATAATAATGGTCAATCACAAAAAATTAAAGGTGCATGCACGCTTCTGGTTGTAATGAGGCAGAAAAAGTGGCATAAACGCACATTTTCAGGATTCTTTAATAATAGTGTAAATTATATATACACTTTTGAGAATACAGGGAGACAGATATAGTATATAATAGTATATAGTTATAGTATATACAGTAACTGTCCTTATATATTGGTGATTTGGTGAACAGCTTCCCGCATTGACAATGGCGAGCACTTACTGCTCGCTGTCATGTATCTCCAGGCGGCTGTAGGTTATTCAGTGTGCCAGGGTTACAGCAGGATCAGTCACTGTCAGCCTGGCCACGCTGATCAATGTGAAATAATATTTAGGGCACACATAGTAATAGGGCAGCAGCTATCCTCACACTCAGTACTGCACTGTACCAGGAAGACAGATATGCCTTACAATGCTGATTTAGAGAGCACTACTAAGGGACCTTTCAGAGCAAGTTCTCTCATATAAATGTCCTTCTTCACTAAATAAACTATATTAGAAAAATTTTCCCTATCACTGTTCCTACACATTAGGAGAAAAAAATAAATTACAGTTACACTGTAAGTAGACCAAAATGACCAGCCATAGGCAGGTGAAGATTAGGGTGCATGTGTTGGCCCTTTAAAAGCCACAACCAGAATATGTGGCAATAGGTGGAGTTTTATGAAAACTGGTGTAAAGTAGAACTGGGTTAGTTGCCCATAGTAGCCAATCAGATTACATCTTTCATTTTCCAAAGGATCTCTGAAAAATGCTAGGCGGAGTCTGGTTGCTATAGACAACTAAAGGTGGGTTCACATCTGCGTTCTGGATTCCGTTATGGCTTTCCGTTATAACATGGTTATAACGGAAAATAACGGACTCCATAAGACGGAAGTCAAAACGGAAGCCTTTAAGAGGCATTCCGTTTTGATCCTTCATAATACAAGTCTCTGGGAAGCAGAATGGATCTGTCCTGATTTCGATTATGCAGGAGTCCAGTCCTGCATAACGGAAACAGGGTGGATCCGTTATGCTGCCCATAGACTTATACTATGACGGAATGCACAACGGAAGACTTTATAAGGCATCCTGTTTTGCTTTCGTCATAATAGAAGTCTATGGGGATCATAACGGATCCGTCCCGTTTCCATTATGCATCACGGATATAAAAAGTCTTGTCATCTTTCCCGACTGTTGCATCGCAGAATGACGCTATTATAAAAATTGTCGCGCGACAGACAAGTGTCGTCATGTGAACGTACCCTAACAGCGGTGCTGGGATGGGTAGAAATTGGCTATATTTTGTATTATCTCAGACAACCCCTTTAATTGCATGAAGGCACTTATAAGTGTTATATGGTGGTATGATTTTTTGCATAAGTCAGGCTTTCTGTGTACATGTTAAAAAGTGTTATAACCGCCCCAAATCCCTGACAGCGAAAGGGTAAAATCTGTTCTGGATATGAGCAAATTTCTAGAAATTAATTTTGTGTGTGATTCGACAAATGTTTCAAAAAATTTGGTTTAGGTACCAATCAATTCTGCCTGAATGAAAAGTACTATTAAAAGCAGAGAGAGGGAGACAGACCCATGTGTAATACTCCATTGGAGAGACGTGTTATCCCTCCAAAAGTACAAGAGAACTAAATGTCCCCATATTACACTTCTCTGAATGCGATGTGTAAGTCAAATCTCTCTTTCTCATTCGCCTCAAATGACTCACAAGAAATTGGGGTTCGTTAGAATCAGAATTTTTTGGGAAATTCGGGACGAATTCCAAATCAGTAGAATCAATTCGCTCATCTCTATGGTGATATTAGAACTATACTGTAGTCAAATTTGATATAAAGTGTTACTGCATATTCTACAAGATTGTGGAATTTAACTCTATTCAATTGTAACATTTTTGTCCTTCATAGGGAGCTGTAAATTAGATCATCTGACAAAAATGAAAAGGTAAAAACATCCCTATTTCCATAATATCATTGCAGGATCTACAGCATGTGTGGCCAAATTTATATAGACTCATTCACTAGATGTGCAAAAAATATGATTAGAAAGAATTCAGATTTATTAGTCTTTGAACCGTAAACAGGAAAAAAATCATGTCGGCTGCTGCCTTTGATCTGTAGTCACGTATCTGTGAAATCATTCTTAGCATTGCAATTTTTTGAACAATATGTTTATCTGATACAAAAATATGGCATAAAACCAAAATGAGCTGATCACATCTTGGCTTTATGGATACTTTGACTTAGTCGCACCATCTATAGACATAACAATGTTGACGAATGCACAATATGCTGTAAGATGAGGACACTCTTCTGGCATACACTTAGGCACATGGGGGCTGAAGGATTCTTTCACAGTGGACATGTCAACTGTGGGCAAAAAATGTGAGGCAGATTTAGGGGACCTACCGATGGCGTCAACTTTGACAGGCTGTCTAGACCTGCACCATATTTATCTCAGTGTCTCAGGTTGGATGATTTTTTTGGTGGATGGCTGGAACTTTTGTCTAGCTTTATACTATTGGTTGGCTTATTTTGAGAAAAAACAATTTACGCCAGAATTGTAGTGAAATTGTCAAATGTTGCATACTTGACCCAACGCAACATTTCCATAATGGTACACCTGTTTGGTGTTAGGGTACATTCACACTAGCGTTTTGGATTCCGTTTGTGAGATCCGTTTCAGGGCTCTCACAAACGGTCCAAAACGGATCAGTTAAGCCCCAATGTATTCTGAATAGAGAAGGATTCGTTCAGAATGCATCAGTTAGGCTCCGTTCCGCCTCTATTCCGTTTTTGGAGACGGACACCAAAACGCAGCATGCAGCATTTTGGTGTCTGTCTGAAGAGGCGGAGCCTAACGGATCAGTTTTTAATTACAATGTAAGTCAATGGGGACGGATCCGTTTTCAATGACACAATATGGTGCATTTAAAAACGGATCCATTCCCCATTGACTTTTAATGTAATATAAAACGGATCCGTTTTGGACTTTGTCATTTTTCTTTAAAACTAATGCAAACGGATCCGTTCTGAATGGATACAAACGTTTGCATTATAGGTGCGGATCCGTCTGTTCAAATAAACAGACGGATCCGCACCAACGCAAGTGTGAAAGTACCATTAAGTAATGTCAGGAAGATACAGATATTTTCTTTAAACCTAATTATGCCACATTCTGGCACAATTTACCCCAGAATCTAGATGCACTCACATTGGTAAATGTGGACCAGTGTGTATTTAAGAACTGCCCCATCTGCAGGTACCTTCTGAGTTTCCATAGACGAGCCTTCGTCTCTTTGAAATCTTTTTTTATTTTTTATTTATTAACCTGATCAAATAACACTTACCAACATGGTAAAAAAGTGACTTTACAAGATTTCACATTGACATTAGTGTTTCACAATGAAATCTAGTATCTTTCTTTTGCAGGTAAGGTTTATACACATCATCATTGCTGTTCACAAATCATACACTGCTAATTCCTTCAAAGAAGACAAAATTCAAGTGCTGAAAAAAGTAACATTTGCATATAAAATCCTATACTTAAATACATTTAGTAAAATGTCTTTTTCCTTGAATTATACTGTAAACATATCAAATGTTTAGTTTAAAACATAAATCATATATGATGACCTAAAGTGTATATGCAACGCTGTGTTAGTAGAGCAAGTATAGAGTATGCTTCTGCAATATATGCTTTTATTACAGAAGAGGGAAATATAATTAGTCAGGGACTAAGGAAGTAGGAGCGGATGTGGTGAATAAGGAAGGAAGGCTACTGTCACACATTTGTACGGACTGAAATTACCATGCCACAGTATAGGGGAGAATATGGCCCTTTACAGAGGCTCAACATGGCGGCACACAGACTGTCTACAGTTTTGGTATCCACCACCCATATCAGCACATAAGGCTCCTTCACATGACCAAATGTATTTTGTAGTCCGCAAAATGCTGATCTACAAAATATGTATGATATCTGTGTGATTTCTCCATTTTATTTTTTTTGCAGACCCATGACATCAATGGGTTCATGTACCGCATTTTGTGCCCAAGAATAGGACATGTTCTGTCTTTTGTGGAATGGACATATGGATGCAGAAAGAACACCAATTTGTGTGATTTCCATATCCGTATGTCCGTTCCGCAAAAAGATAGAACATGTCTTTTACTTGGCCGTTAAATCACGGATCCATTCAAGTCAATGAGTCCACAAAAAAAAAGGGATGCAACACAGACGTCGCATGGATGTCATCCGTATTTTGTGGATCAACGTTTTGCGGACCACAAAATATAGTCATGTGTAACGCTGTGTGCGTCTAGTTGCCATGTTCCATGGAATCAATGTTTTTAGGGAGGATAATCAACATAATGTGATGCCCTATACAGCTCCACTGAAGGTTTTTTTCTTACAAATACATAAGGAATGGGAGAAATAAATATGGCATATAACATTGCATTATGGAGGTACAGTCCCCTAAAATACAATAGTTCATTTTAGGGAACATAAAGGGGGTCATTTATGAAGAGATATACGCTTTTTTTGTGGCATCTATCTGACACCAATTCTGTCGCACGCCATGTTGCGGCAGAATCTATGACTTCTTCCCTGCTCACCAAGGTCTAAAAAAGGGGGGGTGGCATGGGAGGGGAAAGGGATGACTGTTTTTTTCTACGACTGGTTTAGGCATAGAAAATGGGTACGTTGTAGAGGTAAGTTATGTAGAGGCCGGCGCTTCTACATACCTCCAGATAAGGGGCTTATTAAGACCGGCTTCTAAAATGCAGGTCTTAATAATTGTGTCCCAAAGTGTCTTAAGGAGGAATAATATGGAGCCATACGGCAAGCCACTAAACATGCTCTGTGTGCACTGTTGGGCTGTGTATATGAAGCCTAACTCTGTTTGACTTTAGATTATGCAATACATTTTCATTCACTAACTCCATCTGCCTTCCAATTCCTGCTTTCTGATGGTGAAATATACATGAAGAAAGGAGTACCAATAGCAAAGGGTAGCATAGCAAGACTCTACACAAGTTCTTTGAATAAACTGATGCTGCTGGGTAGCTTGCTTTACTGAGTTAGAGGGTGTCCTGCAATGCTACTGGGCGGTGGACCCAGAGCTGAGTCATTCCCCTCCCAACAGTTTCTGAGGGTTCAAATGTGTGACCTACATTATGACAAGAAATTGCTCAAAAAACTTAAATGTAGCCAAAATATAAGAATTTCATTAGAATAAGGTTAGAAATAATAAAAGCCTGAAGACATGTATACATTAATACACCAAAAAGCAAGCTTTGGTCCTATTTAGAAAAATAAGTTTCTCACAGTTCCCCTTGCACTATGTTTTGATATAATTGTAAACCGCTGGGAGAAACTATTACATAAAAAGTGAAGTGACGTTCTACATCAACCACTCATGAAAATGAGTTCCTTGTGCCTTTTCATTGCATTAGGAATTAGGATTTATTCACATGAAGATGATTTGTTGCAGATATGTATGTGAAAATTACTTGGTAAAGATATGGATCTCTGCAAGCTCCATTCAAATCAATGGGACAGTTGAAGGAAAAAGTAAGAGATTAGATCCTGTCCTAGGAAATTAGGAAAGCCTGATATATTGGCAATTGTCAAGTTCTCATGGAAAGCCTGCCATAAGCAGATGGCTTGTTTCAGTGTTGCACATGTGGTCTGTTCAATAGGTAAAATAATCCTAGCATGTTTTTGCTATTTTGCCTTTCCCTGTATAACTGATCATTTAGTTTTACCATCTATGACCTGAAGTTTTCTTTGCAATATTTTTTAATAAAGTCAGTTCTTAATATTCCTAAATTCTGATATATTACCACTTAGCACTGGCTTTCCCAGACTACCTCTCATATTTCTTTTCCCGTTATTTTCACTTAAAGGGAATGTACACCAATTTGCAAGCATTTTTTATACTGCTCCAATGTATCAAAAATAAAAACTTGGTTACAATGGCCTTGATTAAAACATACTCATTTTGTGTACAGACCTTTGGGGCTACATTGTTACAGACTACAAATAACTACAAATAATTACTGTAAAAGAGTAACATGCTTAAAGTCAGACTACATCCAGGGTTCGTTTGTAGTTTGTAACCTTTGAGACAGATAAGTCCGGAAAGGAGCTGTACACAAAAATCTGTAAAATACCTTTTATCAAATATTTTTTATTTATTTTTCATTTTAAATATAATGGAGTTATAAAAAAACGTAGACATACTCTTCACATTAGAAACAAGTGATCAGATTTCTTTGCATGAAATCATTACTATAGTAATTCATTAAAGGGGTTATCCAACCAACAAAATGCCCCTCATACTGGGTATACTTACCTGCTCCCTGGCACCCGTGTCACTCCAAATCCACTGCATCTCCCCGTCACGCAAATCAAAACATCCGGAGACGGGGGTGAAGGGGTCAGCCAGTAGCAAGCTGCAACGGGAATTAGCCTCATTCCCATCACGGCCTGCTATTGGCTACCCTTCCAAGTCGCCAGCGGCAGCAGTGAGGGCATCAGAAGCGACGTGGGTGCCGGGGTAAGTATAATCTGTATGAGGTGCCCAGTCATTTTGGGGGGCATTATAGGGGTTGGATAACCCCTTTAAATTCATTTCTATCTTTGAATCTTATTCTCATTTAATACTTTTCTTGGTAAAACTTTCATGGCAGAACATGGAACTTCACTATGTATAGCTTTTATCCCAGATTCATTGCACTTGTAGAGAATAAAGTGGTTGTCCAAGTGTTTGACGACCATCAGTATCTGACGACGACTTGTTTGAAGAGACTGCAGCAGTCTAGTGAGCATTGCAGCCTTGTCTTAGGCCCGTGATATCACACTCATCGGGCTAGGTGCAGCTCAGTCCTATTCAAGTGAATTGAATGGAGCTGCAATACCAAGCACAGCCGCTATCCAATGGACACTGCTCTGCTTGGTAAGCTACGAGGAGGTGAGCACCAGAGTCTCTTCACACAGCTGATCAGCGGGAGTGCCAGGAGTCAGACCCCCACTGATCAGATATTGATGACCTATCCAGAGGATAGGTCATCAGTGTAAAACACTTGGAAACACATGAAATACATGTCAGATGCTTGCGTAGTCATTTGGTTAATTTAATCATTCATTGGTATGATTTTTATTCCATGGGCATTGATGTAAGTCAGCAGGATTTTGGCCCTTCTCTCTATCACGTCAATGAGTTTTTCAATCCCTTGACGTCCTCTTTGACTTTCCCAAAATACTTTGTCCAGGAAAAATGACTGGAGGAGTTTTTCTCGGAATCTGTGACTTTTTAGCACTGAAACAGCTGATTCAGGAAATCTGGAAAACAGAAATTACTAAGATTATGACTAGAAATATGTAAATATTCTGCATGCTGGACAAACCTAGTAGTATTTGATTAAAAGAGGAACATGATAGTAAGTAAACATTGTTTATAAATAATATTATGTCACACCTACAAAGCATAATATTACAGACTTAAAGGGGATGTTCAGGATTACAAAAAAAGGCATACTTTGTTTCTAGAAACAGCACCGATCTTGTCCATGGGCTATGTCTAGTATTGCTGCTATGTCCCACTGACCCAAATGGGGATGAGTTGCTATGATAGCAGCCAAAACCAGGCATTTAATTGTAAATTCTCTTTTAATGCATGTTTATCAAATCAGATAAAGCTGGGCTCAAGTACTAAATTCTGTTAAAAGATTGTCCCTGTAAACAGAGACCTTTTGTTAGACCATGCCAGAAGTTACTTTCCTTGCCGGGGAAACAAACAGAAACAAACATAAACAGCGTATCAGTGATAAGTAGTGTTGAGTAAACCCGAACTGCAAAGTTCAGGTCCGTACCGAACTTTGTGAGTTCAGGTACCCGGACACGAACCCGAACTTTGCAGCAAAAGTTCGGGTTCGAGTTCGGGCATTTAATAAAGCTTGTTGAAAGGTTGCAGGGCAGCCATTCAACAAGCTTTTAAGCTGTGGGCACTTAGAAGCCATCACAGCTATGCCTAGTAATGGCATGGCTGTGATTGGCCGGTGCATCATGTGACCCAGCATCTATGCAAGCTGGATCACGTGTAGCACCACCCATCAGCTCTTATCCATGCAGGGACAGGAAGCAGGCAGCTGAAGTGAGGGAAAGTGTTAGGAATCTCATCTGGCTATTTATTCTGTGGGTGACTGTGGTAAGGTGCAAGGTACTGTGGTCGACGGGAGGTACGTGTCACCGAGGTTCCTGGCCTCGGTGAGGTAAGAGCCGGATTTTTGGTGTGTCAGCAGCAGCTAGTGCTGCTTGACACCTTGCTATTTAGTTTGGCTGCAAAGCCAATCCGGGCCGGCTCTTACTGGGAGTAGGCAAAGAGTTGGGTGGGTGCCTACTCCCCACGGTCCAGGCCGGGTTTTCCAGGGCCTTTATAACACAGCCAGCAGCTGGGTGTGGAGGGTGTGATTGTCCTGGAGCTGCTGTTAGACTGTTTCACTTGTGTTTGGAAGTTCTCTGGGCTGGAAGCAAGAGCCCAGCAAGGAGGAGTGCAGACGACCTGGAAGCCTGACGGCGACTGTCTTACGGCTGGACTGACAGCCAGGTGTGAACCTGCATCTAAAAACCTCCCAGGTGACTGGAGCCTGTTTTGGACTGTCTTGTTTTTCCGCTTGATTTCTTATGTGTGTGAATTAACACCAAGAGACTGTTTTATTTTGTGCAAGTGTGAATAAAACACTGTTTATTGCACTATCTGGGCTCCCTGTTTTGCCTCTATACTGCACCCGCACTGCTATCTACCAGAGCGACTCCCCACAGTGACCTATAGTGATTTTTAGTGGGTGCAATATACCAGCTTTGCACCCCTGACACAGAAATATAATAATTAATCTGGCTGTTAATTCTATGGGTGACCTATAGCGATCTTTTTTGGGTGCAATGCACCATCTTTGCACCCCTGACACAGAAATATAATAATTAATCTGGCTGTTAATTCTGTGGGTGACCTATAGCGATTTTTTTGTTGGTGCAATGCACCACCTTTATACCCCGACACAAAAACATAATAGTTAATCTGTCTGTTACTTTGGTGGGTGACATATACCCATTTTTGGTGTGAGGTACACCTGCACTGCATCCATGACAGGGAAATTAATTTAGTTAAATCTGTCTGTTAGTTCAGTGGGTGACGTATACCCATTGTTTGTGTGAGGTACACCTGCACTGCATCCGTGACAGGGGAATTATTATAGTTAACCCGTCTGTTAGTTTGGTGGGTGACATATACCCATATTTTGTGTGAGGTACACCTGCACTGCATCCGTGACAGGGAAATTAATATAGTTTATCCGTCTGTTAGATCGGTGGTTGACATTAACCCATTTTTGGTGTGAGGTACATCTGCACTGCATCCATGATAGGGAAATTAATATAGTTAATCCATCTGTTAGATCAATGGGAGACATATACCCATTTTTGTGTGAGCTACACCTGCACTGCATCTGTTATAGGGAAATTAATATAGTCAATCCGTCTGTTAGATCGATGGGTGACATATACCCATTTTTGGTGTGAGGTACACCTGCACTGCATCTGTGACAGGGAAATTAATATAGTTAATCTGTCTGTTAGTTCAGTTGGTGACCTGAAAGAATGAGGAGAGCATCAAATAAGGGACGTGGCTCTGGTCGCGACAGAACGTTTAGTATTATTTTGTAGGCTCGAATATCGGTGTACGAATGGCGAGGCCAGAACAAGTAGAGCCGGTAGTAGATTGGGTGGCTGACATTGTCTCCAGTTCTTTCCCATTGTCTCCCACCCGGTCCCCTGCGGAAAGCGCAGAGTTGGCACCTGCAGCCCATGGGCATCTGTTTTTCACCTCACCCCCTTGCAAATCAGGCAAGCACTCTGAGCCCCAAGTCATGCAGCAGTCTCTTATGCTTTTTGATGACTCTGCTGGCAGGGTTTCCATGGGCCATCCACCTAGCCCTGCCCCAGAAGTGGAAGAGATTGAGTGCACTGATGCCCAACCACTTATGTTTCAGGATGTGAACATGGCCTTCCCACTCATATGCGATGTACCCACAAGGTGGAACTCCACTTTGCACATGCTGGAGAGACTGTGCGAGCAACAGCAGGCGATAGTGGAGTTTCAGCTGCAGCACGCACGGGTGAGTCGCTCTGCAGAACAGCACCACTTTACCACCAATGGGTGGGCCTCAATGCGGGAAGTGTGTGCCGTGTTGCGCTGTTTTGAGTACTCCACCAATATGGCCAGTGCCGATGACGCTGTTCTCAGCATTACTATCCCACTTCTATGTCTCCTTGAAATAACACTTCCAGGCGATGATGCAAGAGTATGTGGCACAGGAGGAAGAGCAGGAGGAAGAGGGAGAATCTCCACGGTTATCAGGTTAGTCATTCAAAAGTTGCTTGGAGGGTGGGTTCCTCCACCAACAGAGGCCAGGTACACAACTGTCCAGCCAGGAAACAGTTATGGAGGATGAGGAGGAGGAACTGTATTCACAGCAGGATGACACCCAAAGCAGCTCATGGCCATCACTGGACGGTGGCTAGGGGGATACAGAGGACACAGACGATACACCTCCTACAGAGTACAGCTTGTCGTTGCCTCTGGGCAGCCTGGCACACATGAGCGACTACATGCTGCAGTGCCTGCGTAATGACCACTGAGTTGCCTGCATTTTAACCAGTGCTGATTACTGGGTGGCCACCCTGCTGGATCCCCGCTACAAGGTCAATGTGCCATCCTTAATGTCGTCACTGGAGTGTGATCGTAAGGTGCGCGAGCGTACACTGGTAGACGCGCTGCTGATGGCATTCCCAACTGACAGTGGGGGCTCAGTGGAAGCACAAGGCGAAGGCAGAGGTGGAGGAAGAAGTCGACAATGCAGCTGGGGCACTGCCAGCACCTCAGAAAGAGGGTTAGCATGGCCGAAATGTGGAAAAGCTTTGTCAGCACACCACAACAACCAGCACCACCAGCTGATATGGAACATCTTAGCAGGAGGCAGCATTTCAGCAACATGGTGGAACAGTACGTGTGTACATGCCTACACATACTGACTGATGGGTCTGCCCCATTCAACTTCTGTGTCTCCAAATTGGGCACATGGCCTAAGCCTGCCCTTTATGCCTTGGAGGTGCTGGCTTGCCGTGCGGCCAGTGTATTGTCCAAATGTGTGTTTAGCACGGCAGGGGGGGTGATCACAGACAAGCGCAGCCGCCTTTTCACAGCCAATGTGGACAAGCTCACGTTCATTAAAATGAACCAGGCATGGATCCCACAGGACTTGTCTGTACCTTGTGCTAAACAGACAAGTATACCAGCTGCACCCAGCCATTGTTTTACTCCAGCGCACTTTCTCTTTGCGTTCTCGTTTCCATTTCCCAATGTTTTGGGGCCTTCACAAATTTATTTAAAAAAAAAAAAAAGGGGGGGGGGGGGGAAAACAGTCTTGGCATTCTCCTCCTCCTTGTCCACCGCCGATTCCACCTACACCGCCACGTCTACCGCCTCCTCAACCGCATACTCCACTTTGACCTCCGCCTCCTAGTTCAAGATTATTATTTTTAAAAAAAATTTCTATTCTATGTTATTTTAAGTCATTTCCCTATCCACATTTGTTCGCAGGGCAATTGTCCTGCCTTTTTCCCCCATTTTCCTTCCTTTTGCAGCCCTATAGCCCTTACTAAGACTATTTTACAGCCATTTTAGTGCACCAAAGTTCGGGTCCTCATTGACTTTAATAGGGTTCGGGTTCGAGTTCAGGTCAAGTTTGGCCGTACCCAGCAGACCCGAACATCCACAGGTCCGCTCATCCCTATTGATGAGCTGATCAGAACTGGGTTATTAACACCCCCTCCCCCCCCCCCCCCCCAGTAATATTATACTCACTCTTTGATTCCTTCCAACAATTTAAAATCCAAATTATCTTCACTTCTATCAAAATATCCTTTGTTATTAATGAAAACCAAGTGGCGAGGGTCATGCTTCCTTTGTACAATGTGTGTCAGGTCAATATTGCTGAGGTTGTCACATTTTAAATGTAGTCCTTGTTGTACACATTCATCTTCTTTCCGAGGTCTGAAGCCACAACAGTGTTTATCAAGACGATTGTAAACCTGCAGGAACATAGCAAGAATAAAAGTACAATATGAGTGTTTTCATTACAGAGTAAACTCACAATGTTCATGTCATGGTATCCTCATGCTTAGATAGACAACATGAGTACATATGTGGAATGTACCAGAATCCAGAGCTCTCCTAGAGATTTAAAGGTGCGCCATTGTGAATTAACATATGCCCAAAATAGTCAAAGGCTAACGTTCCCACTCTGGGCACTCAAGCACAAGGCTACGTAAGGCCGACAGGAGTCAAAATCAATATACTGTATATATGGCTATGTCTTTACTTATCTACAGTTGTGTTCAAAATTATTCAACCCCCAATGCTGTAAAGGGTTTTAGGGAATTTAGTGTACATTTGTAATTGTGTTCAGAATGAAATCTTACAAGGACTTTTTAAAGAACCAAATGCAACTAAAATGACATCAATTGTTTTTGTAATACAGTATTAAATGTTTTTTTTGTGATTTTTTCATTGACACAATTATTCAACCCCTTAAAGACTCTTAAGAACAGAGGTTCATTCAAGTGTTTTCGATCAGGTATTGAAAACACCTCTGGATGTCAAGGAGCAGCAATCAAGCATAATAAGCACCAATTAGGCAGATTTAAAATGAATGTGATACTCAGCTCCTTCTAGACATTTACTGGTGTGTTTACAAACATGGTGAAGTCAAGAGAATGGTCCAGGAAGACAAGAGAAGAGGTGATTTTTCTTCACAGGAAGGGCAATGGCTATTAGAAGATTGCAAAGATGTTAAACATACCAAGAGACACCATAGGAAGCATCATTCGCAAATTCAAGGCAAAGGGCACTGTTGAAACGCTACCTGGTCGTGGCAGAAAGAAGATGCTGACTTCGACTGCTGTGTGCTACCTGAAGCGCAAAGTGGAGAAAAGTCCCTGTGTGACTGCTGAGGAACTGAAAAAAGATTTGTCAGATGCGGGTACTCAAGTTTCAGCTCAGACAATAAGGCGCACACTGCGTAATGAAGGCCTCCATGCCAGAACTCCCAGGCGCACCCCCTTGCTGTCTCCAAAGAATAAGAAGAGTCGACTGCAGTATGCCAAAAGTCATGTGGACAAACCACAAAAGTTTTGGGATAGTGTTCTGTGGACTGATGAAACAAAATTAGAACTGTTTGGGCCCATGGATCAACGCTATGTTTGGAGGAGGAAGAACAAGGCCTATGAAGAAAAGAACACCTTGCCTACTGTGAAGCATGGCGGGGGTTAATCATGCTTTGGGGCTGTTTTGCTTCTACAGGTACAGGGAAGCTTCAGCGTGTGCAAGGTACCATGAATTCTCTTCAGTACCAGGAGATATTGGATGAAAATGTGATGCAATCCGTCACAGACCTGAGGCTTGGGAGACGTTGGACCTTTCAACAGGACAATGATCCAAAGCATACCTCCAAGTCCACTAGAGCATGGTTGCAGATTAAAGGCTGGAACATTTTGAAGTAGCCATCGCAGTCACCAGACTTAAATCCGATTGAGAACCTCTGGTGGGACTTAAAGAAAGCAGTTGCAGCGCGCAAGCCTAAGAATGTGACTGAACTGGAGGCTTTTGCCCATGAAGAATGAGCGAAGATACCCGTAGATGGCTGCAAGACACTTGTGTCAAGCTATGCTTCACGTTTAAAAGCTGTTATAACTGGAAAAGGATGTTGTACTAAGTACTAAGATTGAATGTCACTTGGGGGTTGAATAAAACTGATAATGATGTGAGCACAGAAAGGACATTTGTGGTTATTTCATTATAAATGTTATGTTATATTTGTCTGACTTACAAGTGCCTCTTTGATTTAATTGTAAACAAGATGACTGAAATGATCAAAATCAATGTCAAACTGGCCAAAACACTCAATTTCAGTGGGGGTTGAATAATTTTAAACACAACTGTATCTAGCTATCTATCTATTCATCCAGCATGTTTCTCGGTCTCTTAGGCATGAATTAGGATCGAATTCCAGTACATTTTGTCAGAAACAATGAGAAGCAGAATAGTAGCAAAGAGTGACATACAAGGGTTTGATGAAGTGGGGAAATCTGTATTTTGAATGTAATAACTTCCTAATTGCTCTCTAATACCCTCCAACATCCGGAAATTGAAATGGTATACTCATCATCTTTCATCTCAAGCAGGTAGACATGGAGACAAATCTTGCAGGGACAGCTGGTATGCCAAGACTGTTAGGGTATACGCACATAGCACAAGTTTGCTTCAAAGATATCTGGGATTTTCCCATTCATGTCAAATGGACTGGCAGAAACAGCCCCATTCACATGTATAAAACTGAATATACCGTTGCCACGGAATGGAAAGGCAGTGTTAATGACAGTCTGAAATGTCATTATGAACTTAGCATATGTAAAAATATACCACTAGGTCACTGGGGTTGACAGTGGTTTGACAAAAGGATTCTTTTCTTTTGGTTTAAATGTCTGTATAGATTACATATTCAAAGATTCAAAGATAAGGGCATAATATATATTTTATGCAAATACTGTGCACCGTGGGTGGGAAGACTCTGTTTGATGCACAATTGCTCCACCGTACTGCTGCCTAGTGCCTCTCCCTCTAGATTTTTGAGCTGGTAGAGATGATACAGGGGAGGCTACATGCCCCGAACAGAGCAGTACCGCCCACATCGGGGCTGATAGGTCAGCCTCAGTCACAACAGATATTAGCAATAAAAAGATACAATGTTAAATGCCCCCCAAAGTGCACCCATTAACAAAAAATAATGCACACAGAAATGTCATATCCCTGCATAACTCGGCGTGCAGCTATGTCTCAGGCAGATATGTAAATGATTACAGGTGTGGTCTGTTTAGACACTGGGTCTTGCAACAAGAGGGTGTAAATGTGCTTCTCCGGATGCCTTATGAAAAAGCTCTCAGAGGCTACATTTGAGTAGTGTACTTTTTGGTGAGAAATATTTGACTGCTAGGTATGCCTCTATGATGCACTCAAAGATAGTTTTCTCAGTTGATAGACATTGAGAGGGGGAGCATCATTAGACTGAGAGAAGCAGGATGGTCATTTCGATTAATTGCCGGCCATCTAGGCTGTTATGACCTAGGTTTTGGAAGCAGTGGCTATATAGGGGCACATACGGTGGTGAACAGCCTCCAGACAGTCCACCAGTAGAGAGAGTCATTTGATCTGCTGACAAGCATGAGCAGCTTCCATGGTTTCGTTGGCCACTATCCAGACACAGGTGACACCTTCTTTACACACCCCTATCTCTGCCCGGACCATTTCCAGCTGCTTAGCAGAAAGAAATTTGGTTTCATGGTACCCATTACATGTTCTGCCATTGACAGATAGCCGCCATCATTTTCATTTGCAGTGGTGTCGCGAACAAGAAACCTGGACTGCTATGGACTGGAACCGTATTGTTTTTTGCGTCAAATCCAGGTTCTATTTGAGATCCCATAAAGCTCTGGTTCAAGTATGGAAGTCTCGTGGTGAGTGTTTCAATCCTGCCTTTGCTGCGGAGTGACACACTGCCCCAACTGCTTGCGTGAAAATCTGGGGAGCCATGACATATGACATCGGGCACCCCTAGTAGTGATACAAGGAACACTAACAGCTCAGCGATATGTGCAGGACATCTTGCATCCATGTGTTGCCTCTCTTGATATTCACACATATAAAGTTTCATTCCATTCCAACAACTCCTTCTTGGTGCATTGTGTTTTTTTGTCAATGAGTGTATCTTTATGACCTCACCAGAGGCACAACATGTGAAATAAAAAAAATAAAAAGACAAAATAAAAACTAAAGGAACAATAAAAAAAATCACCAGCTGCACTGTAACTTCTAGCCCTGCCCCCAACACTTATAAACTATATATCCCCCTAGATTAAAATTATGGAAAGGACTATTTTCCTTTTTGTTACATTTTCCCTAGTATAAATATAAAAAATGTAATAAAAGGGCAATTATTTACATAACCAAACAGAAAAAAAGTTATGGCTTTCAAAGACACACGTACTGAAGGAATGGAAAATGCACCTTGTCAAGAAGGGAAGTCTTCAACTGGTTGAACGACTCGTTCAGGTTAATTCGTTATAGTGAAATAATGAAGGACTATAATCCTTCGTCTTATCTTAAAAATGAACAAATCTGATCCTATTTAGGACATTCCTCACCTAAACACTATTTCAGGAAATTGTCTAAGTTTCCTGCTTATCCAGACACCACCCTGGCATAGCTATGTTTAGCTTGGAGAACATAGAGCATGATGCCACTGCTAAATATAGGTTTTTAAGCCAGACAGAACAAGGTCTTTTCCGTGATGATGAGGCAGACTGCCATAACCACAAACATTCCCTCATCCACTGTCTGAAGTTAGTCTGCTTTATAAAAGCAACCAGGTTCATTCCAACATACTATTATACCCATACCAACACTTATATGATGTTACTATGTTCATTTCAAAGATGCCACACTTGGAATTAATGACCATGCATGGTAATAGGAAGAGAAACAAGCCTTTCTACTACCCATTCTAGAGGTACCACCCAAGCTTTATTCTGCTACAGATACAGTGGATATAAAAAGTCTACACACCACTGTTAAAATGTCAGGTTTCTGTGCTGTAAAAAAATGAGACAAAGATAAGTCATTTGAGAACTTTTTCCACCTTTAATGTGACCTATAAACTGTACCACTTAATTGAAAAACAAACTGAAATTTTTTAGGTGCAGGGAAGAAAAAAAATAACTGGGGAGGTAGCTGTGTTCAGAATTAAGCAATCACATTCAAAATCATGTTAAATAGGAGTCAGCATATACCTGCCATCATTTACAGTGCCTCTGATTAACCCCAAAATAAAGTTCAGCCTCTCTAGTTGGTCTTTCCTGAAATTTTCTTAGTTGCATCCCACAGCAAAAGCCATGGTCCACAGAGAGCTTCCAAAGCATCAGAGGGATCTCATTGTTAAAAGGTATCAGTCAGGAGAAGGGTACAAAAGAATTTCCAAGGCATTAGATATACAATGGAACACAGTGAAGACAGTCATCATCAAGTGCAGAAAATATGGCACAACAGTGAAATTACCAAGAACTGGACGTTTATCCAAAATTGATGAAATGACAAGAAGAAAACTGGTCTAGGAGGCTACCAAGAGGCCTACAGCAACATTAAAGGAGCTGCAGAAATATCTGGCAAGTATTGGCTGTGTGGTACATGTGACAACAATCTCCTGTATTCTTCTTATGTCTGGGCTATGGGGTGGAGTGACAAGACGAAAGCATTTTCTTACGAAGAAAAACATCCAAGCCAGGCTACATTTTGCAAAAACACATCTGAAGTCTCCTAAAAGCATGTGGGAAAAGGTCTTATCGGTTTGATGAAACCAAGGTTAAACTTTTTGGCCACAATTCCAAAAGATATGTTTGACACAAAAACAACACTGAACATCACGAAAAGAACACCATATCGAAAGTGAAGCATGGTGGTGGCAGCATCATGCTTTGGGGCTGTTTTTCTTCAGCTGGAACTGGGGTCTTAGTTAAGATAGAGGGAATTATGAACAGTTCCAAATACCAGTCAATATTGGCACAAAACCTTCAGGCTTCTGCTAGAAAGCTGAACATGAAGAGGAACTTTATCTTTCAGAATGACAACGACCCAAAGCATACATCCAAATCAACAAAGGAATGGCTTCACCAGAAGAAGATTAAAGTTTTTGAATGGCCCAGCCAGAGCCCAGACCTGAATCCGATTGAAAATTTGTGGGGTGATCTGAAGAGGGCTGTGCACAGGAGATGCCCTCGCAATCTGACCGATTTAGAATGTTTTTGCAAAGAAGAGTGGGCAAATCTTGCCAAGTCAAAATATGCCATGCTGATAGACTAATACCCAAAAATACTGAGTGCTGTAATAAAATCAAAAGGTGCTTCAACAAAGTATTAGTTTAAGGGTGTGCACACTTATGAAACCATATTATTTTATTTTTATATTTGGTCTTCCCTCTACCTAAAAGATTTCAGTTTGTTTTTCAATTGAGTTATACAGTTTACAGGTCATATTAAAGGTGGAAAAAGTCCTGAAATGATTTATCTTGGCCTAATTTTTTTACAGCACAGAAACCTTATATCCACTGTATAGTCCATCGTTGGGTCAGCCTTTTTAAACATTCTGTCACTAAGTAGTAGCCTATTTAGTTATGTGTAAAGTTGACATAAGAGTGTGTTCAGGGGTGGATTAAGAGTAAACTGGGCCCCCAGGCTCTATGTGAGGTGTGGGCCCCCCTTCATCTCAGTACAAACACCACAAACATGGATGCTCCCATAAACATGTACATCACATACATGGATGCTCCTATATACACATTCACATGTAACACCACAGATAACACAGTGATAACTCTTTGAGTATAGATAATGTAGTAGATGTCACCTGCAGTCCTATGTAACGCCACAGACTATGATAACTCTCTGAGTACAGATAATGTAATAGACGTTACCTGGGTAAAGTCATCAGATGAAAGTTCTGTGTGGGGCTGTCAAAGCTCAGCTCTTCCTTCTTGCCACGTTGCAGTTGTGCCCTACTTCTCTTATGGTTGCAGTAGTGTGGCAAGAGGGAAGACGTGTTGCCTGCTTTGACAGCCCTGCACATAACATCCTGACACTAGCTGGTCTCAGGACGTTATGAGTACTGTGGAGAGCATGGCCTGTGTCTGTTCTGAATTTCAGGGCCGCCCACCAGGCAATGCACACAGTGGAAATTGTTTGCATTGCCGGGATGAGCAGCCCTAGAATATGAAATGGGCACAGTGTGACCTAAAGTCAGAGGTGCGGCCTGCAGGCTGCAGAGCTGAGCGGGCCTAGTGAGCCTCTGAACGTGGGCAATATAGAAGCTTAGTGCAGCTTAGTAGTAGTTAGTGCTGCAAGCCTGTTTAGGGATGAATTGTAATGATGGCAAACTTTCCAGGGGCCTCGGGCAGTTACACAGACTGCACTCATTGTCCTGAATGGGTTACAAAAATGTAACAATATGAGCATTTGCAGCTTACGATCCATAAATCTATAACCATAAAATAACTATTTAATTGAAATTTTTATTTTTTAATTATCGAGAGCATTTATGGCAAAAAAGTAAAATATATACGCAATTTTACTTAAGGGCTATACACAGATCAGAAAAAAAATCAATTGCCAAAGCTAAAAGGGTGTCCTCTGTTACATGCCACAAATTACACCTGTTCATCTCAGGAAAGAAAGCCCCCACCATCACTACTATATTACTTTATCTTAAAGGAGAGAAGATATGATGTTAAATGCCACCCAAAGTACACTCATTAAGAAAAAAATAATGGGGCCGGACTGCAGCACACAGTAACACCCAGTATTCACAGATCCAGCAGGCTGTTCCCGGTCATCAGTGGGAGCAGTGCTGCCATCCCTAGGCGTGGCCACCCCAGTGTGTAGTTCCGGTGCCAGGAGTTGGACTCCTGCCGATCTGATATTGATAAATAATCTATCCTAAGGAGTCAGGTCAGGTTATTAATGAGTCCTGGAAAACCCATTTAAGCTCAACCTCCACATGATTTGTTAAAGCAGGAGATGATGACCAAATGAATTATTAAATGTTCGTTAACTGCTCCTAACAGCATGTGTGTAATGATAAGCTGAAGAGGCAGCGTAACTAGGGTAGCCACTGGCTTCACCCAAGAAAGCTGGACCTCACCGTACACGCCCCCAACTGAAAAACCACGTCTGCATAAGTGAAGCCACACCCCCACCTCCGTGAAGCCACGTCCCCATCGCTGGCCGGGAAAAAGCAGAGAAATAAATTTCTGAGGGGAAGGTGAGCTGAGGGCAGCCGGGGTGCTTGTCTCCCCCTAAGTCAGCCACAGGGAGCCATGTCTGTGGCTCTAGTGACTGACTGGGGGTGAGAGAAGCCTCAGTCAGTTGCTGCAGCTACGCTCAGAGAGCACAGTGCTGCTGTCTGAGCGTGAGCTACTCAAAGGGTGGATATCCCTGTGTCCGTCCAGGCACTGCACCGGACGGAGGACAGGGAGCCTGAAAACCGGACTATCCGGCCTAAAAACGGACGTCTGGCCACCCTAAGTGTAACCTCTAGTAGAGAACACTTCAACATACATTACACATAGGAATTTGACACCAAACCTTTCAGTGTATTGACATTTCCCAGGCTATTATTAGGTGGCAATAACTCATCAGTTAATAAATCACTTCTGTTTGGCTTCCATGTTTCTGTAACTTATTAACGGGGCAATAACATTGGCCTCTGACTCTGAACCATACAGAAAAGGGCCTAGATTGTAATGATTTCCTAAAGTTTGCTAACATGTACTCTGTAGACGTGGGGAATGTGACTGGATGGTGAGGAATGCTGTGACTATTGACTAGTGTTACACATGACACACATTGAGGCCTCAAAACCATAGAACTTCTTCCTTGAGTGTAAAGTGCACAATTATTTAGAGCAGTAAAAGTAACATATGGATAGTATAGAGATGTATGTCATCACAAGAATGCAGTGAGATGTCAAGAGTTGTTACGTGTAAAAAATGTATGCTCATACAGTATGTTGAACTTTAACAAAGTTTGAAAGAATGAGTGCTGAGACCCCCACTGATCTGTAGAATAAAGTGAGAGAAGCGCATATACATCATGATCTCTCTCCTGCAGTGAGGAGAGAGAGCGTGATATGCAGGTGTTTCTCTAATTTCATTCTAGGAATCGGTGGGGGTCTCACCACTCACACCTCTGCCAATCAAATTTCTGCTACGTCTGTATGACATATCAAAAGTTTTTTGAAAACTCAGTGATGCTTTAAAAAATTTTGGCTGTGTTTGGCAGTGCTGTACTATTGAAACTTAAAGGGGAATTCCAGTTGTTTGAAGCTATCCCCTATCCACAGGATAGGGGATAAGTATTAGATCGGTGGGGGTCTTATAGCTGGGACCCCCACTGATCACCACAACAGGACCATGTATCCCCTGCAGCCTCCCGGAAATGAACGGAGCAGCCAGTCAGGCATGCGTATGGCCGCTCCATTAATTTCTATGGGAATTCTAGAGATAGCCGAGTTCTGCACTTGGCTATCTCCTGAACTTTCATAGAAATTAATGGAGTGGCCACGTGCATGTGCAACCAGCTGTTCCATTCATTTTAGGGGGCTGCAGGGAGTCACCATTCTTGTGATTAGTGGAAGAACCCCCACCTAATCGTTAAAATAAAAGAACCGGAATAATAACGGAGATAAAAAACTGCTATGTAGATACATAATCCACTGTCAGTTTACTGCTGCTGTGCAGATAATATGTTATCTGATAGTATAATAGTAGGTTGTAGAATTGGGATAACAGTATGACAGTTCTATTATTCTCTTGATAGGTCTAGGTAAAGATGCCCACAGAAGAGCACTGTATTATCAGTGTAATGTGTGATGCTCTAATTCAGTTGCTCATCCCCCTTCCCTATCTGGTATGTTATGGACAATGGCTGTGGAATGACTGTGACAAATAACCATTCTGACTTTGGGCTAGTCCTGAGGGCATTATCCTGGTGGTCCCTGGATTTCATTCTTTAATCCCTATACAGGGATCTGGTCTTTGCTGCAGGGGAGCCACCAGGCCGCTACCTCTTAGAATAGTCCCAATGTAGCTGGCAGTTCACCCACAGGGGACAGAGACACTGAGGCAAAACAAAGAACCAGGCTGAGATAAGGCAGGCAGCGACCAGGCAAAGCCAAGATACAGTCCCAGGGTCAGGGCAGGCAGCAAAGGGTCAGAACCCAGGCAATGGGCAGAAGATGAAGCAAATAAACAGACCAGGTTAACAGGCCTCATCATCTGCAAGCCCTCATCATCTCCCACCTAGACTACTGCAAGCTACTTCTCCGTGACCCCCTGATATAACATTCTTGCATTCTTCCAAGCCACCCTCAACCTCATATAGTATGTATTTGCAAGGCAGTAAAGGTATTAAACTCATACAGCACCTTTAATGGCACTTTCAATAATAATAAAAATAGGTCTAAAACTAAATGCAACAAAATGCTCCAAATTCTATGCTCCTAAGTCTATGTGCAATCACACTAGCAAATCTGCCCCATGGTCTTTATACTGTACATAAAAGACAAACTGGAAAAAATCCTCATCTTCATCTTTTATTAGGTAGTGTTCACATCAGGTTTTTGTCCCACTTTCAAAATACACGCATTAAATACACATTAAACGGATGCCATATAGGGCCATCCATTACCATAAGGTTCCAGTGTAGAAAAACATATCTGTTTAAGGCTTGACTCTGCTAGATAGAAAAGCATAGTATACTACACTGCTGCATCCTTTTTTCCCAAAGTATATATTAAATGTTGGACAATAACGCAATGGTTAACCTTGCTTCTGTAGCATTGCTAATACATTGTAGTTCATGTTGAGAGCAGATAACTTGGCTGTCTACAGGATCCACACAATCAGCAATGTATCTACCCCATGCCTTTTTCATTATGGCTGTGGGGTGTCACACCAAGGTCGGGGATGGGAGAATGCTTTATTTGGATTAACACCACTTTCATTTAGCCCACATTCATAGAAAGGTTTGGACTTATGCCATAAATCTACAAAACTTGGGGAGTAACTGTACGGGTGAATGGACACAGTAAACTCTAATTCTGTACATTCACAAAGCTCTTTGTTTTATATGTATATTTTCCTGGAAAGAGCCTCCTGACCTGGGATTACAAGAGTAACACCATCACATTTTCCCACCCATCTGACTGAGCTGTTGATAGGACCTATAAGATGAAAAGCAGACACCTATTAATAAGCTGTCATGTATTCTGAAGTGTGACACACTCCAAACTATTTCTAAAGGACTAGTACTATGTTTGGGGCCAATATAATCCTCACATGATTTTTATATTACATTCCAGGCATAGCATAGTCACAAAAGGGCAGTTATGTATGTAACGACACAAAGGAGCCAATACTGTAGGGAGCCATCCTATTTTTGTCTTCTAAATTCTTTCTGCACAAATGTATTATATATAATTAGGATATAGCGACACTGCTACACAGATCATTGGTGCAGTAAAAATGTTTCCCAAGGATTGTTTAGGGGTTGGTCACTTCATACAGAAGAGTAGGTATGGAGATATATGTTACAAAATTTCTGCCTGTTCTCTAGTACTGTGACGAGCCACTCGCTTATCATCCAGGTCTTCTCCAAAGGCAGCCCCACCGCTTCTATTCTGAAAATGGCTGCAGATGGAAGGGCACAGGACTTGACTCCATCCATCAGCATCTGCTGTTGTAATGTACTATGCTTGTGCTACTTTTCTGGTAAAAGTATTATAAAGAGCATTATATAATATTACAAAGACCTGGATGACAAGCAATAAGCAATAAGTAAGGTAGGGTACTTTCAGACCTGTGGTCCGGCATACAGGTTCAGCAGACAATGCCAGGAATTGGCAGGACAAGTACTGTTGTGTGAAGAGTTTTTTGTCTGGCCGATTCTCGGCATTGTCTCTTTGCCGGGTAGCAGCCGGATCTCTACCGGACGCCATTATAGTCAATGTAGTTCAATGAAAAGGTGATGATATGCGGATCCAGAGAAAACCGAAAGGCTGTTCTCTACCGAAACAGCCTGCCAGAGATCTCTGCTGTCGATGTTAAAGGGGTTCTGCAGTTTGTTACCACTGATGATCTATTCTCAGGATAGATCATCAGCATGTGATCGGCCGGGGTCCGACACCCGGGACCCCCGCCGATCAGCTGTTTGAGAAGGCTGCGGCGCTGCAGGAGCGCCGCGGCCTTCTCACTGTTTACTGCTGCTAGCGCCCCGCCCAGTGACGTCACGACTTGTATCCAAGTGGCGTGGCCGAGGCTAAGCTCTGTTCACTTGATACAAGTCGTGACGTCACTGGGCGGGCGCTAGCAGCAGTAAACAGGAGAAGGCCGCGGCGCTCCTGCAGCGCCGCGGCCTTCTCAAACATCTGATCAGCGGGGGTCCCGGGTGTCGGACCCCGGCCGATCACATGCTGATGATCTATCCTGAGGATAGATCATCAGTGGTAACAAACTGCAGAACCCCTTTAAGCTAGTCTTACATATAGTATATTTTCCTTACCCAACCTTTTGAAAACATTATATATAAAGTGTTGCATTAAAAAACAAATACACTAAAGTCTATGTGCACAACACATCATCAAACAGTTCTGTATATTCTATATACTATTTATACTTAAAAAGTAATAATCTGTTCCCTTACTTGAAGAAGAAAGTCAAAAAGTGCCATCTTGGACCACTCATGATGATGGACTTCTGGACAGCCCAAATCTGCTTTGGGGATTTTTCCATTCAACCAACACTTATGTGTAAGGATCTTTTGGTAACTTCCCCATTTCAGTTTTATGGAAGACTGTGTGACGTTGTCTGTTGGAGATAGAAAGGAGTCCCACAAAATAACAGGGCAGGGAAGGACATCTGCAAAGTAAAGAATATGTTGCATTTTAGTTTATCCGTGCGGACAAATGGCATATGAGCATACGTCTATGTCCACACTGATACAAGGACATTCTCTCATGCTGCCCTCACTTTTGACAGCAAGGATAGTGCACCATGCAGACCCCATATCAAACGACCCTATTATATGTCAGCGGGATCTGACTGTCCGACATGACGGATCTGTCACAGCAGCTTGTCTTTTTATAAATAGAAGCCATGACACCACTCAGAACAAAATTCATTTTTTTCCAGGAAAAATACTATTTCATCCTATATACTATTCATGCCGTTAAAAGTAAACGGAAATCCAATGGAATAGAAACTAATGACATGGGAACCATTTCACTCTTAGAGTTCTACATCTACTACATTACAGGTTTCTTCTGCCAAGTAAATCAACCTTTTAATTTCCAGCCACTTCAGGCATTTAATCTCTATTTCAACATCTGTTAAACGTTGCTTTAAAATATGCCCTCATCACCCTTATACTGAACTTTAAATTCTTTCAGAAAATATGTAATCACATAACTTTGTTGAGTGATATGTTCAAAACGTCTCTTGTGCAGGCACATACCATGTTGGATAACCTGTGCTTGACTTTATTCCATCCTAAAGTAACAGCAAGACATGAGTAGGCAAAATTTACGACATAAGTTTGATTTTGTGTAGTCATGAAAGATGCAATGTTCACTGACATACGAGGTGAACTGAATACCCTGAAAGGTACTATACGGTAAAACCCCCTTAATCTGGCATCTGATAACCTATTTCCCAGCACAAATCGCCATGTATTATATTACTGAGTAAGGTTACTTTCACACTTGCGTTGTTAATTCTTGTTTTTACATCTCTCAAAACTGGAATTAAACGGATCTGTCTTGATTTTGCACATCAGGATGCCTCCGTTCAGTTAGGATGCGGTTGAGTGAAATCAAAACGGAACAAACTGGATCCATCACTAAATACATTGAACGTCGGTGATGGATCCTTATTTTTAAGGCTCCTAACAAAACAGATCCATCACCATTGACTAACATTGTTTTTAGTGACGGATCCGGTTTGTTCCGTTTCGTTGACCGGACATCAAATCGCAGCTTGCAGCAGTTTTGTGTCCGGTCACAAAACGGAATGCAGACGGAACAGAAGACATCCTGATGTGTCCTGAACGGATGTTTCCGGAGGACTAAACGGAAACATTTTTTTGCTGGTTTTGAGATCCTCTGGAAACCAACTACGCAAGTGTGAAACAGGCCTAAAAACAAGCATACAGTAATATATTCATTAGCAAATGTATCTGATTAAAATGCAGTCATAGTAGCAGATTTTTTTAGACTCTCCTACTGAAGGTAATCTACCCTATAAATGACGTTTATATGCATTCCTATTACCAGCTGACAATCCAGAATATTTCATTATGTGGCACATATCAGGACCATAGATGAAGGCATTTACTGAAATTCATTTCAGGTATGGGGAAATCACACAACAATAAACAATAAAATACTGCCAGACACCTCTACATCAGTTTATATCACAGGGAAAATCCAACCAATCTGTCCCTTATTTCCCATAAGTGAAATTGTTAGGGGAAAGTCGTGCTGACCCTCCATCCATTACATATTCAGTTTTTTAATAGACATGTATAGCTTACTGCATTCACATTAAAGTTTATGAAGAACTTTTATGCCGTTTTCATTTCAAGGTTAAAAAAAATGGTTAAAATAGAAAACATTGTCAAGATATAGTTAGGGCAGATACTCCATATATAAACAAATGACAGCTTTAGCGTCCTTTAATTATGGGGAGTTGTTATATAGCTGTGGGATGAATTACTGCACTTTGTGGTTTCCTGTCTTTACCCAAAAGAAACCCCAAATTTATACTTGTAGTTTCATAGTTGTCTTGATTATTCTTTATCCTAAAGGGTTTTTCCAGGATTAGAAAAACATGGCGGTTTTCTTCCAGAACCAGCACCACACCTGTCCACAGGATGTATTAGTTGTGTGGCAGTTTTTTTTTTTTAAAGGAAAGCTGTTTTTCTAATCCTGTACTACCTCTGAAATTTTACTAGTATGGCCCCCAAGGGAGGCAAAGGTGTTGGGTAGGTGTATAACTTCGAATACGATTTCTTATTACTAGTTAAACCCATCTCTTCAACACATGCAACCCAGATCACAACATAAGTAATGGTTATGACCAGAAAGATTTAATTGTGATGGTGAAATGCAATGATACCTTAGGGACATCTCAAACATTAGAAAACATGAATTATGTAGAAGGGTGAAGCACATTATTTTGTTATAAAATCCTTTTGGTTGTTTCTTTGCTTGTCATACCACAACTTCCAACAGCACAATTCAGAAGGGTCACAACAACCACATGTAGCCAGGAGCTCTGCCAAATGTCATTGTCACTGTACATCTCTGATTGTCACTGCACATCTCTATCGGCAGCAGATGCAATTGGATACAGCAGATCAGAAAAGCAGTGGGACCCTAGCCAAAGTGCTTATTACAGGGAATGGGGAGGGAGCTGCTCATTTTGTAGCCTGAAAAAGAAAACCCAAGTGATTAATTTTTTCACATAATGGACTGATTCTTTAATGAGCTCATCTGACTCATGACACAGTTTTGTACTTATACACACAACTGGGCAGCAATTCATAATAGCACAATCCTTTGATAAGTCATCCAGTGGTGCAATCTGGCCAATACCATTATTTGAGCAATTTCTTAAAGGAGATTCTCCGTGAATTAAGAATTGAAAATACTTATATATTACTTTATTATAAATATATTTCCAAATACCTTTCATTTATTATAATAGCTCATTTTTTCTGGGGAGCAATCATTAGGAGAAACAAAATGGCCTCCCTCCTATTAGTACACACATAACCTGTCCTAATCACACAGGAATCACAAGTTACTTCACAACACTGAGCTAAAGAGCTGCCTCATCCTACTCTCTGCAGATTCCACCACCTTTCATTTTTGACAGCTCCTTTGGAAAATGAAAAACTGGAATTTGATTGGTTGTTATGGGCAACTAAGCCAGTTCTACTTTATACCAGTACTATCAGTTCTGTTAATGCTATAACATCCCCTATGCCCCTAGTGCACTATAGTATCTACAGTTTTCAGACAGATCTAGTGAGTCCCACTGGAGCCACCGATCACAATAGACTGTATTAAAGTACTATTCTTATACAGTTTACCTTTTCAGCCTTGTTTTTTTTTTTTTCATTTTTCACTTTCTGTCTTTCTGGAGCCATAACTTTTTTATTTTTCCATTCACATAGCCTTATGAGGTCTTGTTTGCTGCGGACCAAGTTGCACTTTCTAATGCCACCATTTAATATTGCATACAATATAGTGGGGAGTGGAAAAAAATTCCATTTCCTGCAACAGTTTTATGGGTTTTGTTTTTATGGTGTTCCCTATGCGGTTGAAAATGATTTGTTACTTTCACTGCAGGGGAACCACCAGGCTGCTACCGCTTGGTATAATCTCCATTCAGTGACAGCTGACCCAGGTAGAGCAACAGTCATCAGTGAGTGGCACCAGCGTATAAACAGAATCGTAGTCAATGGACAGGCCAAGGTCAAGGCAGGCTTCCCGATGGGAAGGGCCAGGGAGATGATGGCCGGCATGGACAGCTAGAGCAACAAAGCTGCAAGACAGGTGAGCATTCCTGCGGCTGTGCCTGTCAAAAGCAAGTAAATTTCAAGCACAATGACAATGAATTTAGTTTAACCTGTCTTACTGCAAAACACAATTATGGTATTGGTTTTCCCAGTTCTATTTAATATCGATATGGTGTAATTAAAGGAGATTTTAGAGGAGCTCAGAAAAAGAGCTGTAGTGATTATAGGGTTTTATATAAATGCACCTCGATTCTAGATGACTTCCATCGGTCTATATTTGGTCAATTTTTCCCATGTAGTATAAAATCTTTCATATACTCTTAAGCTTCCAGAGGATAGGTCATCAGTTAAAAATAATATCGGAAAACCCCTTAAAAGCAGTAAAGTATTTTTTGAACCGAACAGAGGCACGATGCTTGTTATCAGGAACAGTTCGAGTCAGTCATCTTGTTGGAAAGCTGGAAGGTGCTGTATAGTAAGAAGCAAATCCCTGACTAAGGGCTTGTTCACACAACGGAAACGGAAAGAATATACGGTCGTGTGAATAAGCCCTAAGGCATATGGCCAATAATCTTATACTACTCTATTTATTTGCTAATATCCTGCATTTATGAGATCAAAGTATTAAAATACAATTTTAGACTAAGATAATCTTTATTCTGCTGAGAGTCTTTCCAGGAAATCCCATGCTGACAATACTAGCAAATTTCATTTAATCTATCTGCACCAGCACTATATTAATGAAAAGATTTAAGGTTTTCTAAAACACAGAAAAGTAATAAAGCAGGTGAAAAATGAGGATAAACACTGACAATAAAACATTTGAATATTTTTTTTTTTATGCTTGGCTATTTATTATAGACATTGTTATACAAAAATGAACGTAGTTATTAAAACATATCTATAGTTCATAATCTTTCTAGGAGATAACCTAATATCCAACTTGCCCAAATTACAAATATGGAGGGAACATTGTATACAATGTGTGGACCCAACCAAACAGCTTGACGGCTTTCTCGGTCACACAATAGTCCAGGGGTGGCCAACCTTACAGACACAGTGAGCCAAAAAAATAAATAAATGGATGATTACCAGGAGCCACAAGCTATACATTTACACAGTCACCGTATTTTTTGCCCTATAAGATGCACCTAGGTTGTAACAAAGAAAAATAAAAATATATTTTTCACCAGACCTCAGATCAGACTTCTAAATCGGATCCCCAATTTTCATCTGACCTAAAATAAGATCCCCAAACCTCATCAGACCTCCAAATCAGACCCCCAATGCTCGTATCAGACAACACAAATCAGACTCCCAGTGTCAGACCAACCCATTCTCAGATCTGCCCCCCCATGCTCAGACCTGACCAACCTATGCTCACACAAGACTCCCCCATGCTCAGATCAGACCCCCATGCTCAGATCAGACCCCCATGCTCAAATCAGACCCCCATTGCTCAGATTAGGACCCCCCATGCTTAGATCAGACCTCCATTGCTCAGATCAGGACCCCTTCCCCATGCTCAGATCAGAACCTCCCGTGCTTAGATCAGACCCCCATGCTCAGTTCTATAATTAAAAAAAGTGCATGTCTTCACGTACTAAGTTCTCACACTGTGTGTATCAGGACGTAGTGGAGAGTGAGCTAGAGCTTCAAAGTAGAAACGGTGCCCGATCAGGAAAAAATATCTGAGCATGGGGTGGAGAGTGAGCCAGTCCGGACTGCGATTTAAGGACTGCGATTTGTTTCAGAATATACCCTGAAATGTTTTGTTATTTTTAACAATATACATAAAAAATTTTTTTTTTTTTTTTTTTTTTTTTGTTACAGTATTATCAGATCACTTTAATTAACACCTTTGCACATAGCACTTTTGTCTCAATCTATTTATCCTTATATTGATATTGTACACATTATTATAGGGCACTATTAATTTTTACATTTTTTATGTATCGTTTTTTGATACCATGTAAGTCACACGGTTTTTTGACACATTTTTTTGATGCATTTTCACTTTTATTATTGGTGTTTTAGTTTATATTTAACGAGAGATGTCAAGGGTACACGATTATGAATTTTTTATAAAAAGAGAGAAGGGAAAGGGCACGGGGAAGGTGTAAAATCATGAAGGTTTGGGATTTATTTGTAATTATGTCTGAATATCACTGATCATGAAGGTTTAGCATTTAATTGTAATTATGTCTGAATATTACTTGTATATTTATTAAGTAGTATAATTTATATATTTGTATGGGACCATTTATGGGTCGTTTATCGCAGTCCATCAAGATATACATTTGGTCCTTGGATGCATTGATCATTATTACTGTTAATATTATTATTTATTATGATTTGTTATATTTTTCCTCTTCTCTCCCTTCTTTTATATATTCTTATTATTGATGTTATTTAAACTATTATAATTAATTATACTATGCGGGAGTTACTGCAATTAATCATGGAATGCATAATTCCGAGGTCGATTTAAAATGTTGATCGTTTTCCCAGTTTCTATGATTATTTTCTGCGATTTTGTGCGATCCTGGGGGCACGATCAACCGTACTATATTTTTTGCATATATTATTGCATAGACACTCCCCTATCCATATATTAATGAGGTTGTTTGATATTCTTTGAATGGATATCGGAGAGTGTGCGATCATGTGATCAGCCATCGCGGTCACGTGACGGGCAGTGACGCGACTGTGTTCATGCGCTGGCCGGCTTCTTCCGGATGTGCTCGCTATGATCATCATACTGCGCTGACATGCGCAGATGACCGATCAAGACGCGCTGAAGGATGAAGTCGGCCATCATGGCTGGGTTGCGCCGCAGTACCTGATCCCGTCATGTGTCTGCGATTGATCAGTATTAATATCAGCAGGTAACTATTAGCATTATGGGCATCGCTCTGATTGGCTATCCACCTTCCACCCATGGTATATATACCCCGGTTTTTTGCTTTTATCTTCACCTCCTGATGAAGCCTGGACGGTGAAACACGTGTAGGGGTGTTTTCAGTGCAGTGGAGCGGTCGGTGTTTTAGTGCAATATGGGTATGTGTTAGTGTCATTCTTATTAGCACTATGTATATGCATTGTCATTGCATTTTATATGTTATACCTTTCAGTGTAGGGATCCATTTACCTGGGCCTACTTCCTAGCTATATGGACTGGCAGTGGGTTCAGATAATGTGATAGGGAATATACATGTACTAGCCATTTTTGGGGGGATACAGTCCTGTATATGTCATATTTTACCTTTGTATCCTTTACCTGATATTCTTTTTTTTTGGCCTATGTGTATTTTTGCATGCATTTGTCCCCTGGGAGATGTATATATATGTACACCTTTCCTGTTTTGAGTCCTAGTTGGATCTCAAGGACCTATACTGGTTGTATATTGCCCTACATCATTGCTCTACTGTTATTTCTCATTTGTATCAGGGTGTCCTATGTTCCATTCTGCCTTTCTCTATAGATCCTATAACTATTTTTTATATATTTAATCAAATTGTGATATAATAAAATTTGATATTTTTTTCATGAGACATGGGAGTTTGTTTTGTGTTTTGACCAGCCAGACTGCTTCCCAGCTCCACAGCAAGAGCCGCACTTGAAGAAGCAAAGAGCCACATGTGGCTCAAGAGCCACAGGTTGGCCACACCTGCAATAGTCCAATACAAGATTAAAGGCATTGTCCAGCCAGATACAAAGTTGTGTCATTGCATTTGAAATTGATTACACTTACAATGTTCATTACAATAGGTAATCTGATGTCCTGCTAACAGTGTCGGCCCCAGGTTGGATCCAGCACAGAACAGGAGCTTCCCCCTCTCTGTGTTGGCCCATTGTGGTGGTTATTTACTAACAGAAATACGTCTATGTTAGGCATATTTCTGGCACAGATTACGGCGCAAAGGTTCTTTGCACCTCAATCTGTGACTTTTCCCTGCTCACGCTAGGTCTAAAAAGGTGGGCATGGGCGGTAAGAGGGGACGGGCCAGCAGCCCCATCTCATTCATCATTTTTTACGCTTGTTTTAGGCATAGAAAATGGTCTAAATCTACGCCAGCAAGGAAGCTGTTGTAGATTTAGAAGCAGCAGTGGATCTGCCAAAGTAATGTAGAGGCCGCCTTACTAAGAAAGCATCTAAAACACTGGTCTTAATAACCGATCCCCTATGTGTTTAAACAGGGCTGGCAAAATAGCTATCCCCCACTCTTTGTCTCCCCATAAGCCGCAATAGGGAAGGGGTCTGGTTTAGCTATAGTACTAAGCCACCAAACCAACCCCCTTCAAGTATGTCAGTAGTCATCTGCCTATACAGAGGAGGAAGCTTCCTTTCTGTGTCAGAACTGTCCAGCGGTACGACTGGCACTATTAGCAGGACATTTGGACAGCTATAATACTTTACAGTAATTGGTGACAACCTCTGTAACACCTCTTATGTGGTCTACACAAATGATCATGTTGACTCTTATGTATACAGTAGGCGAGACTACTTGAGAAATCTGTGACACAATACAAATACCCTATTTTCCGGTGTATAAGAAGACTAGGCATATAAGACGACCCCCTACTTTTCCTGTTAAAATATGGGGTTTGGGCTATACTTGCCGTATAAGACTACCCCTCTTCCAACGCACAACAAATAAAAATTGGGTGGGTCAGCTCTCCCTGCCTGCCCAGCCCTCCCCGTCGGGGGATGCAGCTGGTGGCTCAGCTAGAGGATGCCTGTTTGTCCCTGAAGCTGGAGAAGGACAACTTCTCCAGTCTGGCTCGGAAGTAAAGAGGATCTTTTACTGGTCCAACGATTGTTAGATAATGATATATATGTGTACAGAGGCGTCCAGGGATCTTCCTGCACTTACTATTATCCCTGGGCGCCGCTCTACACATACCAGTACATGTCATTATCTAACAATTGTTGGACCAGTGAAAGGTACTCTTAAGTTTCAGCACGCCGTATACCGGCTTATAAGACAACACCTGGCGTATAAGTCGACCCCCGACTTTTGAGAAGATTTTCATGTGTTAAAAAGTAGTCTTATACGCCAGAGAATACAGTGATCTACCTGCACCAAGCAGCTGGAATTTCTAGTTCCACAGCAATTTTAGGGTATGGCCAGACAGTCGGCTTTCTGCACGGTTTTTGAAAGCCAAAATCGGCAGTGGATCATAAAAGGAGAGAAAGTGTTATGTAGAGATAGAACTTCTCAGCTTTTTTTAATTCACTTTTCTAATTGGCTTCCAAAACTGCATGCAGAAACCTGACTATGTGGCCATCCCCTTTATTCATGTGTGACATTCTCCCAATCAAGTGCAATTCCTGATCTCAGATCACATTCCACGGTCTACATTAATAAAATGTCATTTACTCTCACTAATGGAGGTGGGTTCACCAAAAACAATTTCAATGTATTCTTATTTGTGGTAAGAATTAGGCTTTGTTCACATCTGCCATTTATAATAGACTGCATGACGCTCTGCCAGCTTCGTCACACTTTCTGCGACTCATGGTGCATGATATATTTATCCTATCAAATCTTATGGAATTTGCAATGGCGGCTCTACATGGAGCCTCTGACACAGATGAGAAGAAGCCTTAGCAAGTATAGCACATATAATACATGCGATTATTCATGCTTTCGATGTACTATAGGAAAAAATCAGAAAGCCTTGTTCTATATGTGCGTGTACGATGAAAGATATTATATCTGGAAGCTTGTCCTTGTATTCATGCCACAAATAGTGGTGTCATTGGAATTTGAATAAAGGATGATTTCACACCGTTCCTGTGGATTTGATCACTGATTGGTGAGACTGAAACGCGCTGTACTGTATCTGGTATAGTGTTATAGGTGGTAAATTAAGCAGTTTATACAGTAGTGCTAATTACATGAGTAATTTAGATTTTTTTTTTTAAATACTAAAGGATAATGTAAGTAATCCCAAAACATCTCCCATGCAGAGGAATGGAAAAGTAAAGTGTTCTACAGCATACTCACATGACGCGTGCAATAAAATATAATTACTATGTCTGAAAAGTCCCTTGTCAGTAAATTGGCACAAGTGTGCTCTAAATTTGCCGTGTTCATGAAGATAATGACACATGTACATTATACATCATATCACAGCTGCAAATACATAAGGAAAGCATGTCACAATATATCTACACAGTCTTCCTGCTAGAAAACACGATTACCTAAGACTGCATCTTGTGACATCCAGGCGAGGAAGAATATAATGATTTAGTTGTTTCCATTGTATGTTTTAAATTTACAGAGGAGACTAGGAATGGAGGGGTGTAGGCTTTGAGGTGGCTGATGGCCTGAGTACCCTTTTGGTGCCCCCCATATGATATATTGTCTTACAGGATACGAATTGCTATACCATTTGGCGTCAAATTATCAGCATCATTTAGCATGTCAATTAAAAAAATTGTCATATATTGGCTACTAAAAAATAGTATACTGTACAATGCCTAAGCAGCAATGTCTTAAGTAAATACCACCACATGGTTCTCAAATAATGCCTACATACAGTGACCATATAGTAGCTCCAAAACTAATAGCAGTGCTATATATGTACAACAGGATATAGTCAGCTCAGTTAATGTTATTAATATAAAACTTTACTGTAAGGGCTCTGTTCATGTCCCATATTTCACGTTTGGCACATACTGTATTTTGTGACTACTTTACGATATGTCAATGTACCCTTAGATTTCAATAGCCAAATGTATTCATACCTACACTCATTGACAATACAAAATGCACCAAAAATGAGTTGTTGGAATTGAATGAAACTTTCTATGTGTGAATGTAATGATGATATATGTAAGTGATTACAATATTAGAGTGAAAGGATAAGTTTATTGGGTAAAACTGTACAATTGAAAGGAGGCTCTAGTACCCTGTTAGGCCACCTCTAGACTGGATACGGTTAGACATGGAGGCATGCAGGTTCGTATGGTATCCTGCAGCACATTTGCCCACATATGTTGTAGCTGGGCTGGAAAATCCTGCACACTCATACGTAGCCGAAGCTGGAGTCCCAGCTGGTCCCATAAAGTCTTGATTAGTAATAAATCTGGTGACCAGCCAGGCCAAAGAGGTATTGTAATCTGGCGGAAACATTCCTGAAAAACTTTCTGTGTGTGGGCGACCATTATCATGCTGAAAAAATGCGAGGTGTGACTGACTGTTGTATGTGATGGCTCCCCAGATAATCACACCAGCAGTTGGGGCAGTGTGTCGCTCCAAAGGTAGTATTGAAGAGCTCACCATGAGGCCACCATGCTCGAATCCAACCATTGTGAGATCTTAAACAGAACCACGATTAATTGCTTAAAATGATACAGTTCTCATCCATAGTGGTCCAGGTTTCTTATTTAGGACACCGCCACAAATAAAGGCAATGATGACTGGCTGTCAAATGCAGAACACGCAGTAGGTGCCATGATACCAAATTTCCTTCTGTTAAATGCCTGGAAATCGTCCCGGTAGAGACAGGGGGATGTAATAAAAGTGCAACCTCTGTCTGGATGGTGGACAACAAAATTGTGGGAGCTGCCTGTGCTTGTCAGCAGATCAAACAATACTCTCTACTGGTGGTCTTGGCCGTTCAGACCCTATTCACCTCGTGCACACCTTTTTGTAACCACTGCTTCCAACACCTCCTAACAGCTGTGTCAGAACGGTCTATATGGTGGGCAATTCATTGAAATGCCCATCCTGCTTGCACCCCTTCTGAAATGTCTTCTAGTGCATTGTAGAGGCATAACAGTCAATGATCTTGCACTACCCAAAAGTAGCCTCTGGGAGCCTTTTTATTATATGGGAGCGGGGGAAGAACTTGTAAACCCTCCAGTGTCTGTCAGAAACCACCTGTAATCAGTTTTTCAGCAATCCGACATTTCTATTTGGTTGAGTTATTTTTTCGTTAGAGTGTATTCCTCTATATATGAATTTTACCTTTTTTTAACTGTATCTAAAAACATAGTGAATTATGCTTTTCAAGTAAGGGAACCCTCATAAAAAAAATACTCATTTTTACAAAGGGAGTGAACGGCAGATGCAAAAGTAGGGCAAAATGTAAATGTGCATAGCAAGCGTTGCATGACTTCTGATGACGCAGCTCTTGATTTTATCTACATATTCACAATCAGAGAAAATAAGGCACACAAGAAAGCCTCCTTCTACAGTATGTCACACCAGATCCTCACAGTCATCTGCGAGCCGCAGAGCAAATAGTTACGCAAGTCAGCCACATATAACCTCACATGTGCCTTCACCGAGTTTATTTTGCTGGAATAAACTGCAATATGTTTATCTTACTTTACATATTTTTGCTGCCCAGTAAGTAGTTTAGTTCATAGCTGCCAAAACCATAATGGAACAAATTACCTTTCTTGGGGGCAAATCTGTCAACTACATTAGCACAACAAAACAATTGTATCAGCAGGTAACAGACACATTTCTAGTATGAGTCACCTTCCTGAGGAAACTGCTTAGAGATAAGAGAATGCAAGAGCTTTAGATACTTAACACCAGTATCACTTCTTGTCGTTTGCTGGCCAGAGCCTCACACATCATTATTTTTTAGCTGAATTACAATACCCATATAAGAATAAAACAAAAACATGATATATATACACAGGTCTGACATAAAGTTTGCAAACTCATCACGGTAAAAGTACTACATACCTCATTGCTGAATTTTACTTTGGTTATCTTCAAAGTAGTCCCCTTGGGAATCTATGTGCTGCGAGCCCTGGAGGAGCCAGTGCAGAGGATGGGAGTAGCACTGGTCCTGGTGAAGTGCTGTATTACGGTGCACTCCCTCAGGCCATTGCTCCCTAGAGATCAGTGCAGTGGAAATGCAGTATTGAAGAATGAGGCCAGAATTAAATGTACAAAAGTCTCTTTTATTAAGTGCAATGTAGAACTTTAAATACAGTCAATGGCAGCTAATTGTAAGTGCAATAGTTTGGCAGTGGCACCTGTAAGGAATATGGAAGCAGATTGGACGGCTGCAGTATAGCACTTGGATTCTACTGACCTACTAGTAGTCTGGGTGATGGGTGTCTTACAATAGTGTATTTAATGCAGATTGTAGCTGCTCACTCTGCTGTCTGTCATCTCAAGAATTCACTTGAGGCTGTATATTTTTGATAACTCTGGAGAACCTCTGTTAGGAGCAGGAGCTCTGTAGTGTGCTTCCTTGCCACTTACTGTCTTCACAGGAACTCCCTTCTCCTGGCAGACAGTAGGACCAGGCCACTCCTAACAAGAGGGGAGGAACAGCCTGGTTAGTCCTGTTCCTTGCCAACCATTTGCCATCCATTTCCTACTCATAGTAATGGCCATATACCACATAAAATACATAAAAGTGCATAACAATATAAAACATAACTATATATATTTGTAATACCCCCAGGTCTGAGGTACTGCATATGCACTGGTGCCAGTGCCTTGTCCACACTTCAAAGCAATTTGAACTGGTTTTGTGGGATGGCCTTCAGCGCTGCTTTCGTATTACCTTTAATGGCATCAAAAATCCTTCCTTTCAATATATCTCTTATATTTGGAAACAGAAAAAAGTAATTGGGGCCAAATCCGGTGTATAGGCAACACAATTATTTTCTTTTTTAGCTAAAAACTGACAAACAGACAATGCAGGGTGAGCAGGTGCGTGTCACGGACGTACCGAGGCATACGGACGTCCCAGCGACAGTGAGTGGCAGGAGATCTGTGAGACTGATCTGACAGGTTTTCCTTGTGGATCAATAGGTGTCTGTGTTGTTTCTGGTAATGGCCACACCCCTTGCCTCCAGGTGTTGCTTAAGTGGTCATTTAACCTTCCTTATTTATAGTTGCTTCCCCCACTATGCTGTGCGGTTTATAGCTTCTGTGCCTGTGGATTGTTTGTGGTTGGATCTTAGCTGAGTTCCTGGTGCTTCCATAGCCTATATACTGGAGTGCTGGAATCTTTCTTTTTCTGCTACTTCCAAGGATCTCCTGGATCCATCCGTGCACCCTGGGAGAAGGACATTCATGTGCAGGTGAGCTGGACAACCACACTTCTTCTTGCTTCCATAGCCTCTTTGAAGTCAAGTCTTTCCTTTCCCTTTTGTATTTTGTTTGGGTTCTGTCTGTTGCATTTCCCTATTGTCTGTATTAGGCCTGAAGTAGACGACTGTTCGTCCTTCCTTTTGGAGGAACATGTAGTCTCCTCCCTGCCATTAGTACCAGGGTCCTGTAGAACTAGGTAGGACTCTAGGTATTCCTGCGTATGAACTCACCTACCTTTGGGGTCTGTTCATACTGGTAGTCAGTACGGATTTTGGTTAGGGTTTTCACTAGGAGGTGTACATCTTTCTTTACTAGTTTTCAGGCCTGATTCCCTGTTTCCCCCTTCCCTCCTATGTTTGGTATGGTGTTTTCCTCCCACACCAAAGCGTGACAGTGTGTTGTCATGGTGCAAGAGCCATGAAAACGTGGGTTGTTTTCATCATACTTTTTCATGGAACCTTTTTTTAGCACTTTCAAAAAGTAAACTTGGTTGACTGCTTGTCCAGCTGGTAAAAATTCATAGTGAACAATCCCTCTAATGTCAGAAAGTTACCAACATTGTTTTGATTTTTGATTTGGACTGGTGGACATTTTGTGGTCAGGGAGAATTGGCAGTCTTCCATTGGGCACTTGTTTCGCCGCGTTGGGCCGCGTTGTTTCAGGGTCGTATTAATAGATCCATCTTTTAATACCTGTGATGACTGAGACCAAAACGTCATCTTGCCTCTTCAAAAAAGTTCTTGGCAAATTTCAACTCCTTGCTTGTGTTCATTGCTGAGCATCTTGAGGACCGTTTTTGCAAGCTTTCCTCATGCCAAGATTTTCAGTTAATATTTTCCTTACTGCTGATGCTCACTTGGTCTGCCATGCGTCTAACAGTCAGCCAAAGATTTTCACGCACAATTTCACTAACTTTTGCTATATTTTCATAAGTTCTTGCAAGAGAGGATTAGAGCATTTACAGCCCTATTAAAGGTAAATTATGAAATTATGGTTTCCCAAAAAACACTTTCTTCATTCCTTTTGCCGCACCTCCTATAGTAAAAAAAGCCTACCAGTAGAATATGTTTGAGTCAGTCACCAAAATCAGAGCTCAGGCATCAAAGATGTGTGTATTACAAACTATGAGCACTTTACTTTTACAACCCCGATCATTGCAGCACACAAAGGCATGACAATCTAGAGCCCCAATGCAAAATTTGTAACAGGGCTACCTACGTACCATGTGCTATTTGTAACTGGCGGGGGGGGGGGTAGGGGAGGGGGCAGTTCATCCCCCTTAAGCACCAAGGCCAAGACTACCACCACACGTTTTAACCCCTCATTTCTGCAGCAGAATTTTTGACTTTAGCTAGTTTAGCTGATCAGAGTATACTGCATTCCTCTGTAATCCCTGAGAACACAATGTATACATAGAGTATGTTCACAGTCCAGGGTGAAGACATGTTAAGGTTGTCTTTACTTTTATTATATGGATTCTTCCAGGTGTGTTTATTCAGCATATCTATAAGTGCTGTCACTAAAACGTTGATCTACATATATTGTGGAAATTCCATTTTATTTAACAAACACTGATCTAAAGTGTATATATGTATTCAAAGATTTGGTTGCACCAAAGAAGAACGTTGGTGCTGTGTTTAGGGATCCTACCCCAATATGCGCAATAGATAGAAACACAGCACAAGCTTAAATTCTTGATTGCTTAGTGAAGTTTTATTCCAACAGTGGCAGTACGTGTGTAAACGTTTTCGACCCGTAGGTCTTCTTCAGACACTGTGATAAAATATAATAATCATATTGAAATAATCAAAATCAAAATTACGTGATCATCAATGTCGACAAATGTAATAAAGATAGGCTCAGATACAAGATTCTGGTTTTGCCAGGGTTCCAACATTACACAATCAGGGAAGTTCATATAATAATACATAAAGATTCAAATGAAACTAGTAAAGATGAAGGAATAGAGTCCATGATTTTACAATTAATCAACCGCCAGGTCCATGGTCCGGTTTGAAGGATTAGTCCATTTAGAGATACTTTAAATTTCATAGATCACAGGTAGACTAGGTACTATTATGCAGAGTATGGATTTCAGAGTGTATTGACCAGAAAAGGAGGGCAGCCATGACTATAGAAAAATGCATAAGTATATTCACTGTGAGGAAACATACATATTCTTACCTATGCCAATCGTTGGAGAAAGGACATAAACAGGATAAACTTTTTGTCATAGGGAGGTGCGCATGGTTTGCGCTGATCGAGTAGCATGTCTGCTGCTGTGCGCATCCCCCCTCTTAAGTGTGGGGTTGCGCGGTTGTTTTCGGAGCGGCAGAGGGTTGGTGCCGCACTTCCGGACGCCATGCGTTCCACCGGCCGGAAGTGCGTCAGCCGGTGGAACGCAAGAGACCGGAAGTTGCGTTCCATAGCGCTGTTTGTGTTCCATAGGTATCTTAGATAATAGAAATTAGTCTGGCAAGCATATACAAATGGTGAAGACTTCATTTAAACTTCATTTATCATATAGAGGATTAATTTATACATCCCATTTGTTATTTGTAGCCCAAAAAATATTAAATATGTGGATGATGCAAAAATGGCTATACTGGGGATTCTTAATGGCTTTAAGCTACATTTATCTACTGGAGGTACTTACTACTTCAAGGGATATTATCGATAGGATTTCTATAGAAATGAATCAAGAAGCCTATGAGAAGGAAACAAATATATGTTAGGATGGAACAATATACACTAAAGCGTGGATATTCGGATAATTCACTAAATTAGACATTGGACTTCATAATCTCTGTTCATTCCTTTTGGATGTAATGTATCAAGGGTATAGATCCAAAACGCCTCGCGTAACTTCAATTGCTTAATTCTATCCCCTCCTCTACGTGGTGGTGGTACAGACTCAATAACTTGGAACTGTAATTGTGGAATAGTATGTCTGTGAGCGTGGAAGTGCGCTGGTATGGGTAACAGTAGTTTGTTTCGGCGAATGTTGGATTTGTGTTGACAAATTCTTTCACGGATTTTTTGGGAGGTTTCTCCTACATATGCTAGGCCACATGGACACTTGATAATATAAATGACATAGTCTGAGTCGCATGTAAAAAATTCCTTAATTTTGATTGCCTCTCCTGTTTGGGGATGAGTAATGATTGGGCCTCTTTGAATGTGGGAGCACTGGGAACAATGATAGCATGGAAATGTTCCTTGTTTAGGAGTCTGTAGAAAGAGTTGTTTAGGTATAGTGGTGCTTGGACCAATGTCTGCTCTGATTAAATGGTTTTTTATATTTTTTGGACGGCGGTTACATGGCAAAATTGGGCTATTAAATTCTTTCACATTAGGATAAGCTTTATGGAGGAGGGGCCAGTGGTTGCGTAAAATGTTGAGGATTTTTGTTGGTAGTCGGATGATATGTATGTACAAACGGGATTCTCTCTTTCTTGTCAGGTTTTGGTACAGATGTCTGTCTATTGTGAGAAAGTGGTGTGGTTTTTAGTGTACGTAAAGGATAGCCTCGTTCTTTGAATCTATTCAACATTTCTTCTTGTCTGATTCTCTTTGTTAAGGGGTTGTCGACAATAGTGTCGATTCTTTTCAGTTGTGTGATTTGACTGTCGCTGGTGGATGGAAACTGGAGTAATGTAGGAGATTGTTTCTATCAGTGGATTTGCGGTAAAGATCAGTGGTTAGTTTGCCTGAAGGTTCCTTAGTAACCAATGTGTCCAGAAATGAAATGGAGGAGTAATCAAAGTGGATAGTGAACTGTAGTTCCGGCCAGATGGAATTAAGGTACGTATGAAATGTGAGTAATGAATCTTTTGGGCCCTGCCAGATACAGAAGATATCGTCGATATATCTTTTCCAGATAGTACAATGAGTTTGGTATAGTGGATTAGTGTAGACAAATGTTCCTTCGAAGTCAGCCATAAAGGCGTTTGCATACGGGGGGGCCACATTGGCCCCCATCGCGGTCCCTTGCTTCTGTAAATAGTATGTGTCTTGAAATAGAAAAAAGTTGTTCTGTAGTACCAATTGTAACAGGTCTAGAGAGAGTGAGATTACATCTTCGTGTAAGTTAGTGTTAGCAAGAAGTTTCTTTATTGCCAGGATCCCTTTGTCGTGTTGGATTGATGTATAAAGACTGGCCACATCCCATGTGACCAAAAGGGTATCATGGGATAGTGGACCAATGCAGCGAATGATGTTAAGAAATGAAGTAGTGTCGAGGAGAAACGAATTGGTGAGTTTAATATATGGCGTGAGGATCTTTTCTAGAAAGATGGATAGTGGAGACAGGACGGATTCTGTAGAGGCTACTATTGGGCGGCCGGGGGGGTTCTGTAAGTTTTTGTGAATTTTAGGGAGAATATAAAATACCGGGGTGATGGGATGTGTTTTTGTGAGGTAACTGACTGTATTTTGGTCTATTGTACCTTTAGTGAGATAATGTTGGAGTACTATCTTGATCCGGGTCATGATTGTTGGTGTTGGGTTCTGGTTTAACTTTTCGTATACCGTGTGGTCGTCAAGTTGTCGTTTTATTTCTGAAATATATTGGGTTTTATCCATAATAACAATAGCTCCCCCCTTGTCAGCGGGTTTTATTATAATGTTTTTGGTATTTTTTAAAGAGGTCAGGGCTTGTCTTTCGATATTACTCAAGTTATTGGTATATTTGTAATGTCCCTGTCGGAGATGTTTAAGAAAAGTGTCTATGTCTTTTTGGACCAACCGAATGTATGTCTCCACCGCCGGGTAGGTTTTAGGTGGCATGAAGGTGCTTTTTAGTTCGTAGTCCTAAATCTGTTGCTGAAATTTGTGGTTTGATAGTATCTTTTGTTTGTGGTGGATATTTAGTTTCTGTAAAGTGCGTCTTAAGTCGTATGTTCCTAAAGAAGCGTTGGAGATCTAGATCTATCTGAAAGGTGTTGAGTGTATAAGCAGGACAGAAAGATAAACCCTTTTGCAACAGTAAGAGATCTGCTGGGCTAAGGCAAGTGGAAGAAATGTTGACCACCAGAGAATTTAACACATTTGTATTAGGTTCTACCTGTGATCTCGTCGTCATAGTTGAAGATGGTGGTTGTTGTGCCGTGGTAGTCCGCGGGTTTCGTCGAGTGTCTCTGCGTCTTTGTTGGTTTTGTGATGTGCCTCGGTTGTTGGATTCTCTGCTGGAGTTTGAACGATATGAGTCCACCGAAGATGAACGTCCACTCGGCCGTCTGTTATTGTTCGGTAGATCAGGCCAGTAATATAATTTATTGTTCCTATAGTCTTCTGTGTCTCTAAGGAACTTCTTCTTTTTGGAGGCTTCCATTTCCTTGCGTCTGGTTGATAAAATTGTATTAATCTTGTCCTGGAGGGCTGTGTAGTCATCTTTGTTCATCAGGCCTTGTAGTTGTGTCTCAAGTGCTGAGATTTTATTCCTTAGGTCTGTCATTGCTGATTGTATATAGATGAGGGTAAGAGTCATGATGTCCAGTAGAACACTTGTTTAAGATCTGTTCGAATTTTGAACAGTATTCCGCATTGTCCCGGAAGAATGTAGGACGTGTGCGGATACGTAGACCTCTCGGAATCATTTTGGTTTTAAGGTATTCCGCAAAGGTGATGCTGTGTAGTTCGTAATTCTGTAGCCGCTTCACTTCTCTTTCGAGTTCTCTTGTCTGTAGTTCACTAGCTGGGGTTTGTAGGAATTCACCCGACTGTGTAACCTGGGATAGAACCATAGAGATCTCGTCTTCACAAAAGGAAAGAGTGTTGTCGGCCATTGTAGTTTTCGGTGCGTCCCAATCATTACTCATCCCCAAACAGGAGAGGCAATCAAAATTAAGGAATTTTTTACATGCGACTCAGACTATGTCATTTATATTATCAAGTGTCCATGTGGCCTAGCATATGTAGGAGAAACCTCCCAAAAAATCCGTGAAAGAATTTGTCAACACAAATCCAACATTCGCCGAAACAAACTACTGTTACCCATACCAGCACACTTCCACGCTCACAGACATACTATTCCACAATTACGGTTCCAAGTTATTGAGTCTGTACCACCACCACGTAGAGGAGGGGATAGAATTAAGCAATTGAAGTTACGCGAGGCGTTTTGGATCTATACCCTTGATACATTACATCCAAAAGGAATGAACAGAGATTATGAAGTCCAATGTCTAATTTAGTGAATTATCCGAATATCCACGCTTTAGTGTATATTGTTCCATCCTAACATATATTTGTTTCCTTCTCATAGGCTTCTTGATTCATTTCTATAGAAATCCTATCGATAATATCCCTTGAAGTAGTAAGTACCTCCAGTAGATAAATGTAGCTTAAAGCCATTAAGAATCCCCAGTATAGCCATTTTTGCATCATCCACATATTTAATATTTTTTGGGCTACAAATAACAAATGGGATGTATAAATTAATCCTCTATATGATAAATGAAGTTTAAATGAAGTCTTCACCATTTGTATATGCTTGCCAGACTAATTTCTATTATCTAAGATACCTATGGAACGCAAACAGCGCTATGGAACGCAACTTCCGGTCTCTTGCGTTCCACCGGCTGACGCACTTCCGGCCGGTGGAACACATGGCGTCCGGAAGTGCGGCACCAACCCTCTGCCGCTCCGAAAACAACTGCGCAACCCCACACTTAAGAGGGGGGATGCGCACAGCAGCAGACATGCTACTCGATCAGCGCAAACCATGCGCACCTCCCTATGACAAAAAGTTTATCCTGTTTATGTCCTTTCTCCAACGATTGGCATAGGTAAGAATATGTATGTTTCCTCACAGTGAATATACTTATGCATTTTTCTATAGTCATGGCTGCCCTCCTTTTCTGGTCAATACACTCTGAAATCCATACTCTGCATAATAGTACCTGGTCTACCTGTGATCTATGAAATTTAAAGTATCTCTAAATGGACTAATCCTTCAAACCGGACCATGGACCTGGCGGTTGATTAATTGTAAAATCATGGACTCTATTCCTTCATCTTTACTAGTTTCATTTGAATCTTTATGTATTATTATATGAACTTCCCTGATTGTATAATGTTGGAACCCTGGCAAAACCAGAATCTTGTATCTGAGCCTATCTTTATTACATTTGTCGACATTGATGATCACGTAATTTTGATTTTGATTATTTCAATATGATTATTATATTTTATCACAGTGTCTGAAGAAGACCTACGGGTCGAAAACGTTTACACACGTACTGCCACTGTTGGAATAAAACTTCACTAAGCAATCAAGAATTTAAGCTTGTGCTGTGTTTCTATCTATTGCTAAAGTGTATATATGTTCATCCGTGCATAGGGAGAAGCGGTGGTGCGGGGACCAGGAGCGGCACAGGGAGCGGGGAGCCAGGTAAGTATATTCAATGTGGGGGGCCCGGCATATTGGGGGACATTTTTATACTCTCAGATAATCCCTTTAAATACAGTGGATTCATAAGAGATCTCTAACATAGTTCTGAATCTGTTGCTAATCCTCTACTTGTGTTCATCTTAGGCCTCATGCACACGGCCGTTGTTCGGGTCCGCGTCCGAGCCGCATATTTCGCGGCTCGGCCGCGGACCCATTCACTTCAATGGGGCCTCAAAAGATGCGGACAGCACTCCATGTGCTGTCCGCATCCGTTGCTCCGTTCCGTGCCCCCGCAAAAAAAATAGAGCAAGTCCTATTCCTGTCCGTTATGCGGACAAGAATAGGCATCTCTATAATGGGCAAATTGCGGAACGGAACACGGAGAAGCTTCCGGGTTTTGCAGATCCGCGGTTTGCGGACCGCAAAACACCAATGGCCGTGTGCATGAGGCCTTAGGCTGGTTTCACACCGCCAACAACCTGCTCCAGCATAGAACGCTGGGAATAGAACTGACTAAAACAGCTGCATGCAGCGGTATTTGTCCAGCCGATTCTCTGCATATTTACCTTATCGCGTCCGGACCCCCATCGGAACACATTTTAGTTAATGGGGCCAGACAGCATTCTGGTAGCGTCCAGCAATGCCGGATCCAGCAGGCTGCTCCTGACCAAAACAGCCTGCTGGATGATCGGCAAACGCAAATGTGAAACAAGCCTTAGAAGCAGGCCTGCACATGACAGAACTATTAGTCAACAGTTTAGTAGTGAAGGTACTGTAAACCTAAGACCCTCCCTAGGTGAAGTCTTGGACATGCTCAGCAGACTTCCGAACGACAATAATTTGTATGTATAATTTCAGTATACTAAACCTGGCAGTTCTCCTGAAATGTCTGTTTTAGCATATATTTGTTAACAATTCTGGAGTATCTTTTCTTAGAACTCTGCATTGCGCTGTCCTTCTGTTATTCCTCCTGTAAATGTATAAACAAACTGACGTGGGCATTACCTCTCTCCTTGTCAATAGGCTGTGTCAGTACTGACTAAACAGTGTTAAAATGTACAGTTGCAAGAAAAAGTATGTGAACTCTATGGATTTCTGCACAAATTGGTCATAAAATGTGATCTGATCTTCATCTAAGTCACAACAATAGACAATCACAGTCTGCTTAAACTAATAACACACAAAGAATGAAATGTTACCATGTTTTTATTGAACACACCATGTAAACATTCACAGTGAAGGTGGAAAAAGTATGTGAACCCTTGGATTCAATAACTGGTTGAACCTCCTTTGGCAGCAATAACTTCAACCAAACGTTTCCTGTAGTTGCAGATCAGACGTGCACAACGGTCAGGAGTAATTCTTGACCATTCCTCTTTACAGAACTGTTTCAGTTCAGCAATATTCTTGGGATGTCTGGTGTGAATCGCTTTCTTGAGGTCATGCCACAGCATCTCAATCGGGTTGAGGTCAGGACTCTGACTGGGCCACTCCAGAAGGCGTATTTTCTTCTGTTTAAGCTATTCTATTGTTAATTTACTTCTATGCTTTGGGTCGTTGTCCTGTTGCAACACCCATCGTCTGTTGAGCTTCAGCTGGTGGACAGATGGCCTTAAGTTCTCCTGCAAAATGTCTTGATAAACTTGGGAATTCATTTTTCTTTCGATGATAGCAATCCGTCCAGGCCCTGATGCAGCAAAGCAGCCCCAAACCATGATGGCCCCAACACCATGTTGGTGTGCTGTGCCTCTTTTTCTCCACACATAGTGTTGTGTGTTTCTTCCAAACAACTCAACTTTGGTTTCATCTGTCCACAGAATATTTTGCCAGTACTGCTGTGGAACATCCAGGTGCTCTTGTGCAAACTGTAAACGTGCAGCAATGTTTTTTTTTGGACAGCAGTGGCTTGGCTTCCTCTGTGGTATCCTCCCATGAAATCCATTCTTGTTTAGTGTTTTACATATCATAGATTTGCTAACAGGGATGTTAGCATATGCCAGAGACTTTTGTAAGTCTTTAGCTGACACTCTAGAAATCTTCTTCACCTCATTGAGTAGTCTGCGCTGTGCTCTTGCAGTCATCTTTACAGGATGGCCACTCCTAGGGAGAGTAGCATCAATGCTGAACTTTATCCATTTATAGACAATTTGTCTTACCGTGGACTGATGAAAAGCAAGGCTTTTGGAGATACTTTTATAACCCTTTCCAGCTTTATACAATTCTTAATCGTAGGTCTTTTGAGAGCTCTTTTGTGCGAGGCATCATTCACATCAGGCAATGCTTCTTGGGAAAAGCAAACCCAGAACTGGTGTATGTTTTTTATAGGGCAGGGCAGCTGTAACCAACACCTCCAATCTCATCTCATTGATTGGACTCCAGTTGGCTGACACCTCACTCCAATTAGCTCTTGGAGATCTCATCAGTCTAGGGGTTCACATACTTTTTACACCTACACTGTGAATGTTTACATGGTGTGTTCAATAAAAACATGGTAACATTTAATTCTTTGTGTGTTATTAGTTTAAGAAGACTGTGATTGTCTATTGTTGTGATCAGATCACATTTTATGACCAATTTGTGCAGAAATCCATATCATTCCAAAGGGTTCACATACTTTTTCGTGCAACTGTATAGACACCCAATCAATAAGGATAATAGTTACATTTATTCATACATTTCCAGGAGAAATAAAAAAGGATTGGTACAATGCAGCATTCAAAAAAAAAAATATACTACAGAATTAATATTTTAATATATACCGTATATATTTTTTTCTTTTTGAAGAATGCAAAAATGTACTACAGTAACTAGGTAGATATGTCAGGAGAACTGACAGGTCCACTTGACCTATGGTGAGGCTGAAGTTTCCGGGCCATGTCCACTCATGGCAGATAATTACCGTACTGTTTTGAGGTAAACTCTGGCAGGTCATCACTATCACATCAGGGTTGGGAACAAACTACTGGCACCTTCACTGATTATCTGCTGCATCCCACTAAGTATATGGCATCAATATGCCTGTCTCAGAAAATTCCTTTAAGTTTCAAAATATATTTTAATTGAGGCTCCAGCTTTTAAAATAACAAACTAGGAAAACCCTATAATCAGGTTTCTACCAGTCAGTATATGATGACATGTACATGTGAGTTGTTGGTTTAAAAAGTATAGAGGCCATTAAAGCATTCCTACTACTATCATTGCTCAATCATTGCCATCACTAAAATCATAAGGTAGAAATTTTACAACAAAGATCAACATGGATGATGCTGAGAGTTATGATTCTTTTCAGCGCTGGTCTCCTGGGACAAAGAAGCCATGGATATGAAAACATTCAGCTGTTACCATAGAGAAAAATCCTACGTACAATGGTACAGAATAAACGTATGGTACAAAGTCATTGTGCCCTGTGTCCTGTAATGGCATCAATGACTGGAGGGTCTGTACACGTATAGCAATGACCAGTGCGGCTATGATGTTACGTGGTGGCAAAGAAAACATTAAACTACGCGCTGCTTTACACTTTGTAATGCCATCAGCCGTCAATACTAAAATGCAGCAGTCAGAATAGATTCATGATTTGAATTGTTAAATCTCCTAGGAATAAAATTAAGAAGGCTATTCTCAACATAGCAGCGGTCAGGGGTGCTGCTGTTTTGGAAAAAAAAAAAGCTGCCCCTTCACTGAAGTCATTAATGGAGATCCCCAATATTTGTCAGTTCCAATGACACATTTTCAATAGTATCTACCGTATGCCAACAACTGGCTTTAACAATCTTCAATCACCACTAATATGTAATAATACCACATATCTGCAGCTTATACAGGTGTACGCCTGTTTTGCTAAATAGCTGACAATAAAGCACTGACAATCCTGGAGGCCACTGTTAGTCCTCTGACTACCTTGTACACTCTTGGTACCTAGCCACCTAGCCCTCTCTAACCATTTAGATGCTGTGGTCAACATTGCCTACAGCCTCTAAGGGGTTAAACTACAGAGATTGGAGTTATCTCCTATCCTGGTCATTACAGTGGAGTGTCAGCTGTGTAACACAGACAGTACCTGCAAGAGATGGGAAAGGGTAAAATAATATCCATGTGTTAGGTAGAGATGTCCCGAACTATTCGCCGGCGAACATCACATGTTCGCGTTCGCCATGGCGGACGAACATATGTGATGTTCGATTCGCCCCCTATACTTTATCATTGAGCAAACTTTGACCTTGTACCTCACAGTCAGCAGACACATTCCAGCCAATCAGCATACCCTCCCTCCCAGACCCTCCCACCTTCTATGAAAAAGCAAGGACAGCCTCCATCTTAGATTTATTCTGAAGCTGCAGTGTTAGTTAGAGCTGGGACACTGCTGCTGAATTAATAGGGAAAGCGTTAGCTAGGCCAGTGTTCTGTGTCCACTCCAGTCCTCAAACACTCATCAGCCTCTTTCACACGAGTGTGTCCGGATTAGGCCCCATTCACACATCCGTAGTGTGTTGCGGATCCGCAACACACCATGCCGGCACTCCCCATAGAGATGCCTATTCTTGTCCGCAGGCTGCGGACAAGAATAGGACATGCTCTATCTTTTGCAGAGCCGCGGCCCCGAACTTTCGGGTTTTGGCCCCGAAACATCTAGCCGCAAATGCGTAAGCGGAGAGCACATAGTGTGCTCGCCGCATCATGTCCGGCCCTATTCCACAATTCCAGAATTGCGGAATTGATGCGGACAAAAATTGCAGATGTGTGAATGGGGCCTTAGGACCGGTGCGATTTCACAGGCAAAGCCAATCAGTTTTGCCCGCGATTGCATTCAGTTGTTCAGTTTTTTCCGTGCGGGTGCAATGCGTTTTGATGCGTTTTTCACACGCGTGATAAAAAACTGAAGGTTTACAAACAACATCTCCCAGCAACCATCAGTGAAAAACGCAACGCACCCGCACTTGCTTGCAGATGCAATGCGTTTTTTATGCAGCCCCATTCACTTCTATGGGGCTAGGGCTGTTTGAAAAACGCAGAATATAGAACATGCTGCGATTTTCACGCAACGCAAAAGTGATGAGTGAAAAAAAAACGCTCATGTACACAGACCCATTGAAATGAATGGGTCAGGATTCAGTACGGATGCTATGCATTCACGTCACGCATTGCACCCGCGCGGAAAACTCGCTCATGTGAAAGGGGCCATCTGCTGTAAGGACAGCCTCCTGACAGCACCCCAAAAAGCCCTTTTTAGGGCTGGTACATCAGTCTGCTTTTATTTTATTTTTTTATATATATATATATATATATTGCAGTTGCCTGCCCGTGTGTTAGAGGCTGCAGGCCCACAGACTGTACTGTGTGCACACCACTTATATAGGGTGGCACAGTACCTTGCAGATAAAAAAGTAATTACATTTTTACCCTTTAATATAATTGCAGTTGCCTGCCAGTGTGTGTCAGGCCCACAGATTGTACTGTGCCCACTGCCCACCACTCATATAGGGTGTCACAGTACATTGCACGGCGCACGCGCAGTGACCTAAAATTCAAACGAAGCGGACCGAGGATGGGTCTTTTTCCATCTCCCGATTCCAAAAATCGGCTTTCACTACACGGCCCTGGCCCTGATAAGGGACAAAACAGAGATTAAACTGATAGGAATAGTATTTAGTTAACACTAGTTGCATTGGTGGCAAATTCTATTGCAAGTGCCCAAAATTAGAAGGAAGCGGACAGAGCATGCTTTTTTCTCTAGCTCCCCATGCAAGAATTCAATTCAATACACGTCCCCTGATAGGGGACTTAACAAAGATTAAAATGGTAAGAATAGTAGTTCACACTATTTGTATTAGTGCCACAGTACATTGCGCGGCGCACGCGCAGTGCCCCTAGTTGGAAGTAAGAGGACCGACTAATCATCTTTTTCCATCTCCCGGTTCCTAAAATCTATTCGATACACGTCCCCTGATGGGGGACGTAACAGGGATTAGACTGATAAGAATAGTACTACTTAACACACCACTCATATAGAGTGGCACAGTACATTGCACGGCGCAAGATTACAATTATGAGTTACATCTACATCTTATAGAATCAAACAATTGACAATAGGTGATTGTGACAATTCATCTCCAGTAAACTGATGGTACTGGGTAAAAGTTGGGGAGAGCAGTACAAATATTCCTTTTTTGGAGATTGTCTCATTCAGCAGGACCTGAGATGACGTCACCGCGCTCTCCATGTGGTGAGCGCGGTGACGTTATTGCAGGTCCTACTGAATGAAGATAGAAGGATCTTCTATCTTCATTCAGCAGAACCTGCGATGACATAACCTCGCTCACCACGTGGTGACGTCATCGCAGGTCCTTTTGCAGATACTGAAGCAAGAAGAGGACACCAGCTGTGCGATCAAGTGAATGAGGTGAGTTTTTTTATTATTTTTAACCCCTTAATGGCCATTTTATTTAGAATTCTATCTTAAGAACTCTATTATTTTCAGTTATAAACATGTTATAACGGAAAATAATAAAGCGAAGTTCGGGTCCCCATTGACTTTAATGGGGTCCGGGTTCGGTGTTTGGGTCATGTTCAGTTACCGAACTTTTACCTGAAGTTCGGCCGAACCCGGCAAACACGAACTTCACCGGGTTCGCTCACCCTACTCTCCACCCACTAGCTCTGAAAAACTTGAGAATTATAGACTGCTAAAAATACAGGTTACAATCTCATAATGGTCACAAATAGTGTTACTCTTCATGTGCACCCACAAGGCAGCTTATTCTGAAAAATGACCTGAAACAACAGTTGCATTTTAAGCAGATCATAAAGAGTTAGTGAATGTTGTAGAAAATGTATATTTATACTAGATTAGTTGGATATATTTGCAGCTTCTAGTAAGATGTCTCTCAGAATAGAAGTGGGAAGAGGACTGGATTACAATTATCAGCCTTTAATGTTGCATTCCAATGCCTTGATACAACCGCTACGTCGGCTCACTTGGATAAAGGCATTGATGTGGATTGACAGATACATCTTACACAGCTATGTATTTCTAAAATATACAAGTGTTATATATTTGACTTTACTTGCAGCCTTTATGCATCTAGTACTGTTACACTGCCATTATCCATTTGACTTAAAAGGCCATATGGCAGGTAGTTGTCCTGCTGGAACAACTGACCGTTAGGGCGCATTCACACGACCATAGCAATTGCAGACACGAATAGGACATTCTCTATCTTTTTTGCAGGGCCGCGGAACGGAACTATGGATGCGGACAGCACTCGGTGTGCTGTCCGCATCTTTTGCGGTCCCATTGTAATGAATGGGTCCACACCTGTTCCGACAAATGTATCTACAAAAAATTTGCTCCACTCCTGGTATAAATATCCCAAATCTTTATTTAAGCCTTTAGTGCTGACATGTTGGTCTTAGTCAGGTTGAAAACATGAAATAAAGTTTTTGAATTTTTTGTGGATAAGATCTTTTAATCATGATGACATACTTTATTTGAAGGGGTTGTCTGAGATAATTAAAAGTCTTAAATAAGCCCTAAAAGGGCTTTAAAATAAACATGCTATGGTCACCCCTTTCTATACCGTCGCTCTCTACAACCAGATCAAACACTTAAATAAGCTATTAAAGGTGTCCAGGATTATTAAAAATCTTAGCCAAGCCCTAAAATTGTTTAAAATAGCTCTAGCTCTTTTCCTTATGTCACTGGTGCAGTGACCTAGTAAATCTCTGCTAAAAGGGTTAACATTGTGGATCACTGCTGAAAGGGTTAAAGGGGTTGTCTGCTTTTTTTTTTATATTGATGACCTATCCTCAGGAAAGGTCATCAATATCAGATCGGCAAGGGGCCAACTCCTGGCACACCCGTCGATCACCTGTTTGAAGAGAAAGCAGCGCTGCTTTCTCTTCATTGTTTACCTGCTCGCCATCGCAACTGCAGCAGTGAGCAGGTGCAATTACAACTAAACCGTCACATTAATTTCAATGGGACGGCTACTTCATATTAAAGTCATAAGAGTGATGCTTTATCTTCAAACAGCTGATCATCTGATCTGCAGTATGAAACCCAAAAGGTAATGTATGGGTGGGGATATGTTAATTTAGCAGTCTTTGGTTCCCAGGAGACAAGCTGGTTTTTCATACACACCCTTCCCCTTCTTGTGACTCGGCTCCATAGGAATGTATGGAATCTCCTATAGACTGCATTGGTAATTTATTGCAGTCCATGGGAGAAGAGGTCTAAATATTGCATTTAAAGTCTCCTAAAAGTAAAAAAAAAAACGGTTTCAAAAATATAATAAAAAATATATATAAAGATTGAAATCAACCACCTTTCTCCATAATAAAAATAATTTAAAACACCTGAACTATTAAAATATATATGTATTTAAAGGGGTTTTCCGGGAATTTAGAAAATGAAAATACTTATACTAAATATTACTTCATTATAAAAAATATTCCCAAATACCTTACATTAGTTATAATGGCTCGTTTTGTCTGGGGAGCAATCATTATGAGAAACAAAATAGCCGCTGTCCTATTAGTACAGACAAAACCTGTCCTAATTACACAGTAAGACAAGTTACTTCACAACACTAAGATAAAGTGCTGCCTCATCCTCTTTTCTGATCTACCTGTCCTGCCTGTGAGATCCCCCTGGATCTCACAGGCAGGAAGCTGTATGAGTAACAGAAGTTTTGGAATGCATTGTAAAGGGTATCAGACCCCCAAAAGTTAAAGTCCCAAAGTGGGAGAAAAAATTGTGAAAAAAAGTTGAAAAAATAAAGTCTCCCCCCAAAAAAAATTAAAAGTTTCAAGTAAAAAAAACAAAACGTAATTTTCCCCAAATAAAGTAAAAAAAATTGGTAAAAAATAGGGGAAAAAGAAAAAGTAGACATATTAAGAATCACCGCGTCCGTATCAGCCGGCTCTATAAACATATCACATGAACTAACCCCTCAGATGAACACCGTAAAAAATAAAAAATAAAAACTGTGCTAAATAAACCATTTTTTTGTCACCTTACATCACTAAAAGTGATACAGCAAGCGATCAAAAAGGTGTATGCCAATAAAAATAGAACCAATCAAACCGTCATCTCATCCCACAAAACTCATACCCTACTCAAGATAATCGCCCAAAAACTGAAAAAACTATGGCTTTCAGACTATGGAGACACTAAAACATGTTTTTTTTTTGTTTCAAAAATGAAATCATTGTGTAAAACTTACATAAATAAAAAAGTATACATATTATGTATCGCCACGTCCATAATAACCTGCTCTATAAAAATACCACATGATCTAACCTGTCAGATGAATGTTGTAAATAACAAAAAATAAAAAGGGTTCCAAAACAACTATTTCTTGTTACCTTGCCTCACAAAAAGTGTAATATAGAGCAACCAAAAATCATATGTACCCTAAAATAGTACCAACAAAACTGCCACCCTATCCTGTAGTTTCTAAAATGGGGTCACTTTTTTGGAGTTTCTACTCTAGGGGTGCATCAGGGGGGCTTCAAATGGGACATGGTGTCAAAAAAACAGTCCAGCAAAATCTGCCTTCCAAAAACCGTATGGCGTTCCTTTCCTTCTGCGCCCTGTCGTGTGCCCGTACAGCAGTTTACGATCACATATGGGGTGTTTCTGTAAACTACAGAATCAGGGCAATAAATATTGAGTTTTGTTTGGCTGTTAACCCTTGCTTTGTAACTGGTAAAAAAAATATTAAAATGGAAAAACTGCCAAAAAAGTGAAATTTTGAAATGTTATCTCTATTTTCCATTAATTCTTTTGAAACACCTAAAGGGTTAACAAAGTTTGTAAAATCAATTTTGAATACCTTGAGGGGTGTAGTTTCTAGAATGGGGTCATTTTGGGGTGGTTTCTATTATGTAAGCCTCATAAAGTGACTTCAGACCTGAACTGGTCCTTAAAAAGTGGGTTTTTGAAAATTTCTGAAAAATTTCTAGATTTGCTTCTAAAAGTCTAAGCCTTGTAACATCCCCAAAAAATAAAATATAATTCCCAAAATGATCCAGACATGGAGTAGACATATGGGGAATGTAAAGTAATAACTATTTTTGGAGGTATTACTATGTATTATAGAAATAAAGAAATTGAAACTTGGAAAATTGCAAATTTTTCCAAATTTTGGGTAAATTTGGTATTTTTTTTATAAATAAAAATGAACTTTTTTTACTCAATTTTACCAGTGTCATGAAGTACAATATGTGACGAAAAATCAATCTCAGAATGGCCTGCATAAGTAAAAGCGTTTAAAAGTTATCACCACATAAAGTGACACTGGTCAGATTTACAAAAAATGGCCGAGTCTTTAAGGTGAAATAAGGCTGCGTCCTTAAGGGGTTAAAGAGCATCTGTCAGCAGATTTGTACCTATGAAACTGGCTGACCTGTTACATGTGTGCTTGGCAGCTGAAGACATCTGTGTTGGTCCCATGTTCATAGGTGCCTGCATAGCTGAGAAAAATTATGTTTTATTATATGAAAATGAGCCTCTAGAAGCAATGAGGGAGTTGCCTAGAGGCTCTGCTCTCTCTGCAACTGCTGTGCCCTCTGCACTTTGAATGACAGGATGAGACCGTGAAAATGGGGCTGGTTCTCCTGCAACTATTTGTTTACAAACTAGAGTGGTGACATGTCGTGATAATGACTACTGCAGCCAATCACTGACCTCATTGGCTAACACTGATGATAGTGATTGGCTGCAGTGGATTAGTGCCACCTCAAACGGTGCTGAAGAAAGGGATGAGTAAACATGTTTCTTTTATTTTGAACCCTCAATTGCCTTAACAACTGTATTGTACTAGGCATTAATATATGAGAAAAACAGGAAAATCCAGCTTCTTAAAAGTTGCAAATTTATTCCATCAGGTTAAAATCTTCAGAACAGGAAAGGACTCAACGAACAATGCATTTCAGACCTTAAAAAACATTACGGTCCTTACTCATGGGCTAATGTCCTTAGGCATTAATATATGTTTACACCTGATGTCAGATCAGGTGGAAGACTGGAATTGGAGAGACATGTTAAGGACTTAGAAGGTTTTCCTGCTTTATTTCACATTTTAATTACCCCCCTCCCCCCCCCCCCCCCCCCCCAAAAAAAAAGTCTGCCCAAAATAATCCTTTAGAAATATCTATTTGACTTTTTTTTTGTTTGTTAATAGATTCAAAGGATTTCAGTGGAGCTCCCATCATAGTTAAAAGTGTCTTTACCTTTTTATCCATCTGGATACATTTTTTCAACAAAACAGACAAATTGAGAATGTCTATGCTTTTAAACTAAAATATCTTGATGGATCAACTGTCTTGTACAATGAATGTCTATGGCAACAGGATGCTACAGAATACACATCCTGTTGCATCATCATGTTTGACAGGAAAAAAGGACATTTTAACAGGAGGAAATCGTCTTAAAAAACCTAGCCTAAATGCAGGTGTGGATATTGACTGTAGCATTTAAGAGGTTAATATGGCAGGAGTAAAATGTTCTTTTTATTCTCGGCCACTGTAGCGGGAACCAGGCTGTCGGGCTTCTGATATTGATCACACAGGAACAGCATACCAACATACCAGTGACATACATGTACGTCATGATGTGTTCAAGGACATCAACTAGAAGATCCATGTTCAAGCCTTGTTAGAAAAGTGAAAAAAATCTGTGCCATTCATTGCAGTTTAAAGTTACAGGTCACTTGAGGAGAGCTTTGATTTCTGCATAACAGCCTTTCTTTTAGATTTGTGTAACATATAGAAGACTCTTTAATATTAACTTTAGTGGCAGTGCGATTATACTGGTTCAAAGTCCAGAAGAATGGTGCCAACATTATTATGAAATGCTCTTAAAGGGAACCTGTAGCTTAAACTGTGGGCAGTAAGTTATAGAGCAGGAGCAGCTGAGCAGATTGAGATACCGTTTTGTGGGAAAAGATTCAGTATAACTTGTAATTTATTAATTTGAATACCTGCTCATTCTGAGCCTAGGAGTCCAGTGGGCAGTCCCAAACAATGATTATTGTATATGTGTGCTCGCACCACCAATGACATGACATGTTAAGAATGTTCATAAATGGCAGCTCCGGTTTACTTGTCATAAGAGCATTTTCAGAATACAATGTAATATATTTAGGGTTCCATCACTTAAAGGAGTTATACTATGATTAATGTCAAAATTGAAAATCATACATAGTCTAGTTGACTCCAGTACATGACATTCTCTTTCTAACAAAGCTAGAACCAGCCCTGTACCTCACATGGATCCACAGATCTCTCCATTCATTGCTTCTATTGTTCTGCCAGATTTATTTCAAGCTGACAGCTCATGGAGGGTGTACTTTCTCAGGGGGCAGTTGAAGGATAGAATTGAGCATGTGCTTCCATCTCAGTGAGACGGACAGAGAAATTAGAAAAAGAGCAAACAGTAGGTGGCGCTATACAGACAGATTTCATTGAATAACTGAGTAGCTACAATACAGTTACATGCTAATACAAACCTGTTCAGATCCAGGTGCTGGTTTGAAAACTGTAGAATATTATTTGCAGTATAACCCCTTTAATGTTATTTTACTTGGTCATCTGTAGTAGATTTTCAGTAAAGGTGAGTTGCTTTGGTCAAACATTTTTGACCAATATAACCTCATATACTATTACATTCAAATGTTCATTGACAGACACAAGGAAGATACAGACGACGAAACCATTCTTACTTGCAACTGCAATAAAGAATGAAATGCTGGAGTTCTGGTTCATATTAAAGAGGTTTTCCAGTAATTATACTCTTTATCTGTAGGTGATGCAGGCTACGGGGTATAAGTGAAAAGAGTATAATTCCTGGAAAACTCCTTTAGTCCAGTCGCACATGTCTGGATAAAATCTTCCATACAGCATACACTGAAGTGTTGGAGACAAGAGAAGTGCAGTAGAGGAGCATCCATCTAAAGAATACTACACTTGGCTATCACTAAGGGTTAAATACAACCCAATACACTATGGTTTGCTTGTATGTGGCCACTGGATTTTTATCAGAATTATCAATAAATTTGTATTTTAAACTATTATTTCCACTAAAATAAAGGGAGGGTTCTCTTCAACTATTCCCTGGTGCCCATAACTGCAGTTACCCAGCTTATCTAGAAGCAGATATAAACAGGAAACAGAATAGATTCTTACCCACTTGGCAGAGGAGGACAACATCATACTGACTGACATTTGTTAATGAATATAGTATTTTGTTCAAGCTTCTTTGAATGCATCTTAGCACTGGGCTTTGTTGACTACAGGAGGTAATGCATAGAAGGGTCTAAGGCTGGCTTTCCACAGTCAGGTTTTTTCATGCAGTTTTGGAATTTAAAGCCAGGAAAAGATCATTAACAGAGAACACATATAAAAGACAGTTTCCATTTTCTCCTCTTTTTGAATCCACTCCTGGCTTTGGCTTCAAAAACTGCATCAAAAAGCTTGAAGGTGAAAACCCTGGGTGAATGTAGATTTGACAGGTGGCTGTAATACATCTAATTCAGGAAACCAGATCAACATTACAATAGAGCAATACATCCTCTTACCTTGAGCGAACTCAAACTTCCTGCTCACAGATGGCAAAGTTCGATTAAGCCCCAGTATCCGATCCAAGTGGAAAGCAAACACTTCACTCATGTCCAAGGGTCTTCTAACAAGACCACACATTCCCTGGCATGCTGAGGATGGCACAGATGGAGCAATCTTTTTCTTGGACGGGGTTTCATAGATGAGATAAGCCTGGTTAGAAGGCAACTGTGTTATTTTCTTTATCCTTGATTCAGCTAGGAACCTCATTGTCCTGATATCTTCAGCACTAAACCAAGGAGGGGCACGGTCACTGTAAATCCTAATGTTACTTTGGTGACTATCTCCCCTGGCATCCCTCAATATGATTGTCCCTGTGTCCCCAGACTTGAGATGAGTGGGGGTTCCTTTCTGTATATACCTGTCCATAAGCTTGTCTTCCAGTCTACCAGTGTCCTGCATGCTATATCCAAACTCATGTTGTCCAACAACTCCAAACTTCCTCCTCTTCTTTGGTCTCACTGTCCCCCTAATGTTTGATGGTTTGCTCCTCTTGGACCTCAGGGTGATATATACAACATTTGGCTGGAGTGTTGTAGAACTGTTTAGAGCAGTTCCAAGTGGCTGGGAATTTTCAACATAAAAAGTATTTTGTTCCACAAAGTTCCTCTGCTGTTCAGAAGCTCCATCACCATCAATCTGATTAGTCTTCCTAGGGTCCTTATGTTGTGGGAAAAAACTACCTGCCTGGGTCACTACAAAAATCCCATAGAGCAAACAAGCAGTGCAGACCAGCAGCAGATTCCTCCTGCTCTTGGGACGCCTCCCACCCCAAATCCTAAAGATCCAGGAGAAGAATAATAGTATGAATGAGCTCCTGAGTGTTCCTGGGCGAGTAGAGGTCATCTCTCTAGGCATCCTACATAGTGACAGCTGCTAAAAAGCTGGGATCTCCTGCTGGGATCTTGCATGCTGCTTAGAAATACTATATGAAGCAGAGGAAGGAGTCTGTGTTGAGCCTGAGAACAGGAATGTGACTGTGACCCTCCACCGCACAGAGCCTTCTATCAACCACCACTAGGGAAGTGAATGAATGGAGACAACTGTATAAACACAGAGAGGAGGAGATCTCCAGTGGAAATGTCAGGGGCTGCCTGCCTAGCAATTGTTACTGGGAGCTCTTATCTGTCCTGCCAGCAAATGTCTGTGTGCATTAAGAGTTAATTCCTCAGCTTATGAAGACTACCTTCATATAAAAGTATGCTGCTATGAGCTGACAGTAACTCTATTATATAACAGCATAGGAATTCCAGCGAGAATCAGAAACATGCTTGTGTACTCTACTTAAATGGAAACAATGTCTCAAGACTATAACTCCCTTATTTCCCAGTAATCGCCTTGTAATGGCAGGTCACCATGATCAATTCATTTTTGGTTCATGAAGTTCTTAAGCCCTATGTCTTCCTTTGGAATTTCGTGTTAGTTCTGTTTGGACTTTGCTGGATCTTGTTAGTTATGGCTGGACTTTGCAGGATTTTCTAAGAGCTGTAATATGTGATGTGGAAATGTTCTATTCAGTCTGTAGGCAGCAGCTGAGCAATCTTCTGTCCCCTTCCTCTGTCTCTAGGTGTTTTCTTCCAACTTGTAGATGTGGGTAGCTTACAGTGAGGAAATGGGGCTGCTCTGTGTCTCTTGTACGGTGATAGTAGTCACTGCATTTTATCTGCTTATATGTGTCCAAACACAGAGGGAGGGTGGGGAGCTGTTCTTTTTCTCCTGGAAATAGCTACACTAGCTACACTCAGTGTTAAGTGCAACTAGCAATATGTGTGGAACAACATAAAAAATAGTGAATGTTTCAATATGAGAAATATCATATTATTAAGTATATATACAATATATAATGTATTTACATAAACACTCTGTATATAGTCCACATGTCTATTTTTCAACATTGTCACCTAAGGCAGGGTTCCTCAACTCCAGTCCTCAGGGCCCACCTGCCGGTCATATTCTCACTTTCCTTAATATTGAGAAGGTGATATAATTCAGGACTTACCACAGGTATTCATTCTGTGGCATATTATCAAATCAGGAGCAGTAGGTGGGCCCTGGGGACTGGCGTTGAGGAACACTGAACCAAGGCACCTAACAGCCACAAATTAACACCTGCTGTTCTGTTCCAACTCTGTTTTAGGATTCTTGCACAAGACCGTGGGGTCACATTGACCTTGTTGTGGACCACAAACCCTTGGTCTGCACAACACGGCCACATTAATGGGTCCGTGATCCGCAAGCTGCAGTGACAAATAGGACATGTCCTATCTTTTGCAGTGCGGAGACACTGACACGGAAGCCCACTGTGGTCTGTGAAAACAGATATAACAGGACCAGTGTGTCAGTAGAATCAACCCAAAGGAAATTCGGAAAAATCAAAAAGGAGCCAGCAACCCCAGGGTAATCATACTAAAACCTAAATTTTAATGTCCTTGGTTATAAAAAGAGAAAGTATGTGTATTGCTCAAAACAATAACAAAATGCAGCAAATAAAGTGGTGCTGTTGACTCAACTGTGCTCTAAAGTAATATAGAGTTGTATAGAGTTGACAGAAAGTGAAGCAAAGTCGTCCCTACCAATTACGACCGGGCTGTATCGCCCAGTCTCCTCAGGGACATAAAGAAACAAAGCAATTGCTGCTATTGTGGCAGTTTGGAGCACAGAAGTAGCGTAAGGCACCATCTCTGTGAGTTTAACTGGTCTTGGAGGGGGGTGTCTGTCCCGCCTACCTAGAAGTGACAGGAGGCTTGACCAGGGGAACACCTGAATGATATCAGGAATAAAAAAGATACCCCACTCGCAACTCATGTAAATATACAACATAGTGTGAAGAGCACATGCATGAAATTTTATTGGCATTGAGCTGATCCTGTACCTCACTAGAAGGGAGGACTGGGACAAGAAAATCTTCAAACGAGAAACTTGGTGGTTTTCCATCTAAAAACCCATATGCTACTTCTGTTCTACTGGGTCCTCCTTGCGTGACAAATGCAAAAGCTAAACAGGTACTGTACATTATAAAGGGGTATACATACATAATATAAAACAAATCAAAAACAAGTACAATAAACATTAACTTTTTAACAGACTGGTACAAAGAAGAAAAGGATCCTGCAACCGAGGGATTACAATTAGGGATGAGCGAATCGACTTCGGATAAAACAACCAAAGTCGATTCGCATAAATCTTTGTTTAATACTGTACGGAGCGAGCGCGCTGTACAGTATTAGAATGTATTGGCTCCAATGAGCCAAAGTTATTACTTTGTGAAGTCTCGCGAGACTTCGCATAATAACTTCACAAATTGATTTATACTGTAAAAAAAATTTCCCAATGTTTTTTTTACAGTATATGTTTTTTTACAGTATAAATCAATTTCTGAAGTTATTATGCAGTCTTATAGACTGTAAAGGAAATGACTAGTGATGAGCGAGCATGCTCAGCCGAACATCTGGTTTGGTTGAACATCGCTATGCTCGGCACATGGCGGTACTCGACCGAGTACCACATGTGCTCGAGCGCAATGCTCGAGTCTCCTTCACTCACATTTCGAGGGTTTTAATTAGCCAATCAAGGTGCAGGTAAGTACTGTCCTCACTGTAATGCCAGTTGCCATGTTGGCTGCTGGCACTACAGCGATTGGCTGGCCGGAACGCATCATTGGGTGCTATATAGCACCCGATGACGCATGTTCGGCTCAGATGTAGACAGGGAGAGCATTGGGTAGGAAGGGAAAGACAGAGCAGGGAGCGAATTTCAGCGATTTTAGTTAGAGAAAGCTTTTCAAAGATCCAAAAGTCCTTTTAAGGACTACTGTGTGTTTTAGATCAACAATATATTTAACAGCAGTGTCAGGGGCATCCGTGCTAAGGAAGAGAGAGATAGTGCAGGGAGAGAAATGTGCTTTATTTAATACCAAAAGCTTTTCAAAGAACCCCAAATCCTTTTAAGGGCTACTGTGTGTGTTTGACAGCTGCAAAATAATTTTATTTTACAACTATTACTGACATATATTGTACATCATCTGCAGACTGACTCTTTAATAATCTTGGTCACTTGGTCCATAATCTGTGGTGTTCTCTGTAACAAATACTGTCCTGCATCATAAAACACTGTATGTATTACAAATTCCAATAATCAGGGCCTAATAGTGTCCATAATCTGTAGTGTTCTATAACCAATACTGTCCTGCCACAGAAAACACTGTCAGCATTACAAATACCAATAATCTGGTCCTAATATAGTGTCCGTAATCTGTGGTATTCTATACCCAATACTGAACTGCATCTGAAAACAGTGTGTATATTACAACTTCCATTAATCTGGGCCTAGTGTAGTGTCCAAAATCTGTTGGTTTTTGTATCCAATACTGAACTGCATCTGAAAACACTGTCAATATTACAACTTCCATTAATCTGGGCCTAGCGTAGTGTCCAAAATCTGTTGGTTTTTGTATCCAATACTGAACAGCATCTGAAAACACTGTCTATATTACAACTTCCATTAATCTCAGCCTAGTATAATGTCCATAATCTGTGGTGTTCTGTAACCAATACTGTCCTGCATCAGAAAACTGTTTTTTAGCGGACAGTAAAAAATCTGCGCCACATATACAGACAAAACCATTAATATGAAGAAGGCGAGCACTAAGGGACGGGGAAGTAGGTATGATACTGATGGTGCAAGCAGAGTCCGTGGCCCTGGGTGCAATGAAACTGTGCCTGCTGCCAGTGGACCAGAAAAAACAAAAAAAATCCACCTTACCCAGCTTCATGTCCAACTTAGCTGGGCGGAGAAGGACAACACTGTCCAAGTCGGACCAGTGGGAACAGGTGGTCGGTTGGATTGCTAAAGATAATGCTTTCAGTCGGTTAAGCACCACCTTCTCTTCCACTAAGTCCAGTCTCTGTAGCTAAGAGTCTGGTCAACCGAATCCTTACTCTGATCCTCCTTCCTCCCACCATGTCGAGTCTGGCCAAACAAGTGATCCCACACTTGGATATTCACATGACCTCTTTTTATCGCCAGTACTTGGTTTGGCACTCTCGCCAAGCACGCTTGAAGAGGTACCTGAGATATTGTGCCCTAATTCCCAACCTCTTGAGCCTTCACAGTCTCAAGAAGATGACGGTTGTGAACAGCAATCATTTGTTCACGAGGTGGATGATGATGAGACACAGTTGTCAATCACTGAGGTTGTGGTTCGGTCAAGTCAGGAGGATGAGCAGAGTGAGTAAGTGGAAGAGGAGGTGGTGGAGGATGAGGTCACTGACCCAACATGGGAAGGTGAAAAGCCGAGCGAGGACAGCAGTGCAGAGGGGGAGGGATCTGCAGCACCGCAACAGTCTGGAATAGGCAGTGGGGTTGCAAAAAGGAGAAGCCGGCCCACACCAAAGAGGCCCGCAACCGTTACACCGAGCACCCCCATGCGTAAATCTACCTTGCCAAGGTGTAGGTATTTAGCAGTATGGCGTTTTTTTTAGGAAAGTGCAGACGGCAAAAGAGTGGTTTGCAACCTGCGCCATACCAAAATGAGCCGGGGCGTGAACACTAGCAACCTCACCACCACCAGCATGAACCGCCACATGTCATCCAAGCACCAAACACCTGGGTCCACAATCTGGGTCTGTGGGTCCCACCACTGCCTCCTCTTCCCCTGTGTTACGCACTGCTGGCCAATCACCTGTCAAAGGCGCAGGCCCGGATGCCCCTCGCCCTGCACCTGGACCTTCGCATGAACTGTTAGCAACAACATCCACTTCCCTGTCCCAGCGCAGCATCCAAATGTCGATACCACAGGCATTTGAATGCAAGCGCAAATACCCACCCACGGGCCATAGCACTAAATGCGCAACTTTCGAAATTACTGGCCCTTGAAATGTTGCCATTTAGGCTTGTGGATACTGAGGCCTTCCGCAGCCTGATGTCGGCGGCCGTCTCCAGCTGCCACTATTTTCCACAGTGTGCCGAGCCTGCCTTACACCAGCATGTGTCCCAGAACATCACCCATGCCCTGACCAATGCACTTACTGGGAACGTCCACTTCACCACGAACACATGGACAAGTGCTGGTGGCCAGGGAAGCTACATTTCCCTGACCGCACACTGGGTGAATGTTGTGTAGGCCAGGAGTGAGTCGTACCCTGGGATGGCACAGGTGCTACCCACGCCTAGGACTGCGGGCCCTACGTCCAGCAGGGTCTCCACCAGCAGGCTCCAACACCCACTTCTCCTCTACCGCTTCCTCCTCCACTTCCACCTCCTGCAGCACTCAGCCATCAGTCACTAGCTGGAAGCAGTGTAGCACTGCTGTGGGTAAGCATCAAAATGGCGTGCTGAAGCTGATCTGCTTAGGGGACAAACCGCACAACGCCGCAGAGCTATGGCAGGGTATAAGGGACCAGACCGAGCTGTGACTCTCGCCACTCAGCCTACAACCACGCATGGTTATGTCTGACAATGGCGGTAACTTCGTGGTGGCTTTGGAGATCAGCAACCTGACACACATCCCATGCCTAGCGCACATCTTAAACTTAGTGGTTCAGCGGTTTCTAAAAACCTTCTCGAATTTGGCAGAGCTACTAGTGAAGGTGCGGCGCATGTGTGCCCATTTCCGCAAGTCTTCCACAGCTTCAGTCGGTCTGTCAACGCTGCAGCAGCGCTTATGGCTTCCAGCTCATTGACTGTTATGCGACGTGAGCACACGCTGGAACTCTAAGTTCTACATGTTGGCCAGGCTTTCTGAATAGCAGAGGGCAGTTGTGGAATACCAGCTGCAACATGGTCATCGCCGTTCCAGTCATCTGCCACTATTCACAAGCGAGGAGTGGGCATTGATGTCAGAACTCTGTGAGGTTTTAAAAAACTTTGATGAATGCACACAGATGGTTAGTGGTGATAAGGCTATTATCAGCGTAACCATCCCAATGCTGTGTCTACTCAAACGATCGCTGCTCACAATTAAGGATGACGCTCTGAATATGGCAGACGAGGAAATGGGGGAGAACATTACACAGGGTGATAGCCAGACCACCCACAGCTCGTCTTCTCAGTGCGAATTGGGCCATGAAGAGGAGGAGCTGAAAACAGTTGCCTTTGCTACAGAGGGTAAAACCCATGGAACTTTAATTCCATCTGTTCAGCGTGGATGGGTAGAAGAGGAGGAGGAGGATGAGGGGATGGAGAGTCATCGTGATGTGGACATCGACATCTTGCCTGTTGGTACTCTGGCACACATGGCTGACTTCATGTTAGGCTGCCTTTTCCGCGACCCTCGCATTATACGCATTTTAGATAACACAGATTACTGGGTGTTCACCCTTCTCGACCCCCCACTACAAAGCGAACTTCTCATCTCTCATTCCTATGGTGGAAAGGATGAGTAAAACGGTGCAATACCAGAAGGTACTTGTTGAGAGATTTCTCCAAAATTTTCCATCTGACAACGCGGCCGGCAGAGTCCGTACTTCCTTAGGCAACCGAGGAAGGGAGACAAGGGGAACATACAGCAGTTCCAACAAAGGCAGGGCAACACTCTCCAAGACATGGGACACTTTATGACACCCCGTCAGCAACCCCACCCTGAAGCGCGGCCTAGTGGCACAAGGAGGGAAAAGTTTTGGAAGATGGTGAAGGAATACATCGCAGACCATGTCAGCGTCCTAAATGATCCCTCAGCGCCTTACAACTACTGGGTGTCCAAGCTGGACACATGGCACGAACTTGCGCTCTACGCCTTGGAGGTTCTGGCCTGCCCTGCTGCCAGCATTTTGTCTGAGCGTGTATTTAGTGCTGCTGGTGGCATTATAACTGATAAGCGTTGACTCAGATAAAAATGAACAAGGCCTGGATTGCCCCTGACTTCTCAACTCCACCAGAGGAGAGCTGAGATGATTGATGATAAACATAAAAGCAATTTCAATGTATTGTTTATAATGTACTCAGTCTACTGTAGTGTATTCCCATGCACCTTTTCCACCACAAAAAAGTGTATATGGTTGAATCTTGTTTTCTCCTCCTCCTCCTCCTCCTCCTCCTCATCCAGATTGTATATATTCCCTCCACTATAATTTTTAAAGAGGGTTAGCTCACCAGCAGGCCCCTTAACCATAATGTTTTAGAGGGTCAGCTCACCAGCAGGCCCTCAACCATAATGTTTTACAGGGTCAGCTCACCAGCAGGCCCTCAACTGTAATGTTTTACAGGGTCAGCTCACCAGCAGGCCCTCAACCATAATGTTTTAGAGCATCAGCTCACCAGCAGGCCCTAAACCATAATGTTTTAGAGCATCAGCTCACCAGCAGGCCCTAAACCATAATGTTTTATAGGGTCATGTCACCAGCAGGCCCTCAACCATAATGTTTTACAGGGTCAGCTCACCAGCAGGCCCTCAACCATAATGTTTTAGAGGGTCAGCTCACCAGCTGGCCCTCAACCATAATGTTTTAGAGGGTCAGCTCACCAGCTGGCCCTCAACCATAATATTTTAGAGGGTCAGCTCACCAGCAGGCCCTCAACTATAATGTTTTAGAGGGTCAGCTTACCAGCTGGCCCTCAACCATAATATTTTAGAGGGTCAGCTCACCAGCTGGCCCTCAACCATAATGTTATAGAGGGTCAGCTCACCAGCCGCCCCTCATGTTTTAGAGGGTCAGCTCACCAGCAGGCCCTCAACCATAATGTTTTATAGGGTCAGCTCACCAGCAGGCCCTCAACCATAATGTTTTACAGGGTCAGCTCACCAGCAGGCCCTTGCTCCAAATGATTTTGAGGCTCACCAGCAGGCCACCAATCAATTTTTCAAGGGTGTGTATAATGCCCTCCTTTGTGTTTAATAAAGGGTGTATTGGAGTCCCAGTTCCTTGTAATTTTTGGCAGCCCTTTCACTTAGTGCATAGGCTTTATGAGTGTAGAAGTCCCACTACCTGAACAATTGTACCACAATGTGAATGAGGCCCTCCTTTATGTGATATACAAGCTGTTTCAGAGTGCCTCTTGCTTGTAATTTTTTGGAAGCACTTGCACTTTATATACAATTGAATATACAGGAAAGAATGTTTCCTAACAATTTTTCCTGTAAAATTGAATTTTTCACCGCACAGGAATTTTTGCAAAATATTTTAATAGTTCAGAAATTTTCAAACGGGGCAATACCCAATATGTTTATTTTTTTTATTGCTTATGTATTTCTATATGTAAAATTGTGAAAGGGGGTGATTCAAACTTTTAATATATTGGTGTTTTTTTCATTTTTTTTTCACTTTTTTTATTTTTATAACTATTAGCCCCATAGGGGCCTTGTAGATGGGATCTTTTGATCCTCTCTTCTATTCATCCTAATAGTGATCTATTAGGCTGAATATGATTTTTATTCTCTCCATTCTGATCTACACCTCATGCATAGCTCAGCATAGAGAATGTCTTCAGAGGTGTCCAGGTTGCCATGGCAACTGATAGGAGCCCCGCAAGTTCACTGCAGGGGCTCATGATCGGAAGGCAATTTCACTCACAGGTGCCGCGATCAGCGTTGATCGCGGCACCTGAGGGGTTAAATGGGGGGGGGGGGCGGCGCAATCGCCACTCCCTGTCAGTGCGACTGGGTGCTGGCTGTATGATACAGCCAGCACACAGCGCGTATGGAGCAGGGTCACTGGGTTAAGGGGTTAATAATGGCCTGTTCTGCACTATATAGGCAAAGGAAAAACCTTTGCGGCGCTGTTCCCCTACTCATCACCGTGGTCCCGGGCACTGTGCTCATCTGTGATCCCTGCTTCCAGCCTCTGGACTCTGCCTGTGCGGTTGGTATTACCTATGTGGATTCCGCTCCACAACTTCCATGTAACCTGGACACTGCTTGTACGCGGCTGCTGATGTGGCAGTACGCATAACTCCCTGGGCGGGGCTGTGTCATGTCATGTGATTTCATTAACCTACCCTGGCTCTCCTACAGGTATTTTAGTGGCTCAGCCCTTTACCCAGACGCCTCAGAGTCAAGCTCCTATTCTTGTGCTAAAGAACTTGCTTACCACTCGTGTTCCTGACTTCATACTTCGTTCCTGGACTTTGTCTTTTGTCTGATCCCTGCCTGCTTGCATCGCCTCTCCCGTTGCCGACCCGAATTGTCTGACCTTGCTCCTGTGCCGCCTGCCCTGACCCGTTGCTTGTTCTGATTACATCTCTGCCTCTTCCTCCGGTTCCTGTCTTGTTGCTCCTGGTAACGACCCTGCCTGTCTAACCACGTCTGTACTGTCGGTACCTTCCCAGGTACCTCCTGGTCTGCACAAACCAGCTGCTACTGACTCTGGGAATGCGCTGGAGTGGTACGTGGCAGCTACCTTGTGCCATAACGGCCAACATAAAATTCAGGGAGTTTTATGCATGCTGGGTCCACTCTGCTTTTTATCATTTTTGGTGCAAAAATGGCCTCCATTTAATTTAAGGAATGCAGGTACCAACTCGCATGCTGAGCCTACTCCACACCTCCCCTGGTGCCAGATGGCTATCAACGAATGCAATGAGAGTCCACTCTATACCTCTCTCAGAGATTCGTCTCCGTACATCATTCAAATGTATGGGCGCCGGCGACAGAAATTCGTTGTGAATAACTACGGACTTCGATTTTAGAACTTGAAAACTATTTTAAAACTTGGATATGAAGTCTGCTTCAGTATTAAAATGGTTTTCAAGTTTAAAAATCGAACATCGAAGTTATTTACCAAGACGGGTCTCCTTACAATATTAAAACACAGTTCTGAGCGAATCGACTTCGGATCTTGGAGCCGAGGCTCAATTCGCTCAACACTAAAAATGAGTAAAATAATAAACATTTCAATTTAACCCCTTGAGTATCAGTGCTGTACATGTACGACAAAAGGAGGGGTTATAAATATGGCGCGAGCTCGCGAGTACAGTGGACACCACAGCCAATGGGTCTCTGCTGTTTCAAACAGCAGAGGCCCGAGATCATGTCTGCGACCGGAAATAATGCAGTTGCAGGCGTTTAACCTCCAGAGTACGGCATCTGAACGATGAAAAAACTGGAAGTGCGCGCTCCTGGGTTAGGACCGGCTCCCCTATGGGAAGATCTTTGGGGCCGTTCTTTGTCTCTGATGTGTTGCATCTCTCTAAAGAGACCTAGTGTATCAAAGCTGCAGTTCCTATGCAGGCCTGTAGGTGTCAGGACTCCGTAGCATAACTGCAAATGGAGCTTAGACTGTAGTTCTGCAAGCTAAAAGAAATCAAAGTATTGCATATTATAGCCAATTAAGGCTACTTTCACACTGGCGTCTGGTGCGGATCCGTCATGTATCTGCACAGACGGATCCGCACTGATAATACAACTGCATGCATCCGTTCAGAACAGATCCATTTGTATTATCATGAACAAAGCAAAACGGATCCGTCTTGAACACTATTGAAAGTCAATGGGGGACGGATCCGTTTTCTATTGTGACATATTGTGTCATTGAAAACTGATCCGTCCCCATTGACCTACATTGTATGTCAGGACAGATTCGTTTGGCTCAGTTTCGTCAGACAGACACCAAAGCGGATCAGAATGCATTGCGGGCAAAACTGATCTGTTTTGGACCGCTTGTGAGAGCCCTGAACGGATCTCACAAACACCAGTGTGAAAGTAGCCTAACAGTATTGCATATTTTAAACCATTTACAGGCCATGGAAAAGTGTTTTTGATTTTGCTTGAATACCCCTTTAATACAGTGTGAACTTAATCTTAAAGGGTTTGTCCAGGATCAGGCCTCTTTCACATTTGCGTTGTGAGGATCCAGCGTGCACTTCCACCGCCGGAAATGCCCGCCGGATCCGTCACAACGCAAGACAACTGAAAGCATATTGAAGACTGATCAGTCTTCAATATGCTTTCAGGTTACCATGGCAGCCAGGGCGCTACTAAAGTCCCAGCTGCCATGGAAAAGAACCGGGGAGCTGGGGGAGAAGCTACTTACATTCCGTGCGGCGGCCGGGGCGCTCCTCAATGACGTCACCGGGTCCCTGCGTCGCATGGATCACACGATCCATGTACGATCCATACGGCGCATTGCTGACATAGCATAGCTATGTGAACCATGCGACGCAGGGACCCGGTGACGTCATCGAGGAGTGCCCTGGCCGCCGCACGGAAGGTAAGTAGCTTCTCCCATTGTCCCATTGTTCTCCAAACATATGAACCAATGTAGGTTAGTGGAAAAATAAAATAAGGCTTGGTGGTATTGCTTACCTTTCTTAAATTAATTTTACGCACTGATATAGTGCTGACATATTCCGAAGCTCTTTACAGACATTAGCGTAAAGCTGTCCCCAATGAAGCTCACAATCTAAATTCCCTATCAGCAGGGGTGCACCTAGCTTTTCTGCAAGAAGAGTGCCCCCCCATGCCAATTTCTCGTTACCTATGGCCCTTTCGCTGCCCCTCTTGCCCCTACCTGTTGCTGCTTGAGGCGATCGCCTCACCTGGCCTCATTGAAGGTGCACCCCTGACTATCAGTATGTCTTCGGAGTATGGAAGGAAACCAGAGTACCCGGAGAGAACCCACAGAAACACGGGGAGAACATACAAACTCCATGCAGATGTTCTCCTTGTTCGGATTGCGAACCAGGACCCCAGCGTTGCAAAGCACCAGTGCTAACCACCATTGACGTGTGACAAGTCTTCATGTGATCTGAAGCCCTTTCCTCACATTTACATTTTGCTGAACTAATAAGTTCTAGACCACAAGGAACTAAAGTGTAAACTAATACTGCAGCGCTTCCTTTTTTTTCAGCTGTTTTAACCATGAGATTTCCCCAGTGACAGTTCATGTGTTAATTATAAGTTCGTCCTTAGGGATCGTGGTTAATAATCAGACTTGTGATCAGCTAGAGCACATGGCGTACACTGCCACTACCGTGAAGTTAGATGTGATTGCGGAACTGCAATGGCGACCTCTACTGGTTAACACGTGGCATAACACACACGTTTTATTACAAGTTAATAAAACTATACAAGAAGCCACAAAGGACACTGAGAATATTACAGCATTTCATTATAATAGACATTGAACATGGAATACCGTAGCACATTTACATATTAGCCCCATAGATAGAAATGAAAGGTTTTCACATGTTCTTTATTATCAGATTTATTGTCAGACTTCACTATATTTTTTCCTATATAGATACTATACCCCAATAACCTCCTCCAAACCAGGGAGTATACCTGTCCTACAAGATGTTTCCACTTTACTTTGGCTCTAATTTCTTATTAAACCAATTCAATACTGTGACATGTTAGCGATACCCTTGACAGACTGCAATTCACAACACAGCCACTGGGTGGCCACACATAGTCTTCTATAGGATAGAAATCCTGTGACACGATATCATGTAATCATGTCACAATTAGGGTTGCGCCGGGTATCGAGAGTAGACACCCAATCGATACTTTTAGACCCGAATCGATACGATACCGGGATTAGCTATTTTCCGATACTAGGCTGCGCTGCTGCACAACCTAATATCAGTTAGAGTACACGGCACTCTCGGCTTCCACCATGTTCTCCTCAGCAGCACAGTGGAGAAGGAGAGAGTCCCTTCCTCCCCACTGCCGCTGCCACCAAAGAGAACATAGTACTGAGGAGGAGGGGAGGGGCTGTGGCCACTGCGCCACCAATGAATATAATTAACCCATTAATTCAAGTGTAGGCAGCGGGTGCTAGTGGCGGTATCACATACCCGGCCTTAATAACAGGGCAGGGCAATCAGCCGAACCGTGGCAATTTACCCCCTTAATTGACGGGGATTGCAGCCCCCTGTCATAGAGGCCAGGTATGTGATGCCGCCTGCACCCGCTGCCTACATTTGAATGAAAAGGTTTATTATTATATTCATTGGCGGCACAGCACCTCCCCCCCCCTCCCCCAACTCAGTATTATCCTAATTGGTGGCCCAGTGGCCACAGGGTTCCCTCCCCCCTCTTCATTGGTAACAGTGGCAGTTTCCGATCGGAGCCCCAGCAGTGAAAGTGCGGGGCTGCGATCGGTTACCATGGCAACCAGGGCACTACTGTAGCCTTGGCTGCCATGGTAAGCTCCCTGCTGCTGTGTGCACAAAGCACAGGGCAGCAGGGACAGTGTAAAGTCCTACTGACCCTTAATAGAGATCTATTAGGGTGAATAGGACAAGGGTTCTACCCCCTAAGGGGGCTAATAGTAAATAAAAAAACACAAAAATACTAAGTTTAAATCATCCCCTTTCCAAATTTTACATATACAGTAAAATATATAAACAATAAAAAAATAAACATATTACATATCGCTACTCCTGAAAAAGTCCAAACTATTAAAATATTACAAAAATATCTCCAATGCAGTGAATGCCATAACAGAAAAAAAATGTAAACCGCACAATTCAACATCTTTTAGTCATCTTGTCCCCCCCCAAAAAAAAAATTAGGATAGGACTATTCTATTATGGGCCGGATGTTCCATAAAATATGGAATGTACGCTTTTTTGGCGTTTAATTTTTTTTGCGTGGTATCGAGTATCACAATACTTTCTTATGGGATCGAAATCCAATCAAAATTTTGGTATCGTGACAACTCTAGTTACAATAATCACCAAATATTTTTTGCTGTTGCGATTGCTTGCTTCTAGAGCATTTATACTGCTAACTGGCAGGTTTTGGGTTTAGATGTGGAGGGGATATGGCGGTGACTAATGATAATCTTTCCATCAGGCAGATTTGTCGGATCCACGGATAATGAACAATTTATCGCTCGTCGTTCAGTCAACCGTACGCTATTACTTACAGCAATAATTTCTCGAAGTGATTATATGAGAATTCAAACACTAAATACTCTGTCTAACCTTGTGAACCTCACCGGGGGCGTCGTGCCAGGATTTCCAGCATTTTTTATAGAAACGTGCAGTTGGTGACTATATCCATCACAGCAAAACCATGACACCAGTGCCTCGTACTATATACCAGAGCAGGTAAAACCAGCTTCACTCTCACAGGATTGGCTCCTAGGAAAAAGTTATTTTGCAATATGTATTTCATGTTAAAAACTGCATTTGTTTGGGAATGCTAAATACTGCTAATAATAAAGCTATCGCCTATCCACAGGATAGGGCATAACTATTAGATTGGTGGGGGACCCCCATTGATCATGAGAACGTGGGCCTTGTAGACGGACATGGAGCCCCCCCGAGATGAACGGAGCAGCCGGTCGCACAGGCGCTACATTCATTTCTGGGGACAGCACAGTACAGCGCTCAGCTATCACGGAACTCCCATAGAAATGAATGGTGCGGCTGTGCGCACGTGTGACCGGGCCCATGTTCTCGTGATTGGTCGGGTCCCAGTGATAGGATCCCTATTCCTCACCAATCTGGTTTCCTATGTGATGGCTAACCTCCGGCACTCCAGCTGTGGTAAAACACCGACTCCCAAGATGCCCCCTTGTTTGGCTGTTCTCAGAACGACATAGAAATGAATGGAGCATGCTGGGAGTCGTAGTTTCACCACATCTTGAGCGCTGGAGGTTAGCCATCACTGGGTAGGGTATAACGTTATATCACCGGAATACCCCTTTAAGTTCAAGTGGTAGAAGGGTATATATTCTCAAAAGTTTCAGATCATTAAACAGTAATGAAGGAGCTACACTTGAAGTGCACACCCAAACATACACATAATCTAGGTGTGTTTGCTGCTCATTCCAGTCTGGGCTGGGGGCGTGCCTGCAGCTCTGAGTGACAGTTAAGACGCCACGCCCACTTGCTTAGCACAGCAGTCTGTTTGTTTTGGAGGTGAGAGGACACAATGCACAACCGGACTTCTCGGTCACGTGATCCGGAAAAAAGTCACCTGACCTGTTCTAGTCTGCATCAGGAAACAAGTTAGTTCATAGCAGTGCTGGAGGGAGAGCAGCAGAGCCGGGTAAGTGCTGCACAGTGTACACTGAGCAATGGGTTATAACTTATAACTGCTCTATAATGACACAGTGTGTGTATATATATATCTATATCTATATATATATATATATATATGTATGTTCATAAAGGGGTATTCCTGTCTGTGTATGGCAATAGAAGTCTGGGTGTTAGTCTTCAGGAAGAGCCCTCCTGCTGTATTATATCATGCTCTATCAGGTAAAGGTCTCATGTACAGGACCGTATATCCTATGTACAGGACATGTACAGGACTGTATGTTCATTCCACATCCGATTTTTTGCAGATCGGATGCGGACCCATTCATTTTAATGAGGTCACAAAATATTTGGAATGCCGACCGAGTGCAGTCCTCATCTATATGCCAGTTCTGTGGCCCCTCACAAAAGATAGAACATTTCCTATTCTTGTCTGTTTGGTGGACAGGGGTAGGACAATTCTACAGGAGTTTGAAAAAAAATAGTGTCATGCTCACGGTCCATTGTCCGTGTTTTGCAGATCCGCAATTTGCAGACCGCAAAACGGATACAGTCGTGTGCATGAGCCCTGATGCTGTAGATTACCCGACATCTCTGAGCTGGTTTGCTGCAATGTTTCAGTCTGAGGTCCGGGCTGGTTAGCTGGCAGAGCATGCCCTAGACTGGATACAAGCGAGTCTCCTCAGATGAGAGCAGGTACTGTACCAACAGGTTTACAGTCTCGGAATCTTGTCGAGTGTTTTCATTCATTGACAGAAAACTCCCATCTCCCTGCGTGTATCTCTGTAAGAACGTGGGATATGTGCTGTAATGACTCCCTGCCCTCACAGAGGATACAATGAGGCGCTGCTCGGCTACAGTGGACCCTTACATGGGCAGGTTAATGGCCTGTAACAAGCGCCAATCAACAATATAGTAAGTTGATCGGTGCTCGTGAGAAATCAGAATTTTCATCCTCCCCTGCAAGTGTCAAGGGGGCGGTCCTTTCATGCTCTGTGCCCTACTAAACATATCCCAGCCTCTCACCTCTGACACCCTAAATGTCCAGTCAGCCGGACTGCTAGAGTCATTCAGAGGAGAACGCAGGGGCCAGGGCATTGAATGTAAAAGGACCACCTCCTTGGCACTTAAGGTCACGGGGTTGGGGGGGGGGGTTAAAAATTGATTTCTCTGTCTTAAAACCTGCATGACTATCACACACAGCATTTCCTGTCATCTCTATAATGCTGTCAGCAGTTTTGAGGGCGCAGAACTGCTGACAGACTCCTTTAAATTTGTTCATGAAGTTAGCAAATTCGTCGTTACAACCCATGAATATTTTCATACTTTCTTCTGAAATATACGTTCTGCGTTTTCATTTTTGTAGATCCAGAGAGAAATCCCAAAGAAACCAAGTTATGGAGGACTGGATGACTGACAATAACCATACTGCCAATAGTAACGGCTCTAATTTAGCACTCGGCTTCGCATCCTCCGTTATCTCGGTTGTCTTGTTCGGTTCTAACTTTGTCCCTGTAAAGAAGTTTGACACTGGAGATGGTAGGAAAACCTGCTTGTTTTATGTCGTTCTTTGGTGAATGTCTGTTTTTTTTATGAATTAGAGGGGGGCTCTATGGAGGTCGGTGAGTTTTCATTCATTGGGAATCCTGTGACCAGGGGCAGGCATTCTACCGGTGGAAATCTGGTGGCCAGTCGGGTTATGATGTCAGGAGGCCATCCACCTCCAGAAACCATTCAGTAGCTCAGCATTCCTGCATGTCACTGGAGACCCATGTCATTATACCATGTGGCGTCATTACTAGAGTTGAGCGAACTTCTATTTTTAGTTCGGCGTCCAAAGTTCGGGTTCAGGTTATCGTAGCATCTCGTTATGGATTCCGCTACCGCGGACCATAACGGCATTTGGAATCCATAAGGGGCTGCTTCATTGAACCCGAACCTTGGACAACCCTAAGGACCTGGGGTGACGTCACCGTCATGTGATCAGTGCAGAGGGCGTGGCTCAGTACTGGATCACCTCTTATCCAATCCAGTGCTGAGCCACGCCCCCTGCACTGATCACATGATGGTGACGTCACCCCAGGTCCTTAGGGTTGTCCAAGGTTCGGGTTCAATGAAGCAGCCCCTTATGGATTCCAAATGCCGTTATGGTCCACGGTAGCGGAATCCATAACGGGATGCTACGATAACCCGAACTTTGGACGCCGAACTAAAAATAGAAGTTCGCTCGACTCTAGTCACTACTACTGCTTAATATAGGGTGCTATGTACAGTACTACTATAGTGCAGACAACCAGATTTAATGTCCAAACTGGTGCTTTATTGTGGCCCTTCAGCGCCCATACAAACATAGGCATCGTAATGAAACAAACACCTGCCCATCTGGGCTCTAACTAATCCACAATAGTTTCCCTGACCCACCTCTAATTACAGGTTATCTCAGAACATCTCCGACTCCAAGCCTTAGCAGATCTGCTTCCTCTCCCCAGTCATACACAGAGGGTTGTCTTATCCCTCCTTGACTATAGCCCAGCTGACCTCACCCGTGCTCCTCAGCTAAAGGGAATACCTGTAGTGGACTAGGGGTGTGGACTGTGAGACTTGACTTGAATGGAGCCAGGGAATGTGATTTGGGGGCACTAATAGGACATGTTCTGTCTCTGAACGCAACGGAAATGGAATGCATACGGAGTACCTTCCGTTGTCTTTGCGAACCTATTGAAGTGAATGGTACCGCAAACGGAACACAAAAAAACATAACGGAAATGGGGAAAAAAAAGTTTGTGTGCAAGAGGCTGTCTGTCTTACATTTAGACCATTTCCTACGGCTAGAACAGGCATAGAAAATGGTAAATGAGACCCATATTTTAGACCTGGCGTGAGCGGGGAAAAGTCCCAGATAGCGACGCAACTAACTGTAGCGCCATCATTTGAACCTGAAGTATGCCTAATTTAGGCGTATTTTAGATTAGTAAATGACCCCCTATAGAGTTATGGTGCCCCTTGTCTCACTATAGGACTATATATGTAATAACTGGGCCCCGCATATCATTATATATTTGATTACAGAGCAGCATACAAGCGTTGGATAACTATTGTTTGTTCTGTTGTTTTAAAGGGGCATTCCACTGAATTTTTGCACTGACCCCACCTAGCAGCAATGTGGCTATGGCTGGCAGTTTGCTGGCCCTGCCTGCTGCCAGTTCAGTCCACCTACAATATAAGGGCAGATATTATACATTAATGGGCTCGCCTATAGGCCGGGGTTCCGTGTGGCAGTCAGAGGGCCGTAGGGTGCCATGTGGCAAGTACAGGTGAAGCAACGTATACTTCTCCTGTACTTGCTGAGAAGACCAGCACTTCAGAACCTGCCTTAGTTTTGTCATGCTGTACAGTATACCACTCCAACATGGGATCCCAGCCATAGGACATATGGAAAGAGGCTGTGACAGATCCTTGTATAGTGGAAGATAAGGAGATATAGCAAATCGTGTAAGTATGTCCTGCAAAAGTCTTAAAAAAAGCACAAGGAGCTTGGAGTTGATGGCTTTTCATTTCTGTCTTCAGGCATGTTCTTCCAGTGGATTCTCTGCGCATCAATATGGATCGTGTCTTTAGTGGTCAATATCATTCTTCACTCTCCTAAATTCTGGCCTGTTGCTATGGTTGGAGGCTGTGTTTGGGCTACAGGTAATAAACCAAATCCTATTTTCATTCCTTTTTTGGCATATGGTCATTATTTTTAGGCAGTAATTGCCACCATTTTCAGCCAAACACTGGAAGCTATCTGGTATTCTTCGCTGATGTTTCATATTTCATAGAAGGTGTCTTTAGAAACTCAATTCTTTGTAAGAAAACATTTTCTTCATGAGAGCAGAGAGCAAACAGTCACCACCTTCAATGCTTTTCATACGTAAGTCTAGTGTTAGAACAATTGTTCTTTCTTAAATACCCAAGACACACAATGTTCTGTTGTGACCAAAGGAACCAGACTCTGTTGTCACACTTGACTACTTCGTTGTCTTGATCCAGATCACTCTGATGGGGTTAACACAAGCGCAGTATGATTCTGGAGAATTTCTAAGTAATTCTTTACACGTTGCCATATCTCTATTGTTTCTTCAAAGTCATCTGGAGGACAGAAGAATATTTTCAGACGTGTGCCATTATTAAAGGACACCTCTGATATGGCAAGTCCACGTCATAAATGTGGTCACGTGAGAGTCATGCTGCCGGGAGGTATCCTCAATTATAGAGGTGCACAATCAGTGAATTTGTATGGAGCAGCAGCATGGATACTTGATTAGTGTTCCATACACATTACTGTCCACCCTCCTGATTTAGGATCGCCCTTCTAGGGATCAACGAAGGCCCGCAATCTAACATATATCACCTCATCCGTGGATAAATGTTAGATCTCCGGGGACACTATCGCTGGTATTCACTGATTTCACTGAAAGGGATAGAAAACATGTCTTAGATCAGGTTCCTTTCTTTTCTTTTTGTGCCGCTCTGTAACCGTGCTTCTTCCCTCCAGGTAATATTACAGTCGTTCCAATTGTAAAGACAATTGGACTAGGTTTGGGCCTTCTTCTTTGGGCATCTACAAATCTGCTTACTGGCTGGGCAAGTTCCAGGTACTGAGATCATTTATATGTATTATTATGCATTTTCGCTTTCATTGCCTAAAGAATACATGCAGCACATTTATTTCATTGAATTGTTTGAAAACTCAAAAATGGGAAATAAAGGTCACCATACACATAACATAGGCATGCGCTGAAGGATCTTTTACGAACATCTGTCATAACCATTTCCCTCAATAAAATTTATGTTTGGTTTGGCAGGATATGTGTTTAATTTGAACATGCGTGAAGGCCACCTAGCCTTGGCTCATCTAGGTATAACCGTACGCCCTGTGCACACTGCGTCTGAGCCCTACCCTGGGCTATATACATGGAGAAGCTCCCAGCATGTATCCATACAGCTCCATTCTTCAGAAGGAAGCCAAGAGAGTGTCACTTTGGCCTCCATTGGTCTGACATACGTTGGTATACCTAAACGTGCAGCAGACTGTCCTTTACTATACAGCGGGCCACAGCAGAAAATGTGTACTGAGTGATATGTGTGCCACTGTATGCCTGTGCAGTGGCATATATGGGTGTCTTCCATTGGAGTTATATGTCGAGGAATCTTCCTAATGTGTTGAGCTTTCTCCTGAAGTCAATCACAGTGTGCACAGAGCCTTATGTGTGTGACTTTCCGGAAACAGAATCCACATTAGTGGCTGATGTCATGTATTATGTGACTCTATAGAACCAAGACATTCTCTCTTCTCTGCCACCCGTTTGACACTTTGGGACTGTTTAGTGGGTATGATTTTACCCAATGAAATGACAAAGTTTAGATACATACTGTGCTTTATTAAAAAGTTAATATATATATTAAAAGTTAACAGCATTGACACTTATACGTACACATATCCCTAATAGCTTAGCAGATCGGTGATGCAGTGCAGTAGTTTTTTCCACATCCGAAAACTGTGTAGTGCCAGATGTAAAGACTACATAATGCAAATCATCAGAAAAAGCAGTATGCACACCTCACACATATTAACCCAGCAAGAACTGATGGGATATTTCAACTCTGATCAGGATGAGTACAAGATGGATTCTCTGGGAATTAAGAAAATGAAAATACTTAAATAATACTATTATAAATATATTTCCAATTACATTTCATTAATTATAATGGCTTGTTTTATCTAGGGAGCAATCATTAGAAGAAATAAAATGGCCGCTGTCCTATTAGTACAGACAAAACCTGTCCTAATCACACAGCAGGACAATTTACTTCAGAACACTGAGCTAAAGAGCTGCCTTATCCTCCTGTCTGCTTGTCAGGGATTATATTCCTGAATACAGCTGATAAGATCTTCAGCGAAATCTCTGTAGGAATGGAGTTCATGAGGAGACATGAAGTACAGAGAGGAGGGACAGGACAGACTGTGGTAATGTGGGGCTGTGGTAATGGAGACTGCATACAAGTGCCGCTGCTCATTACTATACCTCCACCTCCTCTCTGTGCCTCATGTCTCCTCATGAACTCCATTCCTACAGACATTTAGCTGAAGATCTTATTGTATTCAAGAATATAATCCCTGACAAGTACGAGAGGAGGATGAGGCATCTCTTTAGCTCAGTGTTGTGAGGTAACCTGTCCTGCTTTGTGATTAGGACAGGTTTTGTGTGTACTAAGCGGCCATTTTATTTCTCCTAGTGATTGCTCCCTAGATAAAACAAGCCTTTAGAACTAATGAAAAGTATTTGGGAATATATTAATAATAAAGTAAAGTATTTTCATTTTCTTAATTCCCAGAGCACCCCTTTAACGTTTTCTGTATATCATATCTGTGTGTACTTTATGCCCTGCTTCATTCTGCTGGAATATTACAGTGGACGCATATGACAAGACAGGAATATTGTGACTTTGTGTTCACAGGTTTGGAATGTTTGGAATAAACCCAGAAGAGGTTGAAAGGCCGTATCTAAACTATGCAGGGGCAGGCCTATCAGCTTTGAGGTATTTTGATTTGATAAAAATACATTAAAGGGAATGTCCATGTAATTTCTTTAATTATTGGAAAGTGCCTTGGCCCTGATAAAATAATAAAAGCCCTTCCATTCACCTTTTCAACCCACTCCGATCCAGTGCTGCTGCTTCCTTTTCTCGGACTGCAGCAATGAAGTTCCATATACTGCTACAAGCAATAGCTGGCATCAGCGGTGTATGTCCTGAGACCACTGAGGCCAGTGATTGGCTGCAGCAGTGTATCATCACTGGCTGCAATCTGGGAGAAGGAGCAGCAGTGCTGGATCGGAGCGGGCTGGAGATGGTAAGTGGAAGTGTTTTTATTATTTCATACGGTTTTCCAGTCATATTAATGACTTCTCCTCAGCATAGGTCATCAATATCAGATTGGTGGAGGTATGACTACTAACACCCCTACTGATCATGTTTGAAGGGGCTGAGCGCAGTGGCCTCTTCATCAGCCAATGAGTGTCTCTATCAAGAGCTGATTGGTGGGGCTGCTGGGAGTCAGATCTCCATAGATCTGATATTGATTACCTATCCTGAAGAAAGGTCATTAATATTTAAGCCCTGGAAAACCCCCTTAAGTATGCATATGTAGTGAGAATATGGTATGTTTGGCGGAACATTTTGGCCTTAAAACAGCTATGTCAGTAAGTACAGTATATGCAAGAGTATAACACACATCACTAAGGCTACATGCACACGACCGTGTGTGTTTTGCGGATCCACAAACCGCGGATCTGCAAAACATGGAAGCCGCTCCGTGTGCCTTCCGCAATTTGCGGACGGAACGGGTGGCTTGTTATAGAGATGCCTATTCTTGTCCGCAAAACGGACAAGAATAGGACATGTTCTATTTTTTTTTGCGGGGCCACCACGGACATGTGAACGGGTTCGTGCCCGAGCCGCAAAATATGCGGCTTGGACGTGGACCAAACATACGGTCGTGTGCATGTAGCCTAAAGGTTGGTATTGGTAAATCTGCCTGGGGTGACCGTGATCGATCTGTTTGTGCATTACAAGATATAAGGAAGGACACCAAATGTCACTATAAATGTATTTGTCATGCCACAAACATTCTCCAGTTATCTGTAAAAATCTGAATAGATGAAGTATCTTTTACGTATTGATGGATATAATGGTTGCCTCTTTGATGTAAAAGCCAATACCATTTCCATTTATAATGAGGAGGATGGTGTTAACCCCTGGGAGGACAGGTGATCTTCCTGTCTATGGCTAGCCTCCCAATTCTACCATGTAAAATCATAGGGGGTCTCAAAAATGACTTCGTATAGACAGTAAATACGTAAAAGAGATTCTTCTGTAAAGGTAACGTCCTCCTACAGATTCACACTGTCCATAAAGGAAACGTCCCCCTAGAGATATACAATGCATTGTTAATTGGTAAATTGTCGTTTTGATACATTCATGTTCCAGGACTTTTCAAATGCAAACTTTGTATTTGCTTTTTAGTGCAATTATTTTTCTGTTTGTGAAAACTGAAGTTAAAAGTGTTACCTCAGAGTCAGAAACAACCCCACTTCTCAGGAATAGCGTACGTATTCTGCGGTAACCGCTCTTACCCCTCAGCTGTGTGTTAACAATCGTCTGGCGCCTACAACGCTACGTTTACCTGGCATTTCTAACCGCCACACAGTACTTGCCTTTGCATTGATTGTTTTAAAGGGTTTGAAACAGATTGTGATATTCAGGATTGCTTGGATACCTGCTACTCAATATGTACTATTTTGTGTAAATTAGATTTATTGTTTAACCCCATAATGACCAGGCCTGAAAAAAACGGGGCTGTGCAGGGTCAGGATATTGATGACCCATCCTCAGGATAGGTCACCAGTATCCGTCCATGGGGGGTCCTACTCCCAGCACCATGCCAGAGCTGCAGCCTCTTCAGTTTTTTTCAGCATGCCATTTAGATTATAGCAGCGGTGCAGTGTAATCACTGCTCCGTCCATTCAGGCGAATCCGGAGAAAACACTGACACTGCAGAACCCTTTTAGATAAAATTACACTGCAGAACTTATCTACACTATGTATGTAGACCGTATCTACAGTACATTTGCACAGTGTTGCACAGCAAATTGGACTCCTTTGCACTGATTTTGATCATTTTACATTTCTTGGGAGCTAGATATTTTTTTTCCCCAAAATAATTCATGCTTTCAAAATACATTTTCTAGGAATGTTCACTTTTTAGGAATGTTTACTTATACCAGTAAAATAGCTCATGACTTAATTGGCTTTTTAACTTAAAATGATAATTCAGGTTATGTTTCTTTGGAGTGGGTGTGCAGTCTTATTCATTAGAAGAGTTGTCTGAGTATGTTTTAAGGCAGTAAAATAATAATAAAAAGTTAAAGGGGTTATCCAATTTCTCAAAAAAAAAACACATGCAGCGGGCCCCTCACAGGTAATATACTTACCCTGCTCCCGGCGCCGATCCTGGTCCCCGCACCGCTGCCGCTTCTCCCTGTACATGGATGAAAACATCCGGGGTTGGGGGGGGGAGCAGCCAATGGCAAGCGGGGACAGTGACAAACCTCCCTAGCATCGCGGGTGACACTAGGGAGGCTCGTCGTGTACAGGGAGAAGCAGCAGCCAATGGCAGGCGGGGACGGGGACGAGCCTCCCTAGTGTCACCCGCGATGCTAGGGAGGCTTGTCCCTGTCCCAACACCAGGGACCAGGAGCCGCGCCGGGAGCAGGGTAAGTATATTACCTGTGAGGGGCCCGCCACATGTGTTTTTTTTTTTTAGATATTGAATAACCCCTTTAAACTTGCCATTTCGAACCCCCTCTCTTCCAATCCCACCCTTCTGATGTGCCTATCCACTGTTGCCATGACATCAGGATTTTGGCTAGAGAAATGACCTGCCTGTATATTACACATGACCGGCCTTTGTGGCCACATGTGCTATGCAGGTACATCACCATTCTTTAAAACAAAGTCCAGCGGGGAGGATGAAGCTGTGGCACTAGAATGGAGGGGGTTTGGAACAGTGAATATCATTTCTTTAATTATTATTTAACATTTATATGGACAACCCCTTTAAATTATAAAAATTTATGCAACTCGAAACTTTATTTGATACACTTTAGGTTTCCGTTTTCCAGACCTCTGTGTCAGTGAACAAAAACATTTTAGTTAAAACCCAGAATATTTAGCCTTTCCTGCTCTCACAGCTGAGGGTTTGCTACAATGTATTAGTATAGGTAAGAGTTGTGAACCTAGAGACCTCAACACGGAAGTCCTGTGCTGCAGTGATTATTTGAAGAGGATTGCCAAGCCTGATACAGGTTCAAACTTCCAGCTGTGTAAGTAGGACCTGGAAACATAATATAATAATAATAATAATAATAAAATGGAAATAAAAGACAGCATATATGAGAACGTTGCTTTATTAGACTATAAATTAACATTTACTTATAGAAATGTAGAAAAAAAAAATACTAATGCTATGCTGACATATAAAATTCCTTTTAACTGCATAAAAAATTCAGTGTTTTAAATTTTGTTCATCTCACTTTGTTCTGCAGATTAACACCCAGGGAGACGCTGTTATAGATGAATCCTGGGTAGACAAATTATCACCTTTGCAAAGGCGAATAATGTAAGCACAGTGTGGCAGATCGGCAGCATCTTCACGTGTACAGTAGCTGAGCTGTTTTCTGGATTCTACTCACTTTTCTAATCACCTCCTGTGTTTGGCTCAAAAACCTGAAAATTACCACAAAAACTGCATGTGCGATTCCAGCCTCAAATACGTTTAAAGTCCTTTACTGCTGTGCCCTATAAAATGTCCAATAAGTTAGCTATTACACGTGGCACAGTAGTAGTCACTTAGCGTCTCCTACATAATTAGACCGATTCTTTTGAAGACTAGCTCTTCCCGCTCCTATCTCCATAACAGGGTCCCCAAAGTGAAGGCGAGCACATAGCACATGCACAGTGTCCTCTCCATTCACAGTTATAGGACTACCATTAATAGTGGGGGCCCTGTTCTGTAGACCAAATATAAAAAAAAAGGAGTGGGACCCACACCTATCTGACATTTTTGGCATATCCTAGCGATATGTCACTAATGCTAAAGAGGACCTGTCACCTCTCCTGACATGTCTGTTTTAGTAACTATTTGCATTCCCCATGTAGTAACTATTCTGGAGCATCTGCTCTTATGTTGTGCCTTTCCTTTATTATTTCTGCTAGAACTTTATGATTGAATTGCCAGCAGCTTGCAGTAAAGGTACAGATGGGTGTTACCAGTTGGGGGAGTGTCCCTGCACAGTCTGACCCCAGCAGCACTGATTGGCCAGAGTCAGACACGCTCGCTACTGGTAACACCCAGCAGTACCTTTACTGTAGACTACTGGAAATTTACTTGTAAATGCCTGGCAGGAATAATAAAGGAATGGCACAACATAGTCATAAGGGTACTTTTACACATGCTGCCGCTCCATCACCATTGACTATAATGGAGTGGGGGGCGGAGCTACGGCACTGCACGGCCGGAGATCGCCAGACTAAGGCCCCTTTCACACGGGCGAGTTTTCCGCGCGGGTGCAATGCGTGAGGAGGACGCATTGCACCCGCACTGAATCCGGACCCATTCATTTCTATGGGGCTGTGCACATGAGCGGTGATTTTCACGCATCACTTCTGCGCTGCGTGAAAATCGCAGCATGTTCTATATTCTGCGTTTTCACGCAACGCAGGCCCCATAGAAGTGAATGGGGATGCGGAAAATCGCAGCATCCGCAAGCAGTGCGGATGCGCTGCGATTTTCCCGCACTGTTGCTTAGCAACGGACCCAATCTCTATTATTTCCCTTATAACATGGTTATAAGGGAAATAATAGCATTCTTAATAAAGAATGCATTGTTAAATGATGAGGAAGGGGTTAAAATAATAAAAGTTAACTTACCTTAGCCACTTGATCGCGTAGTCGCGATCTGTCCTCTCTTCCCTGCAGCATCGATGATCTAAAGGACCTGTGATGACGTCACATCACATGGCCTAATCACATGCTCCATCACTATGGTGATGGAGCATGTGATTGGTCCATGTGACCATGTGACATCATCCAAGGTCCTTAAACACTATCCTCAGGCTGTGGATAGTGGTTAGGGACCTTGGATGATGTCACATGGTCACATGGACCATCACATGCTCCATCACCATAGTGATGGAGCAGGTGATTGGGCCATGTGATGCTGTGACATCATCACAGGTCCTTTACATCTTTCAAGCTAACGGAGAGGAGGCCGGGCTTCGCGATCAAATGGAACAGGTAAGTAATTATTAGTTTATTATTTTAACTCATTCTGCACCAGTTTAAACATTAGGGAGATGGCCAAGGGTATTATTTTACATTATAACTATGTTATAATGTGAAATAATACCAGCGGGACAATTTCTGACCCAAACATGCACTTCTGTGAAGAAGTGCAGGTTCGAGTCTGGGTACTAAAGTGCCGATTTTTCTCCGCGTGCAAAACGCATGACAGCGCTTTGCACTCGCAGGGAAAAATCGCGGCGATTCCCGCAACGCACCCGCACTGTTTGACGGAGTGCACCCGCAACGCCCGTCTGAAAGAGGCCTAAAAGTCCTGCATGTCCGACTTTTTAGTCCGGCGATCTTTGCCGTGCAGTGCCATGCTGCACCGTAGCTCCGCCCCCGCTCCATCCCCATTGACTATAATGGAGCGGGGCGGAGCTACGGTGCAGCACGGCACTGCACGGGCACTCGCGGCAGGACGGATTCGTCCTGCCGCAAGTGTAAAAGTACCCTAAGGATAGATGCTCCAGAATGGTATTACATGGGGAATGCAAGTAGTTACTAAACATACATGTCTGGAGAGGTGACAGGCTTTCTTCAGGATTGGACAACCCCCTCTTTTGGCTTATTTTCATGTTTGGTCTATAGTTAAATGATAAAATGCTTGCTGCATGCACATTCTTACCAACATTTCTGTTGGTAAAATCAGGATATCATATTATTATTATTATTATAGTAACTTATATAGCGCTGATATATTCCGCAGCACTTTACAGACATTAGCTGTCCCCAATGGGGCTCACAATCTTAGTTCCCTATCAGTATGTCTTTGGAGTGAGAGTACCCGGGTGAAACACATGCAAACACGGGGAGAACATACAAACTCCATGCAGATGTTGTCCTTGGTCGGATTCGAACCAGGACCCCAGCGCTGGAAATCGCCAGTGATAGCCACTGAGCTGCTGTATAAGCCCTGCCCCTGTAAATGCCCAGCCCAGGAATAACTAGTTATGGGCGGGCTTTGTTTTATCCCTGCCCATTTTGGGATAGTTGGCAACTCTGCATGCAGACACCACAAGGGGTTATTTGTGATCATAGGCCTCATTTATCAAAGCTCTCTAAGGGTCCTTTCACACGTCCGCAATGCGGAACGGAATTGCGGACCCATTAATTTCAATGGGGACAGACGATGTCCCGCCCCCGGGTCCGCAATTGCGGATCCGCACTTCCGGGTCTGCAATCGCGTTCCTGAAAAAAATAGAACATGTCCTATTCTTTTTCTCAATTGCGGACAGAAAAAGGCATTTTCTATGTAGTGCCGCAGATTGTGGAACACACATCGCCGTTGTCCGTGTTTTGTGGATCCGCAAAACACAAACGGACGTGTGAATGGACCCTAACAGTGAGGCTGTAGCAACCAGTCAGAGTTCAGCTTTCATTTCAGGTTGTCTCACTTCAGCAAGTGGCATTTATCATGTAGAGGAAGTTATTCCAAGCCACTCACTAATGTATTGTGACTGTCCATATTGCTTCCTTTGCTGGCTGGACTTCTTTTTTGTTTCCATAGTTACGACCACCTTGAATGGCTTTTTTCTTATAGTTTGCAAGCATGGCCACTGATGCTGGATTGTAGCGTGGTTGTAACCATAGAAACGAGGTGTATAATGTAATGGAAAAATGAGTCTAGCCAGAAAAGGAAGCAATATGGACAATCACAATACATTAGTAAGGGCCTTGTAATAACTTTCTCTACATGATAAATGCCACTTGCTGAAGTGAGACAACCCCTTTAAGCTGCTTTGGAACAAATAAAGTTGATTGGTTGCTATGGGCAACAAAGAGAATCACCTTGTTAGACAGTTTTGGTGAATGAGGCCTGTTGTGATATACTTAGCGTCTGTGCAGCAAGTTCTTCTAGTGATGCCTGTATGCAGCCAGAATTACATCATTTAACTCTATGGCGGTGTGAAGAGAAGCATACGGCCTGAAGAGCTGGAACTCCAACCATTATACACATGTACTGTATTATGGAAGTAGTATGCTCAAACATATGGACCTAAAAAACGAGACAATGTTTGTAGCTGGAGGAACATTCCTTAACCAAAGAACCTCTGACATCTCCCAGCGTATCTATGGGGAAATCAGACTCCTGGTGGCTGGAGTCTGATCCTTGAGGAAATTACAGGTGGCACTGTCATATTGTATTGACAGATGAAAGTCCCTCTCTGCTGATGTCCTCAGGAGAACAGAGGACAGAAAATCCATGGTTCCCTGCCGCTCTTCCCGAGGAGTTAAATCACCCCTGCTTGTAGAGAGATTTTTGGTTAATAGAGGTTTAGTATAGAATTTCCCATGAGTCAGTTTGCTAATGTGTGAGCTAAAGGAGCTCCAAGCATCGATATTTTTTTTTTTTTTACTTGAAATGTAAGACAATCATCTTTCATTTTATCTTGTCTGTTAGAGGCTCGGCACTGGCAGTAGGAGCAGGAGTTCTCTATGGATCCAGCTTTGTTCCAGTTCTTTATATTAAAGACCACAGTACGAACAATGAGAGCATATATGCTGGATCCAGTCAGTTTGGTAAGAGAAGAGAAAAGTTCTCTTGACTAATTTTTGTATTTTTGGGGTTTGTGTATATAAATAACACCAGAGGAACACCAGAGATTGCAGAGTAGTGCTCGGCAATCTCCGGCGTTCCCATAGGGAATGAATGGAACAGCAGTGTACATCCACAACCTGCCGCTCCATCAGAAAGGGGGAACGGGACCCCCATTCTTGGAATCGGTTGGAGTCCCAGTGGTCAGACCATAATTTATAAACTTGATTCAACCCCTCTAATTCTAGCTGGATGACTAATCTGCTATCCAATGGCAGATTAGAAAGCTGGCTATACACATGAGAATAAAGTCCAAAATGGCTGATTTCTGCCTTTTCATCTGACCATCGTTTGAAAAACTAGCACAAATGATTGTTTGCAATGCCTGACAGCAGACTTTTGGTTGCTGAAAAAGTGGTTAGCCAGGTTGCAGATTTTAGGCGTTATCGACTGAAACGAGTATATGGCATGATCGGCTGAATTTTTCTAGTGATTTACCATTGTGCTTTTTTGAAGCTGTCTCTGTAGTTTGCCAGTTTAGTCTGACTCCCTTACTAGTTTGCCAGTGTAGACGACTGATCAGCCGCAATGTGGTCTATCATTGTATGGCCCGCTTTAGGCTACTTTCACATCTGCGCTTTCCCTTTCCGCTATTGAGATCCGTCATAGGATCTTAATAGCAGGGGAAAATGCTTCCATTTTGTCCTCATTCATTGTCAATGGGGACAAAACTGAACTGAACTAAACGGAATGCACCAGAATGCATACCCGTTCTGTTTGGTTGCATCCCCATAATAACGCTGCAATTTTTGGGTTAAAGCTTAATGGGTCGTGCCATAAACTACATTTCAATCTAACTCCCATTCCTCCAAAAAAAAATTCCGCTTCACCTCATTTTCAGTTTTCTCTTATCCCCCATGCTTGAATCCTACTTCCTGGTTTCTCATGTGTCTGCTGTCTCATCATGCCTTAGGACAGTGAGATGTGTCCTGACATTAAGAGGACATTTGACACTAACTGCGTCCCTAGTTCTTTTTTTTATTTATCAGATCTGTTTATTAAAGATTTTTTTTTAGCATACAAAGATACACAAAATGCAAAAAGTACAAAAAAACACCTCCCAACATAAACCCCATATCCGACCCCTCCACCTCCGTGCAGCCAAACCTCTAAATGGCAGAATCTGTGTGCGCAACAGAGCCGCAGTAGCGAGCCCTGGTTGCGCAATCCAAACATTCCATTGTTTCTCAAATTTCCTAATATTGCCTCTTTTCACATATACTTTCCATTCCATGGAAATCATATTATTTGCCACGTTTAATAATTCTGTTATCCCTGGAGCAGATGATTGTAGCCAATACTTAGTTGTGAGTTTCCTAGTTAAATATAAGATCTTGGCAAGCGCCAACTGTATTATATCTGTGGTGGGAATATCCAGTACACAACCAAGGAGCCCAACCCTGGAGACGTCTTCCAGAAGGGTGTAAACTGCAGACCACAGACCTGTGAGAGCCGGACATGACCACAACATATGATCCGTATCTGCCTCAAGATGGGTACATCCAGGACAACTAGCATCCGTCCAAACTCCCATTTTATATAGCAATAGAGGTGTCCTATACACCCTATGTAGTAAAAATAATTGTGAACTTCGCTGTGCCACCGATAAAGAGAGTGACGGAGTGTAGGCCGGAACATTTTCCCACTGGGTGTCGGATAGGAGACCAACATCTACTTCCCACTTATCCTTCAGCCCTTGCAAAAGGTCTCTAATTTGGCAAGAGATCCCCATAAGTAAAGGAGATCAGTGTTTTAGATGTAAGGGCCAGAACTATCCTATCAAAGACCCCAGTACCAGAGATGGATAAGTGTGTCGTGCACCCCTGAGAATGAATAGCATGCCGCAGTTAAATATACTGATAGAACACTGGGTGTTCTAGTCCAAATTCAGTCTGAAAGGTTTTAAGCGTGTCATTCTCATATAATTAGCATCTATATTTTACACCTTTCCTAGGCCTCAAAACCTTCCAGCATGAGCAATTGACTTAGATAAGGATTATGCCAAATTGGCATGCACTTGGTACAACCATGAACACCCATTAGATACTTACATTTCCACCAGACTGTATGTAGGAGCAAGAAAGTGCTCAAGGATGGTGTCATTAGTTTGAATCTATGAGCTTCCAGAGACCCCACCAAATCAGTCGTACCTAAATGGTGCTGTAGGATCCTCTGCCTAGAGTCCCGGTTTGTTGGCAGGCCCCATCCCTGTAAATGTTGTAATTGTGAAGCTAAATAATATGCCCAGGGATGGTGCAGTGCCACCCCTCCTTTCTCTTTATCCAGTTGCAATTTACTAAGTTTAATTCTAGGGTTTTCCTTATGCCAAAGAAGGTCCCTGAATATAATATCTATGCGCCTAAAAAGATATAAAGGAAGCCATAAAGGAGCATTATGTAAAATATAGAGTATTTGCGGCATCCAAATCATTTTAATCAGGTTGGCACGACCCATTACCGATCCTGGTAGCTTGATCCATGCTTCCATTTTAGCTTTTAATAAATCAAATAGCGGCAAGAGATTTGAAGAGATATAGTCTAAGCGCCCCTAGTTCTTACCGATGACGATTGTCCCACAATACAGGGCTCCAATTCAGGACGTAATCTACAGCAACTGAATATCGAAACAGATTTGCCACAGGGTGCAATGGTAGGCTAATAACTTTTTAGAATAAAGCAATTTTGGGTATTTGGGGAAGTGATATAACAGCGATATCTGTTGGCCAAGAAACATTAAAATTAGAGGCACAACCCCTTTAAGCTTTTCTGTCTTTTAGATCTTGATTATGTGTTTGCACACTTCAGTGGAATATTCCTCACAAGTACTGTCTACTTCCTTATTTACTGTGCTGTAATGAAGAACCAGCCTAAGGTCTATCCAAAAGCAATACTGCCTGGTAAGTTTTCTCAAGATACAGATAATAAAATGTTGTAGTACACTAGTAAATATTCTCAAGGACCCTTGTTTACATACTTGATATGTTGGATTTTTGCTCTAATTGACAAATTGAATACTTGCAGATAATCAGTATCTTTAAACACCGGTATGTTCTGCGCATGACCCACAGAAAATGTGCAGTTGCTTAAAGAGGACCTCTCACCACTCCCAACATGCCTGTTTTAATAGCTTCATGCATTCCCTATGTAATAACAGTTCTGGAACATCTATTTTTATCGCTCTATGTTGTGCCATTCCTCTATTATTTCTACTAGAAGTTATGAATGAATTGCTAGCAGTCTGCAGTAAGGGTACAGAGGGGTGGTAACCAGTTGGGGGTGTGTACCTGCACAGTCTCACTCTATCCAACCAGCGCTGTCATTTTCAGACTCTGCAGGTACTCCCTGCCAACTGGTTACCAGCCCTTAGTCTTACTACAGACTTTTAGCAGTTAATTCATAACTTCTAGTAGAAATAATAAGGGAATGGCACAACATAGAGTCTTAAGAAAAGATGCTCCAGAACTGTTATTACATGGGGGGTGCATGTAGATATTAAAACAGGCAGGTCAGGAGTGGTGAAAGGTCCTCTTTAAGGGAATACTGACTGCCAGAGAGACAACTGGACTCCCCAAAGAGAAGTCAGAGAAGGTTAATTACCATCTCTGCCTTCCTGCTTGTTCATTACACATAGCTCAGGGGCAAACCATATGATCGCTGTGTGCAACAAGGGTGTACAGGTTCCTAAGTCCCCTTTAATATGGGCGATCTTCGGGAATGCTCGTTCTTATAAATGCTCATTCCTGATTAGCCTATGTAATGGTGCCACCGATTATCCCATGAACGAGCAAATGCTCGGATCTGCTGCTAAGAAACAATAAATCTGTTTGGGGACAAGTGGTCACAACAATCACTTATCCTCATACAGTGAAGGTGATTGCTGCATGTTGCTCGTGATCAGGCAGTTATCGGGAACACATGTTTTTTTTCCCAATGATTACCTGAACATAAAGGGGCCTTGTGGTATTCAGTTTCCTAGATAACAGATTTGTTACAGTGCAGTAAAGGGGTTCTTCTATGAGCAATATTTATCACCTATCCACAGGTTGATCACCAATCACAAGAACATGGGTCCCCCCATGATAAGGGACTGGTAGCACGCATGCATGACCATTGTTCCATTTACTGACTATGAGACTGCCGAATACAGCGCTCATCTATTACTGGCAGTCCTATAGATATGAATGGAGCAACGGTCACCCATGCACACCACCGCTCCATTAACACAGAGCCTCGTAATTTTCTTGATCAGTGGGTGTTGCAGTGGTCAGACCCCCAGCAATGATACATTTATCACCTATACTGTGGATTGGTCATAATTGTTGTTTGTGGGCTATTAAATAAAAGTAGAAAATGTGCAGACTCTTTTACTTGCAATAAAAAGAATAATAAACCATTAACCCCATAGCCGCGGGGTTTCTGCTATTTTAAATAGCAGAGACCTGCGGTACATGTATGTAGAGTTTAGCGAACTTCTATTTTTAGTTCGGCGTCCAAAGTTCGGGTTCGGGTTATCGTAGCATCCCGTTATGGATTCCGCTACCGTGGACCATAACGGTATTTGGAATCCATAAGGGGCTGCTTCAATGAACCCGAACCTTGGACAACCCTAAGGACCTGGGGTGACGACACCGTCATGTGATTAGTACAGGGGGCGTGGCTCAGCACTGGATTGGATAAAAGGTGATCCAGTACTGAGCCACGCCCCCTGCACTGATCACATGACGGTGACGTCAACCCAGGTCCTTAGGGTTGTCCAAGGTTCGGGTTCATTGAAGCAGCCCCTTATGGATTCCAAATGCCGCTATGGTCCGCGGTAGCGGAATCCATAACGGGATGCTACGATAACCCGAACCTGAACTTTGGACGCCGAACTAAAAATAGAAGTTCGCTCAACTCTACATGTATGCAATCAACCATGAGGCTGATCGCGCACATTTTACCCTTCAGATGCCGTGGTCAAATGTGACCACGGCATCTGATCAGTCCGGAAGCGGAAGTCGCGCGCTTCCGGTCCAGTAACAGCGGTCCCCGACTGAGATCGTTACTTCGCTGAAAGCAGGCTTCAGTGACTATTTCAGGAATATACCAATAAAGGCCACTAGGTGGCAGCATTGTATTGTTGTATTCCAAATGAAGTGTTCAATGATGGCTATTCAGCTATCACTGAACACAATGGACAATCTAATGATTGCCAGTTATTGTCACCCAAGGTGACTTTAAAAAAGTTTTTACAAATATATTTTTTTTAAAAAACATAAAAGTTCAAATCACCCCCCTTTCCTTAACCACTTCAGCCCCTCTAGCTTAAACACCCTTAATGACCAGGCCACTTTTTACAATTCTGCACTACACTACTTTCACCGTTTATTGCTCCGTCATGCAACTTACCATCCAAATGAATTTTACCTCCTTTTCTTCTCACTAATAGAGCTTTCATTTGGTGGTATTTCATTCTTGCTGACATTTTTACTTTTTTTGCTATTAATAAAAATTTAACGACATTTTTGCAAAAAAATTACATTTTTCACTTTCTGTTGTAAAATTTTTTAAAAAAAACTACATTTGTATATAAATTTTTCTCTAAATTTATTGTTCTACATGTCTTTGATAAAAAAAAATCCAATAAGTGTATATTTATTGGTTTGGGTAAACGTTATAGCGTTTACAAACTATGGTGCAAAAAAGTGAATTTCGGCATTTTGAAGCAGCTCTGACTTTCTGAGCGCCTGTCATGTTTCTTCAGGTGCTAGAATGCCAGGAAAGCATAAATACCCCCCAAATCACACCATTTTAGAAAGAAGACACCCCAAAGTATTCACGGAGGGGCATGGTGAGTTCATGGATCATTTCATTTTTTTTCACAAGTTAGCGGAAAATGACACTTTCTGAGGAAAAAAATATATAATAAAGTTTCCATTTCTGCTAACTTCTGGCAAAAAAAAAAAAAATCTCAGACGGGCTCACTATGCCCCTCTGTGAATACCTTGGGGTGTCTACTTTCCGAAATGGGGTCATTTATGGGGTGTGTTTACTGTTCTGGCATTTTGGGCGGGGCTAAATTGTGAGCAGCCATGTAAAAGCTAAAGGTACTCGTTGGAATTTGGGCCCCTTTGTGCACCCAGGCTGCAAAAAGTGTAACTCATGTGGTATCGCCGTACTCAGGAGAAGTAGGGCAATGTGTTTTGGGGTGTATTTTTACATATACCCATGTTGGGTGAGAGAAATATCTCTGTAAACTGACAACTTTGTATAAAAAAAAATTAAAAAGTTGTCATTTACAGAGATATTTCTCACACAAATTATGGGTATATATAAAAATACACCCCAAAACACATTGCGCTACTTCTCCTGAGTACGGCGATACCACATGAGTGACACTTTTTTGCAGCCTGGGTGCGCAAAGGGGCCCTAATTCCAATGAGTACCTTTAGGATTTCACAGGGCATTTTTACGTATTTGGATTCCAGACTTCTTCTCACGCTTTAGGGGCCCCTAAAATGCCAGGGCAGTATGACCCCATTTTAGAAAGAAGACACCCCAAGGTATTCCGTAAGGGGTATGGTGAGTTCATGTAAAATTTTATTTTTTGTCACAAGTTAGTGGAATATGAGACTTTGTAAAAAAAAAAAAAAATATATCAATTTCCGCTAACTTGTGCCAAAAAAAAAAAATTCTGTGAACTCGCCATGCCCCTCACAGAATACCTTGGGGTGTCTTCTTTCCACAATGGGGTCACTTGTGGGGTATTTATACTGCCCTGGCATTTTAGGGAACCTAAAGCGTGAGAATCCAAATGCGTAAAAATGTCCTGTGAAATCCTAAAGGTACTCATTGGTTTTAGGGCCCCTTTGCGCATCTTGGCTGCAAAAAAGTGTCACTCATGTGGTATCGCCGTACTCAGGAGAAGTAGGGCAATGTGTTTTGGGGTATATTTTTATATATTCCCATGCTGGATGAGAGAAATATCTCTGTAAATGACAACTTTTTAAATTTTTTTATTCAAAGTTGTCAATTTACAGAGATATTTCTCTCACCCAGCATGGGTATATGTAAAAATACACCCCAAAACACATTGCCCTACTTGTCCTGAGTACGGCGATACCACAAAGTGACACTTTTTTGCAGCCAAGATGCGCAAAGGGGCCCAAATTCCAATGAGTACCTTTTAGGAGGGCATTTTTACGCATTTTTCTTCTCGCGCTTTAGGGCCCCTAAAATGCCAGGGCAGTATAAATACCCCACATGTGACCCCATTTTGGAAAGAAGACAGCCCAAGGTATTCCATGAGGGGCATGGCGAGTTGATAGAAATTTTTTTTTTTGGCACAAGTTAGTGGAAATAGATTTTTTTATAGTTTTTTCTCACAAAGTCTCCCTTTCCGCTAACTTTTGACAAAAAGTTTAATTTTTCATGGACTCACTATGCCCCTCAGCGAATACCTTGGGGTGTCTTCTTTCCAAAATGGGGTCACATGTGGGTATTTATACTGCCCTGGCATTTTAGGGGCCCTAAAGCGTGAGAAGAAATGCGTAAAAATGCCCTCCTAAAGTTACTCATTGGAATTTGGGCCTTTGCATCTTGGCTGCAAAAGTGTCACTTATGTGGTATCGCCGTACTCAGGAGAGTAGGGCAATGTGTTTTAGGTGTATTTTACATATACCCATGCTGGGTGAGAGAAATATCTCTGTAAATTGACAACTTTTAATAAATTTTTTTAAAAAGTTGTCATTTACAGAGATATTTCTCTCACCCAGCATGGATATATGTAAAAATACACCCCAAAACACATTGGCCTACTTCTCCTGAGTACGGCGATACCACATGTGTGCCACTTTTTTGCAGCCAAGATGCGCAAAGGGGCCCTAATTCCAATGAGTACCTTTAGGATTTCACAGGGCATTTTTACGCATTTGGATTCTCACGCTTTAGGGCCCCTAAAATGCCAGGGCAGTATAAATACCCCACAAGTGACCCCATTGTGAAAAGAAGACACCCCAAGGTATTCCGTGAGGGGCATGGCGAGTTCACAAAAAAAAAAATTTTTTGGCACAAGTTAGCGGAAATTGATTTTTATTTTTATTTTTTACAAAGTCTCATATTCCACTAACTTGTGACAAAAAATAAAATTTTACATGAACTCGCCATACCCCTCACGGAATACCTTGAGGTGGCTTCTTTCTAAAATGGGGTCACATGTGAGGTGTTTGTACTGCCCTGGGATTTTAGGGGTCTCCGCAATCATTACACGTATGGCCAGCATGAGGAGTTTCTGCGATTCTCCTTATATTGAGCATACGGGTAATGAGATTTTTTTTTTCCGTTCAGCCTCTGGGCTGAAAAAAAAAAATAAAATGAACGGCACAGATTTTTTCATTCGCATCAATCAATGTGGATGAAAAAATCTCTGCCAAAATCAGTGACTGCGGTGGGCTGGGCGCTAGCTACCGAACAAGTAGCTAACTAACTGGCGGTGATAGGAGACCCTTATGCCCCATTCACACGTCCGCAATTCTGTTTGCGGAACGGAATTGCGGACCCATTCATTTCTATGGGGACAGACTTTGTCCCGCTCGGATCCGGAATTACGGATCCGCGCTTCCGGGTCTGCACTTCCGTTCCGCAAAAATATAGAACATGTCCTATTCTTGTCCGCAATTGCGGACAAGAAAAAGCATTTTCTATATAGTTCTGGCAATGTGCGGATCTGCAAAATGCGGAAAGCACATTGCCGGTGTCCGTGTTTTGAGAATCTGTGGATCCGCAGATCCGCGGATCCGTGAATCCACGGATCCGCAAAACACATATGGACGTCTGAATGGAGCCTTACAAGGGTGTGATCAATGACAGGGGGTGATCAGGGGTCTAGATGGGGTGATCAAGGGGTTAATAGGTGAGTGGGGGGTGGGGGGTTAGTGTAGTGTTTGGTGCAACTTTACATAGTTACCTGGTCCTCTGGTGGTCGATCCCAGTAAATGGGACCACCAGAGGACCAGGTAGCAGGTATATCAGACGCTGTTCACAGCGTCTGATATACTTGTTTGATGCGATTTATATCGCATCTACAGCCTGCCAGCGATGGATCATCGCTGGCAGGCTGTAGTTAAACTCCTGAGACGCGCGCTACTGTGAACGCGTGCGCGCGCGTTCACAGGAAATCTCGCGTCTCGCGAGATGACGCACCTCTGCGGCGCCCCAGAACAGCCCGACCGCCGCGAGAACACAGTTGTGCGTTAGGCGGTCGGGAAGTGGTTAAAATAAAAATACTTAACCAATAAAAAAATAAACATCATGGGCATCGCCGCATGCGAAAATTCCCATACTATTAAAATATACCAATATTAATGGCATACGGCAAATGGCGTAACAGGAAAAAAATAAAAAGAGCCAATTTGCAATTTTTTGTCACTTCAACTACCCAATAATTTTTTTATAAAAAGTGATCAAAAAGTCGCACACACTTCAAATTGGTATCACTGAAAAGAACAGATCATCCCGCAAAGAATAAGCCCTCACTCAGCCCCGTACACTTAACTCCAAAAAAGTTATAGAGGTCAGAATATGGTTATAATTTAAAAAAAAAAGTTTTAATTTTTTTTTCAGTATTAAAATGCAAGAAAAATTATACAAGTGCAGTATCATTGGAACTGTATTGACCTGGAGAATGAATTTAACAGGTCAATTTTACTGCATAGTGTACAGTGTAATACAGAAAAAAAAATAACTTTATCAGAATTGTGTTTTTTCCCAATGCTACCCCATTCGGAATTTATTTTCCGCTTTCCACTACATGGTATGCAACCGTAAATAGCGCCATTAGAAAGTACAACTTGTCCCGCATAAAAATAAGCCCCCATAAAGCTATGTGAATGGAAAAATAAAAAAGTTAGGACTATGGGAGTGAAAAACAGAAACGCAAAATAAAAAAAATGGCCCGGTCCTGAAATGGTTAAAAACAACATGAAAATAAGACATAAAAATTGTGTTTATTTTTCATATATACACAATGTATGATGTTATACATAGCCAAATATATAATCAAGCTATTTACTATGCCTGTTTCACCTGAATATGCCTTTAATTTCCTGAAGTGTTGCTTTTTTATGAAGCAGACCAATACATTCCTGGTTGTAAACTAGTAGCTTAATCAAGCGGTGGTCCCTAACCTGTGGAACCTGCACTCCCTGAATTTTATGGTGGCCATTATGGCACATTACAGGTAGTATTTAGTGTTAGCTTCCCGTCTTAAAGAGATTGCCTTGATGTTTGGCAAACAGGCCAAAATAATTTTGTACAAAATGTATTTGCCAAGAGTTTCTAATTTGCAAAATGAGCGTACCATTTGCATCAGAATTTATTTGTGTCTGCAGAGTGCTGTTGCATTGTCCTTTTTTTTTCTTTGTGTTTCTAGCCATGGTAGCATGCGCCTGCACATTGGGATGTGCTGACTGACCCCCCTTTTTTTGCCAGAAACACAAGGGGGGGGGGGGGTGTATCCTGCATACAGGAACGTGCTGACTGAACCCCCTTCCCCTTGTTTTTCTGTGTAGTATATACTGGAGGTGTGGCAGCCTTCCTTTCAGTCGTGCACACCTGACTAGCTTGTCTGCCCTAGAGGCTGGTTTAATCAGTGTAAGTATAAAAACTGAACTTGCATTCATAGTACCTGCTAGTAACCATCTGGCTCCAGGATGAGTATATAGTGGACTTAGCATGCATGTTGGTACTTGCATCCCTGGTTCTAATGGAGGCTGTTATGGCACGAGAAAGGGTTAATAAGCACGGCTGATCCGAGCATGCATGCTGGGCCCGCACTCCCTGGACTTTATGTAGCTGTTGTGACCCATGACAGGTAGGATTTAGCGTTAGGACCACTCATAGAGGCGGCCTTGACGTGGCGAGTGGCTTATTACTTTTTGATCAAAATGTACACTAACAACCTCTTATAGCTTCTAGCATAGAGGCAGGGCAGAGTGCTGTTGCATTTCTGTGTTTGTATATTTTACCCTCTTTTTTTGCCATCCCTAATCTGTGGCTTTCCAACCTGGTGCAATACTATAAGTTAGACATTGTAGTGTTATACTGTAAATTCTGACAATCCAGCTTTCCTCCATAAAAGTCAGAACCGTAAGTACTGCACGTATGTAATTAAACCAGGTGTATATTTTATATTTTTAAGGATTTATCTCTGGCATCCTTTGGGCAATCGCGACTTGCTGCTGGTTCCTGGCTAATAACTATCTAAGCGCCGTGGTCAGCTTCCCCATAATAACCGCGGTCAGTAGTTTCTTGATGATAAATGTAAAGATATTGGGTAAATCATGCTGTACAATTGCATGTCTGCTGAATGTCAAACAGCCAATTACACAGCCAGATCTGACCTTTACTGCATGTTCATTAACAGGGTTTCTGAGTTGTCCTTTAGTTGCCTTGATAACATAGTAGAAGTCTTTTTTTTATTAAAAGGAAATATTATAATTGCGAGTATTTTTAATTAATTGATCTTAATTAATTTTAATGGAAATTTGGAATAAAAGTTACATCTTTACCAAATTCGTTCTCCGATAGTTCTGATTCAGATACAGAGACACGGATCACATATCTATATCTTACACATTGATATAATGCTGAAAATCAGATGGTATGTGCATGAACATGAGGTTTGCCAAGCGCTTGTACTCGGCCATCTCTGGCAGCCCCATGGAGCAGCGGACGCACGTGCATGTCTTCTGCTCCATTCAAACGGAGAGCAGAGATTTTCTCATGATTGGTGGGGGCCTCAGCACTCGGACCCTTACAGTTAAACTTTGGAGACAGCGAATAGGAGATAAGTTGTGTTAATGAGACATCACCTCTAAAATGACATCAGAACAGTGCAGAGATTAAACAAAATGAGTATTTTGCACGTTTTGCCTTTGTGTGTGCTGCTGCATTCTAGTATTTGTAGCTATATGATTTCTTCCATGATGTTACCACAGGGCCCTGGATTGATTGCTGCACTTTGGGGAGTTTTAGTCTTTAAAGAAATAAGGGTAAGTAATTTATTTCCAATATTTTTACACTTTTATATACATCAATCTGGGCACTCAATAATGTGTCACTGGCATTGCCAAAGTTTTATATTTCTGTTACTGTTTCTGTGCATTCAATAGGAATATTCACTGCTAACTTCCGTGTGATGGAGACACAGATGCTCGGCAATTAAGGCTGACCATACATATTAGATAGCTTGTTTACCTGACAGCTATCGCTCCCTATCTCCCCATACACATACAAACCTCTCTCATGTCCTATATGCGGACAGAGGAAAAACCCAACTACAGAAACCTTGGTAGCAGCCTATCTCCCCAAAAGCAAATAAAATCTATCTACCATTGGGGAGAGCCAGGAGGCATAACCATAGCAAAGGCAGGTGCACTCTGCAGCAATACTAAACCCTCACACTGATGTTAAAATTGAGAGGTTAGTTCGACACATCCTACTAGGAGGACATGTCTCAAGCTCGGACACCACATCAAGGTCTCAAGTAGCCATATATACTATACATAGTCAGTGATCTTGGCCAATATTTATCTAAGCTGTACGGCTTCAAAAGGGGTTGTCATAGTTAAAAAATGTATAAAAGGCAGGGAGTTATTTAAACAAAACTCCGTTGTAGCCATGACGTAGTCTTCTTGGCAGCAGCAATGACACGCCGCATACCAAATGTGACTGCTGCCGCCAATCACTGGCCTCAGCGGTATACAACATGAGACCGAATCAGTCATGTTTGGTATATGGACATGTCACCACTGCAGTTATGTAAACCAAACCCGGCTGTAGGATCATTGCAGTGAACAGAGGGGATTTGAATTGTTAGGGCTAAACGTAGACTTTGCAAGCATAAAGTCCCTTTTAAAATCTTTTTTAAGTGATTTTAAAAAGTAGTAGGTACTTTTTTCTCAAATTGATTCTTAAAGGTACCATCCCATAACAAAAAATAATCATCTATCCACAAACCTTTATTCAGTACTTATTTGAAGCTCCTTTGACAGAAAACTCCGGGACCAGTCTGAGGTCCAAAGCACTCGGGATCAGGTTTTCATTAAGAATATTTCTGTACTTTGCTCCATTCAGCTGTCCCTCAACCTGTCCTGGGCACTGAAAAACAGTCCCACAGCATGATGCTGCCACCACCATGCTTCACTGTAGTTAATGAGCAGTGCCTGGTTTCCTCCAGACATGACACTTAGAATTGATTGTTCCATATTGGTTTCATCAGCAGAGAATTATGTTTCTCACAGTCTAAGCGTCCTTTAAGTGCTTTAATGCAAACTTTAGACGTGCTTTCATGTGTATTTTACTGAGGAGAGGCTTCTTTCCATCTACTATGCCATAAAGCCCAGATTTGTGGAGCGCTGCAGTGATGGTTGACTTTCTAGACGTTTCTCCAATCTGCACACAGGATCTTTGGAGCTCAGCCAGAGTGACCATTGGGTTCTTGATCACCTTACTTCCCAAGGCCCTTTTCCCTCCGATTACTTACCGTATTTTCCGTCGTATAAGACGACTGGGCATCTAAGACTATACCCTACTTTTCCTGTTAAAATATTTGGTTTGGGCTATACTCGCCGTATAATACTACCCCTCTTCCAACGCACACCAAATAAAAATTAAACAGATGATCCGAGCATGAGAAAACCACTGAGAGCAGGGAGAGGGGGCTGCTTCAGGAGCGACTGGCCGGGGTGCAGCGCACGGTGGCTCAGCTAGAGGGCGCCTGTCCCTGAAGCTGGAGAAGGACAGCTTCTTCAGTACGGCTTGGAAGTAAAAGGACCTTTCACTGGTCCAACAATTGTTAGATAATGATATATACCGTATGTGTAGAGCGGCGCCCAGGGATAATAGTAAGTGCAGGGAGATCCCTGGGCGCCGCTCATCACATACATATCATTATCTAACAACCGTTGGACCAGTGAAAGGTTCTCCTAAGTTTCAGCACGCAGTATGCCGGCATATAAGACGACCCCCAACTTTTGAGACGATTTTCATGAGTTAAAAAGGAGTCTTATAACGCCAGAAAATACAGTACTTTGGTGGGTCAGCCAGCTCTGGGAAGAGTCCTGGTTGTTCTAAATATTTTCCATTTAAGAATTATGGAGGCCACTGTGCTCTTGGGAACTTCCAGTGCAGCATAAATTGTTTTGAACCCTTCTCCAGATCTGTGCCCCCACAAAGTCTTGTCTCTGAGCTGTACGGGCAGTTTTTTTAGGCAGTGGTGTGGCTTTCCAAATCAAGTCCAATCGACTGAATTTACCACAGGTGGACTCCAATCAAGGTGTAGAAACATCTCCAAGATGACCGAGAGAAATGGGAGCCCCCCAGAGCTAAATGTCAAGTGTCATAGCAAAGGGTCTGAATACTTATGTCCATGCGAAATGTTTGCAAACATTTCTAAAATTCCGTTTTCGCTTTCTCATTATGGAATATTGAGTGCAGATTGATGTGGGTAAACTAGACTGTAAAAAAAAGTGAAAGGGTCTGAAGACTTTCTAAATGCATTGTATACTGGAGTGTTTTTTTTTTTTTTTACTTTTTATTATAAGCTTTATTTGCTGAAACCTTTGCTGTTGGGTGTATAACTATAGTAAAGGTGTATTTTACAATGCCATTTGACACTATTTTCCCTTCTTTTTTAGGGAATGAGGAACTACCTGTTGCTGATTCTGGCATTCTGTATTGTCCTAACGGGTTCTCTCCTAACAGCTTTTTCTAAGACATGATTTGGCCACAAGGTGGTGCTGCACGTGTGTTTTTGATAAGCATTCACGCCTGATAAATCATTTTTATTTGTAATGTTTTTCTATGTTGTTACTGTATAATTGTTTAAATATACTGTACATATTTGGAATGAGGAGCTACCTGCTGCTGATACTGGCATTCTGTATTGTACTATTAGGTTGTCTCTAGTGATGAGCGAACTTGTGTTTCAAGTTCGGCGTACAAGGTTCGGGTTATGTAATAATAATATAATATATAATATTTTTTTATATAGCGCCACCATATTCCGCAGCACTTTACAAATTTATAGGGCTCATGTACAAAACAAAAGTCACTGGCTAATATACAACTGAAACACTAGGAGTCAGGGCCCTGCTCGCGAGAGCTTACAATCTATGAGGAACTGGGGGTGACCCATAAGGTAGTTGATTGTGATAAGTAGGATTTAGGCCATTATTGAACTGAAAGGAGTGGTGCCTGCCGATCTGCTTTGGGTTTGGGACTGTTAGAAGGATCGAGTTCAGGTCTTAGGGGTTGGTGGAAGAGAGGTTTGCTCGGGGAATAGTCATTTTAAGTATCTTGATAAGCCTGCCTGAAAAGATGTGTTTTTGAGGCACATTTTTGAGAGTAGGTGCAGCTCAAGAAAAGTCTTGAAGATGGGAGTGACAGGTACGAATTATGGAGGTTATTAATCTTAGATCACTGACAGAACGGAGAGCACGAGTAGGGTGGTAGATGGGGATGAGGGAGGGAGGAGATATATGGAGGTGCAGCACTGTGGAGAGCTTTGTGGGTGAGGCTGAGAAGTTTGAACTATATTCTGTGGTGGATGAGCAAACAGTGAAGTGGCTGGCACAAGCTAGTAGCATCAGTGTAGCGGTTGGATAGATGAGCCTGGCTGCAGCATTTAGGACAGACTGAAGGGGGGAGAGTTTAGTGAGCAGAAGACCGATTAGTAACGGAATTTTTAGATAACCGAACCTTGTACGCCGAACTTGAAAACGCAAGTTCACTCATCCCTAGTTGTCTCCTCTTTCTAAAACATGATTTGGCCACAAGGTGGTGCTGCATGTGTTTTTTATAAACATTCACTCCTGGTAAAACTATAGGTTTGGGTCTTCATTTTTATTTGTAATGTTTTTTTTAGGATGTTACTGTATAACTGTTGAAATATACTGTACATATTTGACTAGTGCTTATTGTCTGTAATAATTTCATGGAAATCCCTTAAGTTCTTTTCTAAGCATATGCATCTTTATTGGCTAGTATATATATCCTTATATATCTGTGTTTACGTGACTTCTTTGTGGGTTACATATTCACATAAATAGAAATGAAGGGTCATGGAGGGAAATTATTAAAATTCATGGGACACCTTTGGACAGATGCCTAAAGGGGTATTCCAGTGCAGTAAAAACGCTGTAGCATGGCCTGCAAATGGTTGAAAAATAAAGGAGCTTATGCTCACTTCACCAATTCTCTGCGGCTGCTGTTATGATGGTACTGGGTTCCCCTTCTGCATTCTACTCCTAAGGCAGACGATTGCTGGGGATTGCTGCTCCGCTAGTCACTGGCTGTGACGGGTTATCCCTGCAGCCAGTGATTGTCTGAGCAGCATTCCCAGTCATTTTTTGCCATGTAGCCAACAGGGGAAAGAAGTGGATAGTAGCAGGAACCCAGGCACCATTGGCATGATAGCAGCGGGCAATCTGCAAGGTATGTATAGTTTGGATGGGTCATCAATATCTGAATCTCGAAAAACTTCTTTAAGGCCTCTTGCACACGACCGTATGGCTTTTTCAGTATTTTGCGGTCCGCAAAAAATGGATCTAAAAAAAATACGGATGACACCCGTGTGCATTCCGTTTTTTGCGGAACAGAACAGCTGGCCCCTGATAGAACAGTACCATCCTTGTCCGTGATGCGGACAATAACATGTTCTAACTTTGAACGGAAATACGGAACGGAAGGCATACGCAGTACCTTCCGTTTTTTTTTTTGCAGATCCATTGAAATGAATTGTTCCGTATATGGTCCGTATACGGAAAGCAATAAACCGAACAGAAAACGTTTGTGTGCAAGAGGCCTAACACTCAGCAATCCAAGCAATACTTTTTATGATTGAGTCAATGTAAACTAGCTAGCTGAGGGTCAGACTAATGCAAGTTTTCTGTGGCTGCTTACTTGGGCGTGAGCAGAGTTCAGAAGAGAGAGCTCACTTCATCCATATTACTTTCCATATTATATATTAACTATAGAGTATATTGAACAGTGGAACAATTTAAATATCGTACGTAGTGATGAATGAATTTCTTCAAATTCACTTTAGATACGATTTGGTCAAATCAATCAGCCGATTCAATTTAGGTCTGAATAAATTCAACCAGGATTGATAGGTGCTCCATTTGCTCTGAAAAGCTGTGGATGGCATTCTGGGGTCTCCAAGGACTGTATGCAACTTATTTCAAGCTCTTAAATGCCAAGCCAGCATTAGTAACATCAAAGTGATGGCGAATTGTATGGCTATGGGCAGGGCCGCCATCAGGGGGGTACAACCCATACCCCAGTAAGGGGCCCGGACCCTGGGGGGACCCGGCCAATCCTGAAACTTTTTCTTTTTTTAATTGTGGCAGCCGGCTCTGGGGCCCAGTGCTCCTCCCCCTCTTCCTTCTGCAGCCTGTCCCTTACCTCCCGGGGCCCCGTGCCCCAGCTATCTTGTTCTGAGAACAAGATAGCTGGAGTCTCGGCAGATCCATCGGTAGAATGTAATTGCTAGAAGGCGGTCTGTGACATCACTGATCACATGTTCCTTCATACAGACGAAGGAGTGCCGCGATCTTTTTCCTTTGGTATTGTATCGGGGACTAATGGTCAGGTCCTAACATCGAGGGCACCGCCACTAAATGGACTTTGGTTATTGACCTACAATGGTGCTGTCACCCCATGTTATTTTGCTTCATGTTCCTTCATAGTCACATGGACAAACCCCGACAGCAGCAGAAACTTGTGGAGGGAGGAGGGGCTGTGTGCCTGCAGGTTGCTCAGTGAGGGAGGCTGTGCTGCAGTCCTGGAGTCCACAAAGCTTCATGGAGAGCAGGTGAGGGGCAGCTCATGTATGAGGGGGCAGGTGGAGCACTCAGGAGCAGTGGGGTTCAAGTGGAGTGGAGTCTGGTGCAATTAAGGGGTTTTATAGCACAGATCCAGGTGTATTCTGAGGGCCATGGTGTGTGTGTCTCTGTCTGTCCCTGTGCGTGTCTCTGTCTGTCTGTCCCTGTGTGTGTCTCTGTCTGTCCCTGTGTGTGTCCACAGACGCCCCCCCACAACAGCTCCATCCACAGATCCCCCATAACAGTGCCATCCACAGATCCCCCCCCCCCCACAACAGTGCCATCCACAGATCCCCCCCCCCCAGGGGTCAAGTCCTGGGAAAAAAAGTGTGGGAACTCACCCAAGTGCCTCCGTCTAACGTCACGGCGTGCGGCGTACGCAAAAGGCAGGGGAGGTCAGGAGGAGGAGCAAGCAAGTACCGCATTTTTCGCCCTATAAGATGCACCTAGGTTCTAGAGGGGGACAATAAGAAAAATATATTTTTTATTACACCTCAGGTCAGACCACCAATCAGACCCCCAATGTTAATCAGACCTCAGCAAACAGCCCCAATAAGCCCCCAGTGTTAATAATACCCCAATAAGACCTCAGCTCAGATCCCAATATGAATGACCCCCAATCAGACCTCAGATAAGAGCCCCATGCCTTATAGCAGCCCCCAGTAGCCATATATCAGCCCCCAGTACCCTCATAGCAGCCCCCAGTAGCCTCATAGCAGCCTCCAGTGCCTCTCCACCAGCCCCCAGGGCCTCTCCACCAGCCCCCAGGGCCTCTCCACCAGCCCGCAGTGCCCCCTCCATAAGACCACATTGCCCCCTCCATCAGACCCCAGTGCCCCCTCCATCAGACCCCAGTGCCCCCTCCATCAGACACCAATACCCCCTCCCTCAGCCCCTAGTGCCCACTCCATCAGCCCCCAGTGTCTCTCCATCAGCCCATAAAATATAAAACAAAAAAAACACTTGCCCTCTCCTGTTCCTGGACGCTGCCGCTCCTCTCTTCCTGCTGTCGTCTGTGCTTTGAAGGCTGCGCACAGAGTGAGGTCACAGAGCGCCTCATGCCTGTGCGCAGCCCTGACAGCCGTCAGCCGAGAACCAGGAAGCGGTGAGTACAAAGTCTTCACCGCTTCCTGGTCCTTTTGCCCTGAAAGGGAATGGCGTTTCTGCTGTGAAAAAAAACTAAACCTTCTTGAAATAAACTAAACCTTTAATGTTATGAAATTTAAATTTGATTTATATTAATTCACGCCCCATCCATCTACTCTCGGCCCAGGCCCCGGATCCAAAGCCTTTTTTAATTGACCAGTTTTCTGTTACAAAAAATAAATATTTTCAATTTGTTCCTTTTATGGCACTTCTAATATACATTTAAGCTTTTCCATCTTGTCGCCCCTCCCCTTCATTACATTCTCAGAAACAAACCGAGCATGGATGTCAATAAAATTATGCCCCCCCCCGGAAATTTTTTTTGTGTTCAAGGCCGGATTCAGCGACACAAGTACAGGGGGGGGGGGGGCAGTAATGGAGGGCTGTCTGCGGGCAAAATTAACTTGTGTGGGGGCAAATTACTTAGTGGGAGGTCAGTGTGGTGGGCAAACTACATGGAGGGCAGTGTGGGGGCAAAATTACTTAGTGTGGGGGCAAATTACATGATGCAGGGCTGTCTGGGGGCAAAATTAACTTGGGGGGCAAATTACTCAGTGGGGGGCAGTGTGGCGGGCGAACTACATAGGGAAGGGCCGTGTGGGAGACGTCCTTGGATGTAAGAGGTATGGGCGCGATATATAGGTGGGGCTGTGTGTGGGTGTGGCTTGAAGGTGGACAGGGACACAGGGGCCCCATGATCTCCTATTCCCGGGGGAAGTGCCCCTCCAAAGACCAGGGTCTGGATCCGCCACTGGGGCAGTGTCGGGGGGGGGGGGGGTACCAGGCCTTGAGCTGTGTAAGGGGCCCCAAAGTTTCTGATGGCATCCCTGGCTATGGGTGAACCTATGGCTGCTGGTCGGAACAAACTGGACTGTAGGAGTTTTTTATGTTTTACAGAAAAAATGTATTTTAGGGCTCGTTCACACAACTTTTTTGCGTTCCGTATATGGTCCGTTTTTTGCATTCAGTATACCATCCCTATATGGAACCATTCATTTTAATGGGTCCGCAAAAAAAACGGAATGTTCTCCATATGCATTCCATTTCCGTATTTCGGTTTTTCTGTTCCACTATATTTTGAGTCATGTGCTGCTATTACCCGCAAATCACGTTCAGTGGCTCCATTCAAGTCAAAGGGGCTGTAAAAAAAAAAAAACTGAATGCCTACGGAATGCATCCGCATCCGTTCTGTTTTTGCGGAAGCATCTATTGAAAATATTATGCCCAGCCCAATTTTTCAATGTACTTACTGTTAAAACATTATTATATGCTTCCGTTTCCATTTGCAATCCGCAAAAAACGGATCACAAACGGAAACCATACGGAAGCGGAACGGAAACACTACCGAGACCAAAAACGGACCGCAAAACCATACGGTCATCTGAACGAGCCCTTATTGTGTTAAATTCCTGCTGGTGTGTATACTCTGCCAGGTCATAGGATCATCATCATTCACCTCTTCTGTCCTCTGACCTGAAAAATGGCTGATATCATCATTTTGAGAAATTCACCCGTCTTGAATCGCCAAAAATTCAGAATCCGAATTGACACGAATTTATGGAAAATTCTAGTCAAAATCAATTAGATTAGAATCAATTTACTGATCTCAAATTCAATAGATCTGTGAATCCATGTGACCATTTGCAGACATTGGCAAAAAGAAATGTTTAATTTCTAAATGTTAGTAAACCGTATCAACTAATTTCACATCCGCCTACTGGATGGACACAGACTGTGTGGGCTGTCAAAAAATGATTGCCTCTTTTTCATGCCATATGTATGAGCTGTACCCCCATATCACTTACTAGAATCGTTACTCACCCCTGATAATATCATGTATTTCGCTTTCTGTTGTGTCATGTCTATGCTATTGGATATTGAGAGGTCTGTGACACCTGAGCATGATACAAAGGAGAACTTAGTAGACAGATGATGGGATCATGTATGAATGGCTTACTTTCTGCTTCGCGGCCTCTACAGTACTACCCATCGCTATGCTTCAGCTTTGTTGGTTCCCTCTGCCAGGAAACTGAAAATGGGTCGTGGATGGGTGTTCCAGCACGACAATGACCCAAAACATACAGCAAAGGCAACAAAGGAGTGGCTCAAGAAGAAGCACATTAAGGTCATGGAGTGGCCTAGTCAGTCTCCGGACCTTAATCCAATCGAAAACCTATGGAGGGAGCTCAAGCTCAGAGTTGCACAGAGACAGCCTCGAAACCTTAGGGATTTAGAGATGATCTGCAAAGAGGAGTGGACCAACATTCCTCCTAAAATGTGCGCAAACTTGGTCATCAATTACAAGAAACGTTTGACCTCTGTGCTTGCAAACAAGGGTTTTTCCACCAAGTATTAAGTCTTTTTTTGTTAGAGGGTTCAAATACTTATTTCACTCAATGAAATGCAAATCAGTTGCTATCTTTTATTTAAAGTTATTTTTTCGATTTTCCTTTTGATGTGCTATCTGCCACTGTTACAATAAACCTACCATTGAAATGATACTGTTCTGAGACTTTTCATTTCTTTGTCATTGGACAAACTTACAAAATCAGTGAGGGGTCAAATAATTATTTCCTCCACTGTATATTGCTGTAAGTTTGACATTACTAAAGCTGTCTTGGCTTTGACCTGCTTAGGAAAGTTTGTCTTTATTCCTTTCTTCATGGACATCTGCAAACTGCTGCAGAAAACAGTTAAAACAAATATCTTCCAGTCAGTAAAGTGTCTCTTTCCTCCTGGCCTGTCCATCTTCGGCTGCAGATCGACTCACTGTGCACTAGCATGAGCTCACAGGCGAAAAGGAAGTTCAGGAAGGAGGGCTTACCAGGCCATTCACTTCAATAGGCATTCAGAGCAGTGTGAAAGAGGTGGAAGCTGTAAGACTTCAGCAGCTTCCAAAAACCTCCCCCCGTATGTGTGCAGGTATACTAGACAGTACCAGGCAGAGGCGAACTGGCCATAGACCCTACAGGGACGTTTCTAACTGGGCCGGTGCTCTGGACACTATTTGAGCCCTCCTTACAGCTGCCAGATGGGTACATAACATGAAAAACAGATCCTCCTCATTAATTAATGCTAGAAGCATCAGGTATTTATGCACCTGGCCAGCAGCCACAACGCCCTCCAAATTTTAACCACTTCCCGACCGCCTAACGCACAACTGCGTTCTCGCGGCGGTCGGGCTGTTCTGGGGCGACGCATATGTGTGTCATCTCGCGAGACGCGAGATTTCCTGTGAACGCGTGGTCATCCATCGCTGGCAGGCTGTAGATGCGATATAAATTGCATCAAACAAGTATATCAGGCGCTGTTTTGTGAACAGCGTCTGATATACCTACTACCTGGTCCTCTGGTGGTCCGATTTGCTGGGATCGACCACCAGAGGACCAGGTAACTATGTAAAGATGCACCAAACACTACACTAACCCCCCCCCCCCACACCCCACCTCACCTATTAACCCCTTGTTAACCCCTTGATCACCCCATCTAGACCCCCTGATCACCCCCCTGTCATTGATCACACCCCTTGTAAGGCTCCATTCAGACATCCACAGATCCTCAAAACACGGACACCGGCAATGTGCTTTCCGCATTTTGCAGATCCGCACATTGCCAGAACTATATAGAAAATGCTTTTTCTTGTCCGCAATTGCGGACAAGAATAGGACATGTTCTATATTTTTGCGGAACAGAAGTGCAGACCCGGAAGCGCGGATCCGTAATTCCGGATCCGAGCGGGACAAAGTCTGTCCCCATAAAAATGAATGGGTCCGCAATTCCGTTCCGCAAACCGAATTGCGGACGTGAGAATGTGCAATAAGGGTCCCCTATCACCGCCAGTTAGTTAGCTACTTGTTAGGTAGCTAGCGCCCAGCCCACCGCACCGCATTCACTGATTTTGGCAGAGATTTTTTCATCCACATTGATGTGAATGAAAAAATCTGTGCCGTTCATTTTTTTTTTTTTTTTTCAGCCCAGAGGCTGAACGGAAAAAAAAAATCTCATTACCCGTATGCTCAATATAAGGAGAATCGCAGAAACTCCTAATGCTGGCCATACGTGTAATGATTGCGGAGACCCCTAAAATGCCAGGGCAGTACAAACACCCCACATGTGACCCCATTTTAGAAAGAAGACACCCCAAGGTATTCCGTGAGGGGTATGGCGAGTTCATGTAAAATTTTATTTTTTGTCACAAGTTAGTGGAATATGAGACTTTGTTAAAAATAAAAATCAATTTCCTCTAACTTGTGCCAAAATTTTTTTTTTTCTGTGAACTCGCCATGCCCCTCACGGAATACCTTTGGGTGTCTTCTTTCCACAATGGGGTCACTTGTGGGGTATTTATACTGCCCTGGCATTTTAGGGGTCCTAAAGCGTGAGAATCCAAATGCGTGAAAATGCCCTGTGAAATCCTAAAGGTACTCATTGGAATTTGGGCCCCTTTGCGCACCCAGGCTGCAAAAAAGTGTCACTCATGTGGTATCGCCGTACTCAGGAGAAGTAGGGCAATGTGTTTTGGGGTGTATTTGTATATATACCCATACTTTGTGTGAGAAATATCTCTGTAAATGACAACTTTTTAATTTTTTTTATACAAAGTTGTCATTTTACAGAGATATTTCTCTCACCCAACATGGGTATATGTAAAAATACACCCCAAAACACATTGCCCTACTTCTCCTGAGTATGGCAATACCACATGAGTGACACTTCTTGCAGCCAAGATGCGCAAAGGGCCCAAATTCCAACGAGTACCTTTAGCTTTTACATGGCTGCTCACAATTTAGCCCCGCCCAAAATGTCAGAACAGTAAACACACCCCACAAATGACCCCATTTCGGAAAGTAGACACCCCAAGGTATTCACTGAGGGGCATAGTGAGCCCGTCTGAGATTTTTATTTTTTTTTGCCAGAAGTTAGCAGAAATGGAAACTTTATTATTTTTTATTTTTTCCTCAAAAGTGTCATTTTCCGCTAACTTGTGAAAAAAAATGAAATTATACATGAACTCGCCATGCCCCTCCGCGAATACTTTGGGGTGTCTTCTTTCTAAAATGGTGTCATTTGGGGGGTATTTATACTATCCTGACATTCTAGCACCTGAAGAAACATGACAGGCGCTCAGAAAGTCAGAGCTGCTTCAAAATGCCGAAATTCACTTTTTGCACCATAGTTTGTAAACGCTATAACTTTTACCCAAACCAATAAATATACACTTATTGGATTTTTTTTTATCAAAGACATGTAGAACAATAAATTTAGAGAAAAATGTATATAGAAATGTAGTTTTTTTTGAAAAATTTTACAACAGAAAGTGAAAAATTTCATTTTTTTGCAAAAATTTAGGTCATTTTTGATTAATAGCAAAAAAAGTAAAAATGTCAGCAGCAATGAAATACCACCAAATGAAATCTCTATTAGTGAGAAGAAAAGGAGGTAAAATTCATTTGGGTGGTAAGTTGTATGACGGAGCAATAAACGGGTGAAAGTAGTGTAGTGCAGAATTGTAAAAAGTGGCGTGGTCATTAAGGGTGTTTAAGCTAGGGGGGCTGAAGTGGTTAACTGTAAGGCCATCCTCAGGATGGTGACACAGTGGAATGCAGTGGCAGTATTTTTTGCTGTACTGTGATATTTTTTTCTGCTGGGGTAGTATTTTGTGCTGCACTAGGTTATTGGCTTCTGCTGGGGTAGTATTTTGTACTGCACTAAGGTATTGATGTCCCTGCCTGCTTCTATTGTCGCTGTCTACTTGTTTTGCTCTGCCTTCTGTCAATTTGGACCCGCCTACAACATGGAGACACTTTTGGGTTTCTTTCCAGGGCGGTGATAGCCATAAAATACACACAATGCTGCACTTATTCATTTTGTGAATCCAGCACATGTTACCAGGATAACAAAATCTGTTATCGCCATTGCAGCTGCATAGTGCTGTTACACAGTTTTTCCAGGACCCTCAACAGTAATCTGGTCTAGCTATATGAAAGGATTTATTAGTATATACCTAGGCAAATTTGGAATTCATCAGTCTAGGAAACTGGGTAACAAACTCTGCTGAAATATAATGGAGGTGACATTTGGTACATACATTCTGTATACACTACATACATAGTTACACAGTTGTTAAGGTTGGAAAAAGACAAAAGTCCATCAAGTCCAACCTGTAATCCTGCTATATCGATCCCTGGATCAATGTCCATCTTCTTTTTGAAAAAGGTGTTGGGCCAAAAGGGGTGTAGTACAAGATTCCTATACATTGTAATTAGCCCCAATGTTATTTTGAATGAAAAAGTCATCTAAAACTTTTTTGAAGCCATCTACTGTATTTGCTGTGACTAGCTCATGTGGCAGGCTATTCCAGAGATTCACAGATCTTACTGTAAAGAATACTTGTCGCCACTTATGACTGAATCTTTGTTTTTTGAGGGGGTTTAACACGGAATAGCTTCCCTTAATATTTTTTGTATGGTCCATTTATATATTTGTACAGGTTTATCATGTCCCCCTATTTTTCAAGTCTAAACAAATTCAGTTCATTTAATCTTTGCTCATAACTATGATCTTCCAGCCCCTTTATGAGTTTAGATGCTCTCCACTGTACTTTTTCTAACTCCAGGGCATCCTTTTTATAGACTGGTGCCCAGAGCTAAACTGTGTTTTCCACTTGAGGCAGCACCAACGCTTTGTATAGTGGCGATATTACATCCCTAGCCCGCAAGTCCATACCTTTTTTAATACAACACAGAATTCTGTTGGCCTTAGAGGCAGCTGACTGGCATTGCATGCTATTATTTAGTCTATGATCTACTAATGCACCCAGATCCTTCACAGCCAGTGACTCTCCCAGTTTTACTCCCCCTAGTACATACGCTGCATGCAGTTTATTAGCTCCCACGTGCATAACTTTACATTTATCTATGTTAAACCTCATTTGCCAAGTGGAGGCCCAAACAGTAAGTTTGTCCAAGTCAGCTTGTAACTTATTAACATCTTCCATAGACTGGACTGTATTACAAAGTTTGGTGTTATCTGTAAAAATAGAAACAGCACTATTATTACCATCCTCTATGTCATTAATGAATAAGTTAAATAATAGCAGACCCAGCACAGAACCTTGGAGTACACCACTTATAACCAGGGACCATTCAGAGTAGGAATCATTGACCATAACCCTTTGGATACGATCATGAAGCCACTTTTCAATCCAATTACAAATTATATTTTCTAGACCTCAATACACCCATTAGTTGTCTGTGTGGGACAGTATCAAACGCCTTTGCAAAGTCCAAAAACACAATATCGACAGCCTTCTATCTGTCCAGGCTTCTACTTACCTCCTCATAAAAACAAATCAGGTTAGTTTGACAGCTTCTGTTCTTAGCAAAACCATGTTGACTATCACTTATTATATTATTGACAGTTACATAATCCTGTATGTAGTCCCGTAGAAGGCCCTCAGCATTTTTTGTCTATAATTTCCTGGTGAAGACCTAGCACCCTTTTTGAAAATGGCCACGACATTCGCCTTGCGCCAGTCTCTTGGTACAATTCCTGTCATTAACCCCTTAAGGACCTCCGCCATACATGTACGGCGCTGGTGGACGTGACTTAAGGATCAGCGCTGTACATGTACGGCGGGCTGATCGGGCGGGTGCAGGAGCTGACAGGCAGGCCCCTGCTGCAATAGCCGGCATCGGTGAAAACACCAATGCCGGCGTATTAACACCTTATATGCCACGGTCAAAGCTGATCGCAGCAAGGGTGCTGCAGTGGCGGGGATCCGATGGCAGAGAAGGCAGCCCGATGCCTTCTATAGGCATTGGTGCTTGCCTTCTATGGAAGCCTGTGAGATCCAGCCCTTAGGCTAGATAAAATTGTAAAGAAAAAAAAAAGAAAAGCAGACATATTGGGTATTGCCGCATTCATAACGAACGGCTATATAAAAATATTACATGATCCACCCCCTCACCTGAACGCCGTAAAAAAAAAAATGCTAAAACAACCATTTTTTGTCACCTTACATCACAAAAGGTGCAACACCAAGTGATCAAAAAGGCATATTCCCCCAAAATAGTACCAATCAAACCCTCACTTCATCCCCCAAAAAATGAGCCCCTACATAAAACAGGCAAAAAAAAACAAAAAAACTATGGCTCTATGGAGACACTAAACCATGATTTTTTTTTTGTTTAAAAAATGCTTTTATTATGTTAAAAGTGAAAAAAAAATTAAACAGTAGACCTATTAGATGTCGCCGTAACAACCAGCTCTATCAAAATATCACATGACCTAACCCCTCAGGTGAACACATAAAAAAATAAAAACGGTGTAAAAAATTTTTTTGTAACCTTGCATCACAAAAAGTGTAATACCAAGCGATCAAAAAGTCATATGTAACCCAAAATAGTATACGAATCAAACAGTCATCTCATTGCGCAAAAAATAAGACCCTACCTAAGACAATCGCCAAAAAAATAAGCAAAACTATGGCTCTTAGAATATGGAGACACAAAAACATGATTTCGTTTTTGTTTCAAAAATGTATTGTGTAATCTTTAAAAAAGTTTACATATTAGGTATTGCCATGTCCATAACAACCTGCTGTAAAAAAGCCATTTTTTGTCACCTTACATCATAAAAAATGATCAAAAAGTCATATGCACCCTAAAATAGTACCAATCAAACTGTCATCTCATACCAAAAAAATGAGCCCCTACATAAGACAGTCTCCCTAAAAAGTAAAAAAAATTATGGCTTTCAGAATATGGAGACACTAAAAAATAATTTTTTTCAAAAATGCTTTTTTATGTAAAACTGAAACAAACAACAAAAAAAGTAGTCCTATTTGGTATTGCCGCGTCCGTAACAACCTGCTCTGTAAAATAACTCATGATCTAAGCTGTTAGATGAACATTGTAAATAACAAAAAATAAAAACGGTGCCAAAACAGCTATTGTTTGTTCCGCTGCCTCACAAAAAGTGTAATGAAGAGCAAACAAAAATCATATGTACCCTAAAATAGTACCAACAAAACTGCCACCTTATTCCGTAGTTTCCAAAATGAGGTCTTTTTTGGGAGTTTCTACTCTAGGGGTGCATCAGGGGGTCCTAAAATGTGACAAGGCAACTTAAAATTATCCTGGTGAAATCTGCCCTCCAAAAACCATATGGCGCTCCATTCCTTCAGCGTCTTGCCGTGTGCCCGTACAGAAGTTTACAACCACTTGTGGGGTGTTTCAAAATCAGGTTAATAAATATTGAGTTTTGTTTGGCTGTAAACCCCTGGTTTGTTACTGGAAAAAAAATTGATTAAAATGGAAAATCTGCCAAAAAAGTTTTTAATTCTGAAATTTTCCTTTAATTCTTGTGGAACACCTAAAGGGTTGTCAAAGTTTGTAAAATCAGTTTTGAATACCTTGAGGGGTGTAGTTTCTAATGGTGGCATGGGTGGTTTCTATTATGTAAGCCCCATAAAGTGACTTAAGTCCAGAACTGGTCCTTAAAAATTGGATTTGGAAATTTTCTTAAAAATTTTAAGATTTGCTTCTAAACTTCTAAGCCTTCTAACGTCCCAAAAAAAAAAAATTACAAAATTATTCAAACATGAAGTAGACATATGGAAAATGTAAAGTAATAACTATTTTAGGAGGTATCACTATCTGTTTTTTAAAAGCAGAGAAATTTAAATTTTGAACATTTTTGGTAAATTTGGTAATTTACCAAAAAATGAAACATTTTGACTCAAATTTACCACTGTCATGAAGTACAATATGTGACGAGAAAACAGTCTAGGAATGGCTTGGATAAGTAAAAGCCTTTTAAAAAGTTATCACCACATAAAGTGACACATGTCAGATTTGAAAACAAATTGCCTGGTCCTTAAGGTGAAAAATGCCAGGATCCTGAAGGGGTTAAAGAATCTGTAAATATTATAAACAGACACAAAGCAATAACTGAACTGAGCTCCTTTAGAACTCTAGGGTGTAATCCATCACTTGTTCACTTTTAATTTTTTTTTTTGCATATTAACCCGTTCGCTACCAGTGCTGTACATGTACGGCGCTGGAGCGATGTGTAAACATGGCACCCACTCGCATGTGCAGCTGGCGCCTTGGCCGGCAGATCTCTGCTGTTTCAAACAGCAGAGACCTGCAGCAATGCCGATCGCGGTAATTAAATGCTTTAGATGCCGTGTGGCCAAAAGAGGCATCGGTACAGTACTTGCGCTGAACACTTTCAACCTCGCTGATGAGGCTCAAAGTGTTTATGTTGCAATTCATATTTTGGCCACCAGATGGCAAGCCAGGATCCTGAAGGGGTTAAAGAATCTGTAAATATTATAAAGAGACGCAAAGCAATAACTGAACTGAGCTCCTTTAGAACTCTAGGGTGTTATCCATCACTTGTTCACTTTTAATTTTTTTTTTTGCATATTAACCCGTTCACTACCAGTGCTGTACATGTACGGCGCTGGAGCGATGTGTAAACATGGCACCCACTCGCATGTGCAGCTGGCGCCTTGGCCGGCAGATCTCTGCTGTTTCAAACAGCAGAGACCTGCAGCAATGCCGATCGCGGTAATTAAATGCTTTAGATGCCGTGTGGCCAAAAGAGGCATCGGTACAGTACTTGCGCTGAACACTTTCAACCTCGCTGATGAGGCTCAAAGTGTTTATGTTGCAATTCATATTTTGGCCACCAGATGGCAAGCCAGGATAAGAAATGAGCAAAATCGAGTTTAAATGGCATTTTAAAAATCCCTGATACATCACAATGAAAAATTAAAAAACATAATTGATAGGCTCGTATATGAGCTACAAAATCATCACAAAAAAATATATAAAAAATTTAAAAGTTTAAATCACCCCCTTTCTGAATAAATAAAAAATAAATACCTAAATAACAATAAATATAAACATCATGGGTATTACCACAACCAAAAACGCCCATACTATTAAAATAGAAAAAAAATTCAAATACAGCGAATGGCGTAACGGAAAAAAGGGTCAAAATGGTGGATTTGCCATTTTTTCATTGGTTCTCTTACCCAAAACAATGTAATTAACTGTGATCAAAAAGTCACACACAATCCAAAATGGTATTAATAAAAACTATTAAACAATTCAGTAGACATTACTATAAAAAAAAAAGTTATGGGGGTCAGAATATAATGACGGAAAACATTTATTTTTAATCAAAGTTTACATTTATTTTTACACTATTTAGACATAAAGAACCTATACATATGGTGTATCGTTGTAATCATACTGACCCAGAGAATGAAGGGGATGGGTCAGTTTTGCCGTAAACGATACGTCGTGGGAACAAAACCCGTAAAACGATGGATGAATTGTGGGTTTTTTCCAATTACACCCCATTTGGAATTTTTTTACCGCTTCCCACTACATTTTATGCCAAAATTAATGGTGGAATTAGAAAGTACAACTTTTCCTGCAAAAAAAAAAAAAACAGCCCTCATACAGCTATGTGACTAGAAATATAAAAAGTTATGGCTCAAAGAAAATAGAGAAGAAAAATGAAAATGCGAAAACTAAAAAATTCCTGTATCCTAAGGGTTAAGGACCTTATCAGCCAGGTAAGTATGTCATTTGAGGTATTTCCACCAGTGGCACCACCCTTATGAGATGTCCTGTCTTCTTTTGTATATACAGAGTTATAAAACCCATTTAGGAGCTCTGCCTTCTCTTGATTCCCAGTGACCAAAACCCCGTTACCATCATTTAGGGATCCTACATGTTATGACCTTGGTTTTATTGCATTTGTGTACTTGAAGAATGTTTTGGGGTTGGTCTTACTTTCTTTGGCCACCTGTATTTCATTGTGTATTTTTACTGATTTTATAACCCCCTTACATAATTTATTTAGTTCTTTATACTTTATAAAGCTTAAAGCTGACCCCTCCGATTTGTATTTCTTAAAGGCCCTCTTTTTGTCATAATTATATTTTTTTACACTATTTGTAAGCCATTTATTTGCTTGTACTTGTTACCTTTAGGAATGTATTTAACAATATACTTATCCAAAGTACATTTAATGCACTCCCATTTGACAATAGTTGCTCCCAGTCTATGTCCTGAAGTGCAGCACTCAACCCTGGGAAATTCGCTTTTTTGAAATTAAGTTTTTACCCTACCTACCTGAGTTTGTTTTTTACAGTTTAGTTGGAATATAATTATATTGTGGTCACTGTTACCAAGTTTTTCGTGGACAGTGACATTTCTCACAAGCTCTGCATTGGTAGAATTTACTAGATCCAGAAGAGCATCGCCTCTAGTAGGATCTTCTACAAACTGGTCCATAAAATTATCCTGCAAAAAGATGAGGAATTTTCTCGGTTTTGCAGCAGAGGCAGAACCATGTTCCCAATCTATGTTTGGATAGTTAAAATCTCCCAATATCACCACTGCCAGCCTGCACCACCCGCTCCATTTGCAAATACAGTTGATCTTCTATATCCTCAGTGATATTTGGGGGTCTATAGATCACACCAAGAATAATTTTTTCATTAGTTTCAATATCCTCACAACCTTCATCCATAATTGTGTCTTTCACACTTACTTTCATATCACTCCTGGCATACAAACATACATCACCACCTTTGCGTTTATCCCTATCGTTTCTAAAAAGTGTAAAATCTTGAAGATTTACAACCCAGTCTTGAGAAGAGTCCAGCCATGTCTCAGCAAGACCAACTACATCAATATGTTTCTCCAGTACCAGTACTCAAGCTCTCCCATATTGCTTGCTAGACTTCTGGCATTTGTGACCATACATTTTAAGTTGTCATCAAATTTTACACTTTTAGGAAATGTATCTCTTTATTTTTTTATGATCATTTTTTCCTCCTTCAGAGTTGGTTTGCGACTGACGGATCAGCCGGGACAACCGTGAGTATATACTATACATGTAGTTTGATCTCCAGCATACCTCCACATGATACCCAGCTTTTCAATACTGCTGAAAGGCAAATCTGCGCAATTATGCAGTGAAGGGAGGATTACGCAGATTAGCTATGCAACTAAAAAATTATCCATACTAAACCCAGCCCACTCCTCCTAAACTTTCTGGCTCACATGCACTAGCATCAGAGAGGTGAGAGGGAGAAGACTTGGTTGCAACCTAAGAGAAGAATGCACAGCTTTTCTATTTTATTCCTCATGGTCTGCAATTGTGATATCTCGTGAAACAAGATCAAATAACAAAACAACATAAGGAGATTATGTTACATGTATTTGTTGTTCTTTTTTTCTTTGTTTAGATTCTGGGTTTAGTGGCCCCTTAAAGAGCTTGAAAGGGGTTGGGTACAGTCCTAGGAGACCCAAAAGTTTCATAAATTATTTTAAGGGCAATAAGGACGCTTTTAGTTTCGGTCAAATTTATTCATACCAAATTGAATCTGACAGTGGATTCGAACAAATCAGACACGACGTATTTTGGAAAATCACTCATCTTTACGGTAATTATTAAAACTATAATGCAAGAAAATACTTTCAGAAAAAAATCTACACAGTTGTATTAAGAGGGGTGAGATACAGGTGCAAGACATAGCATTAACTGTTTAAGGTGGACTGTTTAGCTTCTGCCAATTTTTATATTGCAGTTTTGTTAGCAATCACAATATAGTGTTTAATCCATAGAACAAACAATACCTCCCACACCAGTGTGCTTATAAATTACTTATGCTCTACTTAACCAATGAGAATAGTACTTAGTAGTACCTAAGGAAGCTGGATGTTCATCACGTCGGCCGCCACTCCACCAAGGTAACTGTCACTTTTCATTAACCGCTTCAAGACCCTGCAATCTACCATTTTCTCATTTTTCTTTTTTACTCCCTTGTGATGGGACCTCATGTCCATTATATTTTTACATATAATGTGTTGTCATGTTGGTGACCAGATCATTTCATGCATAGAATGCAGTGAATTACCATTGCAGTCTGTTGAAGATTCATTGTTCCTACATAAGAACATTGCTCTGGCAAGCCTGAAGCATTCAGCAGGCCTGAGGCTGCCACAACAGCCAAAACTCCTCCAATCTTCCTCCATAGGGGAACCAATTCAGTTCTGTGAGATTCAGGGTATGTCCACACGACAACATTTGTCATGCATCAATAAGTTGCACAACAAAAGTGTTCAACTACTTTGCAAGTTGTGTCACGCTCACTGACACATGCTGTGACAACTGCTGTATGGGTACACCGCAGGGCTCAGAAGGAAAGGAGTGCCATATGGTTTTGGAGGACAGATTTTACTAGAATGGTTTTTGGGTGCCTTGTCGCATTTGAAGAGACCCTGAGATACCCCTACAGTGGAAATTTTTCAAGGGGGTATAGTGAGCATTGTGACCAACATGTGTTTTGCAAAAAATGTAATGCACAGCAGATGGCGCAAAGTGAAAATTGCAGTTTTTGCACAGATATGCCATTTCAGTGCCCAATATCTTGTGCCCATTGTGTGTCAGTGTGAAAAGTCAGCCCTCATCGGATTATTATGTGCTTTCTGGTTTCAGAAACACCCTACATGTGGCCCTATTCTTTTGCCTGAACATATGAGAGGGCTTAGGAGTAAAAGGATAACACTATAGTTTTACAGTTCATAGGTTACCTTAGCTGGCAGTCCCTAAGGGCTTTGTATGGCCATGGCCCTCTGCATCCCTCGGCAAACGCATCCCTCCCTCTATAAATCCCTTAAATGCAGTAGTCAGCATCTAATATATAAATAGAGAGCGAGAGCAAGATTAGGTATGAAAGGTGAGCTAATAGTTATCTTTAATGTGTTTCAGCAGGAATACAAGCAGATATGGCAGTGGCAGCCCTCTCCTCCCTTACTCGCACTCTTTGGCAGCAGAAGCTTTACAACTTTCTCTATTGCAGGCTTTTCTGTAATATATCCATGACTTTAATACCAGTCTCTCCAGAAGTGGACTTATCCTCATAGCTCTACTAGCCCCAACAGCTTCACAGGAAGACATCTATAGTGCCTCAGGCCCTGGCTAGAATTTGAGACTTACCACAGTCTCTCAAACTCGTTGCCACAGATTCAAATGTTCACACCTTTCCATACTAGTCAGTGGTGGGGATTTTAGAAATGAGCCTGTGCATTCCAAGGCTCACATGGGTAACCACTTTATTATTGTTTCCCAATAGTCCCATGCCAGCCAGGTGGCCACTGTCCTAATACAAGTCTAAAACTTATGCATGGCAAGTTAAGCTAAACCCACAGCCAGCTGTCTTCCTCCATCATCGCAGGACATCATCTTTGTTACAGTGCAGGCTCATGAATATTTTAAAAAGTGTTAACATTAGTGCGTATAAGATTAAAATGTTGTTAATGTTTGTTAACTGCTTCTGTCCATCTGATACAAAATTCCAGTTTAGTCTTGTGAGGAATGTGGAGTTATGATTTCATTCCTAAATATAACAATATACTGGGCACTCCAAGGATATTGTGAAAAATAGTGAATTGATAAAATGACAATATCGAAAGTTTTTATTATTAAAACCAAATTATAAACACATTATTCTCCAGCAGAAATAAACTAGGGATTTGTCTCCAGTTCTCTATTGACCATCAATCCAACATGTTCTCCACTAGATATTCGCAGGTCCTATAGATATAACTCCTCCAATAGTCTGTCTGTTATGAACAATACTAATAATAGTGAAATATTCTCCTAAAATGACACTAAACGAAAACTACATCCACAATTGTGCAATCCAGCAATAGTTGTGCAAATAGCGTGCATGTGCAAATGAACAAATCCAACTGTGCAAAAACGCAATATATATCCAGTGCCTCCTTAATTGATCCAATGCCACCGTTTTTAGTTAATAGTGATGATAATTAATAGTAGTCTCAATGTCCCTCTAAAATCAATCCAATAACACCATTTGTTAGTTAATGATAATAATAATTGATTGTCCAGTGTTCATATTTAACAGTCCTTATTTGAAGTCCAGCTTTTATAACTAAAATCCTCAGAGTCTCACCATTCAATCCTGCAGGTTGTATTAGCGGCGTCCCGCTATATTCCACATCAGCGGCGTCCGCTGCAAAACAATTAGACACGTGTCTCTCCTACCTGAGTCTGCCGGCTGATACAGGAACGCTCTTACCCCGGTATTGAGGTTCGGCTTTCAGGAGGTGTTTCACTTGCACTCCCGTTTGTTCAGCCTTCTCTCCTTTAATTTGCTGTAACACGTGGATCGCCCGACCGTAGTTCCAAAGTCCAGGCTTCCTTGTTCATTCAGCGCATAAATCGTTCCGCGGGGCATATACTTGAGAATTGGCGTTCTCTGTATTAGTGCACTATTCAGGGGTCCGACCAGACGCGTTTCGGGGCTTTGGTCCCCTTCTTCAGTGGTGACTGACCCCTGCAGTGGACCCTCTTATATAGGCCGATTGTTTGAAAAAAAAAAAAAAAACTGATTGTTTGAGGGAAAAAAAAAAAAAAACAAAACTTTATTGTTCATACTAAAAATGACAAAAATCTTTATTGTTCATACTAAAAGTGACAAAAATCTTCCAGATGAGACAGATCAAAGTTCTCTATTTTCATAATAAGAGACTGTTCATTTAATGTACAGGTTGCTCCATCTCAGAAACCTAAAACCATAATGGCTTAACAGTAAAGTCCCATTCATTAACTGGAATCCCATTCACTAAAAAAGTCGATAAATTTCAGCTGTGTATTCAAACCTCATTCTTTAATCATAAGCCGTTTGCTACATACGTACAAATAAGAGTCCTCAGCCGGGGGCGGGCCCGCCAAGAATTGCAATAACTTGATCGGATCTAACCCGGCCGAGGACCCCCATCTATCCCTATAGGAAACCAAAAAGTTCGAATTCAGCGTTGAGACCACCCGGGATTAATGTGTCTAATTCAAAAATAAATTGTGTCTCACGTCTCGACATTTTTAAAATGTGATTTCCACCCCTCAGTCCTTCATAACCTTTTCTAATGCCATAAATTTCAAACCTGTTGGGTTACTGTTATGTACCCTTTTAAAGTGACTGGAAAGAGAGTGAGTTTCTAAACCTTTTCTAATGTTAACCACATGTTCCGCGATCCTCTTCTTCAAAACCCTCTTGGTTCTCCCTATATATTGTAGTTTACAGGGGCATTCTATCATGTAGATTACATTTTCTGATGAACAGGATAAAAATTCTTTAATTTCATGTTTGTAACCATTAGATGTGGATATTACCTCACTGGTTTTGCGAGCAAAAGACGTAATTTTACAGTTGCAACAGTGTCCACATCTGTAAAATCCATACATATGGCCCCATTCCTGAAAGCTAAATCCCGTCTCCTGTTTTTTCTTTATTGTTGGGGCTATTTTATTTCCAAGATTTGGAGCCTTCGTAAAAGGTGATCAAGGGTTTAATTGGCATATTAAGTCCTAATATTTTATCCTTTCTGAGTAAATGCCAATGTTTCGTTATAATTTTCTTAATTATTCTATAATCACTGCTATAAGGTAGAATTAAGCGTATTTGGTCATTTCCTTGATCCCCTTGTTCCACATTTTTTCTTTAAAAATTCTCTTCTATCCATCATCTTTACTTTGTTTAAAGCTCCCTTTATTAAGGGTTCTGGGTATTGTTTCTCTAAAAAATTATTTTTCATTTTTTCAGCCTCAACTTCAAACTGTGTGTCCACAGTGCAGTTCCGTCTGACTCTACGGAACTGACCCTGCGGGATATTCAGGAGCCAGCTAGGGAGATGGCAACTGTTGTACAATATGTAACTGTTTCTCGTGGTAGGTTTCATGTATGTGCAACTTCTTAATTGTTCCCCTTCAACATAAATTTGTAGATCTAAAAATTCTATCTTTATACTGCTGGTAATTCCTGAGAATTTAAGATTCCAACTGTTTTGGTTAATATCCGCTAAAAACATATCCAATTCATCCCTTCCTGATCTCCAGATAAAAAAATGTCATCGATATATCGCTGCCATAGCACCAGGTCCGTCCCCAGTTTAGGCGTGATGACTTGATGTTCCCAGTCCGCCATAAATAAATTGGCATAACTGGGGGCGAACCTGGTGCCCATGGCAGTACCCTGTATTTGTAAATAAAAATCTTCATTAAAATTAAAATAATTATGTGTCAAAATAAAATCTATACTGTTAATTAAAAATTCTACATGAGCGGGAGTCAATCTACCTTCCTGAGTGAGTTGAGAGAATACTGCTTCTTTCCCTTTTTCATGATTAATGATTGTGTACAGAGATTGTACATCAAGTGCCCCCATAATCCACTGTTCCTCCCATTTTATATTTTCAATTATCTGAATAATCTGTGTAGAATCTTTAGTATAGGAGGGCACCTGTTTAACTTTTGGTTGTAAGAGTACATCTATATAGTGTGATAAATTGGCCGTCAGTGAATTTATCCCAGAAATTATAGGGCGCCCGGGTGGATTTTCTTGGTTCTTATGAATCTTTGGGATACAATAGAATACAGGAATACGTGGATGTTTATTTAAAATATAATTATATTCATCATCATTTAAAACATCTATATTTTTCCCTTTATTACAGAGTTCTTCCAATTCCTTAAGAAATTTCACCGTAGGATTCCCCATTAATTTTCGGTAAGTATCAGTATCTGATAATTGTCTGTAACATTCTAAATTATATTTTTCCACGTCCTGTATCACTATTGATCCTCCCTTGTCCGCAGGGCGGATAATAATCTGTTTTTCTTTTTGTAAATTTTTAAGGCCTTAGTTTCTTCTTTCGTTAAATTACACCGCTTGTAATGTGTCTTATTTTTAACACTACGTAAATCCTTCATGATGCATTGTCTGAAGGTAGTCATTTCTTCACTCATCTCATTCCTTGGGTATTTTTTGAGGTATTTTTAGGGAAGTGTGTGTTTGATATTCTACCTGTCTTTCCCTATTTAACTCTCTTATTACCGGATTCTTAATGAAATATTTTTTAAGGCAAAGGCGTCTCATAAATTTCTCTAGGCCTATAAATGTATTGAATTTATTCAAAGGGATAGTGGGGGCAAATTTGAGTCCCTTATTCAATAATTGATTTTGTGTTTCTGACAGTGTGATACTACTCAAATTAATTACTGCATCGTTTTCAATTAATGTCCCTGTATTCAATACTGTCGGTATCTTCTTTCTTCCCCTCCTTGTCCTCCCCTTCTTTCTTCGGTATACTGTTGTTTGGGTTGATAGTTGTGGTTGTATTGACTGTATGGATTGTGTCCTTTCTCCCTCACAGGTGTTCTGTAATTCTGTGAAATTTCTTGTGGTCGATGCCTCAAATTGTATTGATGATCTATGAGCGTGTGTCTGTGTGTTACCCGATTTACTGGGGATCTCTGTCTTATTCTCGTCTTGTGGTGGGGTGGAGTACGGTCCAAAAAAGATTCTCTCTCTTGTAACATTTCAAATTTGTTCTGAACTGGTACATTATATTTACCCTGTATATTACAATCTTCATCTCTATTTTGTGTTTTTCTCTCTGTGGTCTTTTGTGAATTTTCCACCCTCCTTTCTCTACTACTCTCTTCTTTTTCTTTTTCTCTCAATTTTTTGTTATTAAATTTCAGTTTCCTCACTTTCTTATCTATTATCTATGATTAAAGAATGAGGTTTGAATACACAGCTGAAATTTATCGACTTTTTTAGTGAATGGGATTCCAGTTAATGAATGGGACTTTACTGTTAAGCCATTATGGTTTTAGGTTTCTGAGATGGAGCAACCTGTACATTAAATGAACAGTCTCTTATTCTGAAAATAGAGAACTTTGATCTGTCTCATCTGGAAGATTTTTGTCACTTTTAGTATGAACAATAAAGATTTTTGTCATTTTTAGTATGAACAATAAAGTTTTTTTTTTTTTTTTTTTTTTTTTTCCCCTCAAACAATCAGTTTTTTTGTTTTTTTTTCAAACAATCGGCCTATATAAGAGGGTCCACTGCAGGGGTCAGTCACCACTGAAGAAGGGGACCAAAGCCCAGCACGCGTCTGGTCGGACCCCTGAATAGTGCACTAATACAGAGAACGCCAATTCTCAAGTATATGCCCGCGGAACGATTTATGCGCTGAATGAACAAGGAAGCCTGGACTTTGGAACTACGGTCGGGCGATCCACGTGTTACAGCAAATTAAAGGAGAGAAGGCTGAACAAGCGGGAGTGCAAGTGAAACACCTCCTGAAAGCCGAACCTCAATACCGGGGTAAGAGCGTTCCTGTATCAGCCGGCAGACTCAGGTAGGAGAGACACGTGTCTAATTGTTTTGCAGCGGGACGCCGCTGATGTGGAATATAGCGGGACGCCGCTAATACAACCTGCAGGATTGAATGGTGAGACTCTGAGGATTTTAGTTATAAAAGCTGGACTTCAAATAAGGACTGTTAAATATGAACACTGGACAATCAATTATTATTATCATTAACTAACAAATGGTGTTATTGGATTGATTTTAGAGGGACATTGAGACTACTATTAATTATCATCACTATTAACTAAAAACGGTGGCATTGGATCAATTAAGGAGGCACTGGATATATATTGCGTTTTTGCACAGTTGGATTTGTTCATTTGCACATGCACGCTATTTGCACAACTATTGCTGGATTGCACAATTGTGGATGTAGTTTTCGTTTAGTGTCATTTTAGGAGAATATTTCACTATTATTAGTATTGTTCATAACAGACAGACTATTGGAGGAGTTATATCTATAGGACCTGCGAATATCTAGTGGAGAACATGTTGGATTGATGGTCAATAGAGAACTGGAGACAAATCCCTAGTTTATTTCTGCTGGAGACTAATGTGTTTATAATTTGGTTTTAATAATAAAAACTTTCGATATTGTCATTTTATCAATTCACTATTTTTCACAATATCCTTGGAGTGCCCAGTATATTGTTATATTTCTGATACTCTTTTTGTGGTGGTAAGGGTGTATCCACCATACTGAGAGCACCCGATTTGTTTTCCTGTGAATCCTGTGCGTCACTTTTACTGTTATGATTTCATTCCTGACAATTTGCCCCAGGAGTGGGCAGAGGAAATCAAACTCCACAGGGGGCCCTGCTTCGAAGTGCGGCCATGTGTTTATTTTTCACACCCCACTAAGCCACACTGGCAACTCAACTTCTCTGGCAGGATGAATGTCGGTGGGGGGGCTGAGTTGGTCAATAGAACAAAAGAATCTATCAGACATCATGGAAAGGGGTTTCATAAGGGATTATGAATTGCCCGTCCATCACAGGAATTCAACGGTTACATATCTGCAACCATGGGACCAAGGCGGACGTGCACCTTTTTGTCGTTTGGCGGTTGGATGCCAGGAAGGGGAGATACAGAGATCTCCCAGTAGGAACCTAATAACAGCGCCATGTTTGGTCTCCACTTGTAGCTGGAACCCAGCTGGATCCGTTGCTGCCAGAACCATGTCCCTATGATTTTCCGGTGAGGAGCTATGATCCATAATGGGATTTTGGAATCTTAGCTGCCCCACCAGAGCAAGGGTGAGTGGGCTCCTCCCCAGGAGAGGGAGTGGAGTGACCGACTACAAGTCAAAAGGCCCATTCAGACCAGAGGCCAGCGTCTTTCTCTAAAGGGGCCACATTGTGTAATGTGTTTGGGGAGACCTGGAACCTGCTGACATTACTGCCGCCATGTGACTACAGCTAAGGATTATAGCAACCAAAAATTCATCATAACACAAAGGATTACTCATCTACCTGGTAACTGACTTTTAAGTCTGTTTAACCCTGTTTGTACCACATCATCTGTATTTGCACATCGACCATTGTATATACTCTGTGTGTATATAGTGTTATGTCTAATGCCCCCTAAGGCCCCTTTCACATCTGCGTTTTAGCTTTGCGTCCTAGAGTTCCGTCCTCGGCTCTCTAGGACGGAAAGCTACTGATCAGGATTCTCCTAATGCATCCTGAATGGAGAGAAATCCGTTCAGAATGCATCAGGATGTCCTCCGTTCAGGATAGGAACGTTTTTTTGGCCGCAGCAAATACCGCAGCATGCTGCGCTTTTTGCTCCGGCGAAAAATCCTGAAAGCAAGCCGGAAGGACGGATCCGGAATTAGTGCCCATTGAAAGGCCTTAGTCCGGATCTGGCCTTTAGCTAAACGGAGTATGCCGCTCCCTCGCTCCCCGCTCCTACTATGGCAACCAGGACGCTAGTAGCGTCCTGGCTGCCATAGTAACAATGAAAGCATTTTGAAGACTGATCAGTCTTCAACTGCTTTCAGTTCACTTGCGTTGTGCCGCACCGGCGTGCACTTCCGGCGACGGAAGTGCACGCCGGATTCACACAACGCAAGTGTGAAAGGGCCCTTAGGCAATTAAATATCTAATTTAATCTTGTGCTGTTCTTGTATCTCGATCACGAATCCCCACGTCCGTGTTTCGGCATAGTTATAAGCTACCTAGGGTTGGTTCCTTACCCGATATAATCCCACTAGCGGACCGGGCTCATATCTAACAAGGAACTGGTGGCAGTCTACAAGGCTGGTAGGGCGCTGTTTCACTAGGGCAGTGAAAAGACCCTCTCAGCTTGTCAGGGTTGTGAGTGAGTGTTGAGTCACACCAGAGGTAGCGTGGACCACCCTCTCTCACTCCCTGTGCCTGCGTGGGCAGGAGGAGTCTGTGTAAACTGTGCCAAGCTAACCTTACATACTCACAGGGAGAGCGCAACGTCACAAGTCTAATGAACAACAGGTATGGAAATATAAAGAATAGTATGATGTGTCATTTTATCACATTGTGATACAAGAAGGTTATAGCAGGTTCATAACTGAAGCCTTTGGAAATGAACTTATTGGGATGTGCAAGACAGTGCTTAACAGACATAATTGTATCATATTTTTAATGGGGTATTCACATCTCAATGATCACTGTTAAATCTGGTAATGCTTTAACAGTGATTATTTTCCTAAATATATTTAACTAATTCCCACCCATTACAAGAAAATTAAGCTATACTTACCTGATTGTTGTCTTCCGTCTCCCCTGGTTACGGCCACTGCTCTTCTCTGGAATCCCGGTGGCCAGGCTTGCGCAGTAGACTTCTTCTTTTCTCCTGGCCGGGCCGCGCGCGGCCCCGAAAGCGCATGTCGGTGCCGCGCATGTGCTATGGTGAGTTATTCCTGGCCAGTATAATATACTTGCCAGGAAGAAGTCACCATTGCGCATGCGCAGCGGCATGCGCGTTCAGTCCAGCACGCAGCCCGGTCGGGAGAAGACTTCAATCAAGATGAAGCCCGCCCCCTGCCAAAACCAGGAAGTGGATGGCGTGCCGGGAGCAGGTAAGTATGAACCCGCATGATGGGAATACCCCTTTAAGGAAGAGATTTCCCAGAAATGTCCATTTACATGATGAGTTTGGCGCTACATTATTTTTTTTTTTATGTCACAGGCTTTGGCTGTTGTACTGAGACACCACAGACACAGAGCTTTACTCTTAGGGCTATTCTATGCATAAATCTGCCTCTGTCTGGCATTGCATCCAGAACACAGAACAACAATTATGTGCCAGTCTGCCAAGGCAAAATAAGTTGTCTGTAAACATGCTGAAATAAAATATTTCTAAACATATCTTAATTTATGTACAGGATTAGAAAAAACATTGCTGCTTTCTTCCAAAAACAGCCCCTTACCCATCCACGGGCTGTGTGTGATATTATGGCTCAGCTTTTCTCACTTAGGCTAGTTTCATCTCCAGCAGGGAGTAGCATGCCGGAGATGTCTGGATCTGGCACTGCTACCTAACACCTGCTGGCCCTATTGACTATAATGGAGACTGGCGAGGACCGGCCACAACCTGGCACACATGCTAAGAATCGTCTGGATGAAAATCGCTGCAGAACAGCCTTCCGGATTCAAAAGCGCTAGTGTAAAACTAGCCTAAAATGGAACTAAGCTACAGTACCAGATGCAACCCAAATACCAGAAGAGAACAGCCAAATATTCTAATCTTCTACAAATCCTTTAAATGATTTGCCCAATTAGGTCATGAACATCATGTAGCCAAGACTATAGGACAATAGACCCACTGCAAAAATGCTCTGTGTGATCATGTAATTGGTCACCCATTTACTTAAATGGGCACCAGGTAATACAGCATTTCTCTTGAGTAACCTGAGTTGATTTGCAATAATGATTATCAATAAATTAATTAATGATTCATGCCATGTCCACAGCTCATATGTAAGAACAATGTAGAGGTTGGAACCCTGTATTTATATATGACCAATATGCTTCTTTGTGACTATTATCATTGCTTTATCTTCGCGCACTCATTTTAACCAGGGGTGTAAAATATAGCCTATGAATTGGTGACTAACATGTCATAAAATGGAGAAGATTGTACAGATTATTTTAATCACTGTGTCTATGCCTGGCCTGGCCCCTGCTCCATACCCCCTTCTGGGAGACAGCTGTCTCTGAGAAGCACAACATGAATATCATAACTCAACAATGCTAATAAAATGTCTCCGCTGATTTCAAGTGATGCTTCAGTAACAACAATATGTTATTTATCCAGAAGATTCCCTTTGGTCTGCAGAAAACTTCAGTTCAATGCCCTTTGGACCTTCCACAGAATAATCTAACAATGCAGACTGCCTAACAACAGTCTATACCAGGAGGATTTCCCAAAATCCTGTTTTCATTCTGGTACTTTGACATTAAAACTGTTCTTCTAATAATAGCATTTCCTAGGTAATAGCATCTTAAAGGGGTTGGCCCATGACATTTATCATCTATGCATAGGATAAATGTCTGACTCTAGGGTGTTCACCTACTGGAGCTCACACTTGTCATGAGAACAGGGGTCCCAAAGTCCTGTGTGTGAATAAGAATGTTAGTGTGCATGTATTACCACTTCTCCATTCACTGTCTATGGGCTTGAGAAGTATAACACTTGGCTATCTCCGGCCGTCCCATAGAAGTGAAAAGATGGTCACGTGTGCTCTCCACTGATCCATTCACAATGAAGTCTTGGGGTCTGATTCTCATGATCAGTGATTTACGGTAAATCCGCAGCAAATGTTTTTTTATTTATCATATGAATAGGTGCTAAATGTTTTTCATGGGCAAATCCTTTTCATTTTTACATTGGACATTTGCTGACTACTTTTTTCAGCAAATAATCTATATTATACTGCAATTTGCTTACATGGGTTTTTTAGGGAAATCAATTTATTTAAAAATGGAGATGGGAGGGGGGTGCACACCTGTAATCTACTATGTTAGTGATAATCTCTTCCTTCACCTCCCTAAATTTTTCCATACACCTGACAACTTTCTCACAATCTTATTAAAGGGAATTTGTCATTTAATTATTTTTCTGCCAGATAAAACCAGATAGCGGCGCATCCTTTTTACTAATGTGTTTTTAGTTTCTGATTGTATATACTGTACACATATATATATATATATATATATATATATATATGATAATCAGATACTTGTAAGCTGTACAGACCAAGAAGTATTGCCTGTTATCAGGCTTTGTGGCCACTACAAAAACTGCAGGATTTTAGTTTTCTTTCTAATGGCAGCCCAGTCTACAACAGAAAGCGAGGGTTTGGCTCTCACATGTAAGCCAAGCTCCTGCTCTCCTCTTCTCCATACTAAATAAATTAAATTATTTTAATCTTTCTTTTATAACTAAGACCCTTCATGCCCCTTATCAGTTTAGTCGCTCTCCTTTGTACTGTTTCCAGCTCCAGGGCATCCTTTCTATGGACTAATGCCCAGAACTGAACTGCATATTCTAGATGACCAAAGCTTTGTAAAGTAGTAATATTACATGCCCTGTGAGTCCATGCCTCGTTTAATACATAATAATATCATGCTAGCCTTTGAAGCAGCTGATTGACGTTGTATGCTGTTATTTAATCTATGATCTACAAGTACACCCAAATCCTTTTCTACAAGTGACTCTCCCAGTGTTACCTACCCTAAGAAATATGAAGCACAGAGAATATTACTACCAAGATGCATAACTTTACATTTATCTACATTGAACCTAATTTGCCAAGTTAATGACCAAACACTCAGAGTGTCCAAATCAGCTTATAGTTTATGGACATTTTCCATGGACTGCACAGTACTACACAGCTTAGTGTCATCTGCAAAAATAGAAATGGTGCTATTAATCCCTTCTTCATTTCATTTAAATTCAGTTAAATAACCGGGGATCCAGCAGTGAATATTGGGGCACACCACTTATAACTGGGGACCAGTCAGAATGGGAATAATTGACCACAATTCTGTGGTCATGGTCATTCAACCAGTTTTCAATCCAATTACAAACTATACTTTCAAAGCCTATAGACCCAATTTTACATATTAAATATGTAGCTAGGATGGGCGAGCACTCATACATTCGGCATCAAATTGAAGTGTATATAAAATTTATTCAGATAAAATTACACATAAAATATTCACATATAGTATAAAATGCTGTAAACACAATAAACACTATAGGTGGCTATGGTTTGAAACCCGCAATTTTTACAGACCACTTTGTATAAGATGTTCCTGCGTGTTGATACCTTAAACAATTTAAATCTGCAACCATATTATTACGGAGAGTGCATAAATAAATATATAGATATTCCTGTATGCAAATCTTCCTATACATTGGAGTTGCGATAACAACGTGCTTGTGTAATTTTTCAACGTATAATGTTTCACCTGTAAATGCTCAAAATTCCAGGAAAGTCGCGCTCAAATGATTTCAGAAAAGTCGCATTTGAATGATTTCCCAATAGGTCACATCACATTGCGCATATATATTGTGCCTAGAGTCTTCCTTTACTTTCCAATTCGCTGATGTAGAGATAGTTAGTTTTTTTTTTTTTTTATATACAAATCTTTAGGATTGTTTTCTTACCTCCTCCCTTAGACGTGGTTCGAATGTTTTCCGGTGGCTTGACGAGAGGCGAGCGGAGCAGACAGTGGTCGGCGTCTCGCGTCGCACTCCTCAAGCCTAACAGCCCTGGTCTCGCGAGAATACACGTGCGATGTTACCTTAGTTGCTGTATATTCGGATATTAGGAGCGGAGGTCTTGCAATTATCTCCTACTTTAAGCGTTTGTTTCTTCAAAGTTCTTTCTGTATGGCCATACAGTCCTTTTTGGAGGGCTTTGTTGCGTGCGGGTGCGTCCACCTTCCTGCCACTCCCTGCTAATTTTACTTATTAAACACTTGTGGGAACAGTATCAATTTGCTTTGTAAAATCCAGAAACACTACATCAACAGCCGTTCCTCTTTTCAGGCTTCTACTCGCCTCCTCATGAAAACAAATCAGGTTAGTCTGACAACTTTTGTCCTTGGTAACCCCATACTGGCTATCACTTATGATATTATGAACAGTCACATACTGCTGTATATAGTCCCTTGAGAGCCCTATAAACATTTTCCCACAACAGAAGTTAAGCTTACTGGTCTATAATTACCTAGAGTCCATTTTGAATATGGGCACCACATTTGCCTTGCACCAGTCGCTTGAACTGGTAGGCCAAGGTCATTAAGAACCTAGGGGGAATTTATCAAGTCCTGAATTCGAGAATTATGGCTTTAAAAAATTGCTTTTTGTGACTTTTTGGGGTCAATTTGGCACCTTCTAGGGCCACCTACAGATTTAGAGTGAAAATTTAAACTAAGGGGGATTTTTATCAAACTGGTGTAAAGTGGAACTGGCTTAGTTGCCCATAGCAGCCAATCAGGTTCCACTTTTCATTTTCCAAAGGATCTGTCAAAAATGAAAGGTGGAATTGATTGGTTGCTATGGGCAACTAAGCCACTTCTACTCTACACCAGTTTGATAACTGACCCCATTAATTTCCAAGTAGATCTAAACTCCAAGCCAGGCATTCACCGGTGTACTTTTACTGAAATAGGCGCAACCACATTGCAATTTCACCAAATTATTAATGTGTACCATTTTCAAAAATTTGAAGTGCCTATAGTAGCTCAAGTATAAAAACTAACCTCAAATAGCCTACAATTAGTGATGGCCTTGCGGTTCACCCGGCGGTCGTTTTACGGCGAACTTTGCGCGTTCGCGATTTGCTGAACATATGGCGATATCTGCCGGCACCATATTATTTTGCATTGCGCCGAACTTTGACCCATGACACATCCATCAGGTTGGGCAGGACAGCCAATTGAGACATTTCAGCACATGGACACACCCCCACCCTATAACAGAACCCGATCTGGCAGCCATTTTACATGCTGTGTTTTGCCAGTGTAGGGAGAGGTTGCTTTGTGGAGCAGGGACAGACTGGTAGGGACACCAAACACTAGCTAATAAGGCCATAAAAGTCCTTATAAGCACTGGTATAGGTGTACTATCAAGAGGTCTGATATACTGAGGGGTGTGATATACTTATAATATACATTCTAACATAGAAAGTATATTATAGTGCATTTGTATTGTGCAGCAGTTGTGTGCGGTTCTGCTGCGATACCGCAGCTATATAGAGGGACAAGCGCTATTGGAACAACTATTTGCAACGGGTGTGATATACCTGTTGACCCAAATAAACAGAGTGATGTGATATAACTGTTGTGGCAAAAAAAGAAAATACCTGCTTCCACAAAATACTGATTGAGGGGTGCGATATACCTGCTTCCACAAAATACTGATTGAGGGGTGCGATATACCTGCTTCCACAAAATACTGATTGAGGGGTGCGATATACCTGCTTCCACAAAATACTGATTAAGAGGTTTGATATACCTGTTTCCACCAAATATTGATTGAGGCCTGTGATATACCTGCTTCCACAAAATACTGATTAAGGGGTTCTATATACCTGCTCCCACCCTCTTCTCTAGGGACTTTGGCACAGGGTCATTTTGAAAATGACAGGCAGAGGAAGAGGCAGGCTGTTCCACAGGTGTGGTAGAGGTCGGGCAGGTGCATCCTCTGTATCTGCACCCTCCTCTTTCCCTGCTGTGTGTACCCCTAAAGACACCACCATAGCCCCTCCACTCGAGTCAGAAGAATTATTTTCCCATCCATTCCCAAACCTTACCGATGCGCAGCCATTCTTGGCATCGGATGAGGAAGAGGAGGTAGCAACAGCCGCCACCCAGCGGTCTGACGACAGTACCCAGATCAGCGCAAGGATGGAGGTCCCCGCTGTTGCTGCCTACTCCAAGATCTCAAATGTCAGTGGTGGTGAAGGTGACGATGATGACGTGTCGATGGACGTCACGTGGGTGCCCAGAAGAGAGGAAGAGGAGGGGAATTCAGAGGGAGAGATGGAGCATTAGAAAGGGAGGAGAAGAAGGAGAAGCAGGCAGAGCTCGCAGGGCACAGGAGACAAAAAGCAGACTGCAAATGTATCTGGAGCAAGCCATCCACCATACACGGTCACATGTGGCGCTCCGCAGTGTGGGCTTTTGTGTCAGCTGCTGACAATAGTGTTGCCATCTGCAGCCTGTGCTGTCAATGCATAAGTCGCGGTAAGCCCAACACTCACCTAGGGACGACCACCTTAAGAAGGCACCTGGCCTCCCATCACTGAGCCCAGTGGGAGCAACGGCGTCAGGACCCACAAAGCCACACTCCCGGTGCTCCACGTCCTTCCTCTTCTCCTTCTACTCTCTACTCCCATTTGTCTTCCACTCCACCTTCCACCGTGCCGTCGTCGCGTTCATCTAGCAGAAGGCAGGCTTCCGTGGCACAAATATTCGAGCATAAAAAGTTGATGATGCCGGATAACCCTCTTGCCCAATGGCTGACCACTTACTTTTCAGAACTGCTAGCCCCCCAGCTACTGCCATATAAACTGGTGGACTCGGAGGCCTTTAGAAAATTTGTGGCCATTGGTACACGGCAATGGAAAATCCCCAGAAGGAAATATTTCTCCCAGAGGGGCATCCCAGAGATATAAGTGAATATATCTCTGGCACACAGTGTCGGTGCCAAGATACATCTGACCACAGACAAGTGGTCTAGCAAACACGGGCAGGGAAGGTACATAACTTTTACTGCCCACTGGGTGAACCTTCTGACGGCCGTCAAGCATGTAATCCGTGGCTCCTGTGTGGATTTGGTGTTACCACCCTGGATTGCATGCCGGCCTGCCTTTTCTTCTTCTCCTCCTACTCCTACTCCATCCTCCGTCTCCTCCTCGTCTGACTCCTCCTGTTCCACTGCTACCGCCTCTTCTGCTGCGCCCCCCCAAGCTCCCCAGAAGCTATTCGACGTGCCAGGTGAGACGTTGCCATGCTGTACTGCTGCTGTTGTGCCTGGAAGCCAAGAGCCACACTGGTCTTGCACTGCTTTCAGCTCTGCGGTCATAGGCCGATCAGTGGCACTGGCTAACCCCGCTCAATTTGACAGTTGGTAAAGTAGTGTGTGACAACGGTGACAATCTGTTGAGCGCGCTGAAACAGGGCAAAATGGCACCTGCCTGTCAGTCGTCTGATTTGTGACAGCCCGACGTTCTGGAATTCCACCTTGTATATGCTTGATAGGCTGCTCCAGCAGCAACATGCCGTTAACGACTACCTGTACGAACTCTGTGAACTCTGCAGTAGGACAGGTACTGGGGAGCTTGTTTTCTTTTCACCGCGCCAGTGGCTGCTCATGTGCGACGCATGCAGACTTCTGCGGCCATTTGATGAGATCACCAAACTGGTCAGTCGCAGCCATGGCGCCATCAGTAATATCGTACCTCACGTCTTCTTTCTGGAGCATGCATTGCATCGTGTCATTGATCAAGCTGTCGAGGAGCAGGAGCTGGAAGATCAGGAAGTCGCAATGCTGAATGAATTCCCAGGGGGGGGACTACTCCATCTGAGACAAGTCAGCAGGAGTCTGAAGAGGAGTCAGAGGATGATGGTGGCTGTGGGGAAGAGGAGCAACAAGAGCAGGCTTTGAGGGGGACTTTAAACTTTTCGGGGATCCCTGGTGTTGTTAGTGGCTGGTGGGAGGAGACCGAGGATGACATTCTCCTGGGTGATGAGCAGGAGCCAGGACGTCCCACCGCTTCCAATTTAGTGCAAATGGGGGGCCTTCATGCTCCAGTGTTTAACCCCTTAAGGACACAGGGTTTTTTCATTTTTGCGTTTTCGTTTTGCGCTCCCTGCCTTCCAAGAGCCATAACTTTTTTATTTTTCCGTTCACATGGTCATATGAGGGCTTGTTCTTTGCGGGACAAGTTGTACTTTCCAACGCCATCATTTAATAATGCATACGGTGTAGTGGGAAGCGGGAAAAAAATTCCAAATGGGGTGAAATTGCAAAAAAAAAGCAATTTCACCACAGTTTTACGGGTTTTTAAATTACAACGTTCGATTTGCGATAAAACTGACTGGTTAATTTTATTCTTCAGGTCAGTACGAATCCGGCAATACCTAATATGTATAGTTTTTCTTGCGTTTTGATAGTAAAAAAAAAATTAAAAGTGGGAATTTTTTTAATTTTATTTTTTTGTCGCCATGTTTTGACCCCTATAACTTTTTTGTAATTATGCATACGGAGCAGTGTAGGGGCTCATTTTTGCAGGGCAATCTGAACTTTTAATTGATACCATTATGGGGTGCGTATGATGTTTTGATCACTTTTTATTCATTTTTTTAGGGAAATGAAGCGTCCAAAAATGGTGAATTAGCCATTTGGACGCTTTCTTTCCATTTTTATGTTTACCGTATGGTGAATATTTTTTAATATTATTATAGTATGGGCGTTTTTGCACATTGCGACACCCATTATGTGTAAATTTTTTTATTTATTTTTTTATTTATTTTATTTTCATTTTGGGGAAAGGGGGGTGATTTGAATTTTTATATTTTTTTATTTTATTTTTATTTTTTAAACTTTTTTTTTTTTTTTTTTACCACTTTCTTATAGTTCCCATAAGATGCAATCATCAGATTTCTATTCTCATATATTCCAATGCAATAGCATTGGAATATATGAGAAAATCGCATATTTCCTATGGAGCCTATTACAGTCATTTACCCGCAGCTCATGCGCCCGCTCCGTGCGCCATCTTTAAAGTGCGGACACAGGGCGTACATGTACGCCCTGTGTCCTTAAGAGTTTAAAGAGGGACCCCCGTATAAAAAGCATAAAGGGCAAGGACCAGTACTGGCTGGCAACGTACTTAGACCCGCTGTACAAACAGAAAATGGCGGACATGTTACCAGCATCACAGAGGGCTGGCAGAATGCAGCATTTCCAGGCCTTGCTGCGAGAGATGCTGCATTCTGCTGTTGCGGGCGCTGGCAGAGAAATTTCCACCCACAGCGAAACAGGTGCGGGTACCAATCATACCGCGCCTGCAAGAAGAGGGCAGTTTGAAGATGTGTTGGTCACTTTGGATCATTCTTGCAGCGAACCCATCGACAGCCGCCCTCCGGATCCAGCCTCAGCGAGCGCCTATACCGACAGGTGTCTGACTACATCTGGTTAACGGCCGATGTGGATGTTCTGAGAAGCGAGGAACCCCTGGACTACTTGGTTTGCAGACTTAACCTGTGGCCAGAGCTGGCACAATTTGCCATGGAACTCTTGGCTTTCCCCTCGTCGAGTGTCCTGTCCGAAAGGATGTTCAGCGCAGCAGGGGGGATCGTGACCTATAAGCGCACTCGCGTAGCTCACAACAGTGTGGACTATCTCACATTTTTAAAAACTAATGAGGCATGGATCTCGGAAGAGTTTAACACTTGTGACGACAACGTGTAATTAAAATTTCCTCATGCCAGCCCACACATATCTGCCACCACCCAGAACAAACAATGGTCCTTGTCCTATGTATATACAGCGGCATAAAAGGCATTTTCTGTCAGGTGAATGCCTACTTTTTGGGGCCTGTACTGGCCTACAGTAAAATTTTTAGCCGGTGACCGCCCAATGTACCTACAACCACATCATAAGTTCTTTTCTGTCAGGTAAATGCCTAATTTTGGGGGCCTGTACTAGCCTACAGTAAAGTTGTTATCCAATGACCGCCTAGTGTACCTCCAGCCACATAAATACTTGTTCTTTTCTGTCAGGTGAATGCCAAATTTTTGGGGCCTGTACTGGCCTAATGTAAAATTTTTAGCCGGTGACCGCCTAATGTACCTCCAGCCACATAAATACTTGTTCTTTTCCGTCAGGTAAATGCCTAATTTTTGGGGCCTGTACTAGCCTACAGTAAAATTGTTATCCAATGACCGCCTAATGTACCTACAGATACATAATCACTTGTTCTTTTCTGTCAGGTGAATGCCTAATTTTTGGGGCCTGTACTCCCATGGCCTAAAATAAAAATGTTCTAGGCTCCAGCAAGGCACATTTTTGAGAGTTTCCCTTTAAGATGCATAAAAATGGCCCCTGATTAAAATACAATTTTTTTGTGGGAAATCTTGCCATTGATTTTCCTTCTGGTATCTCACTGTCCATGTTGTGGGAATATTTGTGCACTTCTAGTAAGTATTTGGTGGCTGCAAATATGAGCTGAAGGGGCCTGCCGCGAACGCATGGTTCGCGCTCATTTGATCACTAACGTGCGCTCGCGAAATGTCCTGCCCGATGTTCGTCCATCACTACCTACAATAATAAATTCCCCCTTAGTGGGTAAATATGTATGAAATGAGTAGTGATGAGCGAAGTATTAAAAAATTCAATTCAGCTGTTCCATCGAATTTTACCCAAAAATTTGCTTTGTGACAAATTACTTCACTTTTCTTTGTAAGTAGTTGGTGCAATGACATAGAGCAGCGAACATATCTGATTGCGGCATCTGACATTGATATTGCAGTGTAAAATTTAAAAAAAGTATAAAATTATACTTACCTTTCTGTCTGATCAGGAAGAGTCGGCTGCTGCCTCTTTATTGAAGATCTAGCGCAAAACTTTGCCCATAATGACGTCATCTCGTCGGCCGGCGTAGTGATATTATACGTCACCACATATGGGATTTTAAGCGAGATCTTCAATCAAGATGGCCACAACCTGCTCTTTGTACTCAAACGGATCAGGTAAGTATGATTTTTTTAGCGCCATTCAGGGAAAATTGATTTTCCCTGGAATTTGGATCGAATTCCACTTTGTCCGGATCTATTCGCTCAACACTAGAAGTGAGAATCAAAATATCTACATAAAGTTTCGCTAATTGTACAAAACATGTACTATACATGGTAACATTGAAAAAAGATAAGACACTAGTGTTAAAAGGGTTGTCTCACCTCCATAGGCATACGCAGTCTATTGCATTAGGGTGTGCACCCTAAAGCACAAACACACACGCCACACATGTGTAGGTATGTAATAAATATATATATATAATATACACACACACACACACATATAGTTAAGGCTGCTTGCAGCCTGCATTTGTGGGAGGGGCATGCAGTATATAGGCTGCACAGGCCCCCCACGTCAGACGCCCGATTCCCGCGCTTTCCGGCCGATTCACTGTCTCCTACCTACGTGGTGACTACTGCGTTATCGCTACCTGCGCGCCCTGCACTCTCGTCCTACCGCTCATCTCCAGGTAAGCCGGCCGCCCGCTCCAGCCGACGCACGGCCGCTTCCCCCGCTGCACCCTCCGCCGGTCCGTGCGGCTCAGCGAGTGTCGGGAGCGGCACGTCAGCTTCGTCAGCGCTCGGCAGACCCGGCGTTCCTCCTTCGGCTCTCCATTAAGCTGTTAACATAATTCAACTGTACTCTGCTGCCCCCTGCTGGTTTCTTTAGGAATTGTCTTGCTTCACTCCTTGCTCTAATAGGTCCCATGCCTATCCTCCACTGTATCATTCCAATATTGGATAACCACACTTCTGTCTTCTACTCTACATTCTCCTTATTTCCCCATCTACTTCATCCAAATCAGCAGTATTATCTATCTCATATAGACACCCCTGGTCCTGCTCCTAGTTCTTATGAAACTGCTTATCCTGGGCATCTGGCCAGTTTGTACCTGCTTGTGTCTCCCCTTGTAGGCTCTAAAAAAAAAAAAAGTCAAACTTAACATCAGTCATGTCAAATCTTCTTCCACGGTCATGCTATGTGACACTCCTTCTTTGGTTTGGCCTCCTGTTATCCCTAAGTGCACGGTCCCTTCACTTCTTCTATCTGGCACGGTTTCGCATCATCTGCTCCTCAGCTGTGGTTCATTTGTTCCGCTCTTGGGTCTCATACTTATTCTATATGGTACTTGAGGTTCCGTCTCAGGCTGTCCGTGTCTCCTGGTTCGCCCAGGCTGTCCGTGTCTCCTGGTTCGCCCAGGCTGTCCGTGTCTCCTGGTTCGCCCAGGCTGTCCGTGTCTCCTGGTTCGCCCAGGCTGTCCGTGTCTCCTGGTTCGCCCAGGCTGTCCGTGTCTCCTGGTTCGCCCAGGCTGTCCGTGTCTCCTGGTTCGCCCAGGCTGTCCGTGTCTCCTGGTTCGCCCAGGCTGTCCGTGTCTCCTGGTTCGTCCAGGCTGTCCGTGTCTCCTGGTTCGCCGTGTCTCCTGTTCGCCCAGGCCGTCCGTGTCTCCTGGTTCGCCCAGGCCGTACTTGTCTCCTGCTTCGCCGGGTCTCCTGGTCCGCCCTGGCTGTCCGTGTCTTTTGCTTCACCATGTCTCCTGGTTCACCCAGGCTGTCCGTGTCTCCTGGTTCGTCCAGGCTGTCCGTGTCTCCTGGTTCGCCCAGGCTGTCCGTGTCTCTTGGTCATCTGTGTCTCCACTTTCCACGTCCTCATTTTTCCAGTCCACAACAGGCTCCTGATTCTGGTTCCCACCTTGGCCACGTTCCCCGTGTTTGCTCCTTTGTTCCTGGTTCTCAAGGTTGTTTCAGTGTCTCCTGGTTCACCCAGGGTCGTTTCCGTGTCTCCTGGATCGCCCAGGGTTGTTTCCGTGTCTCCTGGATCGCCCAGGGTTGTTTCCGTGTCTCCTGGATCGCCCAGGGTTGTTTCCGTGTCTCCTTGATCGCCCAGGGTTGGTTTCGTGTCTCCTGGATCGCCCAGGGTTGGTTTCGTATCTCCTGGATCGCCCAGGGTTGTTTCCGCGTCTCCTGGATCGCCCAGGGTTGTTTCTGTGTCTCCTGGATCGCTCAGGGTTGTTTCCGTGTCTCCTGGATCGCCCAGGGTTGTTTCCGTGTCTCCTGGATCGCCCAGGGTTGTTTCCTTGTCTCCTGGATCGCCCAGGGTTGTTTCCGTGTCTCCTGGATCGCCCAGGGTTGTTTCCGTGTCTCCTGGATCGCCCAGGGTTGTTTCCGTGTCTCCTGGGTCGCCCAGGGTTGTTTCCGTGTCTCCTGGCTCGCCCAGGGTTGTTTCCGTGTCTCAACCCAGGGTTGTTCGTTTTCACTGAATCTTCCAGGTTCCTCCTGGTTCTCCACATCGGTCGTTGGTTCTTCTTTCTTATTTAGGTTACACACCAGTTCCATCTTTTCCTATTAAAAAAAAAAAAAAAAAAAAGGGACAGTATTCTTATCATTACCTCTCTTGTTCATTTATTCCACTCTTAGACTGACCTGCTCCTCGTGTCTACCCTTTTGTCCCATTAGGCTTACTCCAAGGAGCTACAGGTAAGTTTTTCTCAACAGGGTGTTCGGGTCAGGGCGATTAGTCAGGTTTCTCACGTAGGGTCGTTTTATCAGTTCACTTTAGCTCCTGGACGCTCAGTACGGTACCCCGACGGAATCTTCAGGTACGCAGTTTCCGCTTGTCTCCATTCTCGTTTCTTCTTTACCAGGTGGTGATGAATTATTTCTTTTAGGTCAACTATGTCTCGCGCCTCAGACATGGACGACAACGTGTCCCTCCCAGGTTCTTCAGTTTCAGGCCGTAACAGTAATTCGTCATTAAGAAATTGGACCGTGTCCAGGCTGATCGCCGAGCTTAATCGTCGGGGGATCTGGCACCCGGCTTCAGCGTGCAAGGCGGAACTATACCGCTTACTGATGACCGCCCCAAGCACGCCAGCCGATCAATCGGACATTAGCTCGGTTCATCAAGTTCTGGCCCAGATTCAGAGCTCCATTAGTGGCCTGACTAACTCATTCTCGGACATGCAGTCTAGGGTGTCGGCTCTGGAAGTTAGGTCGATGACTTCCCCGCAATCCCCGGGTGCGGCAGCTTCCCCTGTCACTTCCCAGGACATTGCAGGTAGGCCTCCAGCCACGCCTCAGGTTGCTCCTTCGCACTTTATGCCAGAACACATTAAAAAAGATATCCTGGCAGGCAAGGACGTGAACCTTGCCGCCATCTTGATTGCCTCCCAGGATATCTCAGAAAACCGCGTTATCAACTGCGGGGAGGTGTCTGTCGTGCTGAAGGCGAAGGATGCACGGCTCAATCGGAAATTATCAATTTCCGAATTCGTCCTGGCTTTCAGCATTTACAGGGACGTGGTGTGTTCTGCTCAACCAACTCGCAGGGAGGAGCTATATATGTATTTATACCGAGTCATCGATCTGGCGCACAAATACGGTGGCTCGGCCTTTTATGATTATCACTGGTCATTTTCGGCCAAGGCCGCCGCCGCTCTGAGCCAGTTCCAGTTTGTGACGAATTGGGCTGACCTGGACATGGAACTATTTTGTCTCAAAGCACCGCTTTGCGCAACCTGCCAATCTATTTTCCATTCAACCGAGTGGTGTCCTAACCCTCCGCAGTCCTCCCAGTCCACGCCCGCTCCAGGCCCGTCTGGCTCTACCAGATCTTCCGCCTCCCTAGACAAATTAGGTAGGTCCATTGTATACCTGGGTAGTAGCCAGGTGTGTAACAACTTTAACGCGAAGGGCTGCGCTTTTAACGCTTGCCGCGCCCTTCACGTCTGCTCCCTCTGCTTCCGTGCTCATCCACGTTCATCTTGTCCTAGGAAGTCGGCCAGGGACTCCTGACTAGCCGACATCAACGTGGGGCTTTTGGCTGACTTCCTGGAGGACCATCCTGACCAGGCTTTTGTCACCTTTCTACTGGATGGCTTTCGTGAAGGGTTCCATACGGGTCTCATTTTGCTCCCGCAGGCTTGCTGGGAAGGCCCTAACTTGCTTTCTGCTTCCAGTGATCCCGAGGCAGTGGATACCCTCATCCAGGCAGAGGTAGACAAAGGTTTTATAATTGGGCCTTTTTCGGGGATTCCTTTCCGTTCCTGGCGGATCAATCCCATCGGTTTGGTCTCTAAGATATCTTCCAATAAAAAACGCCTAATCTATGATTTGTCCGCGCCTCATATGTCCACTCATCCCATCAGAAGAGTATTCCATGCAGTACTCTTCAGTAGAAGAGGCAATTCAGTTCATCCTCCAAGCTGGCAGGGGAGCCTGGTTGGCGAAGGTGGACATCGCCGATGCCTTCAAGTTGCTGCCCATCCGCCCGCAACTTTGGCAATACTACGGCATCAAATGGGCAAACAAATTCTACTTCGCCAACCGGCTCACCTTCGGGTCCAAGAGTAGCCCTTGGCTCTTTGAACAATTTGCCAAGGCGTTACACTGGATCCTGGTACATCACGGCAGATTATCCATGGTCCTGCATTACTTAGACGATTTTCTGCTCATCGAGAAGCCTGGACAGATTCCTTCTATTCCGGGCATGCTCTTAGATATTTTTTCTCGTCTTCAGGTCCCGGTAGCAAGTTCCAAGACTGAGGGCCCGGCCACCAGGGTCACCTTCCTGGGCATAGTCCTGGATTCCACTAAAATGGAGGCTAGTCTCCCCAGCGAGAAACTGGTTAGGATCCGCTCTGCCATTTCTCAGGCGGTTCGGTCTCGCTACCTTCCCAAATCCGACCTGCAGTCCTTGCTGGGGATGCTGAACTTTGCAACCAGAATTATGCCTCAGGGAAGAACCTTCATATCTAGATTACTGCAACTACTTCCTTCCGCTCCTGAGCAGGATTCTGTCATTCATCTTGACAGCCAGGCCATCGCAGACCTCGCCATGTGGGAATCATTTCTTTCCGCATGGAACGGCATTTCTTTGTTCGTGCCGCAATGGGACTCTTCCTCACCCATCATTTTTTCAGATGCAGCAGGTTCCCTGGGGTTTGCTGCTATTTTTGGGTCGCACTGGCTGGCTGCCGGATGGCCCCCAGAATTGGCTGCAGATTCATCAGCACTCAGTTCCTCCCCTCTCCTAGAACTCTATCCTATCGTGGCAGCGGCATTGGTCTGGGGTCAGCAATGGGCCAATTCTTCCGTGACGTTCGTTACGGATAGTCAGGTCCTGGTGGACATTCTTAACAAAGGCAGGGCAGGGTCCCCTAAGATCATGGCCTTGTTACGCAGGTTAGTCTGGCTTTCCTTAGTGCATAACTTCCACATGCGTAGCATCCATATAGCTGGCGAACAAAACAAAGCTGCCGATGCTCTTTCCCAGCTTAATTTTTCGGTATTCTTCCAGGAGGTACCCGAAGCAGATCGATCAGGCACACCGGTTCCACCATTCCATGCCCTCCTCCTGGAATAGATGCCCTTCTTCATGAGGCCAAGACTCTGGTCGCAAAATCTCTTTCACCGAACACGGCCAGAAACTATCAAGCCGGGATTAGGGCCTTTGAGAATTTCGCCAGGTTGTACCCGAGGGGCCAGCTCAGCGAGGTGTCTCACCTCATGGCTTTCATAGCTTATTGCCACAATCGGCTGTCATTATCTTACAATACCATCAAGCTCTACTTGGCGGGCATTCAGCATCATCTTATGTTGTCCGATCCGCAACGTGGTTCCATTTTTTCAGTCCAGGCCATTAAAGCAACCCTTCGGGATATCCAGAAAACAGGCGGGGTTGGGGTCCAGGAGCCGTAGGAAACCGGTATCTGGCAGTTGGTTTAGTGATCTTTCCTCTGCCTTAGACACCGGTCCTTTTGGGCCCTCCATTAGCATTGTATTGAAAGCTGCTATGTACCTCAGCTTTTACGGCTTTCTCAGGCCTGGGGAGGTCACCGCCCGCTCCAATCTCCTGGGTTATCCGTTAAAGCAACATCTGTTCCGGGGCGGAGGTCACTTCACTCTCTCACTACCATCCACCAAAACCAATCAGACGGGTCCGCCCACCGAGGTTAAGTACTATCCTACAGGCAACGCCTGGTGCCCGGTTAAGGTTCTACATCAGCTGTTTTCTCATCTCCAGGCAGCTTCTCCTGACAGTCCGCTGCTGCCTCACGCCGGCAGGGCCCTTACCACCTCACGCTTTATATCTTATATCCGTACCCTCGTTCAGGGATTGGGTCACGATCTCAAACTAATTTCCAGACATTCATTTCGCATTGGAGCAGCTTCGGCTGCCTCACGCCACCAGGTCCCGGCTCATGTCATCCAATCCATGGGTCGTAGGCGTTCGTCCTGCTACGCACGTTATGTACCGGATCCGCATGTTGAGATTTCGCTAGCATTTTGTTCTCTGGTTTTGTGATATGTTAAATAAACTTTTCCTAACCGCGGTTTTTGCCCTCTTTTCTTTGTTGTACCGCGTCCGTGGCTCCCGGCACACTTCAGCCACCATGATCAGGTTAGGGATCAACGCTCCCGGTCATCATCCCTAGCCCTGACCATAAATAGTTAAGGCTGCTTGCAGCCTGCATTTGTGGGAGGGGCATGCAGTATATAGGCTGCACGGGCCCCCCACGTCAGACGCCCGATTCCCGCCCTCCCATTTTTAGTCTTCCCACTTTCAATCTTCCCAACAGGTATGCCCTCTTTTCTTTGGTGTACCGCATCCGTGGCTCCCGGCACACTTCAGCCACCATGATCAGGTTAGGGATCAACGCTCCCGGTCATCATCCCTAGCCCTGACCATAAATATATATATATACACACACAAATACACTCTGCATACATACAGACCCGCACTCATATAATTATCAACATAAACAAAAATAAGTTATATAACCCCATTATAATAATGTACCCTGATACCACTAGTTATATAACCCCCTGCATTGTACCCCTCCATCCACCCCTCCCTCCCCTTCTCCAACCACCCAGCACCCTTACTTACATAAAACAAGTAATATATATAATATACTTTTCAGTGAATGACTATAACTTACAGTTCTGAAGACTCCAGCAGGCTCAGGATCAGTGGTCTGGGCAGCTGGGTTCAGGGACAGAAGTGGGCACCGCTCTGCAGTTCAGAAAGGAAGCATATAAGACGCTCGGCCCATAAGACGTACCTAGGTTTTAGAGGGGGATAATAAGAAAAAAATGTTTTAATTACACCTCAGGTCAGACCACCAATCGGACCCCAATGTTAATCAGACTTCAGCTGACAGCCCCAATCAGACCCCAATGTTAAAAGGCCCCAATAAGACCTCAAATCAGACCCCTAGTCAGACCTCAGCTCAGACCCCAATGTAAATGACCCCCGATCAGACCTCAGATAAGAGCCCCATGCCTCTCATCACCCCCATATCAGCCCCCATGCCTCTCATTAGCCCCCATTATGCCTCTCATCATCCCCATGTCAGCCCCCATGCCTCTCATTAGCTTCCATATCAGCTCGTATGCCTTATTAGCCCCCACATCAGCCTTTATGCCATTAGCCCCCATTATGCCTCTCATTAGCCCCCATCATCAGCCCTTATGCCTCATTAGCTCCCATCATCAGTCCTTATGCCTCATTAGCCCCCATCATCAGCCACTGTGCCTTATTAGCCCCCATCATCAGCCCTTATGCCTCATTAGCCCCTATTATCAGTCCTTATGCCTCATTAGCCCTGATTATCAGCCATTATGCCTCATTAGCCCCACATTATGCCTCATTAGCCCCCATTATGCGTCATTAGCACTCAATTATGCCACATTAGCCCCATATGCCTCATTAGCCCCCATTATACCTCTCATTAGCCCCCATTATGCCTCTGATTAGCCCCATGTGCCTCATTATGCCCCCATGTGCCTAATTAGCCCCACATTATGCCTCATTAGCCCCCCATTATGCGTCATTAGCACCCCATTATGCCTCATTAGCCCCCATATGCCTCATTAGCCCCATTATGCCTCTCATTAGCCCCCATTATGCCTCTTATTAGCCCCCATGTGCCTCATTATGCCCCCATGTGCCTAATTAGCCCCCCATTATGCCTCTCATTAGCCTCACTAGCCCCATTTGCCTCATTAGCCCCCATGTGCCTCATTAAGCCCCCATATGCCTCATTATGCCCCCATGTGCCTCATTATGCCCCCATGTGCCTCATTAGCCCCCATATGCCTCTCATTCGCCCCCATTATGTCTCTCATTAGCCCCCCATTATGCCTCTCATTAGCCTCATTAGCCACCATGGGCCTCACTATGCCCCCATGTGCCTCATTATGCCCCCATGTGCCTCATTATGCCCCCATATGCCTAATTAGCCCCCATATGCCTCATTAGCCCCCATGTACCTCTCATTAGTCCCCCATTATGCCTCTCATTAGCCCCAAATTATGCCTCTCATTAGCCTCATTAGCCACCATGGGCCTCACTATGCCACCATTTGCCTCATTATGCCCCCATGTGCCTCATTATGCCCCCATATGCCTAATTAGCCCCCATATACCTCATTAGCCCCCATGTACCTCTCATTAGTCCCCCATTATGCCTCTCATTAGCCCCCCATTATGCCTATCATTAGCCCCCATGTGCCTCATTATGCCTCCATGTGCCTTGTTAGCCCCCATGTGCCTCATTATGCCCCCAGAAGCCTCATTTTTTACAAAATAAAAAAAACACTTACCTCTCCCTCTTCTGGACGCCGCCGCTCCTCGCATCCCGCAATGTTCTTCCTCCTGATGTCGGCTCTCGGCTGTGCGCTCCAAAATGGAAGCGCTTCATTAGTATTCGCCGGCCAGAATCCTTTAAGGCTTGATTAGGGCACACCCCGTGCGCACGCCTATGCTCACCTTCTCCTTTCTGCTCTCTCATGCTGTTCACAAGGCCCACAGATCAGAATTGCAGGGAGCGTTTACTCTTGCCTTGATTGATAGCAGAGGCAAGTGGTGCTGGGATAGTGTAATCCTGCCCCTTGCCTCTGCAGTGCACGATCCGGGGGCTGCTCAAGTTTCAGAAATGTGTTCTCAAAATACTATTTGCATATATAGGTAACAGTAAGATGTAACATCGCACAGAGCACAAAAAAAAAAAAAGTAAGATGGACATCCCTGAACGGCTGTCATTTATCAGCAAATGACTGCGATGACTAACCCAGGCTGTCATTTATCACTAGATGACAGCCTTTCGTCCTGGACATCTTCCCCTCTGCATGCTTTGACCCACTTTTTCCTGTGTTGAACAGCTTTGAGGCTTCTGTCACTGCTGGGAACTGTTCAATACAGCATCTACGAGGTGACCGGGAGAGGAGCTACTGCACATGCGCAGCTAGGCATGCTCCCTTATCCCCGCCACCAAAGCTCCTGCTTTGTGTGTAGTGAGCAAACGTGGCCACCGCTGCTGAATTGCAGTGGTGGCCATAAACCCTGACAATGAGCAGTCTATAAAGAAATAGGAAATGACACACAGCATGGAGAACAGACAATATGGAAAACAGAACTACATTGGTAAGTTTTTAATTACAGTATTCGCTTCAAAATATATAGCAATGCACAAGGTGAGACAACCCCTTTAAGGATTTCCCATTTGATTTCCCACCACCACCACCATTGGGACATTTCAGACATATCCTGTGGGTAAATTGCAGCTAAAGCGAGTTGCACGTCATGGCAGAGTTCCTTTATGAACAAGCAGATACATTTTGTATACTTATGTGTGCTTTGAATTATTTCTATGTGATCGATAGCTTTTTCTTTGAGCTCATACAGACATATGTAAATGCAGTGCTTATTTGTTGTTTTTCTATTTAAGTTCTTAAATACATACACAGTTTGTGAGATTCCTATGGATAGCCTGAAGACATGGCGGATTAGCAATAGACTGCGTCATGTGAGAAATTGCTTGAGTACTTTTTAATAGTTTTCTTCCCTTAAGAATGAAACTCTTGTAAGAAACATTCAGTGACCCAATGCTGTGTATTTTACTTTCTGCTTTAAGCAATAAAGTAATCTTTAGAGAAAAGATTTTGAATCTATCCACAGGTCGAATGTTCCTGGCATTTCATGGCTCATGTCAGGTCTGAAAGGAAAATAAAAATGCTTTTGCTCCAAAATAACGTGGTCTCACACTTAGACATAATGCCATATGCCAGCAGTGACCGAGGGTAAAGTAAAAAAAATTCCTTTAGTTACGTATTTGGTGTTATTAGTGAAGTATAGGAGTCTTTATTATACTCCTTCTATAAGAAATGTTGTAAATGAAAGGCAGACTGCAGATAAGTTGGCATAGTGGGCACATGACTTTAGGCACCATTTTATGTAGTGACAAATTAACAGTTTTCCATTTCTGTACTATTCCCATCAGCTATCCATATTCTTGAAAAATGCTCGCTAATGAAAGCTGTCAATAAGTGCTCACCAAGGAGGAAAAAACGACTGAGTAGTACAGAACAAAACCTTGGATTTCACAAATGAAAGCTTGCTTACATGTGCATATTTATGGTCCGTGTCTGCCAAAAATGTGATTGAGTCTCACTAGGGCAAGACGAAAAGCCTTCCTTCAGAAAAATATTTAATTTTATCTCCTGTTGGAACATTTAGAAAATGGCTTGCAATTCAATGGCACCTGTATTCAGGAACTTTTCCACACAATGTATTTTTGCAAATTGTGTTAATCTAGTAGTAAGAAATAAAGAAACGTTTGATTTAAATGGCATTCCAAACTATGAACATTAATGGAATATTAATTAGATCTGTCATCATTCACTGTTTGATCAGTGGCTTTCGAAACACTGGAACCCAACATGATAACTTGAATAAAAAGGCCATGACCCTTTTTTTTTTTTTTTTTTTTTAAATGATGCCATCCTGGACTAAGTACATGCAACCCCACAAGTTAATAGAGTGAAATGTATTATCCGGTCAAGAACCTTCATGAGTAGCTCCAGTTTTCTATTATTCCAGGTTTCCTCTACTTTCCTAAAAAGTAGTTGTGCATGGTCTATGAAGTTGCACATTATAGAGCTCAGAATACTAAATACAATAACAGGCAAGGTGATTAGGAATCAGTTGTCTTAAAGGGGTATTACCATCTGAGACAATGGGAGCATATCACTAAGATATGTCCCCGTTGTCTATATCAAGAACGTAGCTGGGAAGATGGTGGCTGGAGGACCCTGGGTTCCCCGGGTCTGGCCACCACCAAGCGTTCTCGCCTTCAAATTGAATGGGAGCGCACCGCACTTGTGCGGCCACCATTCCCATTCATTTTTATGCAGTCCTGCCCTCCACCACTTTCAGGCCTTCGTTCTTGGTGTAGGTGCAGCTCCCAGAGGTGGGACCTGCAACTATCAGACAATGGGGACATATCCTTGAATTATGCCCCCATTGTCTGAGATGGTAAAACCCCTTTAAATCCCCTGCCTAGCTCTGGGATTGGCTCGGTTTCCAGTCACTCTGACATGTCCAGCAGCTGGGGCTTGTCTTGTAGGCATAGTGATGCAACATGAATTTCTGACAGAGAAACGGTTGTGGACACAAACAGTGCATGAATTGCTGTTTATCAGTGCAAAAGTATTTCCAAGAATTGTTTCTGTAAAAAGAAATTAAATAAATAATTAGCAGTGATAAAATATGTGGAAAAATGCCATTCCAATCAGATTTTTATTATCAAACTTTACTATACAGACTGGGATAAAACGAGCAGAGTTTTCACATTATCAACAGAGGGGATTTAACCACAGCTTTATTGTCTCACTGAGTCCTACAGAAGGTAGGATAGAAACACTATGCACACAGATAAGGCTTCTTATGCATATATTTTTTCATAGTCCGGTCTCTGGGGGAAGACTTATATTGCATCTTTTCCAAAAGACTTTAATAATTTATAGATATTTCTTTTATGATTAACTCCAATTCATTGCAGCTCCCATAAAGCACATACACCTTGCTGTACAGTCTACAATTTATATCTCCAATGTGGTAATCACTAGAAAACAAATTCAATAAATAGTCACAACATTTAAAAATGAGCAAGCATCCCATTTCTGCATAATTATATCTAATGATAAAATAAAAATAAAGTTCATGAGACATTCCCCTAAACAGCAGGTGTTTTGTGGCACAAATACTGCTAACTTTTCAGCTGAGGTCTGCTTTCTGTGGCCAGATTTGTAAATTTTATATTAAAACATTTTAACTTTTCTGGTGCTTTATCTACTGGACAGTTATTCGATATTTTAAAATTACTTACCCCAAAATGAAGGTTTTTATTTAACCTTTACACTCTTTTCCCAGATCTTTTCACTCCACATCATTTTCCTTGCTGAATAGTTTCCTCATTGACAGGAGCTGTGCACTTTTCTTAAACTAGGTCAGTGTTAATCCCTTACGAGTTACTTATGTGTTTTGAAGATCAGTTTGAAGGCTTTTACAGGACTAAGGTCTCATCTATCTCTCCCTTAAGTGGTGTTTTATAAATACCAAAAATAAAACGTTGCATTTTTATAAGTAGCAAAGGTACTGAAATGCCTTTTTATTCTCCAATAAGGAATTTTTCTAAATTTTTCTAAAGGCCATTATGCTCTAATTAGTTCTTGAAAGGAACGCATTTATTTCTCTCAAGCTTCATAGATGGTGTCAATATTTTCTCCATGGCTTTCTGACTATTTTGTATGAAATACTGACAATATTAAACTTAATTACTATTGTCGTATTTTTCGCTTTCTAAAACTCACTTTTTTCCCTCCAAAGTGTGTGTGTGTGCATGTGTGTGTGTGGGGAGTTAATGCATCTTAAAAAGGGAAGAAGAGGCAAAGCAGGCTGGCTGGTACTATTGAAGTAGCTCAAGAGCTCTCAATAGAAGGCTCCTGAGCCTGCCATTAAACTGTTGGGTGGGCTGGTGGCTTCACTGAAGGCTATCTTCTGCCACCAGCCCGCACATCTTTAACATGACCGAACTAATAATTAGACTGTTAGGCGGCTGGCGGCTTCACTAAATACTAACTTCTGCCGCCAGTTATCCACAGATCCCCCATTACAGCATCATCCACAGACCCCCCCCCCCCCATTACAGTGTGTCATCCACAGATCCCTCATAACAGTGTCATCCACAGATCCCCCCCATAACAATGTGTCATCCATAGATCCCCATAACAGTGTCATCCACAGATCCCCCATAGCAGTGTGTCAGCCACAGATCCCCCATAACAGTGTGTCAGCCACAGATCCTTTATAACAGGGTGTCATCCACAGATTCTCCCATTACAGTGTCATCCACAGATCCCCCATAACAGTGCCATCAGTGCAATCCACAGATCCCCCATAACTGTGTGCTATCCACAGATTCCCCCATAACAGTGCATCACCCACAGATCCCCATAAGTGTTTCTTCCACAGATCCCCCATAATAGTGTCATTCACAGATCCCTTATAACAGTATGTCATCCACAGATCCTCCATAACAATGTGTCATCAACAGATCCCCCATAACAGTGTCATCCACAGATCCCCCATAACAGCATCATACACAGATCCCCCATAACTGTGTGCTATCCACAGATTACACCATAACAGTGTGTTATCCACAGATCCCCCATAACAGTGTGTCACCCACAGATCCCCATAACAGTGCATCACCCACAGATCCCCCATAACAGTGTGTCTTCCACAGATCACCCATTATAGTGTCATCCACAGATCACTCATAACAGTATGTCATCCACAGATCCTCCATAACAATGTGTCATTCACAGATCCTTCATAATGGTTTCATCCACTGATATTCTCAGCTTCAGTAACTCCACTAAGAAAGACGCAAAGCTGACAGTTCTTTTATTACTGCATTTTGTTGTAGAAAACTATCGTACTGTAGTCTCCTGCTGCATCCAATTTTAGAAAGATGTCAAAGCAGAAAAGGCTTTCATATAAGATCCCTTGTATACTAGAGGTGATAAAATATGCCAAAGAACATGGAAACAGGGTAGCTGAGAGACATGTCTCCAACTGAAAAAATGATACAGGACTAGAGGAAGCAGGAGGATCAGCTGAAAAAAGCAGATAAAAGTAAACACACTTTTAGTGGGCGTACTGCAAAATGTCCACAGATAGATGAGGAAATGAAAGAGTGGATCACACGTCAAAGAAACAACAGCTTTTCAGTATCTACAAAAAAGATAATATATGAAGCCAAGCATCAAGCTGCTTAGAAAGGCATTGACTAGTTCACTGGTTCCCCATCATGGTGCTACAGGTTCATGAGGAGATGTGGCCCTGTTATATGCTCCAAAACTAGAATTGCACAAGTTTGGGCTGGATGCAAGAAAGAAAAATGGCTATGAAATAGCCCGGATTGGCAATATGAATTAAGTCCCATTAACCTTTAATGTTCCAACAAACAGAATTGTTGATGTGAGAGATGCAAAAACCATAACGGTGAAAACTTCAGGACAATGCTGGTCTTGACGAGGAAAAGCACCTTACACCTACTGGACGGATGAAAAGGCCCACTATCATTTTATACACACCAAAAAAATGGGTTCCTTATAACAGTAATTGATCCGATATCGCCAAGACAATAACAACCAATAAAGAATATCCAGATCACAAAATCAGAGAATACTCATCACAACAATAATTTATCCAAAAATTGACAAAGCTTTATTAATTACAAAATATATGGTATCACATTAAAAACAGATTAAAAAACTGATTGGTGGCATGTGGTATTGGTAATCCAATTCATGGGAAGTAATTCATCAGTTTGAGGCACCTTTTATATAAATATCAAGTAATTTGTTCGTACTTATTGCATCTATGGTATACTCATAAATTAATACATCAGAGGTAGCTACAATCAGGCTACAAAATAATTAAAGTGCAAGTGCTATATATGTTTACCAAGGTGCAAACTCATTGGGTTAGTATGTATTACTGATCTCTGTGGCACATTATTAATGAGTTTGCACCTTGGTAAATATATAGCACTTGCACTTTAATTATTTTGTAGCCTGATTGTAGCTACCTCTGATGTATTATGAGTATACCATAGATGCAATAAGTACGAACAAATTACTTGATAATTATATAAAAGGTGCCTCAAACTGATGAATTACTTCCCATGAATTTGATTACCAATACCACATGCCAACAATCAGTTTTTTAATCTGTTTTTAATGTGGTACCATATATTATGTAACCACTATCATTTTAGTCTGTGAGTGGGTGAAGTTATCATGGCAAGCTGGGGAGGATGAAACTGTTATAAAATCCTTCATAAAATGTGGCATCAGTAATGCCTTGGACAGTTCTGAGGATAGTATCCTTTATGAGGACATCGGTAATAGTGATACCAGTGATAGTGAGCCACTGAGCTTGAGTTCGGATAGTAGTGAGGAGTTTTTGGGGTTTCCAGATCTCCTCATCTTTTAATTACAGTAATAACGGTTCTAAATGCTGCTGTTGGTAATGTCTACATATTATTCTGTTATTTTATTAAAAAAAAATTTGCACAACTTTTAGTTCAAAATTAGAGATGAGCGAATCGAAGCTGTCGAAGTGGAATTCGTTTAGAATTTCAAGAAAAATTTATTTTGCAAAGTATACAAATTTCCTTGCGCTTCGTGGTAACGAATCACAATTTTCCTAAAATGGCGACTACACATGTGAGGACTGAGGACATGAGGCAAGGAACTCTGGGAAGGCGGGATCACCCAGATTGACATGCCTGCATGCAGCCAATCAGCAGCCAGCAAGCCCTGTGATGTCACAGCCCTATAATTACGGCGGCCATCTTACAGTCAGACATTTTCCAGCATTCAGAGTGCAGGGACAGAGGTGTGAAGGCGCTAGGGACAACCATTGGAAAAATTATTGTGGAAAAAAAAGACAGAAAAAATGATTTATAAGTGCAGGAAAAGGATAGGGAGAAATCATTTCACAGCATCTTAGCGCAGTGAAAGAGACGTCAGAAGGCGCTAGGGACATTGATAGGAAAGTGATTTACAAGTGCAGGGAAATATTATTTGGGGACCCAAATAGTCATTAGACAGCTCTATCATTCCAGCTTTTTGTTATTGGGCTGCAAGTGTTATGTTGAAAAGCCTTTAGTGGCTTACATCTTAGTATCTTATTCAGTACTACAAGAAAAATATATTCTCAGTTCACTTCTGCAGTCATTTCTGTTGAAAGTGTATACGGGAGTACTTCAGTATAACAAGAAAAATATATACACACTGCTGCAGTTATTTCTGGTGAAATCATATAGGGCGTACTTCAGTGCAACAAGAAAAATATAACCGTACTGCACAGCTGCAGTTATTTCTGGTGAATGCGTATGGGGGAGAATTTCAGTGCAACAAGAAAAATATATTCTCAGTTCACTGCTGCAGTCATTTCTGTTGAAAGCATATAGGGGCGTATTTCAGTACCACAAGAAAAATATATTCTCAGGTCACTTCTGCAGTTATTTCTGTTAAAAGCGTATAGCGGCCTATTTCATTCCAACAAGAAAAATATATTCTCAGGTCACTTCTGCAATTATTTCTGGTGAAAGCATATAGGGGCGTATTTAAGTACTACAAGAAAAATATATACGCACTTCACTCTTTAATATTTTTCTGTTGAAAGCGTATAGTGGCCTATTTCAGTCCAACAAGAAAAATATATTCTCAGGTCACTTCTGCAGTTATTTCTGGTAAAAGCGTATAGGGGCGTATTTCATTACTACAAGAAAATTTATTCTCAGTTCACTGTTGCTTATATATTTGGTAAAGCCTTTACTGGTGTATTGCAGTAGAAAAAGAAATATACATTTGCCATTAGCTGGTGCACTTATATCTTCAAAAACCTTTATTGACATATATCAGTAGAAAAAGAAACATACATTCGTCAGTCGCAGCTGCACTTATATCTTGAAAAACATTTATTGACGTATAGCAGTAGAAAAAGAAATATACATTCGCTCCTGCACTTATATCTTGAAAAACTTTTAGTGACGTATATCAGTAGAAAAAGAAATATACATTCGCCATTCGCTGCTGCACTTATATCTTGAAAAACCTTTATTGACGTATAGCAGTAGAAAAAGAAATATACATTTGCCATTCGCTCCTGCGCTTATATCTTGAAAAACCTTTAGTGATGTATGTCAGTAGAAAAAGAAATATACATTCGCCATTCGCTGCTGCACTTATATCTTGAAAAACCTTTATTGACGCATATCAGTAGAAAAAGAAAAATATATTCAGCGTTCACTGTTGCAGTTGTATGTGGTAAAGCCTTTAGTGGCGTATTTCTGTAGAAAAATCAAGATATATTCAGCGTTCAGCGCTGCAGTTATATGTGGGAAAGTCCTTTTTGCGGTATGGACTACATTACATTGTGGTGAAATTTTGTATCTACATTTTACACACTGCGCGCTTACGTGACGACGTCCATAAGAGCGGCAAACCAATACAGGTGAATATACTATGCACTAACCCTAAACAAAAATGAGAACTAATTCACACCAGCCCGCATATATCTGCGGTAATGCTTACTGGACACTCCGGGCGGTTTTCTGCAGCACAGAAACCGCATGAGAACCGCGTCTCGCTTTTCCAGCGCTGACCTACTTCCTCCACTACGTCCCGTTCACTTCAGATCACTCTGCCTTAGACGCCATTGCTTTTTTCAAACTGACAGCCTATAACCCTATGTTGAAAAGCCTTTAGTGGCATATATGCGTTGAAAAATAAAAATATATTCAACGTTCACTGTTCCAGTTATATGTGGTAAAGCCTGTAGCGTTCAGCGCTGCAGTTATATGCGGTAAAATCTTTTATGACTTATTTCGATGGAAAAAAAATTGTATTCAGCGCTGCAGTTATATGTGATAAAATCTTTTGTGACTTACTGTATTTCGATGGGGAAAAAAAATTGTACTCAGTGTTCATCGCTGCAGTTATATGCGATAAAATCCATGACGTCTGTGTGGCTTCTACACACTTTCAAAATAATCCTTCAGCAGGACGCTCCATGACCTTCCCAGGAGTTTGTATTCGGCGATGTTGTTATATGTTGTAGAATTTTTTGTGACTTATTTTGGTGGGAAAAAAAATTGTAGACTGATATATTCCAAATATGTGTCTACCATATGTGGCTACCATAGTCTGCAACTATTAATTAGGAATAAGTCTGACCATGGTGACTCGAGCACACCAAAGCCAGCTCCATGGAGTTCCCTGGAGTGGCAGTTATTCAGACAATGTGCTGATGACAAAACACGAGTTGTCTAAGGCTCCTCCTGCTTCATCTTCTGCTGCTGGTCTCGGCCTCTTCCTCCCCCTCTGGAGTGACAGAGGAACCTGCCACCCAGCAAACAGAGGATGTGGCAGCAAACACCTGCGTCACCAAGCTTCTCCACAATGTCCCATGGAAGCGTTCAGCTGTCCATCTCCCAAACACTGGAGAGAAAGAGGAAGTACCCCCCTACCCACCCACGATCCCTGGCCCTGAATGCCAGCATTTTAAAATTCCTGGCCTTTGAAATGCTGTCATTCTGTCTGGTGGAGACGGAGAGTTTTAAAAAACTAATGGCGGTGGCTGTCAATTATTTTGGCCTTCCTCTAAACTGTCAGAACAATAACTCACAAAAAAGGATCCTCTCTGTGGAGCATATGCCTTCACTCGATCAGCATTTGTTCAATAATCCATCAGTATTGCTAAAAGCTAAAAAAACGGAGTGGATCTAAAATGACACGTGAATGGAATATTTGCATGTCTTCTGTATCTTGTACCCACTCCTGCTTTTGGCTACCAAATCATAAGCCAATTCTGATGGGACCATACAGGCCGTGAAGCTGCTACACAGACAGGATCTGTTGTTCATCTAGTTTTTTCTTCCTTCTGACAGATTCAAAGAAGTGTCAAATAAATGATGATGTCAGCCAGGCCGAAAGCCACAATAGTGGACCAGTCAGGAAGTGAGGAGGGTGGGAACAGCATGAGAAGTCCACAGAGTGCACCTATGACATAGTGGTGAGGTGGAAGCAGTATGAGGAGACCAAAGAGTGGCCCAATGACAGGGTCTGGTGGTAAAAGCAGTATGAGGAGGCAACCGAGTGGCACATTGACCGAGTCTGCAAGTGGTGGCAGCATGAGGAGACCACAGTGCGGCACAATGACAGATTCTTGAGATGGCAGCAGCATGAGGATACCACAGAGAGGCACAATGACAGAGTCTTGAGGTGGCAGCAGCATGAGTAGGCCACAGAGTGGCACAATGACAGAGTGTGGAGGTGGAAGCAGCATGAGTACCAGTAACCGCTGAAGATGGTAGGTGAAAGAAGGAGAACTTGGCATTAGATGTGTGGCATCAGGCGGGTAACAGCATCAGAATAGTAGCTGAGGCAGGTAGCCAGAAGAAACCAGTCTCTTTTGTCAAATAGTTAGTATGGCATTGGTGTGTGGAACAGGGCTATACAACACCACAACACAATTGTCACCTCTCCAGACATGTCTGTCATAGTAACTACTTGCATTCCTAATGAGATAACAGATCCTGGCTGATCTACGCCTGATTCATCTTGATGCAGTGTCCCACTATGTGCTATATGTGGGCACTTTGAACTCTTGCTAAATGTCCTATCAAATGTATTGTGGTATCATGCTGTAATTCCCTTTAACAGGCTTGGTAATGTCATTTACCTTTATTCTCTTCTAGGTGGTGCTGGCACCACTTATATATATAGCTTGGGGGGGGTGTAAAGTTAGTGTGTCCGATGATAATGAAGAGATGAGGAAGTTAATGGAGTCGGGTTAAATTTGTATTTCCACCGAAATAATTCAAAAAGACTTACCCACATATAACTGCAGCGCTGAACTCTGAATATATCTTGATTTTTCTACAGAAATACGCCACTAAAAGCTTTACCGCATATAAGTGCAACAGTAAACACTAAATATATTTTTATTTTTCTACTGATATGTGTCAATAAAGGTTTTTCAAGATATAAGTGCAGCAGCGAATGGCGAATATATATTTCTTGTTGCATGGAAAAAGACCACTAAACACTTTAACCAGAAAACAATTAAAGACTAGAGTGAAGTGTGTATATATTTTTCTTGTAGTACTGAAATACGAGCCTATATGCTTTCAAAAGAAATAACTACAACAGTGGTGTGAGCTTATATATTTTCTTTTTTTAACGAAATAGGCCCCTATATGCTTTCAACAGAAATCACTGCAACAGTGCAGTGCGTTTAAATGATTAGTGTATTACTGAAATACCGTCCTATATTCTTTCACCAGAAATGACTGCAAGTGATTTTAGCGTAAATAACAACAAAAGTGACCTCCGTATATATTTATCTTTTTCCACAGATAAAAGATAAAAGCCACTAAAGGCTTTTCAACATAGCACTTGCAACTCAATAACTAATTGCTGGAGTAACAGAGCTGTATTATAAGACTATCTGGATCCCCAAGTAATGTTTCCCTGCACTAAATCGCTTTTTATCACAATGAGGATTTTCCTATGACTCTCTCTAGCATCTGTACACGTCTCTCCCTGCCTGTGAAATGATTCCTCTCACTATACTTTCCCTGCACTAGCAAATCGCTTATTTCCATATTTTTTTTAACAATTAGTTTTCTTTCACTCTCCCTAGCGTCTGCATACACATCTGTCCCTGAACAAAGTACGATTGCGAATGGCAGAATCTAAGATGGCTGCTGTATTTATAGGGCTGTGACATCAGCTGGCTGGCTGCTAATTGGCTGCATGCATGGCATTATGGGTCATCCCACCTTCCCAGAGTACCTTGCCCCATGTCCTCACACGTGTCGCTGCCATTTTAGCCGGTATTGTAGTTGCCATGTTAGGAAAAATTATGATTGTTACCACGAAGTGTGAGGAAATTCGCATTTGTTGCAAATTGAATTTTTCCTGAAATTCTAAACGAATTCCACTTTGTCAGCTTCGATTCGCTCATCTCTACTCTAGGATCTAGTGATGCTGCTGATTACAGATGAGCGAATCAAAGATGACGAAGTGGAATTCGATCTGAATTTCAGGAAAAAAAATCGATTCACACCAAATCCGAATTTCCTGACGCTTTGTGGTAACGAATCGCATCTTTTCCTAAAATGGCTGCTGCACATGTTAGGACATGGAGCAAAGAACTCTGGGAACGAGGGATCACCCACAATGCCCTGCATGCAGCCAGTCAGATGCCAGCCAGCCCTGTGATGTGCCAGCCCTAGATGTTAGTAGGCACTAGGGACAGTGCTAGGAAAGACTTGAGAACTTACATTTTGCTCAATAGAAGTTCAGGGAAAGAGCATTAGAAGTATAGAGAAAGGATACGGAGGAATTATTCCACACTATAAAAGGAGAACAGAGTCTAATAGGGTAGTGTACAGCCTGGGTATTAGGAACAATCGTATTACACCTTGCTGCACTGACTGGGGATCCAAATTGCCATTATACTGCTGCTTTTAGGTTTGCAAAAGATGATACCTCTGTAATTCCAGCAAACTTTTCTTGTTATTGGGGTACAGCGATTAACAGTGTGTATTACTAGCAAATATTTCTATGTCTTAGTGTATTAGTTTTCTGGTTAGTGTATTAGTGGAAAAATATAAGTGCTTATTTGCCGTTCAGCAGTGCAATTATATGTTCTAAAGCCTTTTTTTTTGGGGTGTATTAGTGCAAAAAAATGATTAGCCATTGTGTGGTGAAGTGAGAAAATTACAGCCTTTTTTGGGATGTATTATTGGAAGAAAAAGTATTATTTGCCATTCAGTGTTACAGTTTTATGATTTAAAAATGTATACGTAAAAATGGAGAAGCCAAGCTTGAATAGAGGTGGGGGGGGGGGGGGGGTGGTGGGGTTAGACATCTATTGTCTGTCACTTACAATGCTGTCTTGACACCTTTTTCTGGGAGGTTATTATCATCTACTGACTCCAATTACGACTATGGAATCAACACCTTTGACCCCGTGCTGGGTATAATGACCTAATTACCAGATGTTGATTCAGTTACATATTTATTCCCAGAGAATTCTTGTACAAGTCACTCAGAATTGAGAAAGCTCGTTGGAAGAACGAGTGAAACGTTTTCAAGAAATCTATAGCAAGTCAAGTTGCCTTGATTTATTCTTTACAGATATATGTTTTAAAGTTTTTTTGTGGTGTATTAGTGGAAAAAAATAGGGGCTTATTTTCCGTTTAGTGGTGCAGTTATATGTTCTAAAGCCTTTTTCGTGGTATATTAGTGGAAAAAATAAGGGCTTATTTGCCGTTCAGCAGTGCAGTTAAATGATTTAAAAGCCTTTTTTGGCGTGTATAAGTGGAAAAAATAAGTGCTTATTTGCTGTTCAGTGGTGCAGTTATGTGTTCTAAAGCCTTTTTTGGGGTGTATTAGTGCAAAAGAAAGGCTTATTAGCCATTGTGTGGTGAAGTGAGAAAATTACAGCCATTTTTGGGGTGTATTAGTGGAAAAAAATAAGGGTTTGTTAGCTGTTCAGCAGTGCAGTTAAATGTTCTAAATCCTTTTTTGTGGTATATTAGTGGAAAAAAATAAGGGCTGATTTGTCGTTCAGCGGTGCAGTTATATGTTCTAAAGCCTTTTTTGGCGTGTATAAGTGGAATAAAAATAAGGGCATATTTGCTGTTCAGCAGTTCAGTTATATGTTCTAAAGCCTTTTTTGGGGTGTATTAGTGGAAAAAAAGGGCTTATTAGCCGTTGTGTGGTGAAGTAAAAAAGTTGCAGCCTTTTTTGGCGTGTATTAGTGGAAAACAAAAAGTATTATTTGCCGTTCAATGGTGCAGTTATATGTTCTAAAATCTTTTTTGGCGTGTATTAGTGGAAATAAATAAGGGCTTATTTGCCGTTCAGCGGTTCAGCGGTACATTTCTATGTTCTAAAGCCTTTTTTGGGGTGTGTTAGTGGAAAAAAAGGGCATATTAGCCATTCAGCGGCGCAGTTATTTGTTCTAAAGCATTTTTTGGTGTGTATTAGTAGAAAAAAAGGCCTTTTTTGCCATTGTGTGGTGAAGTGAGAAAAATACAGCTTTTTGGCATGTATTAGTGGAAAACAAAAAGTATTATTTGCTGTTCAGCGGTGCAGTTATGTGTTCTACAGCCTTTTTTGTGGTGTATAAGTGGAAAAAAGTAAGGGCTTATTTGCTGGGCAGTTATATGTTCTAAAGCCTTTTTGGGGGTGTATTAGTGGGAAAAAAGGGGCTTATTAGCTGTTGTGTGGTAATGTGAGAAAATTACAGCCTTTTTTGGGGTGTATTAATTTCCTTTTTATTTATTTATTTGATCTAACAGTATGTCAGACAGAGAATTGACATGCCCTGCAAAGTGGAGGGGCAGAGGTCTAAATGTTTCTGGCGCAGGCACAGGTCGCAGCAGAGCTAGGGGTTGTGGCAGCAGGGGTTATTCCAAGAGGCCTGAGCTCCCAGTGTCATCTAGCGGTTGTGTCTTGACCAGAAACCCCGCGGTTCTTCAATGGTTGACTCAGTCATCCACTTCGTCCCAAGTGACATCAGACACTCCCAGCCAAGAGTCGGTGGGTTCGTCAGATACAACCCTTAGTTGGCATGGCCCGGGAGCAGGCCCTGTGCCCTCACCTGTCCTCAACCTGCCTCTGTCCTTTTCTGTTCCCTCAGCCAGAGAAGTATTATATGTTGTTGGCTCAGCTCCACTATACAGCAAGGACAAGCTACTAGAGGACAGTCAGCAGCTACTGCCCAGCCATGATTTGGAGGAGACATCCTCTACTTCCTCTGGTAGGCGGGCAAGTAGTGATGAGGAGAGTGGTGTGGGAGCTGGTGTTGCGAGCAGTCACACTCCTGGCCCAGAGAGCGTTAAAGGAAGACATCAGTGATGTGCAGACAGTACTCGGTGATGATGTAGCTGATCGCAATTGAGAGCCGGGTGACGAAGGGGCTTAACCACAATCGGGAGAAGAGGGTGGCAGCTTGCGCATGAGGCAGCGGAGGAGCAAGCGAGTTGGTAGTGTGGCCGGGAGTCAGCAGGGTGGCAGCAGTGGGAGGTCGGGAGCTAAATGTGCCTGGGGTAGACCACCCGCTTTGCAGGAGCCTACCTGCAAGAAAAGTAGTGGTGCAGGGTTTCATGGAAGCAGCGGCGGTAGCAGTCAGTCATTGCGGAGTGATGGGGGTAAAATCACCTACTCGGCGGTGCGGCAGTTTTTAGTTAAGCCGCCGGTCGGAGGAGGTGAACATGGCCATTTGTCGAATCTGTGTGCAGAAGGTGAAGCGTGGCCAGCCTGCCTCAGCAACAGAGATGTCCCAAACTATTCGCCAGTGAACAGTTCCCGGCGAACATCGCTTTTTTGCGTTCGCCGCGGCGGGCGAACATATGCGATGTTCGGTCCGCCCCATATACATCATCATTGAGCGAACTTTGACCCTGTACCTCACAGTCAGCAGACACATTCCAGCCAATCAGCATACCCTCCCTCCCAGACCCTCCAACCTCCTATCAAAAAGCAATGACAGCATCCATCTTAGATTCATTCTGAAGCTGCAGTGTTAGTTAGAGCAGAGAGAATGCTGCTGCTGCTGAATTAATATAGGGATTCTAGGGAAAGCGTTAGCTACTAGTGTTTTGTGTCCACTCCAGTCCTCAAAGAGTCATCTGCTGTAAGGACCGTGTCCTTACAGCACCCCAAAAAGCCCTTTTTAGGGCTGGTACATCAGTCTGCTTTATATATATATATATATATATATATATATATATATATATATATATATATATATATATATATATATATATGTATATATATATATATATATATATATATATATATGTGTATATATATATATATATATATATGTATATGTATATATATATATATATATATATATATATATTATATTGCAGTTGCCTGCCCATGTGTGAGAGGCCACAGGCCCACAGACTGTACAGTGTGCACACCACTCATATAGGGTGGCACAGTACCTTGCAGATAAAAAAATCATTTAATTTTTACCCTTTAATATGATTTCAGTTGCCTGCCAGTGTGTGTGAGGCCCACACAGACTGTACTGTGCCCACTGCCAGTGCCCACCACTCATATCGGGTGGCACAGTACCTTGCAGATAAAAAAAGTCATTTAATTTTTACCCTTTAAAATAATTTCAGTTGCCTGCCACTGCCAGTGTGTGTCAGGCCCACACAGACTGTACTGTGCCCACTGTCAGTGCCCACCACTCATATCGGATGGCACAGTACCTTGCAGATAAAAAAGTCATTTAATTTTTACCCTTTAATATAATTTCAGTTGCTTGCCAGTGTGTGTCAGGCCCACAGACTGTACTGTGCCCACTGCCAGTGCCCACCACTCATATCGGGTGGCACAGTACCTTGCAGATAAAAAAGTCATTTAATTTTTACCCTTTAATATAATTTCAGTTGCTTGCCAGTGTGTGTCAGGCCCACAGACTGTACTGTGCCCACTGCCAGTGCCCACCACTCATATAGGGTGGCACAGTCCCTTGCACGCCTAGTACCACTAATAAAAAAAAAAATGACAGGCAGAGGCAGGCCACCCTGCAGGGGCCGTCGTGGTGCTGTGATTTCCTTTGGCCCTAGAATAATGCCCAGTGTTCAGAGGCCACATACCCTGAACTCGAAAAATTCTGAGGACATAGTTGACTGGCTTACACAGGACAACAAATCTTCTACAGCTTCCGCTCGGAACCCTGATGCACCATCCTCCTCCAGCTCAGCTTCGGGCACCTCTCAAGTTACCACTCGCCCGCCCGCCACCACGAACACTAGCACCACAGTCGCTTCATTTGATCTGTCAGAGGATTTATTTACACATCAGTTGGAAGAAATGAGTGATGCGCAACCATTATTGCCAGAGGATGTCGATAACAGGGATATGTCTCAGTCAGGCAGCATTACAAACATGGACGTGTGATGATGTTGTACCCGCTGCTGCTTCCTTTGCTGAGTTGTCAGATACAAGTGAAGTGGTTGATGATGACGATGTGTCCATGGATGTCACGTGGGTGCCCGCTCGAAGAGAAGAAGAACAGGGGGAAACTTCAGATGGGGAGACAGAGAGGAGGAGGAGACGAGTTGGAAGCAGGGGGGGGTCGTTGCAAGGAGCTAGTGGCACAGTCAGACAGCATGTATCGGCACCCAGGGTCAGCCAGACAGCACGCCAATCAACGCATGCTGTTGCCACTACGAGAATGCCGTCATTGCAAAGCTCAGCAGTTTTTTGTGTGTCTGCCTCTGATAACAGCGATGCCATTTGCAACCTGTGCCAAAAGAAACTGAGTCGTGAGAAGTCCAACACCCACCTCGGTACAACGACTTTGCGAAGGCACATGATCTCACATCACAAACGACTATGGGATCAACACATGAGTACAAGCAGCACACAAACTCAAAGCCACCATCCTCCTCCTGGTCCAGCATCTTCAGCCACGTCAACCACTGCTGTCCTCCTTGCCCCTTCTCAACCACCCGCCACTCCGCCTCTCACCTTCAGCAGTTCCTGCTCATCTGCCCACAGTCAGGTGTCTGTGAAGGAAATCTTTGAGTGTAAGAAGCCAATGTCACAGAGTCACCCCCTTGCCCGCTGGCTTGTTGGAACTCTTAGCCGGCCAGCTTTTACCATACAAGCTGGTGGAGTCTGAGGCCTTCAAAAAATTTGTAGCTATTGGGACACCGCAGTGGAAGGTACCCGGCCGAATTTTTTTTTCACAAAAGGCAATCCCCAACCTATACTCTATTGTGGAAAAGGAAGTCATGGCATGTCTGGCACACACTGTTGGGGCAAGGGTCCATCTGACCACTGATACCTGGTCTGCAAAGCACGGTCAGGGCAGGTATATCATGTACACTGCGCATTGGGTAAACCTGCTGATGGCTGCCAAGCATGGAATGCGTGGCTCTTTAGCGGAGTTGGTGACACTGCCACGATTTGCAGGCAGGCCTGCTGCCACCTCCTCTACTCCTCCTACTTCATCCTCTTTGCTAACCTCCTTGGCTGAGTCCTCTTCTGCTGCTGCGTCTTGCTCCACATCAACTGCACCCCCCCAGCTCGCCGGGGGCTATTCCACATCCCGGATACTAAAGTGTCGCGCCATATTGGGGTTGACTTGCCTGAAAGCAGAGAGTCACACCGGACCAGCACTCCTGTCCGCCCTGAACGCACAGGTGGATCAGTGGCTGACCCCGCACAAACTGGAGAAAGGCAAAGTGGTGTGTGACAATGGAAGCAATCTGTTGGCGGCATTGAATTTGGGCAAGTTGAGACATATGCCGTGCATGGCACATGTGTTGAATCTCATCGTACAACGCTTTGTGTGTAAGTACCCAGGCTTACAGGGCGTCCTCAAGCAGGCCACTAAGGTGTGTGGCCATTTCAGGCGTTCCTACACGGCCATGGCTCCCTTTTCCGATATTCAGCGACGAAACAATATGCCAGTGAGGCACTTGATTTGCGACAGCCCGACACGTTGGAATTCAACCCTAATGTTCGACCGCCTGCTCCAACAAGAAAAAGCTGTCAATGAGTATTTGTATGCCTGGGGTGCTAGGACAGCCTCTGGGAGCTGGGATTTTTTTTGCCATGTTACTGGACGCTCATGTGCAATGCCTGTAGGCTCATGCGTCCTTGTGAGGAGGTGACAAACCTAGTCAGTCGCACCAAAGGCACCATCAGCGACCTCATCCCATTTGTTTTCTTCCTGGAGCATTCCCTGCGAGGAGTGCTGGATCAGGCCGTAGATGATTGTGAAGAGGAAGAGTTGTGGTCACCATCACCACCAGAAACAGCCTTATCATCATCGCTTGCTGGACCTGCGGCAACGCTGGAAGAAGAGTCTGAGGAAGAGGAGTCAGAGGAGGAATGTGGCTTTGAGTAGGAGGAAGACCAACCACAGCAGGCATCCCAGGGTGCTCGTTGTTGTCACCTATCTGGGACCCGTGGTGTTGTAGGTGGCTGGGGGGAAGAACAGACCGTCAATGAGATCAGTGAGGACGAGGAACAGGAGATGAGTAGCTTGGCATCCAACCTTGTGCAAATGGGGTCTTTCATTCTGTCATGCCTGTTGAGGGACCCTCGTATAAAAAGGCTGAAGGAGAATGACCTGTACTGGGTGGCCATGCTAAACCACCCCTACCAAAACCACGCCGGCAAGGACAGGATGCTTTACAGACGTGTTGTTGATGGAGGACATGCGGAGCTTTTTCAGTCCTATCAATCACCACAGCCCTTCGGGGTCCACCCTCAGAGAACGACTCGACCGACAGGTAGCAGACTACCGAGCCTTAGCAGATATCGACACTCTGAGGAGCAATGAACCCCTTGACTTCTGGGTGTGCAGGCTTGACCTGTGGCCTGAGCTTTCCCAATTTGTGATAGAACGTCTGGCCTGCCCCGCTTCAAGTGTCCTGTCAGAAAGGACCTTCAGCGCAGCAGGAGGTATTGTTACTGAGAAGAGAAGTCGCCTAGGTCAAAAATGTCTAGATTACCTCACCTTTATTAAGATGAATGAGGCGTGAATACCAAAAGAACTGACAGTGGGGGATACATTTGACTAAAAATGGCCTGATGAGATGACTTGGGCTAAAAATGGTCCCCACGCTGCTGTATTTGATCTCTGCATGCCGGATGACTTGCGTGACTTCTCCGCCATCAACTAGGGTTCAAGCCTATGTTTTAGTACACTTTCTGCCTGGAAAACATCAATACCTAGTTTTTCAGGCATGTGTACATGCCTAATTTTTCTGGCCTCTGGTGCTGCACTGTGGCTGCAAAAACAATACAAAAAAAAGGCACATTCATGTGTCAATTCCCCTTCGTGATCGTTACCTTTTCGTTTTACATTTTGTGGTGAAGGGGCTTGCGTATCACAATGAAGCGATCACCTCTATGAGTGTGTTGGCAATGTTGGCACACCCCAGATGATAAGGTCGTTTCTTCATTGTGAACAGATCAAAAGCGATCGGCTGGATAATTTTTCATAGAAAAAACATTACTTTTCTTTGTGATCATTAAAGCCTACTAGGCCAACAATGGGCCCACACTGCAGAATCATTGTTTTCTGGGTCACTTAACTGTCACTGAACTACCTCAGCACATCCATAGGCTTTAAAAAACCGCCATCGCCTGCCATCTCCCAAATCTCCCAAATGTGCGCACGAGCACAGTCATAACTACACCAAGATTGACGCATAGAGGAATAAAATTTATGTCACTATTGACAACTCTTTGCGGTTGTCTAAAATCTATTCGATACACGTCCTCTGATAGGGGACGTAACAGGGATTAAACTGATAAGAATAGTACTACTTAACACACCACTCATATAGGGTGTCACAGTACATTGCACAGCGCACGCGCAGTTCCCCTAAATTGGAAGGAAGAGGACCGACCAACCATCTATATCCATCTCCCGGCTCCTAAAATCTATTTGATACACGTCCCCTGATAGGGGACGTAACAGGGATTAAACTAATAGGAATAGTACTACTTAACGCACCACTCATATAGGGTGTCACAGTATATTGCGTGGCGCACGCGCAGTGCCCCAAATTGGAAGTAAGAGGACCAGCCAATCATCTTTTTCCATCTCCCGATTCCTAAAATCTATTCACGTCCCCTGATAGGGGACGAAACAGGAATTAAACAGATAGAAATAGTTGAACGGAAAAAAAGAGGAAAAAAAGAGAGGATGGAGCGGCACTCCAAGGGAACCACCGGAGCTAGAGTCAGATCAGTCAGGCAGCGCTACCAGTCCCCTATTGTCGCTACAGTCGCAGCGGTGCACAGCCCCAAAAGAAACGTAGATACAATAGTCTTGAATCGTGTAGAGAAGAACGGGGCGGCACTCACCAGTGTAGTTTACAGGATTGCTTTATTCAATACACAAGCATGCAGGCAGTGTCGGGCAAGACGCCAAAGATTTCATGCAGTGAGTCAAGCGACGGCCGTTTCGCGCTGAAAGCGCTTCGTCAGGCTGCTACGTCAGAAGCGCACATGCGCTTGCCTTATTAAGCCATGCGCTCACTCGTCAGCTGTATGATCAGTGACGATGCCACGGCACTACTAGAAGGTTAAAACTATAACAAGGTACAAAAAAGATACAAACAGAAATAATGTCAGGAGATAGCTCATTACAATGCAACATCTAAAAATCTTAGAAAGCAGTGTTTCAAATCTAAGTAAATGGTGACAGAACATATATGTATGTAGCATAGTAATAGCGTATACACAAAGGCGCAATTCACACTGAGCGGGTCATACAAAACCGCGACATGACAGCAGCGCATTCGCAGGGGCGCATACACGCTAACCAGGTCATGTAAAACCGCACAGTGTGACAAGGTAAAGGCAAGATCATCAGAGTGCATTAATACTAAAGGGTCACACATAACCGCTCAGTGTGGGCAAAACGGCCGCATAGACAACAGAGGCGCGTTCACACTAACCAGGTCATGCAAAACCGCATAGTGAAGGTGCACATGCACATATGGCGATTTTTTGAATAGAAATAGTACCACTTAACACACCACTCATATAGGGTGGCACAGTACATTGCACAGCGCACGCGCAGTGCCCCAAATTGGAAGGAAGAGGACCGACCAACCATCTTTTTCCATCTCCCGATTCCTAAAATCAATTTGATACACGTCCCCTGATAGGGGACGTAACAGGGATTAAACTTATAAGAATAGTACTACTTAACACACCACTCATATAGGGTGTCACAGTACATTGAGCAGCGCACGCGCAGTGCCCCAAATTGGAAGAAAGAGGACTGACCAATCATCTTTTTCCATCTCCCGGTTCCTATAATCTATTCACGTCCACTGATAGGGGACGTAACAGGGATTAAACTGATAGAAATAGTACTACTTAACACACCACTCATATAGGGTGGCACAGTACATTGCACGGCGCATGCGCAGTGCCCCAAATTGGAAGGAAGAGGACCGACCAACCATCTTTTTCCATCTCCCATTCCTAAAATCTTGTCAAAACAGAGATTAAACTGGTAAGAACAGATTTTATTAATTAAAAAAAAAGAGGACAGCCGCTGCGGAGCTGGGTATTTTTTGGCCACGGTACTGAACGCTCATGCACAATGGCTGCAGGCTCATGCGTCCTTTTGTGGAGGTGACAAACCTGGTCAGTCAAACCGAAGCAACATTATCGACCTCATCCCATATGCGTTTTTTCTGGAGCGTGCCCTGCGAAGTGTGCTGGATCAGGTCGTAGATGAGCATGAAGAGGAAAAGTTGTGGTCACCACCACCACCAGAAGCAGCCTTGTCGTCGTTGATTGCTGGACCTGGGGCAACACAGAGAGAGGAGTCTGAAGAAGAGGAGTCAGAGGAGGAAGGTGGCTTTGAGGAGGTGGAAGACCAAACACATCAGGCGTCCCAGGGGGATTGTTGTCACCTTTCGGGGACCCTTGATGTTGTACGTGGCTGGGTGGAGTAAGAGACCTTCATTGACGTCAGTGAGGACAAGAACGGGACATGGCTAGCTTGGTATCCAACTTTGTGCAAATGGGAAGTTTGCGGTTGTGCAAATGGACTGTTTGCGGTTGTTTGCGGTGCGTTAAACGGGGAGTTTGGTCTGTCAGAGTTTGGTCTGTCACTGTGAAGCGGGCGTAACCCTTACACTACCTGATCGATTCAACATCATACCTCATCGTATACACACACTGGATGTTTTAAAGCACGTTATTCCAAACAATTTAGGAATGTTAGGTGATTTATGCCCTTTATGGATTAAAACCCATCAACTACTGCGTCAACTACGTAATTTTCCATGGGAGTTTTGCCATGGATGCCACAGTCCAGGGTTAGTCCCCTTGAATCAACTTTTCCATCACTATTGTGGAAAGAAAGAGTCCCTGTGGGTTTTAAAATTCGCCTGCCTATTGAAGTCTATGGCGGTTCGCCCGGTTCGCCCGTTCACGAACATTCGCGGATGTTCGTGTTCACTGTTCGCGAACAGAAAATTTATGTTCGCGACATCTCTACTCAGCAACCGCTGCATCACCCAGAGGTATTCACCCGATTTCAGACAGTCAATGTTCCACCACCTCAGCTGAAGGGAGCAGTCTGTTCTTCCTATCATCTACCAGTCCTGATGCTCGTGCTCCTCGCCCTCCAATTCCTCATCAGTCATTCCATCAGCAATTGATCACCAAAGCGATTGCCAAGAGACTACAGTATGCGTGCACTCATACAATGGCGCAGAAGCTCCCTTTCCCTTTCCAAGTGGTGGACTCCTTTCAGAGCACCTTTCAGAGAACTGATGGCTTGTGCTGAGCCGAGGTGGAGAGTCCCAAGCCGTTGTTTCTTTGACAAAAAGGCAGTACCAGCCCTGCACAAATATGTAGAGCAGAAGGTGGGCCAGTCCTTGAGCCTGTTGGTGTCTGCCAAAGTGCACGGCAGCGCCAACATGTGGAGCTATAACTACAGTCAAGGACAATATATGTCCTTTACGGCCCACTGGATAAATGTGGTTCCTGCCCAGCCAAATCAGCGACTTGGCCAGGTGACACCGAGTCCACATCCACGTTCTCACACCGTTGGTCTTGCTCCTTATCCTTCAACAAGAATCCTGGCTTTCTCCCGACAACTCCACGACAACTCAAAATCGGAACCATGGTGACTAAAAATGGGAAGAACATGGTGTCGGCACTGCGTCATAGAGTGCTAAGCCATGCGCCCTGCATGGCGCAAGTGTTCAATCTGGTTGTCAAGCGGTTCCTGAAGTCTTCCACCCATCTGCAAGACATCCTAAAAATGGGCAGGAAACTTTTCATGCACTTCTGCCACCCATACACTGCCAAAGAACACCCATTTTGAGCTGCCGGGGCAGAACGGCTTCCCCCAACATAGGCTGATATGCGATGTTTCCACCCGTTGAAATTCCACCCTCCATATGTTGGACCGATTATACGAACAGAGAAAGGCCATAACCGATTTCTTGATGATCCAAGCGGACAGTAGTAGTCCCCTGTGTAACTTTGATGTCAGCCAGTGGCAGCTCATGCGGGACACCTGCTGTTTGCTCAGGCCCTTTGAGGATGCTACGTTATTTGTCAGTCGCCAGAACATGCTGGTAAATCTGGCTTGTCAGGGAACTGGAGACGTGGCGCTTACATCTCATGGTCACATGAGCCCTGATGTGGCTAAATTGGAGGAGGACATTGGGGCACAAGCAATGTGTAGTGAAATGGGTGGTTTCTCTGCACAGGTGACAGGAGAGGAGGAGTAGGAGCAGCCGGTGGAGCAAGAGGGAGATGAGGAAGACGAGGCAGATGACCCAGGCACACCATGGCAGTGTGCAGTGGAGATGGAGGCAAGGAGTCCCTCCAAGTCATTTGCGCAAATGGCCCTCTGCATGCTCACTTGCTTGGGTAGTAACAGCTGAATTATCACCATTCGGCAGAGGGATGACTTCTGGCTCTCGACCTTGTTGGACCATCACTACTGGTCCAAAATGGGGGCCTTTTTTTACACCTGCTGAGAGGGAGATCAAACTGAACTATTATAGAGACATCCTATGTACGCCGCTGCCTATCTGCGCCATCATCCATCCTCTTGCAGGTTTGACTGGGGGGGCCTTCTGTGCTCTCGTTCCACTGTCATGGCTGCTGTGGTGGTGGGATGGGGGGTCGGGTAGAGGCGGTACCAGCTCCATCAGCAGCAGCTTGAATCTAGAGTCAATGATGAGCAGCTTTCTTATCCCACCTAGTGAAGAAACTACTCACCAGCAGCAGCAGCTAGACCTGGAGCAGAACCGGAGCCAGCAGGTGGGCGCATACTTGGACAGCACCCTGCCACCCTACATTGAAAATCCGCTGGACTACTGCGCAGCCAAACTGGATTTGTGGCCGCAACTGTGGCATCAGAGCAGGTTTTTAGTGCAGCGGGGGCCATAATTATCCCAAGGAGAACTAGCCTGTCCACCGAAAATGTGGAGAGACTGACCTTTGTCAAGATGATTTAGATGTGGATCAGCCAGGATTTCTGCCCACCAATGCCTAATGCACCAGATTAGATCATCCATGCTGCCTCACCCAAACCTTGACAAAACAGAATGGTTTCTTCTGGCTACCTGCCTCAGCTATGTACGATTCTGATGCTGCCACCTGCCTGATGCCACACATCTGATGCCAAGTGCTCCTTCTAACACCCACCATCGTCGGCGGGTACCGTTATTCCCACCCACCTCCCCACTCTGTCACCAGGTCACTCTGTCGTCTCCTAATGCTGCTGCCACCTCACCACTAGTGATGGGCCCGAATATTCGATGCGAATATTCGAATTGCGAAAATCGGCACTTCAAGAATTCGTGAATATTTAGAATATAGTGATATATATATTCGTAATTTCAAGTATTCTAGATTTTTTTTAAATCAGTAACCTCCTTTCTTGCTTGTGGGCCAATTAGAAGACTGCAATGTCTTTGTCTGAGCCTAGCAACATCCCTAGCAACCAATAGGAAAGTTGCCTACCCCTTTAGAATATAAGAACCTCCCCAGCAGCCACTGTATGCAGTAGTTTGCAGATCTTAGAGAGACAGCAGTGTTATTGCTGTGCTCTCTGATTTCCTGTGTCATGACATTAGATAGGTATTTAGTTAGTTAGTTAGCTTATATATATATATAATATAGATAGTTAGTGGGAGATAGTGTAGGTTAGATAGTGATATAGTGTAGCTGTTCTGCTGTCTATACATACATTCTACATACATCGTGCTGTATGTATGTATATATGTACTGCATGTATGCTACATACATACATACATACATAGTGCTGTGATGTCACAAGTTCACAACAATACTTAGTGCACCAATCACTAATATGTAGTCAGGCCTGTTAAAATGTAAAGTTGCACGTATTGCGCTAAAATATTTGCATCATTAGTGCCGATTTCGCAATCTCGAGTATATTGGAGCACTCTATCTGCATATAAAGCTATTGTAATGTTCTGCCGTGCCAACCATTTTCTCCAGTCTCAGGAAATAGTCTATAGGCTTGAAAAATATAGCTATAGTGACCCATGCCTGTGTTTCGCGCGCATTACGCAAATATTACATTGCCGATTTTTCGCAATGAAGAAAATAATTGTAATTCACGAATTTGCGAATATATGACGAATATTCTACCAAATATTCGTGAAATATCGCGAATTCGAATATTGCCCCTGCCGCTCATCACTACTCATCACTCAGGTCTCCTCATGCTGCTGTTGCCACCTCCACACTATGTCATTGTGCCACTCTGAAGTCTCCTTATGGTGTTGAAGCTGCTGTTGCTACCTCCACACTATGTCATTGTGCCACGCTGTGGTCCCCTCATGCTGCTGCCACTTCACCACTCTGTGGTCTCCTCATGCTGCTGCAAAATCCCCACTCTGTGATCTCATGCTGTTGCTACATCAACACTATGTCACTGGGCCACTCTGTGGTCTCCTCATGCGGGTGCTGCCAGCTCCCCACTCTGTCATTTTGCCACTCTGTGGTCTCCTCATGCTGTTGCGACCTCACCAACTCAGTTCACCTCATGGTGTGGCCACCTCCACACTATGTCATTGTGCCACTCTGTGGCCTCCTCAAGCTGCTGCTGCCACCTCCACACTATGTTACCTTGCCAGTCTATGGTCTCTTCATCACTCTGTGGTCTCCTCATGCTGCTGCCACTTCACCACTCTGTGGCCTCCTCATGCTGCTGCCACCTCCACACTATGTCACCTTGCCAGTCTGTGGCCTCCTCATGCTGCTGCTACCACCTCCAAACTCTGTCATTATGCCCCTCTATGGTCTTCTCATGCTGCTGCCACCTCACCACTCTGTCACTGGGCCACTCTGTGGCCTCCTCATGTGGATGATAACTCAACACTATCTCACTGGGCCACTCTGTGGCCTCCTAATGCCACTGCTAACTCAACACTATGTCAGCTTGCCAGTCTGCGGCCCCCTCATGCTGCTACTACCTCAACACTATGTCATTGGGCCACTCTGTGGACTTCTCAAGCTCTTCTATCACCCTCTCCACTCCATAATTGGGCCACTATTTTGCCTTTTTGGCCTGGTTGACATCATCATTTTTTTGACCCTTCTTCTGATCTGTCAGAAGGAAGGGAAAATGAGACACACAACGAATCCTGTCTGTGTTGCAGCTGTAAGGCCAGTATGGTCCCATCAGAATTGGCTTATGATTTGGTTGCCAAAAGCAGGAGTAGGTACAAAATACGAAAGACATGCAAATATTCCAGTCACGTGTCATCTCTGTTTTGGATCCACTCCAGTTTTTTTTTTGGGCTTTAGCAAATAGTGTTAGATTACTGATCAAATAATGACTGAGTGAAGGCGGATGCTCAACAAACAGAATCTGTTTTATGGGGGAAGGGGGGGGGGGGTTATTGTTCTGCCGGATCAGATGAAGAGCAAAATTACACAAACTTACTGCTGACACCCTCTGCACATTGTCAGGGGGGCTCTACTTGTATAAGCATTTAATAGAACTGTATTAGAATCGAACTGTATGGAACTCTAGGTTCTGTACACATCTATGTGGAATCAGCTGATGACGGGGTAAAAGTAGCGCGCTCTTTCACCCTACAGTAGGATCTTGGGCCTCTGCACGGTTCTTTATACCTAACATCGACCTGTAAGGTCCCATAAGTTTTGGCCCCGTAACTGCCCAAATAAGTGAAGTGTGCAGTGATTCTAAGAGCGACGCCTGTCATGTTCGTGTCATACTGACTCACAGTATTGTTTCACTACAGCAGACTCCCTATGCGTGTTACTGCAAGCCACAGTGTTCTACACCACCATACAGGCTCTATGCATACAGGCTCTAGGCACTGTACAGGCTTTAAAGAGATTTCCCGTGAATAAATTCGGATCTAATCAAATCTTTTCTGAAAATTCAGCGAACCGGCCGAATCTAATTTTTTAGAAATTTGCTTATCTCTACTGCTGATACTGTTTGTGCAGACTCAAGGCGTGTCAGATCTACATCTCAGTCCCTCCTGTATGCAAGATCTACAAGGATCAAAATAAGATATGGGCATTCAAACACAAACATAGGAAGTGGCACCACAGCTCTATTACAGAACGTGAGGGGGTATCACCAGATTCAATGGGAAAATACAATTGGACAGCTTTCAGAACAAGATTGTCTTTCTGCCAGTCTTCATTCTAGCAGCCAGACCACATCCACAAGCAGTACAATTATCAAACCTTAATTAGGTGTCATGACACCTAATTATTGCATGTGCAATGGTAGAAATTAACATTGATCTTACCTGGTAACAGATGCTACTTGGTGCAGTCTGTGGAGTCCTTGCAGGAATGCCTTCAGCAGATTGGATGGGTCTGGAGCTGGCTGACATGTGAGTACCTGTAAAGAGAAAAGTTGACAGTTAGGTTCATCAGTTGGTGAGCAGCAGCGACGAGTCAAGAGCAAGAAAGAAGACTCCAGTATGGAAGAACTCCTCCAGCATGGACTTCTTTCAAATAAGGAACTAAATAAGGGAGGTGACACCGCTGAACCTCACAAGGCTCATCTTGCATTTAAAACAATACCCAGACATACCGAAGGCCAACCTTCTAATTGATGGATTCTCAATTAGTTTCTTTGTTCCCAAATTCACTGGTTCTGGTTGTTTCATTGTTCAAAACGCCAAATCTGTTAATAATAATAAACAAATTGTTCAAAAGAAAATCAACAAAGAAATCGTTGAAAATAGAGTTGCTGGACCTTTTTTGTTACCACCCTTTAAACATTTTGAAATCTCCCCTTTAGGACTAGTGCCGAAGCAGGAAAAAAATTCTTACCGCCTAATTCATAATCTATCATAGCCTAAAGATTGCTCTCTCAACGATATGATAGATAAAGACGCCACTAGTGTACGCTACACTTCTTTTGATCTGGCACTTTCATTATTGAGAAAGGCATAAATCCAGATGGTTATAATTCCTTAGGCTTTTCTTTTGACCATAAATTCTATTTTGACAAAGCCCTTCCCATGGGGTTCTCTCTCTCCTGTTTGTATTTCGAAACTTTTTCCACATTCCTTCAGTGGATGGTGGAATGTAATTATCATTCAGGCTATGTCATACATTACCTCGATGATTTCTTGTTCATTGGTAAGGACCAGTCTATTAAATACATTTAAGAATATTGCTGACTACATCAACATCCCATTGGCAGAGGAAAAGACCGTCCTCCCATCTAGGTTAATAAAATTCTTTGGAATATTCATTGACTCTGTCAATAAGGAGTTTAAAATCCCGGAGGATAAGATAAGTAACATTATAATTCAGCTGCAGAATTTGTTAACATCTAAAAAGACAACTTTGAAACTCATTCAGTCGGCTCTGGGTCTTTGAACTTCATATGCAGAGTCATTCCGATGGGTAGGATATTTTCCAAGAGGATGTATGCTGCTACCGCAGGTAAAAAGCTCCCTTCTGATCATATTAGGGTTACATGTCAAATGAAGGAGGATATTAACGTATGGTTGCAATTTCTAACAAATTTCAATGGCAGAACCATATGGCAGGAAGAATTTATTGACTCAGATTCTTTACTGCTGTTTACAGATGCTGCCGCGTCCATTGGTTATGGGGCCAGTTTTCAGAATGAATGGTCTGCCGAAAGATGGCCATACCATTGGTTGGACAAAACTTTCATGAAAATTATACATTTTCTGGAACTCTTCCCTGTTTTTGTGGCATTGACAATTTGGCAAAATACTTTCAGAAACAGAAGAATAACATTATACTCCGACAATAAGGGAGTAGTATTTTGCATAAATTGCCAATCTGCAAAAAGTGATGTAGTGGTGCATATTCTTAGTAACATAGTGCTACTCTGTCTTCACAACAGTATATGGTTAAAAGCAAAATATGTTGTGAGAAAAAGCAATTTAATAGCGGACAATTTAATAGCGGACAGAACTTCGCCATGTTCAGATCACTAGTTCCAGAGGCAAAGAGATTTGGAATCCCATGTCCACCCGAACTATGGAGCTTTACCTAGATCTTATGAGTAAAATTTTAGCAAATTCCTTGGCGACATGAACATGGGCTGCTTACTCAGCCGCATGGCACAAATGAAGATTATTTTGCTCCACTAATAAAATTAATGGTAGCAGATATAATTCACTGAATTTACTACTTTTTATTAAATCCCTCCTGAAATCCAATAAAAAAGGGGATTATATTCTAAAGATATTAAACGGGATTTCCTTTTTCCAAAAAATATTGAACATTCCCCCTTTTAGTGCCAACTTCCTTGCCAAACAAATAATTAAAAGCACCAAAAGAATTGAGCAAAAGAGAGTTAAGACCATGCCGTTATCCTATGAGCATCTTTCATTTGTTACTTACCTAATTTATGCCACTCTCATTACAAGACCTTGTTGTCAGGGCAGCCTTCTTACTAGCTTTCTATGGAGCTTTACGCATTAGTGAATTAACTGCTAGAAACAAGACATCGGAAGCTCCGTTAACATTGCACGATTTAATCCTAGGTAAAGATAAAATTAGTATTCTTATAAAAAGATCCAAAACAGATCAGTTGGGCAAAGGTAAGTGGCTTTACCTCAACAGGTCACATCATAAGAATCTGTGTCCGGTATCGGCAATGGAAAAATGGATCGAATCCAGGACCTTATTACCAGGTCCTTTATTTATGCACCAGGATAAAACCCCTTTTACTACTTTTCAGTTCAATTTCATGTTATCTAAATGTAAAGAATATTTCAATTTAAAGAAGGAAAAACTCTCTGCATACTCCTTCAGGATAGGAGCTGCCACTCATAGAATGGGTCTAAATGTAAGCACCATTAAAAAAATAGGCAGGTGCGAATATAAAAGATATCGGCTTTATATTAGACCTGAGCTTCTATCCTAATTTCTTTTTAGAACTGGAGACCATATGGATTGTCGGCAATGAACCCATCTCAGCGGCTTGCCAGAGGTCGACGATGAGGTTCAAATCGGATAATTTAGGCCTTGGCAATAGAACCATTATTTTTTGGAAAGGTATACCAAACCTTCGTTTATGTGACATTTATGCTTTTTGTTCTTATCTGTCTCGAATTTGGCCAGAACCAAACTTGATAGTTTTTCACATCGGTTCTGATGACGTAGGTAAGATTAACACTTATCTTTTCTTAAAGGAATTCAAAAGCACTATGTCTGAGTTACAGTTGCTATTCCCTCGGTCTAAGCTAGCTTTGTCAGATATCGTCCCGAAATGGGAACGGAGTTCAAAGCAGTTAACATTTATGGAAAAAATACGAAAGCGAGTAAATCAGGACATGGAAAAGTTCATGTTTCTAAATAAGAACTTATCTTACAGACATCAGGAGCTCGAGGGTTTTGTCAAAGATTTGTATGATTTTAACAAGAGATCTTTGTCCGACATAGGACTCGATATTTTAAATATTGGTTTTCAGAATTTAAAGGGGTTTTCCCATTTCATTGATCCTATTTTATTTAAATATACTTATCCAATTAAACATTTCCCTAAATATAACTCATTAAAAAATACTTACTATTTTCCCACAAATTAGATTTTTCCTCCCGCTTTGTTTGTTTTGGTATCCCATACAGCCACCTATCGCCTGCAGGATCCATGGGCCGCGCTTGCGCACAAGAACTTGTGTGATGCAGTGTCTGGTCTCTCCTTGTAAATGTGAGCGCGCACGGCTCTGGGCGGCCATGCATGCGCAGATCAGTATTCCTTAGATCCTGTTCTTATATAGACGCTAAACAAAAGAATATACATCTGCGCATGCGCGGCCGCTGCCGCGCATGACCATGATCTACATTCTTTTGTGCAGCGTCTACTTGATACGCGAATATAAGGAATACAGATCTGCACCGCCGCGGCCGCGCATGCACGGATCTGAATTGTTTTGTGCAGCGTCTCAAATAGACACTACACAAAAGAATTTATATCTGCGCATGCGCGGCCGCCCGGACAGTTCGTTTTAGGAATTGGACGGCGAGGACTTGCGGCAGTAGGATTGGAGGACCGGGACATAACTTCTCAAGAGGTGATTATAATTTTTACATGCACCACCAAATCCACCAACAATATTAGAGGGACAATGCAGGGACAACTTGGGCCATAATGTAGTTTATTGAAGAAAGGGGAAACATTTATGTAATGGAGGGACACCATCAATTCTCTCCACAGGAACGAGCACGTAAGAACTCACTTATCAGTGTGATGTCATAAGGAGGCATGGCCGGTCTAAACTCAAACTGTGTAAGCCCGCCCAGCCTAAGCAACATGAAACCAGGAAGTGCACAGCAGAGCAGGCAGCAGCTAAGGATGAAATAGCAAGGTGGGAATACCCCTTTAATTGAGAAGGGCCATGGTGATTTTAGCCATTAGCTTCGCTCATGGAGCAAGGGGGAGTAGTCACTCATTGAGTGGACTATGCAGTGTTTAGTTATTGGTTAATTTGTAATGGTATATGTTGGTTATTGATAATACGGAGTAACATACATATCACCGTGGCCTTTACTTACCCAATTAAATAAAGATTATTAAATGTAATGTGAGTTGGAGTATTTATTTGTGTCCAGAATTCATAGGTAACTTTATTGGTTTGGAGTAAAGGGGTCTGTGACACCATGTCCCTGTCATCATCATCAACCTCATCAGTTGCTGCTTCTCTAACTCAGACCACTTCTCCTCCTCTTCTTCGCCATCAGTCATCCATAACAACTTTACGCATCCAGTAATCGGCTTGTGTGCGATCTGAACTCCCACCTAGCAATGTTGCTTGCGGTGCAGCTGCTGCCATACCAGTTTTTAGGAAATTAATGGCATGAGCTCAGCCTTAATGATAGATATCAAGATGCCATTTAAAATAAGAAATATTATTACTTGGCATTGAAGGTGGGTCGCTCCTTAGAAGGCGCACGCCATTGCCGAAACATGAAGCAGCTGTTACAGGCAAGGACATTATAGTCTTTCATGGCTGACTGGGTAATTGTTTTGTGCAGTGGCAGTGACACTGCACCATAGCAACAAGGCCATGGTCTATTGACACCTTCACATTTTTATCAGTCTTCCCCATGTCCTCCTCAATATACATCCTCCTGTGCCCAACAGGAACCAGGCACACTTCTTTCATGGTTGTAAACAGAAGTGTTGCCATGCTGTTGTAGACCTGACAAACCTGGCAAGAGAAGCCACAAAGCAGAGCAGTTGCTAATATTCATAAACCAATAAATTTCCCATCGGTTGTCCCCCGCTGACTACAACTGGGCAAGGTAGTTAGCGGCAATCGCAGGAACATCGTGACTGCACTGTATTTGGGAGAAATAACTCATGCTCCATGCATTGGCATGCATATATACAGTTGTGTTCAAAATTATTCAACCCCCACTGAGATTGAGTGTTTTGGCCAGTTTGACATTGATTTTGATAATTTCAGTCATCTTGTTTACAATTAAATCAAAGAGGCACTTGTAAGTAGAGATGGCCCGAACTATCCGCCGGCGAACAGTTCCCGGCGAACATAGCTTGTTCGCGTTTGCCGCGGCGGGCGAACACATGCGATGTTCGGTCCGCCCCCTATACATCATCATTGAGCAAACTTTGACCCTGTACCTCACAGTCAGCAGACACATTTCAGCCAATCAGCAGCATACCCTCCCTCCCAGACCCTCCCATCTCCTGAACAGCATCCATTTTAGATTCATTCGGAATTTGCAGTCTTAGTGAGAGGAGGGACAGTGTAGCTGCTGCTGATTAAATTGGGAAATCGATAGCTAGGCTAGTGAATTCAGTGTCCACTCCAGTCCTGAAAGACTCATTTGATCTCTGCTGTAAGGACAGCGTCCTGACAGCACCCCAAAAAGCCCTTTTTAGGGCTGCATAGTCTGCTTTTTTTTTTCTCCATATATATATTGCAGTTGCCCGGCCTGCCCGTGTGTGAGGAGCTGCAGGCCCACAGACTGTAGTGTGCCCACTTCCAGTGCCCACCCCTGTCATCCCGTGTGGCACAGGACTTTGCATCAAAAAAAGGCATTTGATTTTTACACTTTAGTGTAATTTCAGATGCTTGCCTGCTAGTGTGTGTCAGGCCGACTTCCACTGATTGTAGTGTGCCCACTGCCAGTGCCCACCACTGTCATCCCGTGTGGCACAGGACTTTGCATCAAAAAAAGGCTTTTAATTTTTACACTTTAGTGTAATTTCAGTTGCTTGCCTGCTAGTGTGTGTCAGGCCGTCTTCCACTGACTGTAGTGTGCCCACTGCCAGTGCCCACCCCTGTCATTCCATGTGGCACAGGACTTTGCATCAAAAAAAGGCATTTAATTTTTACACTTTAGTGTAATTTTAGTTGCTTGCCTGCTAGTGTGTGTCAGGCCGACTTCCACTGAATGTAGTGTGCCCACTGCCAGTCCCCACCACTGATACCGGGTGGCACAGTACCTAGCACGCGTAGTACCACTTATCTAAAAAAGAATGACAGGCAGAGGCAGGGGCCGTCATGGTCGTGGTGCTGTGAATTCCACTGTCCCTGGAATAATGCCTAGTGTTCAGAGGCCATGTACCCTGAACCCGAAAAATTCTGAGAACATACTTGACTGGCTTAGACAGGACACCCAATCTTCAACAGCTTCCGCTAAGAACCTTGACGCACCATCCTCCTCCAGCTCAGCTTCGGTTACCTGCTCTCAAGTTACCACGCTCCCGCCTGCCACCATCACCACCACCACCACCACTACCACCACAGCCACCACAGCCGCTTCACTTGATCGTCAGAGGAGTTATTTACAAATCAGTTGGATGCAATTAGTGATGCGCAACCATTATTGCCAGATGATGTAGATTACAGGGATATGTCTCAGTCAGGCAGGATTACTCACATGGATGTACACTGTGATGATGATGATGTTGTACCCGCTGCTGCTTCCTTTGCTGAGGTGTCAGATACAAGTGGAGCGGTTGATGATGACGATGTGTCCACGGATGCCACGTGGGTGCCTGCTCGAAGAGAAGAAGAGGGGGAAAGTTCAGAAGGGGAGACAGAGAGAAGGAGGAGACGAGTTGGAAGCAGGGGGGGGTCGTCGCAAGGAGTTAGTAGTGGCATAGTCAGACAGCATGTAACGGCACCCGGGGTCAGCCAGACAGCACACCAGTCAACGCATTCTGTTGCCACCACCAGAATGTCATCATTGCAAAGCTCAGCAGTGTGGCATTTTTTTTGTGTGTCTGCCTCTGATAACAGTAATGCTATTTGCAACCTGTGCCAAAAGAAACTGAGTCGTGGGAAGTCCAACACCCACCTCGGTACAACTGCTTTGCGAAGGCACATGATCTCACATCTCAAACGCCAATGGGATCAACACATGCGTACAAGCAGCACACAAACTGAAAGCCACCATCCTCCTCCTGGTCCAGCATCTTCAGCCACATCAACCACTGCTGTCCTCCCTGCCCCCTCTCAACCACCCGCCACTCCGCCTCTTACCTTCAGCAGTTCCTGCTCATCTGCCCACAGTCAGGTGTCTGTTAAGGAAATGTTTGAGCGTAAGAAGCCAATGTCACAAAGTCACCCCCTTGCCCGGCGACTGACAGCTGGCTTGACGGAACTCTTAGCCCGCCAGCTTTTATCATACCAGCTGGTGGAGTCTGAGGCCTTCAAAAAATGTGTCGCTATTGGGACACCACAGTGGAAGGTACCCGGACGAATTTTTTTTTCAAAAAAGGCAATTCCAAACCTCTACTGTGTTATTGAAAAGGAAGTAATGGCATCTCTGGCATACAGTGTTGGGGCAAGGGTCCATCTGACCACTGATACCTGGTCTGCAAAGCACGGTCAGGGCAGGTATATCACGTACACTGCGCATTGGGTCAACCTGCTGACGGCTGACAAGCATGGAATGCGTGGCTCTGCAGCAGAGTTGGTGACACCGCCACGACTTGCAGGCAGGCCTACCACCTCCTCTACTCCTACTCCATCCTCTTCGATATCCTCCTCGGCTGAGTCCTCTTCTGCAGCGGCGTCTGGCTGCACATCAACTGAATCTCACCAGCTCACCAGGGGCTATTCCACATCCCGGATACGACAGTGTCACGCTGTCTTGGGGTTGACTTGCCTGAAAGCAGAGAGCCACACAGGACCAGCACTCCTGTCCGTCCTGAACGCACAGGTGGATCAGTGGCTGACCCTGCACCAACTGGAGATCGGCAAAGTGGTGTGTGACAATGGAACAATGGCATTGAATTTGGGCAAGTTGTCACATGTGCCGTGCATGGCACATGTGTTGAATCTCATCGTACAATGCTTTGTGTCTAAGTACCCAGGCTTACAGGACCTCCGCAAGCAGGCCAGGAAGGTGTGTGGCCATTTCAGGCGTTCCTACACGGCCATGGCGCACTTTTCTGATATTCAGCGGCGATACAACATGCCAGTGAGCCACTTGATTTGTGACAGCCCGACACGTTGGAATTCAACACTCCTAATGTTTGACCGCCTGCTCCAACAAGAAAAAGTCTCTTAATAGTTTATTAGAAATAATGCAGACAATTAAAAAAATCCCCATCAATTCCAATACAAAGCAAGTACAGAGTTCAGAACTAAATTATTTCATGATGTCGTAATGGTTCGTTAATTCGACAATGGTTAATCAATTCGACCGGATAGGGTACGTAACAGGGATTAAACTGATAGGAATAGTACTAGTTAAGACACCATTCATATAGGGTGTCACAGCACATTGCTCGCGCAGTGCCCCAATTTGGGAGTAAGAGGACCGACCAAGCTGCTTTTTCCATCTCCCGATTCCTAAAATCAATTCAGTTTGGTGTATGAGAGTTTGGTCTGTCACTGTTAAGGCAGTTGAAGGTACCCGCCCTAAATTTTTTTTCACAAAAGGCAATCCCTGATATGGGATGTAACAGAGATTAAACTGATGAGAATAGTACTAGTTAAGACACCACTCATATCGGGTGTGAGAGTAAATTGCACGGCGCAGACGCAGTGACCGTGGATTAAAACAAAGGGGAGGGAGCCAGCATTTTTTTAACCATGTCCCCGTTCGAAAAATTAATTCAATAAATGGACCCCAGATTGGGGACATTAGAGGGATTAAACTGATGAGAATAGTACTACAGAAAATGCCACTCATATCGGGTGTGACAGTAACGGCGCAGACGCAATGACCGTGGATTAAAACAAAGGGGAGGGAGCCATCGTTTTTTTAACCATCTCCCCGTTCGAAAAATTAATTCAATAAATGGACCCCAGATTGGGGACGTTAGAGGGATTAAACCGATGAGAATAATACTACAGAAAAATCTGAAAAATAAATTTAATTCACCTTTCGGGGACCCTTGGTGTTGTACGTGGCTGGGTGGAGGAAGAAACCTTCAATGACATCACCGGTACATGGCTAGCTTGGTATCCAACCTTGTGCAAATGGGGAGTTTGCGGTTGTGCAAATGGACTGTTTGCGGTTGTTTGCGGTGCATTAAAAGGGGAGTTTGGTCTGTCGATGTCTGTGAAGCGGGCATAACCCTTACTCTACCTGATCGATACAACATCATACCTGATCGTATACACACACAGGATGTTTTAAAGCACGTTATTCCAAACAATTTAGGAATGTTAGTTGATTTATGCCTTTTATGGATTAAAACCCGACTCTGCGTCCACTACGTATGTTGTACCCGCTGCTGCTTCCTTTGCTGAGGTGTCAGATACAAGTGGAGCGGTTGATGATGACGAAGTGTCCACGGATGCCATGTGGGTGCCTGCTCGAAGAGAAGAAGAGGGGGAAAGTTCAGAATGGGAGACAGAGAGAAGGAGGAGACGAGTTGGAAGCAGGGGGGGTCGTCGCAAGGAGTTAGTAGTGGCACAGTCAGACAGCATGTATCGGCACCCGGGGTCAGCCAGACAGCACACCAGTCAACGCATGCTGTTGCCACCACCAGAATGCCATCATTGCAAAGCTCAGCAGTGTGGCATTTTTTTTGTGTGTCTGCCTCTGATAACAGTAATGCTATTTGCAACCTGTGCCAAAAGAAACTGAGTCGTGGGAAGTCCAACACCCACCTCGGTACAACTGCTTTGCGAAGGCACATGATCTCACATCTCAAACGCCAATGGGATCAACACATGCGTACAAGCAGCACACAAACTGAAAGCCACCATCCTCCTCCTGGTCCAGCATCTTCAGCCACATCAACCACTGCTGTCCTCCCTGCCCCCTCTCAACCACCCGCCACTCCGCCTCTTACCTTCAGCAGTTCCTGCTCATCTGCCCACAGTCAGGTGTCTGTTAAGGAAATGTTTGAGCGTAGAAGCCAATGTCACAGAGTCACCCCTTGCCCGGCGACTGACAGCTGGCTTGACGGAACTCTTAGCCCGCCAGCTTTTATCATACCAGCTGGTGGAGTCTGAGGCCTTCAAAAATTTGTCGCTATTGGGACACCACAGTGGAAGGTACCCGGACGAATTTTTTTTCAAAAAGGCAATTCCAAACCTCTACTGTGTTATTGAAAAGGAAGTAATGGCATCTCTGGCATACAGTGTTGGGGCAAGGGTCCATCTGACCACTGATACCTGGTCTGCAAAGCACGGTCAGGGCAGGTATATCACGTACACTGCGCATTGGGTCAACCTGCTGACGGCTGACAAGCATGGAATGCGTGGCTCCGCAGCGGAGTTGGTGACACCGCCACGACTTGCAGGCAGGCCTACCACCTCCTCTACTCCTACTCCATCCTCTTCGATATCCTCCTCGGCTGAGTCCTCTTCTGCAGCGGCGTCTGGCTGCACATCAACTGAATCCCACCAGCTCACCAGGGGCTATTCCACATCCCGGATACGACAGTGTCACGCTGTCTTGGGGTTGACTTGCCTGAAAGCAGAGAGCCACACAGGACCAGCACTCCTGTCCGTCCTGAACGCACAGGTGGATCAGTGGCTGACCCTGCACCAACTGGAGATCGGCAAAGTGGTGTGTGACAATGGAACAATGGCATTGAATTTGGGCAAGTTGTCACATGTGCCGTGCATGGCACATGTGTTGAATCTCATCGTACAATGCTTTGTGTCTAAGTACCCAGGCTTACAGGACCTCCGCAAGCAGGCCAGGAAGGTGTGTGGCCATTTCAGGCGTTCCTACACGGCCATGGCGCACTTTTCTGATATTCAGCGGCGATACAACATGCCAGTGAGCCACTTGATTTGTGACAGCCCGACACGTTGGAATTCAACACTCCTAATGTTTGACCGCCTGCTCCAACAAGAAAAAGTCTCTTAATAGTTTATTAGAAATAATGCAGACAATTAAAAAAATCCCCATCAATTCCAATACAAAGCAAGTACAGAGTTCAGAACTAAATTATTTCATGATGTCGTAATGGTTCGTTAATTCGACAATGGTTAATCAATTCGACCGGATAGGGTACGTAACAGGGATTAAACTGATAGGAATAGTACTAGTTAAGACACCATTCATATAGGGTGTCACAGCACATTGCTCGCGCAGTGCCCCAATTTGGGAGTAAGAGGACCGACCAAGCTGCTTTTTCCATCTCCCGATTCCTAAAATCAATTCAGTTTGGTGTATGAGAGTTTGGTCTGTCACTGTTAAGGCAGTTGAAGGTACCCGCCCTAAATTTTTTTTCACAAAAGGCAATCCCTGATATGGGATGTAACAGAGATTAAACTGATGAGAATAGTACTAGTTAAGACACCACTCATATCGGGTGTGAGAGTAAATTGCACGGCGCAGACGCAGTGACCGTGGATTAAAACAAAGGGGAGGGAGCCAGCGTTTTTTTAACCATGTCCCTGTTCGAAAAATTAATTCAATAAATGGACCCCAGATTGGGGACATTAGAGGGATTAAACTGATGAGAATAGTACTACAGAAAATGCCACTCATATCGGGTGTGACAGTAACGGCGCAGACGCAATGACCGTGGATTAAAACAAAGGGGAGGGAGCCATCGTTTTTTTAACCATCTCCCCGTTCGAAAAATTAATTCAATAAATGGACCCCAGATTGGGGACGTTAGAGGGATTAAACTGATGAGAATAATACTACAGAAAAATCTGAAAAATCAATTTAATTCACCTTTCGGGGACCCTTGGTGTTGTACGTGGCTGGGTGGAGGAAGAAACCTTCAATGACATCACCGGTACATGGCTAGCTTGGTATCCAACCTTGTGCAAATGGGGAGTTTGCGGTTGTGCAAATGGACTGTTTGCGGTTGTTTGCGGTGCATTAAAAGGGGAGTTTGGTCTGTCGATGTCTGTGAAGCGGGCATAACCCTTACTCTACCTGAACCTTACAACATCATACCTGATCGTATACACACACAGGATGTTTTAAAGCACGTTATTCCAAACAATTTAGGAATGTTAGTTGATTTATGCCTTTATGGATTAAAACCCGACTCTACGTCCACTACGTATGTTGTACCCGCTGCTGCTTCCTTTGCTGAGGTGTCAGATACAAGTGGAGCGGTTGATGATGACGAAGTGTCCACGGATGCCATGTGGGTGCCTGCTCGAAGAGAAGAAGAGGGGAAAGTTCAGAATGGGAGACAGAGAGAAGGAGGAGACGAGTTGGAAGCAGAGGGGGTCGTCGCAAGGAGTTAGTAGTGGCACAGTCAGACAGCATGTATCGGCACCCGGGGTCAGCCAGACAGCACACCAGTCAACGCATGCTGTTGCCACCACCAGAATGCCATCATTGCAAAGCTCAGCAGTGTGGCATTTTTTTGTGTGTCTGCCTCTGATAACAGTAATGCTATTTGCAACCTGTGCCAAAAGAAACTGAGTCGTGGGAAGTCCAACACCCACCTCGGTACAACTGCTTTGCGAAGGCACATGATCTCACATCTCAAACGCCAATGGGATCAACACATGCGTACAAGCAGCACACAAACTGAAAGCCACCATCCTCCTCCTGGTCCAGCATCTTCAGCCACATCAACCACTGCTGTCCTCCCTGCCCCCTCTCAACCACCCGCCACTCCGCCTCTTACCTTCAGCAGTTCCTGCTCATCTGCCCACAGTCAGGTGTCTGTTAAGGAAATGTTTGAGCGTAAGAAGCCAATGTCACAGAGTCACCCCTTGCCCGGCGACTGACAGCTGGCTTGACGGAACTCTTAGCCCGCCAGCTTTTATCATACCAGCTGGTGGAGTCTGAGGCCTTCAAAAAATTTGTCGCTATTGGGACACCACAGTGGAAGGTACCCGGACGAATTTTTTTTCAAAAAGGCAATTCCAAACCTCTACTGTGTTATTGAAAAGGAAGTAATGGCATCTCTGGCATACAGTGTTGGGGCAAGGGTCCATCTGACCACTGATACCTGGTCTGCAAAGCACGGTCAGGGCAGGTATATCACGTACACTGCGCATTGGGTCAACCTGCTGACGGCTGACAAGCATGGAATGCGTGGCTCCGCAGCGGAGTTGGTGACACCGCCACGACTTGCAGGCAGGCCTACCACCTCCTCTACTCCTACTCCATCCTCTTCGATATCCTCCTCGGCTGAGTCCTCTTCTGCAGCGGCGTCTGGCTGCACATCAACTGAATCCCACCAGCTCACCAGGGGCTATTCCACATCCCGGATACGACAGTGTCACGCTGTCTTGGGGTTGACTTGCCTGAAAGCAGAGAGCCACACAGGACCAGCACTCCTGTCCGTCCTGAACGCACAGGTGGATCAGTGGCTGACCCTGCACCAACTGGAGATCGTCAAAGTGGTGTGTGACAATGGAACAATGGCATTGAATTTGGGCAAGTTGTCACATGTGCCGTGCATGGCACATGTGTTGAATCTCATCGTACAATGCTTTGTGTCTAAGTACCCAGGCTTACAGGACCTCCGCAAGCAGGCCAGGAAGGTGTGTGGCCATTTCAGGCGTTCCTACACGGCCATGGCGCACTTTTCTGATATTCAGCGGCGATACAACATGCCAGTGAGCCGCTTGATTTGTGACAGCCCGACACGTTGGAATTCAACACTCCTAATGTTTGACCGCCTGCTCCAACAAGAAAAAGCTGTCAATGAATATTTGTATGAACGGGATGCTAGGACAGCCTCTGAGGAGCTGGGAATTTTTTTGCCACGTTACTGGATGCTAATGAGCAATGCCTGTAGGCTCATGCGTCCTTTTGAGGAGGTGACAAACCTAGTCAGTCGCACTGAAGGCACTATCAGCGACCTCATCCCATTTGTTTTCTTCCTGGAGCGTGCCCTGCGAAGAGTGCTGGATCAGGCTATAGATGAGCGTGAAGAGGAAGAGGAAGAGTTGTGGTCACCATCACCACCAGAAACAGCCTTGTCATCATCGCTTGCCGGACCTGCGTCAACGCTGGAAGAGGAGTATGAGGAGGAGGAGTCAGAGGAGGAATGTGGCGGCTTTGAGGAGGAGAAAGACCAACCACAGCAGGCACCCCAGGGTGCTCGTTGTTGTCACCTATCTGGGACCCATGGTGTTGTACGTGGCTGGGGGGAAGAACAGACCATCAATGACATCAGTGAGGACGAGGAACGGGAAATGAGTAGCTCTGCATCCAACCTTGTGCAAATGGGGTCTTTCATGCAGTCATGTCTGTTGAGAGACCCTCGTATAAAAAGGATGAAGGAGAACGACCTGTACTGGGTGGCCACGCTACTGGACCCCCGGTATAAGCAGAAAGTGGCAGAAATGTTACCAAATTACCGAAAGTCGGAAAGGATGCAGCAGTTCAAAACCAAACTAAAAAATATGCTTTACACAGCTTATAAGCGGGATGTCACAGCACAACGGGAATCTAACAGGGGAAGAGGTAAGTGTAATCTTCCTCATACCACGGCGGCAAGGACTGGACGATTTACAGATGTGTTGTTGATGGAGGACATGCGGAGCTTTTTCAGTCCTACACATCGCCACAGCCCTTCGGGATCCAGCCTTTAGAGAATGACTCGACCGACAGGTAGCAGACTACCTTGCCTTAACAGCAGATATCGACACTCTGAGGAGCGATGAACCCCTTCACTACTGGGTGTGCAGGCTTGACCTGTGGCCTGAGCTATCCTAGTCTTCGATAGAACTTCTGGCCTGCCCTGCTTCAAGTGTCCTATCAGAAAGGACCTTCAGTGCAGCAGGAGGCATTGTCACTGACAAGAGAAGTCGCCTCAGTCAAAAAAGTGTTGATTACCTCACCTTCATAAAGATAAATGAGGCATGAATCTCGAAGGGACTGACAGTGGAAGATACGTTTGACTAAGAAAAGGCCTGATGACATGCCTTGGCCTCAAAATGGTCCCCACGCTGCTGTATTTAATGTCTGCATACCGGATGACTTTCGTGAATTCTCCACCACCAACTAGGGTTCAAGCCGCAATGTTTTAGTCACTTTTCTGCCTGGAAAACATCAATTTTTCCGGCCGCTGCTACAATAGCAGCTGCAACAATGCGATTATTTTTCAGGCATGTGTACATGCCTAATTTTTTGTCCTATGGTGCAGCACTGTGGCTGCAAAAATAAAACAAAAAAAAAGAGGCACATACAAGTGTCAATTCCCCTTCGTGATCGTTACCTTGTTGTGATGAAGGGGCTTGCGTATCACAATGAAGCAATCATCACCTCTATGAGTGTGTTGGCAATGTTGCCACACCCCAGATGATAAGGCCGTTGCTTCATTATGGTCAGACCAAAAGCGATCGGACGGCTGGATAATATTTTATAGAAAAAACATTAATTTACCTTTTTTTTTTTTTAAGTTGTATGGGTTTAATACATAAAATAAAAAATCATAATGAAGTCTCTTAATAGTTTATTAGAAATAATGCAGACAATTAAAAAAATCCCTATCAATTCCAATACAAAGCAAGTACAGAGTTCAGAACTAAATTATTTCATGATGTCGTAATGGTTCGTTAATTCGACAATGGTTAATCAATTCGACCGGATAGGGTACGTAACAGGGATTAAACTGATAGGAATAGTACTAGTTAAGACACCATTCATATAGGGTGTCACAGCACATTGCTCGCGCAGTGCCCCAATTTGGGAGTAAGAGGACCGACCAAGCTGCTTTTTCCATCTCCCGATTCCTAAAATCAATTCAGTTTGGTGTATGAGAGTTTGGTCTGTCACTGTTAAGGCAGTTGAAGGTACCCAGCCTAAATTTTTTTTCACAAAAGGCAATCCCTGATATGGGATGTAACAGAGATTAAACTGATGAGAATAGTACTACGCAGACGCAGTGACCGTGGATTAAAACAAAGGGGAGGGAGCCAGCGTTTTTTTAACCATGTCCCCGTTCGAAAAATCAATTCAATAAATGGACCCCAGATTGGGGACATTAGAGGGATTAAACTGATGAGAATAGTACTACAGAAAATGCCACTCATATCGGGTGTGACAGTAACGGCGCAGACGCAATGACCGTGGATTAAAACAAAGGGGAGGGAGCCATCGTTTTTTAACCATCTCCCCGTTCGAAAAATTAATTCAATAAATGGACCCCAGATTGGGGACGTTAGAGGGATTAAACTGATGAGAATAATACTACAGAAAAATCTGAAAAATCAATTTAATTCACCTTTCGGGGACCCTTGGTGTTGTACGTGGCTGGGTGGAGGAAGAAACCTTCAATGACATCACCGGTACATGGCTAGCTTGGTATCCAACCTTGTGCAAATGGGGAGTTTGCGGTTGTGCAAATGGACTGTTTGCGGTTGTTTGCGGTGCATTAAAAGGGGAGTTTGGTCTGTCGATGTCTGTGAAGCGGGCATAACCCTTACTCTACCTGATCGATACAACATCATACCTGATCGTATACACACACAGGATGTTTTAAAGCACGTTATTCCAAACAATTTAGGAATGTTAGTTGATTTATGCCTTTTATGGATTAAAACCTGACTCTGCGTCCACTACGTAATTTTCTATGGGAGTTTTGCCATGGATCCCCCTCCGGCATGCCACAGTCCAGGTGTTAGTCCCCTTGAAACAACTTTTCCATCACTATTGTGGCCAGAAAGAGTCCCTGTGGGTTTTAAAATTCGCCTGTCTATTGAAGTCTATGGCGGTTCGCAATGTTCGCATGTTCGCGAACATTTGCGGAAATTCACGTTCGCCGTTCGCAAACCGAAAATTTTATGTTCGCGACATCACTACTTATAAGTCAGACAAATATAACATAACATTTATAATGAAATAACCACAAATGTCTTTTCTGTGCTCACATCATTATCAGTTTTATTCAACCCCCAAGTGACATTCAATCTTAGTACTTAGTACAACATCCTTTTCCAGTTATAACAGCTTTTAAACGTGAAGCATAGCTTGACACAAGTGTCTTGCAGCGATCTACGGGTATCTTCGCCCATTCTTCATGGGCAAAAGCCTCCAGTTCAGTCACATTCTTAGGCTTGTGCGCTGCAACTGCTTTCTTTAAGTCCCACCAGAGGTTCTCAATCGGATTTAAGTCTGGTGACTGCGATGGCCACTTCAAAATGTTCCAGCCTTTAATCTGTAACCATGCTCTAGTGGACTTGGAGGTATGCTTGGGATCATTGTCCTGTTGAAAGGTCCAACGTCTCCCAAGCCTCAGGTTTGTGACGGACTGCATCACATTTTCATCCAATATCTCCTGGTACTGAAGAGAATTCATGCTACCTTGCACACGCTGAAGCTTCCCTGTACCTGTAGAAGCAAAACAGCCCCAAAGCATGTTTAACCCCCCGCCATGCTTCACAGTAGGCAAGGTGTTCTTTTCTTCATAGGCCTTGTTCTTCCTCCTCCAAACATAGCATTGATCCATGGGCCCAAACAGTTCTAATTTTGTTTCGTCAGAACACTATCCCAAAACTTTTGTGGTTTGTCCACATGACTTTTGGCATACAGCAGTCGACTCTTCTTATTCTTTGGAGACAGCAAGGGGGTGCGCCTGGGAGTTCTGGCATGGAGGCCTTCATTACGCAGTGTGTGCCTTATTGTCTGAGCTGAAACTTCAGTACCCGCATCTGACAAATCTTTTTTCAGTTCCTCAGCAGTCACACGGGGACTTTTCAACACTTTGCGCTTCAGGTAGCACACAGCAGTCGAAGTCAGCATCTTCTTTCTGCCACGACCAGGTAGCGTTTCAACAGTGCCCTTTGCCTTGAATTTGCGAATGATGCTTCCTATGGTGTCTCTTGGTATGTTTAACATCTTTGCAATCTTCTTATAGCCATTGCCCTTCCTGTGAAGAGAAATCACCTCTTCTCTCGTCTTCCTGAACCATTCTCTTGACTTCACCATCTTTGTAAACACACCAGTAAATGTCTAGAAGGAGCTGAGTATCACATTCATTTTAAATCTGCCTAATTGGGGCTTATTATGCTTGATTGCTGCTCCTTGACATCCACAGGTCTGTTCTTAAGAGTGGTAGTCTACTAGTCTTTAAGGGGTTGAATAATTGTGTCAATGAAGAAATCACAAAAAAAACATTTAATACTGTATTACAAAAACAATTGATGTCATTTTAGTTGCATTTGGTTCTTTAAAAAGTCCTTGTAAGATTTCATTCTGAACACAATTACAAATGTACACTCAATTCCCTAAAACCCTTTACAGCATTGGGGGTTGAATAATTTTGAACACAACTGTATAGTCCAAAGACGTTTCAGTCTTCTCAATGAGACCTTTGTCAAGCAATACAACAGTGTAGCAAAGGGGCTTATATACCCCAAATCCTTCAGTGCAATCAAATCACATGACATAGTAAAATTAACCCATGGTGTACAGGTTTAAAAGTGTTATACTCATAAAAACTTTAACATACATAGTGATGTGCATCAATAATATACATAATTAGTGTACATCATGGCGTGATTATAACATAGTCTTATATCTTCATAGTGCAGTGCAATTTCCAGCCTGTGTGGTAGAAACATGTACCCACGCAATAAAGCTAGGTGTGCAAAGAGTTAAAACCAAAGGCTTGGCCTAGACACACACAGAGTGCATAACGCAGCTGTGCTAAAATGCAAAAAAATCGCAAAAAAAATTCGCAAAAAATCGCATCTCCTGTCAACATACCATTGGTTTTTCAATGTGGCCACATGGAACTGGCGTCCCCGACTCTCTGGAATGTGCACGTGCGGTGACCTGAACACACATCCGAACAACCCCTCCGTGTGCAGATGCCGGCACCCACTGCCCACGTGACTGGAGGAGTGGCTAAACTGGCCGCATCACAGTGAGGGGAAGTGTAGAGGCGCGTCATATGGCACCCTAGGCAAATCAGTGTCGGGGGCGTGTCTGGTCTCCCCAGTGACCGGAACAGTTTAGTAACAGATATCAGCACAGTGTCAGTGAGACCATAGGCAAAACCTCCCTAATAGATAGAGGCAATGGCTAAGGGGATAATATCAAAAAGGGGTTGTCACTTTCAGTGCGGCCGTGAACCCCGTCAAGAGCCATCGCTGCACCTATTTTAAGCGGCGCAAATGCCAATCGGCCCCAATTGGGCGATATGCCACTAGGTAGAGTGACATCAACCCCACATCGATTACATTGAATCAGATAAAATAAACCGCTCCAACACGGCACATCAGACGGGTGCCTACGGCTGAATCAGTCTGAATAGCCATGCATCCAGGAGTGATGTCACAAATGAGTTAATAAGATATACAAGATAAAACTTGATAAGTTAAATGGAATCACTGATAGCACAGATATCAAAAGGGAAAAAGTGTAAACAGTGTGCAATAAAGGACAAATGACGACAGCGAACCACTGTAGGTAATGTTGATAGATGATACACGAGAATCTATAAAACAAAGGAAAGATATTATTCATATTGGATAGCACTGTTATATATTCCCATACACAGGCTGAACAGAAAAAACGATCCCCACTAGAAGGGGGAGCGACAGCGCCTATCTCCCAAACAATTCCCGTCTGAACTCAGTATTCAAGCCCAACGGTTTCAATGTACGCAACTTGTGTATCCAGAAGAGTTGAGCCAATTCTCTATTACCTCCATGTTTAAGGGGGGGGGGGGCCCAAATGATCAATGATTCTGAATTTGAGATCCTTTTCCCTATGTCCCATGTCTGTGAAATGCTTTGAAACAGGCAAATCCTTCCTTTTTTGTCGTATTGTATATCTGTGATAATTAATCTGTGTTTTGAGTTCAAGTGTAGTCTCCCCACATAGAGGAGATTGCAGGGACAACAAAGTACATAAATCACAAAGGAAGTTTCCAGGTCTGCCATGAACACGTTGGCATAAGTAAGCACCACATTTGAGCCCATCGCGGTCCCGCGTAATTGAAGATAGTAACCATCTTGGAACACAAAATATTTGTACTGCAAGATGATTTCCAGAAGACTGATCAAAAATTCCTTACAGACCATAGAGTGGTCCGTATGTTGGAGACATCTCTGTATAGCGTCCACACCCCTATCATGATTTATTAAGGTGTAGAGGCTCGTGACATTAAATGAAGCATGAATGGTGCCAGGTGATATTGCGATGTGTGAAATCTTCTCTAAGAAATCACCAGTATCACGTATATAGGAGCTGGCTGAAACTGCAAAACAGCGTAAAATCTTATACAAAAAGATAACCATGTTTGAAAATATGGATCCCCGTCCTGACACTATAGGCCTACCAGGCGGATTGATCAAGGACTTGTTGTGAATTTTAGGCAATATGCACAGTATGGGTGTTTTTGGGTGTTTCACTAATAAGAAGGAGTACAAGGCGTCATCTATGCTATTATCTTTTCTAGCAGTATCCAATACCCCTGTAATTACCTCTATCACATCAAATGTCATGCTTAAGACGTTTAAACGCATCAGTATCACAGAGCTGCCTTTGTATCTCAGAGATGTATTGTACTGTGTCCATGACAACAACAGCTTCCCCCCTTGTCAGCGTGCTTAACAGTGAGGGAGTCGTTGTTGCATATCTCGTCTAAGGCATGCATTTCCAAAGAAGTCATGTCAGGGTGCGCTAATTTGCCTATTGACACGTCATTCTTCAAACTGTCTATTTCAATGTTGACAGCTTTAATGTACGTGTCAATGGCTGGACAATTCAGTTATGGAGTGAAATCACTCTTGGTGTACAGGCCGACTCCACCAAGAGTGAGCTCACTAGAGCATGTATTAACTACCTGATTGACTCTCACATTATCTAAAAACCATGTTTTTAATTTAATATTACGGTAAAACTGCTGTAAATCAATTTCCAATTGAAACCAATGTTATATGCCAGACAGTAGGATAAACCTTTAGACAGCAGTGTTATTTGTACAGGAGTAAGTTCATAAGAAGACATATTTACCACTGTGGTTGTCTCTTTTTGGCAGTCCGGCCTCATTGGGGGGAGCGGTTCCTGCCGTCTTTCTCCACCTGTGTTGTCTGTGTCCGCCTCATCTGGTCCTTTTGGATCCAAAACCATCTCTTGTTGCCTTGGGAGATGTAGGCCTTGGGCAGTTATATGGCGGTTTCTTGAAGGTCCGGCTGCTTTGTGTTGTAGTATGTTTCCATCCCACTGCTGCTTCTAAAGCATTCTGGAAAAGTATTGTGGCTTGCAGAAGGTGCTGGCCATGTCCAAGAGAATGTGCACTTCATTGAGCACTTCAGCCATTCTTAATTGGCTAAGAAGTCTCTCCTGAACTTGCATCGGCAGAATGGTCTGCCTTTCCACTGCCTGATCTTCGACATTCCAACTCTCACTGTAAAGAACTGACTCCTTAGGCATCAGGCAAAGTGATGACTACTGGATAGCCATCAGGGGTGGATTGTCCATAGACCTTTGTGAGATGGGTAAACAGCTCTCCTTGTCTGAACACTGTTTGTTTAGATTAAATTAAATGATCTGGACTGACATTCTGCTGTTTGGCCACAAGATGCCGCTGTTTTTTAAACACAGCTACAGACTGCTTATATTTCCATATTCATGAGAGGTGGAGTTACACAGCCTGGAGAGGATGAGAAAGGAAGCAGCCATCTTAGAGGGAGCTGAGACTGAGGAACTGTGTCAGCAGAGGATCCGACGGCTTCCAGGTGTGGGGGCATACCTCAGTAACCAGAGCGGCAGCTAAATGAAGCTTATTCTGTCCAAGACCCTGATCCTGTCCAGAGGAACGAGGATTGCTTTCAGAAACGTTGATGAGAGCTGAGGAGCAAAGCGACATACACTGCAGGACCGGGTGCTTGTTAGGGAGGCATTTGTTCTGTTCAGAGTCACCAATGGAGGCAGAGCAGACCCGGGTCGGTAAGAACGTGCACGCACTCATTACAATGTTGGCACCTAGAGTCTGAGACCAGGCCTGTAGTAAGTTAGATAGGGTCTCTGTTTGTGTCAGGCCACAAGTGTTGCTATTGTCCATTACAAGACTCAATAATTTAAAGGGACATTTCATACCGGAGAGCTGATAAACTTCCCCACATACTCAAGCAAGGCTGGCGTTTTGCTTAGGAGGAATACTCAGGCACGTGCTACAACACCAGTTATGGCAGGGGGAATCCTGTAGAGCTTTGTAAGATTGTAAGCTGTTGTGGTGCACCGCAGGCTAGCCCGTACCACACACCCATACAGTTATTCTTGTTTTTTTAGGGTAATAACAGGTAAGGTGTGGCTGTTTAGTTGGGCCCGCCAGTAGGTAAATTACCACACTTTCCTCCTGCATCCATCAGAGGGCGCCGCGCTGTGCAGCACAAGGGTCTCAGCCTTCTGGCTGGGTGTATGTAAATTTATTGTATGTTCCCAGCATTTGTGGTTGTGTTCATTAACCAATTTTTTTATTTAAGTAAAATTCTGTTTTGGCAAAAGCTAGTGGTGGAGTTGTTTTCCTTGTTTGTGACTTCCCTGTATCCTGGGGAGCCCACCACAGTACAAGGCTTACACCTTACAGGGAAATTTCCCAGTGGGCCGATGCCCAGGGGGCCGGCCAATGGAAGTTTTTGGGGATGTATTTTGTGCTGCTGGCAGTATTTTGTGATGGACTGTGGTATTTGGCTCTGTTGGCGTGGTATAATGTGCCACAATATGGTATTGCTGGCCCTGCCTTCCATCAATTTGGACCCAACTACAAAACGGAGCCACTTTTAATATTTTCTTTCAGGGCCACTTTAAGTTTCCAGTCCACCCCTGATAGCCATGACCCTAGTTATCAAAGCAAAATGGGGGAATATTTTCCTAATGATGAAAGGGAGGCAAAATTGTTGTCCTACCAGGATACGCTCTGTTCATAGCTTGCTGCATCTTTTTCCGAGCAGACGACTGCTGTCTGTGTGTCCCCTCTCCATTCCCCTCTAAATCACTGACCTCCTGCCATCTCTGCTAGAATAAGCAGCAGAATCTGCAGCAGCAGCAGCACCAGCAGATGCAGCAGATGCACATCATCAAATCGATATGCACCCACCACCTGAAACACTAGGTTCAGTCATATCCACACGGTGCCTTTTCTATGGCATGTACACCTTTTCCATGCCATCATGGACTTCTGGGCAGGCAGATTAGAACAGTGACTGGAACTACCCCATTGTCTTGTCTTCAGCACAGCAGGTGGCATAATCATAACTATAACTGTATTATGCGAATGAGCAAGTGTTGCCCAATACGTGTAAAGCTTTTATTTGTCGCACCATGAACACCTGAATAAAGAATTGGATTTTATATGTCGGCAAGTGCTGGATTTTTTCTCTCTCATAACTGTATGATGTATAACAGTTTAAAGGGCATCTGTCTGCAGATATGTAACTATGAAAATGGCTGAACTGTTGCATGTGCACTTGACAGCTGAAGGCATCTGTGTTTGTTCCATGTTCATATGTGCCTGCACTGCTGAGAAAAATGATGTTTTAATAAATGCCAATTAGCCTTTAGGAGCTACAGGGATGTTACCATTACTCCTAGAGGCTTAGCTCTCTCTGCAACTGCTTCACGCTCTGTACTTTGATTGACAGAGCCAGGCAGTGTAAATCTGATTACGCCTGGCCCTGACTTCTCCTAAAGTCTTGCTCTGTGCAGTGCACTTCAGTATCCAATGTAGGCACCGTACAGAAGAGAACTGCCAGCCAGCCACCTTTCTGTCAGCCCCCCATCAGTGTCATCCATAGATCCCCCCTCAGTGACACCCACATATCCCCCCCCCCCGTGTCATCCACAGATCCCCCCCTCGGTGTCATCCACAGACCCCCCCTAAGTGTCATCCACAGATCCCCCCCCCGAGTGTCACCCACAGATCTCCCCCTCAGCGTCACCCACAGATCCCCCCTCAGTGTCATCCACAGATCCCTCCCTCAGTGTCATCCACAGATCCCCTATCAGTGTCCTCCACAAATCTCCCCCTCAGCGTCATCCACAGATCTCCCCATGAGTGTCATCCACAGATCCCCCTCTCAGTGTCACCCACAGATCTCCCCTTAGTGTCATCCACAGATCTCCCCCTCAGTGCCACCTGCCACCCACAGATCCCCCCTCAGTGTCATCCACAGATCTTCCCCTCAGTGTCACCCACAGATCCCCCTAAGTGCCATCCACAGATCCCCCTAAGTGTCATCCACAGATCCCCCCATCAGTGTCATCTGTGGAACTCCTCCCCCCCAGAGCCGCCTCCTAGCTAATTTATTCACTGCACTTGCCTCTGAAATTGAAGAGAAGCGCTGTAATCTCGCACAGGTGCACTAGCAGAGGCCAGGAAGACGGCGCATTCGCACTTCAATGCCTGTGCCAGTGCGCCTGTGCGAGATTACGGCGCTTTTCTTCAATTTCAGAGGCAAGTGCAGTGAATAAATTAGCTAGGAGGCGGTGCTGGGAGGGGAGGAGCGGCGCCGGCGCCCCCAGTGAGAGTGCACTCCTCAGCCGGCGGCCCGGGCCCCCAGTGGTGTAGGGCCCCATAGCCATTGCTATGGCGATCCCTACACCACTGCTTTCTGTACTGTTCCTGCACCAGACACTGAAGCACACGGTGCAGCATGAGACTTTAGGAGAAGTCACTAGGTTTTATATACGATGCCTTAAACTTGCACATCAAATATAAAACCAAGGAAAGTTATTGCAAGATTTAAAAAAAAGGGTTTGTTAATGACTTTCCGCAACAGTAAATCAGATCATATGTCTGCTTGTAGAGAAGGCCAGATTATGTATTTTAATGGAGACGGACAGGTTAGAACTCTTAAAGAATATTAATAACCAGGCATTTTGATTAACAATAACCTGTTATGTAGAAAGTCCCGCTAGTCAGTTTAGAGCTATATGCTAATGCTCCAGCCCTCTTAGCTAATTGAGCATCAGAGTCCACAGTGCCACATCCATGACTTGTTTTCTGTTAAGGTCCAGTGGATCCATAGACTTTTATAAGGAATTAGGAATATACTACAATAGTACATCACTACCAACTGAATAAGCTTGACTCAAAAATTCAAAAACAACTAATTATTGCTTTCAAAGTGATTAATTGTTTTAAAAATGGCCATTAAAAATGTTGTTTTTTTTACATCCCAACCCCTCAGTGCTCAGTATATTTTACCTGGACATCAAATGGCCTCTATAGTGATCCCAGTATGAATAGTGGCCCCACAGTGCCCCCCACTATGAATAATTTCCCCATAGTGTCCCCCAGTATGAATATTAGTCCTATAGTGTAACCTCAGTATAAATAAATATTTGTGCCCCATTGTGCTCCCAGTATATATATAATAGCCCCTTCCCAGCCCAGGTAGTGTTAACAGATCCATAAAAAAATAATAATACTCACCTCGTCACCTTACATGTGATGGAACACTCGCTCCTCATTGGAGGCAGCAAGACCTGTGCTCCCAACATAATGACTTCACATCATGTGACATCACCACGCTTGGAGAGTCAGGTCCTAAAGCCTGCAGGGAAGAGTGAGTGTCCTCGTGCAGGCAAGCAGATGAGGTGAGTATTTTTTTATTTCATTTTAACCCCTGAATGGCTTTTGGTGTACCAGTTTTTATCTGATTCGTTGCTTCTCCTGTACTGTAACTACAATATTTGCACTGTGATTGCTATTTTTTGCCAGACCCTGCCTGATAATATGGATTCACATTTCATGCCATGCACAGTATGCTAAGTAAATCCTTTCCCACTATTTTCATGACCAAAGAATCATGCTGTGATATAAATATTCAAGTTTTGAAGCCTGATTGAAGTATAATGATTTCTCTTTTCTTTGACTTAGTAAGCTTAGTAAGCAGTTTTCTAAATTACATGTGAGACAGCATCCGTAAATTGTCTGTAGTAAATGGTATAAGTATATCAAAGCTGTTTTTTAACTTTACTGTAATTGTCTTCACTCACGTTTGACCTAAATCCTATGAATTAGTGACATTTGAGAGTGATTCAGTTATTGATGAACTGTAGAGAGAGGAATTCAGATCCTAACTGTAATAAAACAGAGCAAGTCAATTAACAGGACTATGGGAGGTAAGGGGAGCTCGATATGTTTCTTGCAAACTCAGTGTAACTTTTTCTTGTTAGTTTGCATTGCCATTCTCAGTACTGAAATTCTTTGCCAGTTTAGTATTGGTAGCATCTGTTTTCATTCACATAAAGCTTTAGGGCATGTTGGTTGTTGACAACTGTTTCTCATATGCAAGGACTCTCAATGCTGAGCCGATCACAGGATTAGAGATGGCCCGAACTATTCGCCGGCGAACAGTTCCCGGCGAACATAGCTTGTTCGCGTTCGCCTCTGCCGGGCGAACATATTCGATGTTCGCGTTCGCCCCTATACTTTATCATTGAGCAAACTTTGACCCTGTACCTCACAGTCAGCAGACACATTCCAGCCAATCAGCATACCCTCCCTCCCAGACCCTCCCACCTCCTATCTAAACGCAAGGATAGGATCCATCTTACATTCATTCTGAAGCTGCAGTAATAGTAAATGTAAATCGCAATGCGATTAATATAACCTGTATTATTCGCATTGCGATTACAACTTAGATCTGAGTTCCAAATGGTTGTATTGCTAGAATATATTAACGAAGATAACAAATATAGCACTATATTCTCAATCTTCATTATATTCTAGCAATAAAACCATTAGGAACTCAGATCTAAGATGAATTTGCAATGCGATTAATATAACCTGCATTAATCGCATTGCGAATTCAACTTAGAGCTGAGTTCCTAATGGTTGTTGCATTGCTAGAATATACGTTATATTCTAGCAATACAACCATTAGGAACTCAGCTTTAAGATTGTAATCGCAATGCGAATAATACTTAGAATTATTAATCGCTTTGCGAATCCATTTGATGCCTCTGTTTGATTGTATATGACGGTTGACTATGACTACCACCAACGTTCTGCTGCCTCCAAAGCAAGATATCTGAACCCCCAGGGGCCATTTGGGCATTTTTAATAGAAAGCGCATAAAAACGCATCTGCGTTTTATAATTTTTCATTTTTAGTTTATTTTTTTGTGTATTTTGCCACATTTGGTTGCATATTTACATTTGGTATAGGCAAATATGGTAGTCTAGATCATGTGTCTATACCAAAACCTAGGATCATTGTTTGACAGCATATTTTCTAAGCCATGTAGCTGAATATAGATTTGGGCAGAGTAATGATCTAGACTACCATATTTGCCTATACCAAATGTAAATATGCAACCAAATGTGGCAAAATACACAAAAATTAAACTAAAAAATTAAAAAATTAAAAAGCGCAAATGCGTTTTTGATGCGTTTTCTATCAAAACGCCCAAATGGCTCCTGGGGGTTCAGATATCTTGCCTCGGGGCAGCAGAACATTGGTGGTAGTCATAGTCAACCATCATATTCAATCAAATAGAGGCATTAAATGGATTCGCAAGCGATTAATAATTGTAAGTATTATTCGCATTGCGATTACAGCGTAGAGCTGAGTTCTAATGGTTGTATTGCTAGAATATAACGTATATTCTAGCAATACAACAACCATTATGAACTCAGCTCTAAGTTAATTCGCAATGCGATTAATGCAGGTTATATTAATCGCATTGCAAATTCAACTTAGATCTGGGTTTCCTAATGGTTGTATTGCTAGAATTATATAACGAAGATTGAGAATATAGAGCTAAATTCCCAATCTTAGTTATATTCTAGCAATACAACCATTAGAATAGGAACCCATCTCTAAGTTAAGTTCGCAAATATGATGTCCCAACTCCCAAACTATTCACCGCGAGTAGTTCCCGGCGAACATAGCTTGTGCGCGTTCGTCGCGGCGGGCGAACATATGCGATGTTAGGTCCACCCCTATCATTGAGTAAACTTTGACCCTGTACCTCACAGTCAGCAGACACATTCCAGCCAATTAGCATACCCTCCCTCCCAGACCCTCCCATCTCCTGGACACAGCATCCATTTTAGATTCATTCGGAAGCTGCAGTCTTAGTGAGAGGAGGGACAGTGTAGCTGCTGCTGAGATTTAATAGGGAAATTGATAGCTAGGCTAGTTTAGTCAGTGTCCACTCCAGTCCTGAAAGACTCATCAGATCTCTGCTGTAGGGCTGCGTCCTGACAGCACCCCAAAAAGCCCTTTTAGGGCTAGTACATCAGTCTCCCTCCCAGACCCTCCCACCTCCCATCAAAAAGCAAGGATGGCATCCATCTTAGTAGTTGTAATCGCAATGCGATTAATACAGGTTATATTAATCGCATTGCGAATTCAACTTAGAGCTGGGTTCCTATTCTCAATCTTCGTTATATTCTAGCAATACAACCATTAGGAACTCAGATCTAAGTTGTAATCACAATGCGATTAATATAACCTGTATTAATCACATTGCGATTACAACTTACCACACTCTGCGTCAACTAGATATTTTTCCATGGGAGTTTTGCCATGGATCCCCCTCCGGCATGCCACAGCCCAGGTGTTAGTCCCCTTGAAACAGCTTTTCCATCACTATTGTGGCCAGAAGGAGTCCCTTTGTTTTTTAAAATTCGCCTGTCTATTGAAGTCTATGGCGGTTCGCACTGTTCGCATGTTCGCGAACATTTGCGGAAGTTCGCGTTCGCTGTTCGCGAACTAAAAATTTTATGTTCGCGACATCACTGCACAGGATATCACATGGTCATCAAGACTACAGAGAAAATGAAGCATTCACGCACAGCCGATTGAAATCAATGGACTCTAACTGGAATGCACTGGTTTCTCCAGAAGTCTCAAGGGAATTATGGTGCAGTAGGTGTGGATCCGCTGTGTCAGTGAATAGATTTGACAAAGGGCTACTCCTAGGTACGTCTAAGTGCCCCCCTGGTCTTCACCCTTTAACTCCAGACACAAAGATCTGGACATTTTCTGCAGGGGAACTACCAAGTTGCTACTTCTTGAAGTAGTTCAGTGAACTGTTCAGTGACAGTTGACCCAGTTGTCCATCACAAAGTAGCAAGTATGTGTGAAGTGAAAAGAAAATAATACATGGTTTTCAACATTTTTAATAAATAAAAATCTGGAAAGTGCAGTGTGCATTTGTATTCACTCCCCTGAGTCAATACTTTGTAGGACAATCTTTTTGCTGGAATTACGGCTGCAAGTCTTTAGGGTTATTTCTCTACGTCTAGAGGCTGAAATTTTTCCCATTCTTCTTTGCAAAATAAGATTGGGGAGCTTAGGTGAACAGCAATTTTCAAGTCTTGACACAGATTCTCAATGGGATTTAGGTCTGGCCTTTGACTGGGCCATTCTAACACATGAATATGGTATGATCTAACCTAATCAATTGTAGGTCTGGCTGTATGTTTAGAGTCGTCCTGGTAGAAGGTGAACCTCTGCCCTAGTCTCAAGTCTTTGGCAGCCTCCACCAGGTTTTTATCCAGGATTGCCCTGTATTTAGCTCCATACATATTCCCATCAACTCTGACGAGCTTTCCTGTCCCTGCTGAAGAAAAGCATCCCCACAGCTGACACCACCATTTTTCACAGTGGGGATGGTGTGTTCAGGGTGATGTGTAATGTTAGTTTTCCGCCACACATAGCGTTTTGCATTTAGGCTAAAAAGTTAAACTTTGGTCTTATCTGACCAGAGCATTGTTTTCCTCATGTTTGCTGTGTCCCCTAGTTGGCTTGTGGAAACTGCAAATGGGACTTCTGCTTGCTTTCAGAAATGGTTTTCTTCTTGCCACTGTTCCATAAAGGCCAGATATGCAGAGTACATGACTAATAGTTCTTGCGTGGACAGATTCTCCCACCTGAGCTGTGGATTTCTGCAGCCTCTCCAGAGTGCCCATGGGCCTTTTTGCTGGTTCTCCAATTGGTGCTCTCCTTGCCTGGGCTGTCAGTTTAGGTGGATGTGTAGTTCCCTGCAGTGGCGTTGCTAGGGCTGGTGTCACCCGGTGCGGTAGAAAATGGTGTCACCCCAGACCCCCGAAGCAATAATGTTTTAGTCATATAACCAAAAATAACAGATACTCACTAGTGCTTAGGCCTCTTTCACACTTGCGTTTTTCCTTTCCGTGCTAGAGTTCCGTCCTCGGGGCTCTAAGACGGAACGATACTGATCAGGATTGTCCCAGTGCATCACGAATGGAGAGAAATCCGTTCAGGATGCATCAGGATGTCTTCAGTTCAGTATTCAAACGTTTTTTTGCCGTTAAAAAATCCACAGCATGCTGCGGATTTTCCTTGGGCCAAAAAAATTGAAGGCATGCCACAAGGACGGATCTGGAATTAATGACCATTGAAAAGCATTAATCCGGATCCGACTTTAAGTTAAATGTTGTTTCGGCGCATCGCCGGATCTGATGTTTACCTTTCTGAATGGTAACCATGGCAGCTAGGACGCTACTAAAGTCCCGGCTGCCATGGAAAAGTAGTGGGGAGCCAGGGGAGGAGCTACTTACCGTCCGTGCGGCTCCCAGGGTGCTCCACAATGACGTCACAGCGCCCCTACATCACATGGATAATGTGATCATGCGGCGTAGGGCGCTGTTACGTCATTGTGGAGCGCCTCAGGAGCCGCACGGACGGTAAGTAGCTTCTCCCTGGCTCCCCACTACTTTCATGGCAGCCGGGACTTTAGTAGCGTCCTAGCTGCCATGGTAACTACTAAAAGCATTTTGAAGACTGATCAGTCTTCAAATGTTTTCAGGTGTGTTGCGTTGTGACGGATCCGGTGGGCATTTCCGCGACGGAAGTGCACGCCGGATCCTCACAACGGTAGTGTGAAAGGGGCCTTAGTTATTAATTCACTTACAGTCCGGTGTGTACGAAGTGTCTTCACATATAACTAAAGAGGAATTGCTGCTGTTATGTTAATGGATGCTATAACATTGCGCCATCCTTCTGAACATACACATCTGTCATCCGCCTTACCTCATGATCCTGGAGCTGTGCTGTAGAGCTCGGCGGCCACTGTACAGCACAGCTCCAGGATCATGAGGTAAGGCGGATGACAAGAGTGTATGTTCAGAAGGATGGTGCAATGTTATAGCATCCATTAACATCAGCAACAAGTCTGGGCTGGTTCAGGCTGTGCTGTGCCTGTGTGAGTGAGTCACTGCTGTCACGTGGACGTGACCTGGGCCGGTGCAAGGATTTTTTTGGCAGGTCAAGCCAAGCTACATCTTGGCGACCCCCCGCCCGCAGCTCACCTGGTCCTGGTCCTGTGTGCAGCAGCTGGCTTTTCCTCTGTTTGGTCCTGGTATCTTCGCTATGCTTCAATCGCTTGAAGACTGTACTTTTCGCCCTATAAGACTATAACACACACATAGGTTTTAGAGGAGTATAATAAGAAACAATATTTTCCACTATACCTCAGGTCAGACCACCAATCAGACCCCCAATGTCATCACACCTCAGATCAGCCCCCCGTGTCAGCCGTCAGCCCCCATCCATCATGCCCCCCATGTCAGTCATCATGCCAGCCGTCAGCCCCCATGTCAGCCGTCAGCCCCAATCCATCATGCCCCCCATGTCAGCCATCATGCCCTCATGTCAGCCATCATGCCAGCCGTCAGCCCCCATCCATCATGCCCCCCATGTCAGCTGTCAGCCCCCATGTCAGCCATCAGCCCCCATCCATCATGCCCCCCATGTCAGTCATCATGCCCTTATGTCAGCCATCATGCCAGCCGTCAGCCCCCATGTCAGGCGTCTGTCAGCCGTCAGCCCCCATCCATCATGCCCCCCATGTCAGCCATCATGTTATTAGTCCCCCTCATATGCCAGTAGCCGTCCCTTTATGTGCCAGTAGCCGTCCCTTTATGTGCCAGTAGCCGTCCCTTTTTGTGCCAGTAGCCGTCCCCTTTATGTGCTAGTAGCAGTCTCCCTTATGTGCCAGTAGCCGTCTCCCCTTATGTGCCATTAGGCCCCCCTCATGTGCCATTAGGCCCCCTCATGTGCCATTAGGCTCCCTCATGTGCCATTAGTCCCCCTCATGTGCCAGTAGCCGTCCCTTTATGTGCCAGTAGCCGTCCCTTTATGTGCCAGTAGCCGTCCCTTTATGTGCCAGTAGCCCCTTTATGTGCCAGTAGCCCCTTTAATGCCAGTAGCCCCTTTAGTGCCAGTAGCCCCCTTTAGTGGTGCCAGTAGCCCCCTTTAGCGGTGCCAGTAGCCCCCTTTAGTGGTGCCAGTAGCCCCCTTTAGTGGTGCCAGTAGCCCCCTTTAGTGGTGCCAGTAGCCCCCTATAGTGCCAGTAGCCCCCTTTAGTGGTGCCAGTAGCCCCCTTTAGTGGTGCCAGTAGCCCCCTTTAGTGGTGCCAGTAGCCCCCTTTAGTGGTGCCAGTAGCCCCCTTTAGTGGTGCCAGTAGCCCCCTTTAGTGGTGCCAGTAGCCCCAAGAAAAGAAAAAAAAAAAAGAACACTTATATTTACCTCCAGCGATGCGATGCAGGCCTCTTCCGGCCTGTGTCTCGAGCTGTACGGCTCCGGCGGCGCGATGACGTCATCACGCCGCCGGAGCCGGCCTCTGATAGGCTGCCGGCCTTAGTGCTGGCAGCCTATCAGAGGAACAGGGAGAGAGAGGACACGCCTCTCCCTCCTCTGCTGCTGCTCCGCACGTAGATTAGCGCAATGCAAGCGCTCATCTCCGTCCGACCTGATGTTCCCTGATGCCACCGCGTCTGCCAATGGTCAGTCCGCCCCTGGTGACACCCCATCAGACTGGTGTCACCCGATGCGGACCGCACCCCCCGCACCCCCCTCGCAACGCCACTGGTTCCCTGGAGCAGGTGTACTTTGAAGTCTGGACATTTGTGGATATTTGCACCTGTTTTATGTCACTTTAAAGGGTTAACTTGCATTGACTTATACTGTGTAACTACATTTTATATGTTTGTTATGGTTTACACTACTCACAAAAAGTTAAGAATATTTGGCTTTTGGGTGAAATTTATGGAAAACGTAAAAAAGTTCATGCTACAGTGATATTACATCAGGAAGGTAGGGCATTTAATTAGAAGCATGCAATGGTGATTTCCTTTTCGCAAACAAGTTATTGAAACAAAAGCTAACAACAATAGTGGGTATACCCACACAAAAATGTCAATGTGTCAAAAACTTGTCATGTGGTCTTGAGCATCATTTACAGATTGATAACAACGTCTCATGCTGTTCACACATCAACTTATTATCTGCTGAGGCATGGCATCCCTCTCTTCTTGAAGGGCGGCTTTCAGGTCATTGAGGTTCTGGGTACAGAGTTATGAGCCTCTTCACAGTGACTCAGCTTACCCCATAGGTTTTCAATGGGATTCAGGTCTGGAAAAAGTGCAGGGCACTCTATTTGATCCGTTTCTGCTCAGCGTTAATCGACTGTCATCAGTGAACCGTACTGAGGCCCACTGGTCCCTTGTCCAGCATAGATGCTCACTGGCCCATGCAAGATGATGACGCCTGTGCCTGGTGGTGTGGTCACGTACCCTTGCAGGTCGTCTAGCACGCAGACCATACTGATGTAAATGGTTTTGAATGGTTTGATGTGACACTTGGGTGACTCTCACCTCCTTTAAATGTGCCTGGAGTTGTATGGCATTCATCATCCGGTTCCGCAGGACATTGTTCACAATGAAGCCGTCATCAGTGTGGGATGACTTCTATGCCTTTCTGTGACTCTTCCAGTCTCTCTGTATCTCTGTTGCAACTTGCTAATGACCCTGTGGCACTCTAAGCTCAGTGGTCACGTCCGTCTGAAAACATCCTGCTTAAAGCTTTGCAATGGCGAAGTCCTGTTGATCAATTGTTAAGTGTCGTCTTGGTATCATGATGTCAAAATGTGAACAGCATGGTAAGGAGGACTATTTACAGTTGTGTTCAAAATTATTCAACCCCCACTGAAATTGAGTGTTTTGGCCAGTTTGACATTGATTTTGATCATTTCAGTCATCTTGTTTATAATTAACTCAAAGAGGCACTTGTAAGTCAGACAAATATAACATAACATTTATAATGAAATAACCACAAATGTCTTTTCTGTGCTCACATCATTATCAGTTTTATTCAACCCCAAGTTACATTCAGTCTTAGTACTTAGTACAACATCCTTTTCCAGTTATAACAGCTTTTAAACATGAAGCATAGCTTGACACAAGTGTCTTGCAGCGATCTACGGGTATCTTCGTCAGTTCTTCATGGGCAAATACCTCCAGTTCAGTCACATTCTTAGGCTTGCGCGCTGCAACTGCTTTCTTTAAGTCCCACCAGAGGTTCTCAATCGGATTTAAGTCTGGTGACTGCGATGGCCACTTCAAAATGTTCCAGCCTTTAATCTGCAACCATGCTCTAGTGGACTTGGAGGTATGCTTGGGATCATTGTCCTGTTGAAAGGTCCAATGTCTCCCAAGCCTCAGGTTTGTGACGGACTGCATCACATTTTCATCCAATATCTCCTGGTCCTGAAGAGAAATCATGGTACCTTGCACACGCTGAAGCTTGCCTGTACCTGTAGAAGCAAAACAGCCCCAAAGCATGATTGACCCCCCGCCATGCTTCACAGTAGGCAAGGAGTTCTTTTCTTTATAGGCCTTGTTCTTCCTACTCCAAACATAGCGTTGATCCATGGGCCCAAACAGTTCTAATTTTGTTTCATCAGTCCACAGAACACTATCCCAAAACTTTTGTGGTTTGTCCACATGACTTTTGGCATACTGCAGTCGAGTCTTCTTATTCTTTGGAGACAGCAAGGGGGTGCGCCTGGGAGTTCTGGCATGAAGACCTTCATTGCGCACTGTGCGCCTTATTGTCTGAGCTGGAACTTCAGTACCCGCATCTGACAAATCTTTTTTCAGTTCCTCAGCAGTCACACGGGGACTTTTCTCCACTTTGCGCTTCAGGTAGTGCACAGCAGTCAAAGTCAGCATCTTCTTTCTGCCACGACCAGGTAGCGTTTCAACAGTTCCCTTTGCCTTGAATTTGCGAATGATGCTTCCTATGGTGTCTCTTGGTATGTTTAACATCTTTGCAATCTTCTTATAGCCATTGCCCTTCCTGTGAAGAGAAATCACCTCTTCTCTTGTCTTCCTGGACCATTCTCTTGACTTCACCATGTTTATAAACACACCAGTAAATGTCTAGAAGGAGCTGAGTATCACAGTCATTTTAAATCTGCCTAATTGGGGCTTATTATGCTTGATTGCTGCTCCTTGACATCCACAGGTCATTTCAATACCTGATCGAAAACACTTGAATGAATCTCTGTTCTTAAGAGTGGTAGTCTTTAAGGGGTTGAATAATTGTGTCAATGAAGAAATCACAAAAAAAAACATTTAATACTGTATTACAAAAACAATTGATGTCATTTTAGTTGCATTTGGTTCTTTAAAAAGTCCTTGTAAGATTTCATTCTGAACACAATTACAAATGTACACTAAATTCCCTAAAATTCTTTCCAGCATTGAGGGTTGAATAATTTTGAACACAACTGTAAGTTCACTAGTAAAGGTTAGAGTGCATTTTAGGTTCATTCTGAAGTTTCACCCACAAGCCAAATATCCCTAACTTTTTGTGAGTAGTGTATATCCAGCTAATTCGCAATGTATTTGCATGGCACTGTGGAAAGGGTTAATGAATGCTGAGACTTTTGGAAGCTTAAATGAGAATCTGGTAATTTTCCACAGCTACCATAGGGTTTAAAGAAGAACATGTTTTGGAGGTAAAAAGACAGACTTGTTTACCACCAAAACCAGACAAACTGCCTCTTTGGATGTCTGGTTTAGCTATGTTATGTCTGAAAATGTGTTTTTGTCTGGAAAAACTACTCTGTCATTGCCAATGAGTATCACTGAAAGTCTAATACAAGCCTATATTAGGAGACAGTTGTAACATTGTAACTGTTTGTGCTGAGTTTCTCCACTCCACCTCTCCCACTAAAAGGTTCTAGTTCATCCAGAAACTGTATATAAGGAGAGCAGTCAGAGCCCCTAAACAGTGTTGAGAATGGAGACTCTGCCAGACCATTAAGTGAATGGAAGAAGACACTGGAATGGGGATAACCTGCCACAGACCCGGGGTCTCCAACCTTTGGCCAGGGTAGCAGCCTTCTGAGAGAGAGAGAGAGAGAGAGGGACAGCTAGATCAGGCCTTTCTTCAGCATCAAATCCTTCTTCTGTCAGGGAGGATACTGTAGATTCCCTCCCTATGCCTTGCCTGTATTATTTTTTACCTGAATTCCTCCAGTAAAGAAGCACACTGTTTACTGCAGACCCTGACTCTCTGGACTTATTTTTCATTTGAGTGCACGGCGCCTTACCATCCATTCTAGAGACAAGCAACATGTGGTGACACCTCAATGGTGTCTGGGGGACCCAGTGTAGCATTGGGGCCACCCCAAACCTGGCCACTGCAGATGGCCATATCTTGGTAGGTTTTCAGTTGTGCCATATTTCTTTCATTTTTGGGTGATGGATTGAACAGTCCTCTGTAAGATGTTCAGAGCTTGGGATATTTTCTTATAACCTAAACCTGCTTTACACTTCCCCACAACTTTATCCCTGACCTGTCTGGTGTGTTCCTTGGTTTTCATAAACACTAATGCTCACTAACAAACCTCTGAGGCCTTCACAGAACAGTTGTAGTTATATTGAGAATAAATTACACACAGATGGACTCTATTTACTAATGAAGTGCCTTCTAAAGGCAATTGGTCACATTAGGTTTTATTTAGGGGAATCAAAGTACAGGGGCTGAATACAAATGCACATCACACTTTTCAGATTTTTATTTATTTAAAATTTAGAAAACCACGTGTCATTTTCTTTTCACTTCACACATACTTGCTATGTTGGTCTATCACATAAAATCCAAATAAAAAACATTTAAGTTTGTAAGTGTAACATGAAAAAATAGAAGCCAGATTTATTTCTAAAACGTTGCAAAAATTGCAGTAATGGAGTAGTGTAGAAAGATGAGTAACATTTCCACTTAGAATTAAATATGCACCACATTGTGCGACATTTGATACATTTGGGGGAAATTATTGCAACACAGACTCCTGCAAAACAGATTTTAAAAATATCCCCTTATAATAAATCTCTCTACTATGAAATGGGTTTTGTTAGATCTCTTTCCCTTTTACACAGTTTACCATCCTCATAACAACAATAACAGGTTTGTTAATTTGTACATACAGTAAATGGCATCACCTTTCATGTCTGTAGTGAAAGAGTGTTAGTTTGGGGTTTTAGAAAGGCAAACTGTCTTCTTGCTGTACTTTTCGTATACAATATTATTTAATAAAATATACTGAATAAAATTAGTTTCTCGCATTTATCAAACATTTCAATGATTTTTCTCTTTATAAAGAAAAAATGCATGAAAATATCTTGTGAAAAAAATGTCTTAAATTTCACATTGTGCCGCTAACATTTTTTTACAATTTCGTCTTAGAATAGACTGTTTTTCCTGTCACTTTATTATTGTCCTAAATTACTAATGTATTATTTCACTACAGTGCATCATTAGTCGAACATACAGTTTCCCACTCAAAAAATTGAATGTTCCTCAGAAAATAGTAATAAATTAATTCTTAAGAATATCTATCCATCCATCCATCCATAATACAGATGAGTGAACCTGTCGAGATTCATTATAATTCTGATTAGTAAAATCAGGATGAACCAAATTGGCTGTTGTATACCCTGGAAATTGATATACAACACCCTCTAGTCTCTTAGGATTCAGAATTTTTAGGAAAACATGTTATCTCTTTTAGTTTATTTTTTATGCATTTTAGTTTTTTCTCCCCCCTCCTTCTTTCCCAAGCTATTGAACACAATGACAACAATAGTCAATCATGTCTGAGTGATGCTGACATACATAACTATGGGTGAACACTAGTGATGAGTAGAGATGAGCGAACACCTGGATGTTCGGGTTCAAGAAGTTCGGACGAACTTCGCGAAAATGTTCGGGTTCGGGATCCAAACTCGACCCGAACTTTATCCCGAACCCCATAGAGGTCAATGGGGACCCGAACTTTTAGGCACTAAAAAGGCTGTAAAATAGTCCAGGAACGGGCTAGAGGACTGCCAAATGCAGCAAAATGTAGGTAAATCCACTGCAAACAAATGTGGATAGGGAAATGAATTAAAATAAAATAAAATAAATAAAATTTAACCAATATCAATTGGAGAGAGGTCCCACTGCAAGGAATCATGCGTCATATCACCCACCACTGGAGAAGGCCACTCTCAGTTATTTCGGCCCAGCACCCAGACAGAGGAGAGAGGTCCCACAGCAAGGAATCATGCGTCATATCACCCACCACTGGAGAAGGCCACTTTCAGTTATTTAGGCCCAGCACCCAGACAGAGGAGAGAGGTCCCACAGCAAGGAATAAGGCGTCATATCACCCACCACTGGAGAAGGCCACTTTCAGTTATTTAGGCCCCAGCACCCAGTCAGAGGAGAGAGGTCCCAGAGCAAGGAATCATGCGTCATATCAACCACCACCGGAGAAGGCCACTCTCAGTTATTTCGGCCCAGCACCCAGACAGAGGAGAGAGGTCCCACAGCAAGGAATCATGCGTCATATCAACCACCACCGGAGAAGGCCACTCTCAGTTATTTCGGCCCAGCACCCAGACAGAGGGAGAGAGGTCCCACAGCAAGGAATCATGCGTCATATCAACCACCACTGGAGAAGGCCACTTTCAGTTATTTAGGCCCAGCACCCAGACAGAGGAGAGAGGTCCCACAGCAAGGAATAAGGCGTCATATCACCCACCACTGGAGAAGGCCACTTTCAGTTATTTAGGCCCAGCACCCAGACAGAGGAGAGGTCCCACAGCAAGGAATCATGCGTCATATCACCCACCACCGGAGAAGGCGACTCTCAGTTATTTCGGCCCAGCACCCAGACAGAGGTCCCACAGCAAGGAATCATGCGTCATATCAACCACCACCGGAGAAGGCCACTCTCAGTTATTTCGGCCCAGCACCCAGACAGAGGAGAGAGGTCCCACAGCAAGGAATCATGCGTCATATCAACCACCACCGGAGAAGGCCACTTTCAGTTATTTAGGCCCAGCACCCAGACAGAGGAGAAGGGTTCCACAGCAAGGAATCATGAGTCATATCACCCACCACTGGAGAAGGCCACTTTCAGTTATTTAGGCCCAGCACCCAGACAGAGGAGAGAGGTCCCACAGCAAGGAATCATGAGTCATATCACCCACCACCGGAGAAGGCCACTCTCAGTTATTTCGGCCCAGCACCCAAACAGAGGTCCCACAGCAAGGAATGATGCGTCATATCAACCACCACTGGAGAAGGCCACTCTCAGTTATTTCGGCCCAGCACCCAGACAGAGGAGAGAGGTCCCACAGCAAGGAATCATGCATCATATCAACCACCACTGGAGAAGGCCACTTTCAGTTATTTAGGCCCAGCACCCAGACAGAGGAGAGAGGTCCCACAGCAAGGAATAAGGCGTCATATCACCCACCACTGGAGAAGGCCACTTTCAGTTATTTAGGCCCAGCACCCAGACAGAGGAGAGAGGTCCCACAGCAAGGAATCATGCATCATATCAACCACCACTGGAGAAGGCCACTTTCAGTTATTTAGGCCCAGCACCCAGACAGAAGAGAGAGGTCCCACAGCAAGGAATAAGGCGTCATATCACCCACCACTGGAGAAGGCCACTTTCAGTTATTTCGGCCCAGCACCCAGATAGAGGAGAGAGGTCCAAAGCAAGGAATCATGCGTCATATCAACCACCACCGGAGAAGGCCACTTTCAGTAATTTAGGCCCAGCACCCAGACCGAGGATACAGGTTCCACAGCAAGGAATCATGCGTCATATCACCCACCACTGGAGAAGGCCATTTTTAGTTATTTAGTCCCCAGCACCCAGTCAGAGGAGAGAGGTCCCACAGCAAGGAATAAGGCGTCATATCACCCACCACTGGAGAAGGCCACTTTCAGTTATTTAGGCCCAGCACCCAGACAGTGGAGAGAGGTCCCACAGCAAGGAATAAGGCGTCATATCACCCACCACTGGAGAAGGCCACTTTCAGTTATTTAGGCCCCAGCACCCAGTCAAAGGAGAGAGGTCCCACAGCAAGGAATCATGCGTCATATCAACCACCACCGGAGAAGGCCACTCTCAGTTATTTCGGCCCAGCACCCAGACAGAGGAGAGAGGTCCCACAGCAAGGAATCATGCGTCATATCAACCACCACCGGAGAAGGCCACTCTCAGTTATTTCGGCCCAGCACCCAGACAGAGGAGAGAGGTCCCACAGCAAGGAATCATGCGTCATATCAACCACCACCGGAGAAGGCCACTCTCAGTTATTTCGGCCCAGCACCCAGACAGAGGAGAGAGGTCCCACAGCAAGGAATCATGCGTCATATAAACTACCACCGGAGAAGGCCAATCTCAGTTATTTCGGCCCAGCACCCAGACAGAGGAGAGAGGTCCCACAGCAAGGAATCATGCGTCATATCAACCACCACTGGAGAAGGCCACTTTCAGTTATTTAGGCCCAGCACCCAGACAGAAGAGAGAGGTCCCACAGCAAGGAATAAGGCGTCATATCACTCACCACTGGAGAAGGCCACTTTCAGTTATTTAGGCCCAGCACCCAGACAGAGGAGAGAGGTCCCACAGCAAGTAATCATGCGTCATATCACCCACCACTGGTGAAGGCCACTTTCAGTTATTTAGGCCCAGCACCCAGACCGAGGATACAGGTTCCACAGCAAGGAATCATGCGTCATATCACCCACCACTGGAGAAGGCCATTTTTAGTTATTTAGGCCCCAGCACCCAGTCAGAGGAGAGAGGTCCCACAGCAAGGAATCATGCGTCATATCACCCACCACTGGAGAAGGCCACTTTCAGTTATTTTGGCCCAGCACCCAGACAGAGGAGAGAGGTCCCACAGCAAGGAATCATGCGTCATATCACCCACCACTGGAGAAGGCCACTCTCAGTTATTTCGGCCCAGCACCCAGACAGAGGAGAGAGGTCCCACAGCAAGGAATCATGCGTCATATCAACCACCACCGGAGAAGGCCACTCTCAGTTATTTCGGCCCAGCACCCAGACAGAGGAGAGAGGTCCCACAGCAAGGAATCATGCGTCATATCAACCACCACCGGAGAAGGCCACTTTCAGTTATTTCGGCCCCACCACCCAGACAGAGGAGAGGTTCATTCAACTTTGTGTTGCACCGCAAGATCATGGTAAAGTTAAAAAAATGAGGATTCAATACAGAACTGCCCCGGAGTACAAGAATACATGGTTGAGGGGGAGGCAGTTATACATTTCTATTCTGCACAAGGGAGGGACAGGTCCTGTGGGATCCATGCCTGGTTCATTTTTATGAACGTCAGCTTGTCCATGTTTGCTGTGGACAGGCGGCTGCGTTTGTCAGTAATGACGCCCCCTGCCGTGCTGAATACACGTTCAGACAAAACGCACCTCCAAGGCATAAAATGCTAACTCTGGCCACGTGGACAATTTGGAGACCCAGAAGTTGAATGGGGCCGAACCATCAGTCAGTACGTGGAGGGGTGTGCAGAAGTACTGTTCAACCATGTTATTGAAATGCTGTCTCCTGCTAACACGTTCCGTATCAGGTGGTGGTGCAGTTAGCTGCGGCATGGAGACAAAACTTTTCCACATTTCTGCCATGCTAACCCTGCCCTCAGAGGAGCTGGACGTGACACAGCTGCGTTGGCGACCTCTTGCTCCTCCTCTGCCTTCGCCTTGGGCTTCCACCTGTTCCCCTGTGACATTTGGGAATGCTCTCAGGAGCGCCTCTACCAGCGTGCGCTTGTACTCGCGCATCTTCCTATCACGCTCCAGTGCAGGAAGTAAGGTGGGCACATTGTCTTTGTACCGGGGATCCAGCAGGGTGGCAACCCAGTAGTCCGCACACGTTAAAATGTGGGCAACTCTGCTGTCGTTGCGCAGGCACTGCATCATGTAGTCGCTCATGTGTGCCAGTCTTCCCAGAGGTAAGGACAAGCTGTCCTCTGTGGGAGGCGTATCGTCATCGTTCTCCGTATCCCCCAGCCACGCACCAGTTATGGGCCTGAGCTGTGTCGGGTGCCACCCCGCTGTGAAGCTGCTTCATCCTCATCCTCCTCCACCTCATCCTCCTCGTCCTCCAGTAGTGGGCCCTGGCTGGCCACATTTGTACCTGGCCTCTGCTGTTGCAAAAACCTCCCTCTGAGCCACTTCTAACAGACTGGCCTGAAAGCGCTAAAAATGACCCCTCATCCTCCTCCTCCTCCTGGGCCACCTCCTCTTCCATCATCGCCCTAAGCGTTTTCTCAAGGAGACATAGAAGTGGTATTGTAACGCTGATAACGGTGTCATCGCCACTGGCCATGTTGGTGGAGTACTCGAAACAGTGCAACAGGGCACACAGGTCTCGCATGGAGGCCCAATCATTGGTGGTGAAGTGGTGCTGTTCCGCAGTGCGACTGACGCGTGCGTGCTGCAGCTGAAGCTCCACTATGGCCTGCTGCTGCTCGCACAGTCTCTCCAGCATGTGCAAGGTGGAGTTCCACCTGGTGGGCACAACGCATATGAGGCGGTGAGCGGGAAGGCCGAAGTTCCGCTGTAGCGCAGACAGGCGAGCAGCGGCAGGATGTGAATGCCGGAAGTGCGCACAGACAGCCCTCACTTTATGCAGCAGCTCTGACATGTCGGGGTAGTTGTGAATGAACTTCTGCACCACCAAATTCAGCACATGCGCCAGGCAAGGGATGTGCGTCAAACCTGCTAGTCCCAGAGCTGCGACGAGATTTCGCCCATTATCGCACACCACCAGGCCGGGCTTGAGGCCCACCGGCAGAAACCACTCGTCGGTCTGTTGTTCAATCCCCGCCACAACTCCTGCGCGGTGTGGGGCCTGTCCCCCAAACATATGAGTTTCAGAATGGCCTGCTGACGTTTACCCGGGCTGTGCTGAAGTTGGTGGTGAAGGTGTGTGGCTGACTGGATGAGCTGGTGGAAGCAGAGGAGGAGGAAGCCGAGTAGGAGGCTACAAGAGGCAAAGAATGATGCCCTGCGATCCTTGGCGGCGGAAGGACGTGCGCCAAGGAACTCTCCGCCTGCGGCCCAGCCGCCACTACATTTACCCAGTGTGCAGTTAGGGAGATATAGTGTCCCTGGCCGTGCTTACTGGTCCACGTATTCTGTGGTTAGGTGGACCTTGCCACAGATGGCGTTGCGCAGTGCACACTTGATTTTATCGGATACTTGGTTGTGCAGGGAAGGCACGGCTGTCTTGGAGAAGTAGTGGCGGCTGGGAAGAACATACTGTGGGCTGTTTGAAGCTGTCTGTGTCCACCAGCCTGAATGACAGCATTTCAAAGGCCAGTAGTTTAGAAATGCTGGCATTCAGGCCCAGGGCTCGAGGGTGGCTAGGTGGGAATTTACGCTTTCTCTCCAAGGTTTGTGAGATGGAGAGCTGAACGCTGCTGTGTGACATGGTGGAGATGCTTGGTGACGCAGGTGGTGGTGTCGGTGGCACATCCTCTGTTTGGTGGGCGGCAGGTGCCAACATTCCTCCCGAGGTGGAGGAAGAGGCCGAGGCAGAAGCAGAAGAGGGAGCAGGGGGAGCCAGAGTGAGTTCCTTGCTTTTAAGGTGTTTACTCCACTACTGTTCATACTTTGCATGTAGATGCCTGGTCATGCAGGTTGTGCTAAGGTTCAGAACGTTAATGCCTCGCTTCAGGATCTGATGGCACAGCGTGCAAACCACTCGGGTCTTGTCGTCAGCACATTGTTTAAAGAAGTGCCATGCCAGGGAACTCCTTGAAGCTGCCTTTGGGGTGCTCGGTCCCTGGTGGCGGTGGCCAGTAGCAGGCGAACTCTCTTGGCGGCGGCTGGTCTGCTTTTGCCCCCTGCTCCCTTTTTTGCTACGCTGTTGGCCCGGTCTCACCACTGCCTCTTCCTCTGAACTATGAAAGTCAGTGGCACGACCTTCATTCCATGTGGGGTCTAAGACCTCATCGTCCTCTGCATCGTCTTCCACACAGTCTTCCTCCCTGACCTCCTGTTCGGTCTGCACACTGCAGAAAGACGCAGCAGTTGGCACCTGTGTTTCGTCATCATCAGAGACGTGCGGACTCCGATGAGGTGGTATTCCCATGTCCTATTCTATGTCTTCCACCACTGGGGAAGGGCTAGGTGGATTTCCTTGGGAAACCCTGCCAGCAGAGTCTTCAAACAGCATAAGAGACTGCTGCATAACTTGAGGCTCTGACAGTTTCCCTGGTATGCATGGGGGTGATGTGACAGACTGATGGGCTTGGTTTTCAGGTGTCACCTGTGCGCTTTCAGCAGAAGACTGGGTGGGAGATAATGTTGTGAACATGCTAGATCCACTGTCGGCCACCCAATTGACTAGCGCCTGTACCTGCTCAGGCCTTACCATCTTTAGAACGGCATTGGGCCCCACCAAATATCGCTGTAAATTCTGGCGGGTACTGGAACGTGAGGTAGTTGGTTCACTAGGACGTGTGTCTGTGGCAGAATGGCCACGTCCTCTCCCAGCACCAGAGGGTACACTAACACCACCACGACCGCGTCCGCGTCCCTTACTAGATGTTTTCCTCATTGTTACCGTTCACCAAGCACCACAATAAGGAAAAAAATATTTGGCCCAATGTATTGATTTCAAATTCAGGCCTTTTTTTTAAAGGCACCTAACACTATCTGCCTATTTGTTTATGTAGCGTATTACACTAATCCAGGCACAGCAGTAGCCACTGATTTAGGGGAATATCTCTTTTAGGGCTAGTATTTAGGCCCTGGATGAAAGGTATCCTTTTATGGACAGATTTACACTTGGCCTGCAACAGCTGGGACACCAGATTCAGGTTATTGCTATTTTGCAAAATTAATTTCACCCCAGAACAAAATATGTGTTTTGGCAGACACTATGAAATCTGGCCTGCAACTGCTGGGACACCAGAATCAGGGTCTTGCTATTTTGCCAGATTAATTTCACCCCAGAACAAAATATATGTTTTAGCGGACACTATGAAATCTGGCCTGCAACTGCTGGGACACCAGAATCAGGGTATTGCTATTTTGCCAGATTAATTTCACCCCAGAACAAAATATATGTTTTGGAGGACACTATTCTATTTTGCCAGCCCCAGCTGAAACCACTGATTTATGGTATTGCTATTTTAGGAATTGAATTTCACCCCAGAACAAAATATATGTTTTAGCGGACACTATGAAATCTGGCCTGCAACTGCTGGGACACCAGATTCAGGGTATTGCTATTTTGCCAGATTAATTTCACCCCAGAACAAAAAATATGTTTTAGCAGACACTATGAAATCTGGCCTGCAACTGCTGGGACACCAGATTCAGGGTATTGCTATTTTGCCAGATTAATTTCATCCCAGAACAAAATATATGTTTTGGCGGACACTATTATACTTTGCCAGCCACAGCTGAAACCACTGATTTATGGTATTGCTATTTTGGCAATTGAATTTCACCCCAGAAATTAATCTATCCTTTGCCAGACAGCAGACAGTATTATACTTGTCTAGCCAAAGCTGGAACACCAGATTTAGGGGATTGGTATTTTGGCAATTGTATTTAACCCCTTAATAAAATATAGAAATTGCTATCCTGAGTTTCTAGGGGTGAAAATTAGCACAGCCAAGCCCCTGATGTAGGATATAGCAAAAAAAAAAACTAGTATTGATGGATTAATGGACTTGGTGGCAGCTTCTTCTGGTGCACCACAAGTCACAAAATGGCCGCCGATCAACCCAGAAAATAAGTGACAGAAAAACGCTTTGTGCAGCCAAAAAAACCAGCGAGCAAGTAACTAGCAGAAGTTCAATGATTCTCAGCTGTAGATCGATCCGTTCATTAGGTGCTGTTGCTGACTTTAACCTGCCTAATCTCGCCCTCACAGAAGCTGCGTCCTCTCCCTACACTAATCAGAGCAGTGTGACGTGCAGCGCTACGTGACTCCAGCTTAAATAGAGGCTGGGTCACATGCTGCACTTGGCCAATCACAGCCATGCCATTAGTAGGCATGGCTGTGATGGGCTCTAAGGGCAAGAAGTAAAACGCTAGCTGATTGGCTGCTGTGCAGCCCTTCAGAAAGCGGGAAGAAATCGACGAACAACGGACCCGAACCCGAACTTTTTTGAAAATGTCCGGGTTCGGGTCCGGGACACCCCAAAATTCGGTACGAACCCGAACGATGCTCGAACACCACGTATGTTTGTCGCACTGCTCAAGTCTCCTCCCCGCACGTTTTTCGCCTTCTAAGCAAAAGTAATTCCCCTCAGTGTAAGGCCATAGCCATGTTAGCTGTAAGCCTTATACTGATTGGCTGGCCGGAACACGTGATACCATTTCATATAGGAGCTGAGGTCCGGCGCTCGGCTCATTCAGCATCAGGGAGAGCAGACAGAAGTCAGGGACAGATAGTGTTTTGCTCTAAACTTACTGATTTCACTCCAAAAACCTTATTGAAAGACCTAACAGTCCTTTAGAGTATGTGTTTGACAGCAGTGCAGCACCTTTTATTTTATTTTTTAAGAAGGGGTTTGCTTCAGCACTATCAGGGACAGGCATCACCAGGAAGGAACAGATAGTGCAGGGCTTGAAAATCGCTTTTTAACAACCCAAACTTCTAAAAGACAGAAAGATTTCAGATTAGTGACATCAATATGCCATCATAAAGCAGTGTGTTGGGCAGACATTATAAAAAGGGGCTTATTCACTACAGTGTGCCTGGTACTGAGATATACACTGCACCATCATAAAGCAGTGTGTTGGGCAGACATTATAAAAGGGGCTTATTCACTACAGTGTGCCTGGTACTGAGATATACACTGCACCATCATAAAGAAGTGTGTTGGGCAGACATTATAAAAAGGGGCTTATTCACTACAGTGTGCATGGTACTGAGATTTACACTGCACCATCATAAAGCAGTGTGTTTGGCAGACATTATTAAAAGGGGCTTATTCACTACAGTGTGCTTAGAACTGAGATATACACTGCACCATCAGAGAAATTATTTTTTCTGAGGAAATTAACCTAACTTGTGCCACATCTGTGTGTGCGTTCAATCCGCAATCGTTATATTAATTACTCTAGCAGAGAGTGATTTATATTTTGGCCATAGTTACCGTATATGCAGTATTCCAACAGCGAATACATTTTATTTGAGACAAATTTGTATCCAATATATAACTATATCCGAATACAGTGTGTATATTAAAAATTACATTCTCTTGGGCCTAGTGTAGTGGCCAAAATCAGTATTTTTTGGTATCCGGTACCTTACTGCATCTCAATACACTGTGTATCGTAAAAATTGCATTATCTTGGTCCTAATGTAGTTGCCAAAATCTGTATTTTTCTGTATCCAGTACCGAACTGCATGTCAATACAATGTGTATCGTAAAAATTACATTTTCTTGGGCCTAATGTAGTGCCAAAAATCAGTATTTTTTTGTATCCAGTACCTTACTCTATCTCAATACAGTGTGTATCGTAAAAATTACATTCTCTTGGGCCTAGTGTAGTGGCCAAAATCTGTACTTTTCTGTATCCAGTACCTTACTGCATGTCAATACAGTGTGTATGGTAAAAATTACATTATCTTGGGCATAGTGTAGTGGCCAAAATCTGTATTTTTCTGTATCCAGTACCAAACTACATGTCAATACACTGTGTATCATAAAAATTTCCTTATCTTGGGCCTAGTGTAGTGGCCAAAATCTTTTTTTTTGTATCCAGCACCTTACTGCATCTCAATACAATGTGCATGGTAAAAATGACATTCTCTTGGGCCTATTGTAGTGGCCAAAATCAGAATTTTTCTGTATCCAGTACTGTCCTGCATCAGAAAACAGTGTCTTTAGCGGACAGTAAAACAATTTGCGCCACATCTACAGACAAAACCATTAATATGAAGAAGGAGAGCACAAAGAAACGGGAAAGTGCGCGTGAAGCAGAGGCCGTGGCCCTGGGCACAATGAAACTGTGCCTGCTGTCAGTGCACCAGAAAAAACAAAAAAATCAACCTTACCCAGCTTCATTTTCAACTTAGCTGGGCGGTGCAGGACAACACTGTCCAAGTTGGACCAGTGCGAACAGGTGGTCGGTTAGATTGCAGAAGATAATGATTCCAGTCGGTTAAGCACCACCCTCTTTTCCACTAAGTCCAGTCTCTGTAGCCAAGAGACTGGTCAACCGAATCCTCACTCTGATCCTCCTTCCTCCCACCATGTCGCGTCTGGCAAAACAAGTGATCCCACACTCGGATATTCACATGACCTCTTTTCATCGCGAGTACTTGGTCTGGCTCTCTCACCAAGCACGCTTGAAGAGGTACCTGAGATATTGTGCCCTGATTCCCAACCTCTTGAGCCTTCACAGTCTCAAGAAGATGACGGTGGTGAACGGCAATCATTCTTTCACGAAGTGGAGGATGATGAGAAACAGTTGTCGATCACAGAGGTTGTGGTTAGGTCAAGTCAGGCGGATGAGCAAAGTGATGAAGTGGAAGAAGAGGTGGTGGATGATGAGTTCACTGACCCAACATGAAAGGGGAAAAGCCGAGCAAGGACAGCAGTACAGAGGGGGAGGGATCTGCAGCACCGCAACAGTCTGGAAGAGTCAGTGGGGTTGCAAAAGGGAGACGTCGGCCCACACCAAACAGGCCCGCAACCGTTACACCGAGCACCCCATGCGTAAATCTATCCTGCCAAGGGGTCGGTGTTCCGCAGTATTGTGCTTTTTTGAGGAAAGCGCAGACGACAAAAGAGTGGTAGTTTTCAACCTGTGCCGTACCAAAATGAGCTGGGGCGTGAACACTAGCAACCTCACCACCACCAGCATAATCCGCCACATGGCATCCAAGCACCCTAATAAGTGGGCTGAATGCCTGGGTCCACACTCTGGGTCGGCTAGTCCCACCACTGCTTCCTCTTCCCCTGTGTTAGGCACTGCTGGCCAATCCCCTGTCGAAGGCAACAACATCCACTTCCCTGTCCCAGTGCAGCGTCCAAATGTCGATAACACAGGCATTTGAATGCAAGCGCACAACCCACCCACCCACAGGCCATAGCACTAAATGCACAACTTTCGAAATTACTGGCCCTTGAAATGTTGCCATTTAGGCTTGTGGACACTGAAGCCTTCTGCAGCCTGATGTCGACAGCCGCCACTATTTTTAAGTGTGCTGTGCCCACCTTACACCAGCATGTGTCCCACAACATCACCCGTGCCCTGACCAACGCACTTACTGAGAAGGTCCACCTCACCACGGACACATGGACAAGTGCTGATGGCATTTCCCTGACCACACACTGGGTGAATGTTGTGGAGTCCGGGAGTGAGTCGTACCCTGGGATGGCACAGGTGCTACCCATGCCCAGGATTGCGGGCCCTACGTCCATCAGGGTCTCCACCAGCAGCTATGTTACTGGCTCCATCCCCCACTTCTCCTCTTCCGCCGCCTACTCCTCCACTTCCACCTTCAACAGCAGTCACCCATCAGTCACTAGCTGGGAGCAGTGTAGCACTGCTGTGGGTAAACGTCAACAGGCTGTGCTGAAGCTGATCTGCTTAGGGCACAAACAGCACACCGCCGCAGAGCTGTGGCAGGGTATAAGGGACCACTCAACCTACAACCAGGCATGGTTATGTCTGACAATGGCCGTAACTTGGTGGTGGCTTTGGAGCTCAGCAACCTGACATACATTCCATGCCTAGCCCACATCTTAAACTTAGTGGTTCAGCGGTTTATCAAAACCTACCCCAATTTGCAGGAGCTACTAGTGAAAGCGCATCACTTGTGTGCCCATTTCCAAAAGTCATCCACAGCTTCAGCCGGTCTGTCAACGCTGCAGCAGCCGTCTACATGTTGGCCAGGCTTTGTGAGCAGCAGAGGGCAGTTGCAGAATACCAGCTGCAACATGGTCGTCGCCTTTTCAGTCAACTGCCACTATTCACAAGCGAGGAGTGGGCACTGATGTCAGACCTATGTGAGGTTTTAAAAAAGTTGATGAATCCACACAGATGGTTATGGCGATAACGCTATTATCAGCGTAACCATCCCACTGCTGTGTCTACTCAAACGATCGCTGCTCACAATTAAGGAGGATGCTTTGAATGTGGAAGACGAGGTAATGGGGAGGAGAGGACACAGGGTAATAGCCAGACCTCCCCCAGTTTGTCTTCTCAGTGTGAATTGGGCCATGAAGAGGAGGAGGAGGCGCTGGAGACACTTGCCTCTGTTGCAGAGGATAGTACCCATGGAACTTTAATTCCATCTGTTCAGCATGGATGGGCAGAAGAGGAGCAGGAGAAGGATGAGGGTATGGAGAGTTATCCTGAGGTTGACATCGACGTCTTGCCTGTTGGTACTCTGGCACACATGGCTGACTTCATGTTAGGCTGCCTTTCCCGCGACCCTCGCTTTATACGCATTTTACGTAACACAGATTACTGGGTGTTCACCCTTCTGGACCCCCGCTACAAAGAGAACTTTTCATCTTTCATTTTTGGGGTGGAGAGGACGAGTAAAACAGTGCAATACCAGAAGATACTTGTTGACAGATTGATCCAAAATTTTCCATCTGACAACGCGGCCGCCAGAGTCCGTACTTCCTTAGGCAACCAAGGAAGGGAGACAAGGGGAACATACATTAGTTCCAACAGAGTCAGGGCAATACTTTCCAAGGCATGGGACACTTTCATGACACCCCGCCAGCAACCTCACCCTGAAGCGCGGCCTAGTGCTACAAGGTGGGAAAAGTTTTGGAAGATGGTGAAGGAATACATTGCAGACCGTGTCAGCATCCTAAATGATCCCTCAGTGCCTTACAACTACTGGGTTACCAAGCTGGAAATGTGGCACAAACTTGCGCTCTACGCCTTGGAGGTGCTGGCCTGCTCTGCAGCCAGCATATTGTCTGAGCGTGTATTTAGTGCTGCTGGTGGCATTATAACAGATAAGCGTATCCGCTTGTCCACTGACAATGCTGACAGGTTGACTCAGATAAGAATGAACAAGGCATGGATTGCCCCTGACTTCTCCACTCCACCATAGGAAAGCTAAGCTAATGAGGAACAAAAACGCAATTTAAATGTATGCTTTATAATGTATTCAATCCACGAGATTCAGATGCACCCTTTTCACCGCAAAAAAAGTATATGTTTGAATATTGTTTTCTCATCCGCCTCCTCCTCCACCTCCTCTTCCATACAGAATATATATGCCCTCACTACAATGTTTTGTAGGGTTCGCTCGGCTTCAGTCCCTCACCTCCGATGTTTTATACGGCCTGCTCATCTGTAGGCCATTACTGCAATGTTTTATGGGGTTCAATAACCTTCAGGCCCTTGCTTCTAATGTTTTATATGGTCTGCTCACCTGTAGGCCATTACTGCAATGTTTTATGGGGTTCGGTCACCTTCAGGTGCTCACCTCCAATGTTTTATATGGTCTGCTCACCTTCAGGCCCTCACCTCTAATGTTTTATATGGTCTGCTAACCTGTAGGCCATTACTGCAATGTTTTATGGGGTTCAATAACCTTCAGGTCCTCACCTCCAATGTTTTATATGTTCTGCTCACCTGTAGGCTATTACTGCAATGTTTTATGGGGTTCCATAACCTTCAGGCCCTCACCTCTAATGTTTTATACGGTCTGCTCACCTGTAGACCATCACTGCAATGTTTTATAGGGTTTGCTTGGCTTCAGGCCCTCACCTCTAATGTTTTATACGGTCTGCTCACCTGTAGGCCAGCACTGCAATGTTTTATGGGGTTCGCTCACCTTCAGGCCCTCACCTCCAATGTTTTATACGGTCTGCTCACCTGTAGGCCATTACTGCAATGTTTTATGGGGTTCAATAACCTTCAGGCCCTTGCTTCTAATGTTTTATATGGTGTGCTCACCTTTAGGCCATTACTGCAATGTTTTATGGGGTTTGATCACCTTCAGGCACTCACCTCGAATGTTTTATATGGTCTGCTCACCTTCAGGCCCTTACCTCTAATGTTTTATACGGTCTGCTCACCTGTAGGCCATCACTGCAATGTTTTATAGGGTTTTCTTGGCTTCAGGCCCTCACCTCTAATGTTTTATAGGGTCTGCTCACTTGTAGGCCATCACTGCAATGTTTTATGGGGTTCGCTCGGCTTCAGGCCCTCACCTCTAATGTTTTATACGGTCTGCTCACCTGTAGGCCATCACTGCAATGTTTTATGGGGTTCGCACGGCTTCAGGCCCTCACCTGTAATGTTTGATATGGTCCGCTCACCTGTAGGACATCACTGCAATGTTTTATGGGGTTCGCTCACCTTCAGGTCCTCAACTATAATGTTTTAGAGGGTAACCAGCACGCCCTTGCTCCAAATGTTTTTGAGGGTCACCAACAGGCCATCAATCATAATTTTTCAAGGGTTTGTATGATGCCCTCCTTTATGTGTAATAAAGGGTGTATTGGAGTGCCGGTTCCTTGTAAATTTTTGAAAGCCCTTTCACTTAGTGCATAAGCTTTATGAGTGTAGCAGTGTACCTGAACAATTGTAGCACCATGTGAATAAGGCCCTCCTTTATGTGATATACAGGCTGTATCGGAGTGCTTCTTCCTTGTAATTTTTTGAAGCATTTGCACTGTATATACAATTGAATATACAGAAAATAATGTTTTCTAACAATTTTACCTCTAAAAATGTTTTTTTTTTGGGGGGCGTGATTTTGGGCATGATTTTGTCGCTATGTAAAAGTGGCGGACAACTGGGACAATATGGTTCCCAGCAGCGACATTGGAGTCCAAGATGCACCCAGATATGGTCCCCATGCTGTTCCAAATCCATTTCGGTAGGGTTTCTGTCACTTTCTGACCATTTCCAATGGACCAGGCACCCTCCCCTCATCCGATCAGGGGTGCCTGTTTGTCTTCCATTGACTTCCATTATACTCGGGTGCTCGGCTGAGCGCACGAATATCGCTATGTGTTCGGACCAAGTACCCGAACACTTTGGTGCTTTTGATGGCATTAACATACAGCTTGTTTAAAAACACATCATGCTGGCACATTGTCACAGACGTACCGAGCCATACAGACGCTCCCACGACAGGTGGCAGGAGAAAAAAAGGGGACGTTTAATTCCCATCTGACTGTTGGAGGGGTGGGGGAGAGTCAGAAAATGTGCATTTGTCTTTGCCTGGTAGTACCCGATTTCTCCTGACTGCTGAGGTGGCGCGATACAGTCGAAGACTGTGGGGATTAAGGTGTTTATTGACAGTGGGGCAGGGGTGAAGCTGATTGATACTCAGTTTGTCTGTATGCACGGGTTGTCTCCAAGTGCATTAGAGAAAAACATTTCCATTTTTGCTATTGAATCTGCACCTATAACTCAGAAGTGTTTATCTCAGATGGTGCATGACATGCAATTAAGAGTAGGTGACTCTTTTATCAGGAATTCATCTCGTATTTTGTAATGGAGGGTCTCCCTGCTCCGTTGGTTCTGGGTTTACCATGGTTAAGGAGGCACAAGCCAACCATCGATTGGCAAGCCCGTCAGATTCTTGATTGAGGTAATTATTAGTGATAAGCTGCATAGGCAATATTCAAATTTGCGATATTTTGCAAATTTTTGGTTGAATATTCACCACAAAAATCGACAATGTAATATATTCACGATAAAAATTAGTGTTTAGAATATTTGCGATCAACACTAAGGGGTAGGCAACTTTCTTATTGGTTGCTAGGGATGTTGCCAAGTGCCGATATTCACGATAAATTTGCGATAATTTCGCAGTTAGAATATTCACAATCAACACTATTCGCAATTAGGAATATATAGCACTATATTCTAAATATTTGAGAATTCTCGAAGTGGCGATATTCACGATTAAAATTTGCGCTCAACACTAGTGATTATTGTGTTGACAGTTGTCTGAATACATCTTTTTCTGCTTTAACCACTAAAACATTAGCCTCTTTTATATCTGATTTTGCCAATGTATTTTCTGAAAGTGGTTGCCAGGATTTACCTCCACATCGAGAATATGATTGTCCTATAAACCTTATTCCCAGAGCTAAGTTCTAATCTAGGTTATATAACCTTTCTGGACCGGATAGAATAACCATGGTATGAGAGGGTATATTATTGAGAGTTCGGCTAAAGGACACAAGACCTTCCAAATCTCCAGTGGCAGCAGGGTTTTTCTTTGTTAACCGCTACAGGATCGCCTGGGATCGACCACCAGAGGACCAGGTAGTTCTGTAAAGTAGCACCAAGCACCACACTACACCCCCCTGTCACTTATTAACCCCTTGTTAACCCCTAATCACACCATATAGACTCCCTGATCACCCCCCTGTCATTGATCACCCCCCTGTAAGGCTCCATTCAGACGTCCATATGTGTTTTGCGGATCCACGGATCCGCAAAACACGGACACCGGCAATGTGCTTTCCGCATTTTGCAGATCCGCACAGTGCCAGAACTATATAGAAAATGCCTTTTCTTGTCTGCAATTGCGGACAAGAATAGGACATGTTCTATATTTTTGCGGAACGGAAGTGCAGACCCGGAAGTGCGGATCCGCAATTCCGGATCCGAGCGGGACAAAGTCTGTCCCCATAGAAATGAATGGGTCCGCAATTCCGTTCTGCAAACAGAATTGCGGACGTGTGAATGGGGCCTAAGGGTCCCTTATCACCGCCAGTTAGCTAGCTACTTGTTAGGTAGTTAGCGCCCAGCCCACTGCACCGCAGTCACTGATTTTGGCAGAGATTTTTTCATCCACATTGATCGATGCGAATGAAAAATCTGTGCCGTTCATTTTGTCTTTCTGCCCAGAGGCTGAACGGAAAAAAAAATCTCATTACCCGTATGCTCAATATACGGAGAATAGCAGAAACTCCTAATGCTGGCCATACATGTAATACAATTTTCGCTAACTTGTGCCAAAAAAAATAAAATTTCAGTGAACTCGTCATGCCCCTCACAGAATACCTTGGGGTGTCTTCTTTCCAAAATGGGGTCACATTTGGGGTATTTATACTGCCCTGGCATTTTAGGTGCCCTAAAGCGTGAGAATCCAAATGCGTAAAAATGCCCTGTGAAATCCTAAAGGAACTCATTGGAATTTGGGCCCCTTTGCGCATCTTGGCTGCAGAAAAGTGGCACACATGTGGTATCGCCGTACTCAGGAGAAGTAAGGCAATGTGTTTTGGGGTGTATTTTTATATATACCCATACTTTATGTGAGAAATATCGCTGTAAACGACAACTTTGTAATTTTTCTTATACAAAGTTGTCAATTTAAGAGATATTTCTCTTACCCAGCATGGGTATATGTAAAAATACACACCAAAAACATTGCCCTACTTCTCCTGAGTACGGCAATACCACATGTGTGCCACTTTTTTGCAGCCAAGATGCGCAAAGGGGCCCAAATTCCAACGAGTACCTTTAGGATTTCACAGGGCATTTTTACGCATTTGGATTCTCACGCTTTAGGGCCCCTAAAATACCAGGGCAGTATAAATACCCCACATGTGACCCCATTTTGGAAAGAAGACACCCCAAGGTATTCCGTGAGGGGCATGGCGAGATTTTTTTTTTTTGGCACAAGTTAGCGGAAATTAAAATAATATTTTTTTTTCTTACAAAGTCTCATATTCCACTAACTTGTGACAAAAAATAAAATTTCACACGAACTCACCATACCCCTCCTGGAATACCTTGGGGTGTCTACTTTCTAAAATGGGGTCACTTGTGGGGTATTTATACTGCCCTGGCATTTTAGGGGTCTCAAAAGCATGAGAAGAAGTCTGGAATCCAAATGCTTAAAATTGCCCAGTGAAAACCTAAAGGTACTCATTGGAATGCGCATCTTGGTTGCAAAAAAGTGTCACTCATGTGGTATCGCCGTATTCAGGAGAAGTAGGGCAATGTGTTTTGGGGTGTATTTTTACATATAACCATGCTGGGTGTGAGAAATATCTCTGTAAATGACAACTTTTTTAATTTTTTTATACAAAGTTGTCAGTTTACAGAGATATTTCTCTCACCCAGCATGGGTATATGTAAAAATACACCCCAAAGCACATTGCCCTACTTCTTCTGAGTACGGCGATACCACTTGTGTGCCACTTTTTTGCAGCCAAGATGCCCAAAGGGGCCCAAATTCCAACAAGTACCTTCAGGATTTCACAGTGCATTTTTACGCATTTGGATTCTCACATTTTAGGGCCCCTAAAATACCAGGGCAGTATAAATACCCCACATGTGATCCCATTTTGGAAAGAAGACACCCCAAGGTATTCCGTGAGGGGCATGGCGAGATTTTTTTTTTTTGGCACAAGTTAGCGGAAATTGAAATAATATTTTCTTTTCTTACAAAGTCTCTCAAAGGGGCAAAAAGTACAACAAGTACCTTTAGGCTTTACATGGCTGCTCACAATTTAGCCCCGCCCAAAATGCCATAACAGTAAACACATCCCACAAATGACCCCATTTCGGATAGTAGACACCCCAAGGTATTCACTGAGGGGCAAAGTGAGTCCGTGGGACGTTTTTTTTTTTTTTTGCCAGAAGTTAGCAGAAATGGAAACTTTATTATTATTATTATTATTATTTTTCCTCAGAAAGTGTCATTTTCCGCTAACTTGTGGAAAAAAATGAAATCATACATGAACTCGCCATGCCCCTCCGCGAATACTTTGGGGTGTCTTCTTTCTAAAATGGTGTAATTTGAGGAGTATTTATACTATCCTGACATTCTAGCACCTGAAGAAACATGACAGGTGCTCAGAAAGTCAGAGCTGCTTCAAAATGCGGAAATTCACTTTTTTGCTCCATAGTTTGTAAACGCTATAACTTTTACCCAAACCAATAAATATACACTTATTGCATTTTTTTTTTATCAAAGACATGTAGAACAATAAATTTTGAGAAAAATGTATATAGAAATGTAGTTTTAAAAAAAAAAAATTTACAACAGAAAGCGAAAAATGTCATTTTTTTGCAAAAATGTCGTTAAATTTTTATTAATAGCAAAAAAAGTAAAAATGTCAGCAACAATGAAATACCAACAAATGAAAGCTCTATTAGTGAGAAGAAAAGGAGGTAAAATTCATTTGGGTGGCAAGTTGTATGACCGAGCAATAAACGGTGAAAGTAGTGTAGTGCAGAATTGTAAAAAGTGGTCTGGTCATTAAGAGTGTTTAAGCTAGGGGGGTTGATGTGGTTAAAAAAGGCAGAACTCTTAGACCATGTCTGGATTTCCGTGAGCTCAATCGGATTACTGTCCATGATCCTTACCCCCTTCCTTTGATTCCTGATTTGTTTAACCAGATTGTTGATGCCAACGTGTTCTTCAAGTTCTACTTAAGGGGGGCATATAGTCTGGTCAGGATCAAGGAAGGGGATGAATGGAAAATGGCTTTAAATACCTCAGAAGGTCACTATGAGAACCTGGTCATACCTTTTGGGTTGACCAATGCTCCTGCGGATTTCCAGCATTTTGTGAATGACATTTTTCATCACCTGGTGGGGAGTTTTGTTGTCGTGTATTTGGATGACATACTAATTTATTCTCCAGATGCGGAGACTCATCAGGATCACGTTAGACAGGTGTTACAGATCCAAAGAGATAATAAATTGTACGCAAAATTAGAGAAGTGTGTTTTTGCTGTACATGAGTGCAATTCTTGGGCTACCTACAGTAATCTTCAGGTTTTTGAATGGATCCAGAGAAAGTCCGTGCTATATTGGACTTTCTATTTCTGGAAAACCATCCTTTTCGAACGAGTGCGGGAGCATATAGGCTCCAGCAGAACAGGCAAGGGCTCCCCTCGATTGATCCAACATGTATGGGAAGCCCATGGCGGGGACCCGCGTTGCCTCGCATTTGCGGGTGTGGAGGTGGTGTATCCTCCCCGTCGGGGGGGTAATCGCCATCTTCTACTCCTGCAGCACGAGCCTAGGTGGATCATACGTACGGGAGCACTGGGCCCACAAGGGTTAAACCACAGGAATGACATGTCTGTTTTCCTTTGATGGACTTTTGCCTATGAGCTAAGTACAATTTAAAAAGGACCTTTCACTGGTCCACAGTTTGTTAGGCAAAAGTATGTACATGGAGAGCGGCACCCAGGAATGTCCCTGCACTTACTTGTATCCCTGGGTGCCGCTCCGTTCATCCTCTGTAGCCCCGGTACCGGCGCTCGTGCTTCTCCAATTTTGCCTGGGGCGGAGACATCTTCTTTTGCCCTGGGCGTCTCCTTCTCCTAGGGCTGGAGAGCTGGCCAATCACAGCGCTCAGCTCATATTCAGGATATGAGCTGAGCGCTGCGATTGGCCAGCGCTCCAGCCCTGGGAGAAGGAGATGCCCAGGGTTAAAGAAGATGTCTCCGACCCCAGGCAAAATTGGAGAAGCACGAGCGCCGGTACCGGGGGCTACAGAGGACGAACGAAGCGGCACCCAGGGATACAAGTAAGTGCAGGGACATCCTGGGTGCCGCTCTCCATGTACATACCTTTGCCTAATAAACTGTGGACCAGTGAAAGGTCCTCTTTAAGTTCATTTTATGTTAATTTATTTCTTGATGCAGGCCAACCCAACTAAAGGATTAGTTAGATACTATTTCTCAATTTACATGTATGTGTAGTCTATGCGCTGTTAGTATGTGTTTTTGCCCCCTCCTATGTAGGGTGGTTGTACAGCGTCTATTGGTTGTCATCGCAACACCAATGGAATAACGCCTCAGATTTTAAATGGTACATTGGTACGCCAAGACATTCGTGTTGGCGTGATGAGGCGCTGATACGGCCGTCCTGCTTTGAACCTCCTGCATACTCGGCGTCCGCCCCTGTACCCCGTGTGTCTGTAATCTTATGTAAGGTATGACAATAAAGCTTTAGCATTGAAGAGCATTGAACTCGGGTGAGTGCCGCGACTACTTTTCTTCTTCTGTAATTAATATTTGAATGCACTTGTAATTACGCTGAGCACCACTAAAGAGTGAAAATATACTAGATTGTCCGGTGACAGGTGATTGCACCTGGTACTTATTGTGAAGTTGATGCGAGCGGTGCCGCTGGTTTTCTCTTTCCTTCCGACTGTAACTATATTGGACTGGGATCGACACGAAAATCTGAAGGCTCTTATGCGGTTTTTGAGGTTCACCAACTATTAACGAAAATGTATTCAGAACTATTCGACAGTGGTGAAACCCTTAACTGACATGACTAAGAAAGGGACGGAACGTCCAGTGTGGTCTAATTCAGCATTGCGAGCCTTTTCTGCGGTTAAGGAGTGCTTCTCTTCTGCTTCTATATTGGTGCAGCTGGATGTATCACAACCTTTTATTGTCGAAGTTGAAGCGTCCGAGGTGGGGGTAGGAGCAGTTTTATCGCAGGGCCCGTCACCTGGTAAATAGCGCCCATGTGCATTTTTCTCTAAGAAACCCTCTGTCGCAGAGAGAAATTACAATGTGGGTAACAGAGAGTTGCTGGCAATTAAGTTGGCTTTTGAGGAGTTGCGTCATTGGTTGGAAGGAGTGATTCATCCGATCACGGTGTTCACAGATCACAAAAATCTGGCTTACCTGGAGTCGGCTAAACGACTGAATTGGAGGGAGGCCAGTTGGTCTTTGTTTTCCACCAGATTCAATTTCATTGTCACTTATCGTCCTGGGGTTAAGAACGTCAAGGCAGATGCCTTGTCACGTAGTTTTCCTTGAGGTGGTGATTTTGAAAATCCGAGTCCGATACTGTCGGTAGGGGTGGTGATATCCGCTCTATACCCTGACCTAGAGATGAAGGTGTTAGAGGCTCAGGGAGACGCACCGGAGTCTTGCCCCTCTGGGAAATTGTTTGTTCCATCAGAATTGTGTCATAAGGTGTTTGAGGAACATCACTGTGCGGTTCTTGCAGGACATCCTGGGAGTAGATCCACTGCCAACCTCATCTCTCGTAGATTCTGGTGGCCGTGGTTTCGTAAGTGTGTTGAGGACTATGTGTCGGCCTGTAGTATGTGTGCACGCGCTAAGGTGACACATACTCGACCTTCTGGATCTCTACTTCCATTGCCCATCCCATCCAGACCATGGATCACTTGTCTATCGATTTTATTACTGATCTGCCTAATTCGTCTGGTAAGACAGGTATTATGGTGGTAGTTGATCGTTTTAGTAAAATGGTGCACTTTAAAGCATTGCCTGACCTAACTAATACTAAAACACTTGCGCAAGTGTTTTTTTTACAACATTGTAAACTTCATGGCATTCCCTCTGATGTAGTCTCAGATCGTGGGACTAAGTTTGTGTCCAGATTCTGGAAGGCGTTCTGTTTTCTGCTGGGGGTACAACTGTCTTTTTCTTCTGATTTTCATCCTCAGACGAATGGACAGATGGAGCGCACTAATCAGAGTCTGGAGACTTAATTAAGATGTTTTGTCTCTAAGAACCAGGAGGAATGGTCCTTGTTTTTGTCTTTGGCAGAGTTTGCCATAAACAATCGTAGACAGAAGTCCACTGGTAAGTCGCCGTTTTTGGGGGCATATGGGTTTCACCTGCAATTTGGCACATTCTCTGGTTCAGATACCTCCGTTATCCCTGAGAAGGAACGTTTTTTGTCATCATTGTCTTCTATATGGCAGAAAATTCAAAATAACTTGATGAATATGGGCAACAAGTATGAAAGTGTGGCTGACAGGAAACGTATAAATGGTCTGGACCTAAGTGTGGGTGATTTTGTATGACTGTCCACAAGAAAGATTAAGTTGAAGGATCCTTCTTGGATCCAAGTTTTATTGGTCCATATACGATCACTGCCATCTTTAATCCTGCAGCTTTTCATCTTGAACTTCCTCAGGCTCTAAAATTTCATAATGTGTTTCACAAATCTTTGTTGAAGAGATATGTTGAACCTTTGAAGTCATCCCCCTTGCCACCCGCTCCTGTCATGGTGGACAGCAGTTTGGAATTCCAGATCGCCAAGATTATTGACTCTCGAGTTCTCTGTAGATCTCTTTGGTAACTTGTTCACTGGAAGGTTTATGGACCAGAGGAAAGGATGTGGGTACCTGCATCTGACGTAAATGCCAATTGTTTTGTGAAAGCCTTTCACAGATCTCATCCGCATAAGGTTGGTCCTGGGTGCCCGGAGGTCACCCGTAGAAGGGGGGGGGGGGTACTGTCACGGACGTACCGAGATATACGGATGTTCCCGCAACGAAAGCAGGTGATCTGTGAGACTGGCAACAAGTGGTTTGATCTAACATGTTTTCCTTTTGGATCAAATAACATCTGTGTTGTTTCTGGTGCTTGCCCCACCTTCTTTCCCCAGGTGTGACTATTGTGGTAATTTTATCTTCTCTATTTATTGTTGTTTATGCCACTATGGACTTGTGGTAAGCCTGTGTTTGGTTCTTGGCTGCTCCTGGTGCTATCAAAGCTTCATTGAAGATAAGTGTTTCCTTTCCCTTTTGTATTTTGTATATATATATATATTGCCTTTCTCTGTTATTTTTCATTAGGCCTGAGGGAGACTCCTGTTCGTCCTTCACTTTGGAGGAACATTTAAAATCAGTCCTGACATTAGTTCCAGGGTCCTATAGGGTGAGATAGGATTCTAGGTATACGGTTTATGAACTTGCCTACCTTTGGGGCCTGTTTATACTGGTAGTCTGTCAGGACTGGAGTTAGAGTTTTCTCTAGGAGGTGTCCATCTTCCTTTTCTAGTTTCCAGGTCTTATTCTGGTATCCTTTTCCCTCTTATGCTCGGTATGGTGTTTTCCTCCCACATATAAATGTGACACACATGTGTTATGCTTTTTCATATTCTAAAGCTTCCAAAAATTGTCCCTTATCTGGGGCAGATGGTGTTAGAACACACACAGTGTTATGGGGAAAAAATGGTTGGGGGACCGAGGGTCCAATAATTATGCCTTGACATGATATAAAATGTCTGCCCATACAACAAGCACAAGTGTTAATAGTCAGAAGAAAAAGTGGCTCATTGTGAATGAGCCTAAAACAATATTTGAATTGGGAGCAGCAGCAGTACAATGGAGATGTGGAAAGGGTAGAGCATTAGAGGCATGCCGCAGCAGAAGCAGCATAGCATGGAACATACAAGGCAGTAGATTGACTGGGAGTGGTAGCAGTAGTAGTAGTGATAGCAATAGTAGTGGCAGATGCTTTGGGTTAATAGTGGTGGTAGTAGGGGCTTAACAGCGAGAAGCAGCAGCCAAGGTGGTGTTGGCAGCAGTAACTATATGGTACATGTTAGTATGGAAGATTGTGGCAGACACTAGGCAGGAAGACAGACAGCAACAGTGGCAAGATGGGGCACTTTTAGCAAGGCCAGATCTATTCATCGTCCTCAGCGGGAGGAGTGTGAAAATCCTCCCGAATCCAGCCTTGGTTCATTTTGACAAAAGTAATCCTTTGGACACAGGCAGAGGACAACTTGGTCTGATTGGATGTCACCAAGTCCCCTGCGGCACTGAAAACTCTCTCCGAGATGACACTGGAGGCTGAGAAAGAATGAAGAAAAAGAGCATACTATGCCAGTTTGGGCCTGCCTGCTCAAACAGTCTGCCTGCTCAAAATTCATGGGGTCAGGGAACAAGGTATGTGCTGGAGATAGGTAGGTAGACCTGATCCTAGGCGTTGAGGCAGGAGGTCTCAGCTTGCTGATTTGCCTCAATCTGGTGCAGCATGTGATAAAACTGCTCCATCATGTTGAGGAGACTGAACTGGCTGCTGCTGCCTGTGGCTTCTGCTGGTAGTTTTGGTGGGAGGTGAGTGACTCTGTGTTGGGCGGAAAGGGACCTCCCATCCAAATATGTTGGCGGCAGGGGTCTGTTTGTCAAAAGCTGCATCAAGCTGCGTAGATGGTGTTTCTTGGTAATAACGTAATTTGGCCCCCCTTTCAGTGGGAGGAAAACATTCCCCCATTTTGCTTTGATAGTGAGGGTCTAAAAGCATGGCTATCCATTAATCATAAGACTGCTTCATGTCAGTGATATGTGTAAGCAAGCAAGCATACAGCTTGTCATTCTGGCCAGTGTGGACAAGGAGACAGTTCTTCCGGCTCCGCCCTCCACTAAAACGATTGGGCGTTGTGGCTATTGCCATCATCATCATTATCCTCTTGCTCCTCCACCTCTGACTCCTCTTCCTCTAGTGGCACCTCCTCGTCTTTATTCTCCTCCTTTATGGGAGGCTACCAGGCAGACAGCAAGATGTGTTAGCTGTTGTTCTTCCGCTGTTGTACCCTGCTGCATCAGCGTCTGTTCTAAGATAAATATGAGAGGACATGAGATCTTTCATGCCACAGTTGTCCCTGCTGGCAAATTTTGTGGACTTTTTAAGGGCTTCAGAACCCAACAGACGTCTCGGATGAGCTGCCACTGCCTGATCTTGAAACAACACATGTTCCCTGTCGCTGAGGCGGTGTGGTGCATGACAAAATAGTTCATGGTTTTCCGTTGCTGATACCATCAGGCTAGTATTGGCAATGTTCAATTCCAGTGAGTTTGAACATTGTGGACTGAGTGGTGAAGCTGCAGACCATTCTCTCGCTGCAAGTCCTGACCACTTTGCCCAGAGTCAATGGGGTAATAGCCATTAGGATATTTGCTGCTTGATGTACTTGATGTACTTTAGGAACTGCTCGCCAGAGTGGCTACTCTTACCCAGACCGATTAGCTCCAAAACGGCATGGCAACGTTTGACTTGACAAGTGTGACAGGAAGGAAAGGGAGTGGGAGCAATGCAGTTTAATACTGCTGTTGGGATGGGAGTGTGTCAGTGGAGGAGGCAGATAAGTGCTTGGTGTCAGAGCCAAGCCGACACAATTGTAGGGGGTCAAAATGACATGGCCATGTTGCTGGGGTGCTGCCTGCCACTGCCACGAAAAACATTGACCCAGTGGACCATGAAAAATATATACTGTCCCTGCCTGTAAGAGCTTCTCCTGGTGCCCACCATGTTGTGAAACTTGCCGCACAGCAAAAATCGCAAGTAGCGGCCCACGTCCGCCACATGAAAGTACACGGCAGGAATGGGCTTGTACCCCAGCAGATTGCTGGGTGTGTAGAGTTGTTTCCTGGACACGCATTCTGTTATCGATGACTGACGACAAAGCAAAGGAGGAAGAGGAATCTGAGTGGGAGAAGCATAAAATGATAATGTGAAAGACACCATACTGCCTGTGGATGTGGCCTGGCTGCCATGAGGTAGACTGTGAGAAGGAGGTAACCCTTCTTGCAGTACCTGGCAGCTAGCTTTGTTTGCCCACAGGATGGGCTGATGCCACTTCATGTGCTTTAATAGAGCTGTGGTGCCTATGTTTGTGTTTGCCTGCCCATGGCTTAGTTTACTGTTGGCGAGCTTGCAGAGGGCAAGGCAATGCTTCCGGCAGTGTGGACGGAAGATACTCGCACAGAAGTGGAGGCAGCCGAGCTTGGTTAAGACTGTAAATGGCATTGCCAGATCCCAAAGCAGATATGACCAGCCCTATCTGTTTTTTTTAGAGGTACGTCACCTCTGCTCTTTATTTCTGCCACTACTCTCCTTGTTCTGCCCAGCAGGGTTATAAAATGATTCTAGTTCGTTCTGCCAGAGTCTTGGTATTTCTCAAGAGGTTAGTGTGGTTATACCACCATCTAGCGGTGTTAAGTTTTATTACACTTTGTTTTTCTGTTACAAAGACTACTGCATTGTGGGTGGTGCACTGCATTGGGGAAGTGAAAAACATCCTGGGAAAGAGAAGTCTCCAGTCTCCAGGACAAATCAGCAGAGCATGTTAGCTTTGCATGCTGGTTGCCAGGGGCTTGTGCTTTTCTTCCTTCATCTAGTTCTTTCCCTGTCTGGTGCTGGAGGGATTAACTTCCTGGCCAGGTGTGATCTGGGTGTGGCCTCATGGCTCTTCTTAATCTTCTGTTGTGGGCCTGAGGTCAGTGGTACTCATGCCTTGGTGTGTGCTGGAGCTATGCTCACTTTTTTGCCAAGACTCTCCATGGTGGGAGGAAGGAGGATCAGGGTGAGGATTCTGTTGACCAGACTTTGGCTACAGAGGGTGGAAGACAGGGTGGTGCTTAACCGACCGGAAGCATTATCTGCTGCAATCCAACCGACCACCTGTTCGCACTGCTGTTAGTTCGAGAGTGGTGTCCTGTGCCGCCTTGCAAACTGGGACATGAGGCTAGCTATCGTGGATGAGTGTGTTTCTTCTGCTCTGGCAGCAGGCACAGTTTCACCACGCCCAGGGCCATGACCTCTGCGTGCACCATAAGCAGCACCACCACTTCCCCTTCCCTTACTGCTTGCCTTGAGCATATTAAATGGTATATGTGCTTGCAAGTATGTCATACGTAAAGTAGCGCAGGGTTTGCAAGTGTATGCGCAAATAAATTACACTGAATGTCACCGATATTTAGGATGTGCAAACGTTATACAGGAGATGTAGCGCAAGTAATGTCGCTGTCACCATCGGTGAAAAAATTAAACTGAATGTCACTGATATTTATGATGCGCAAACATTATACAGGAGATGTAGCGCAGGTAATGTCACTGCTGTCACCAGAGGCTAATAAAAAATTACACGGAATGCCACAGCTATTTGGGATGCGCACACATTATACAGCAGCTAACATTATACAGGAGAGGTATCACAGGTAATGTCGGTGCTGTAACCAGCGGCTAACGTTATACAGGAGCAGGTAATGTAGCGCAGGTAATGTTGCTGCTTTCACCAGCGGCCAAACAATTGCACGCAATTTAGCGCACATTGCGCTAATATATTTTGCAAACAGATAAAACATGAATCCGTAAAAGGACTACATCTGCGCTACATCTCCTGCATAATGTTGAAACTTTGTTAAAACTCCCTAATAAAGCACAATTCCTCTCCCGAAACTATCTGTCCCCGCTGCTGCAGCTCACCCTGACTAAATCTGAGCCGAACAGTACTGAGACGTTTTTTGGCCGTAGCATGCTGCGGATTTTCCTCCGGCCAAAAATCCTGAAGGCATGCCGCAAGGATGGATTCGGATTAATGCCCATTGAAAAGCATTAATCTGCATCTGGCCGTAAGCTAAATGTTGTTTCGGCGCATCGCCGGATCCGACATTTAGTTTTCTTAATGGTAACCATGGCAGCCAGGACGCTACTAATGTCCCGGCTGCCATGGAAAAGTAGTGGGGAGCCAGAGGAGAAGCTACTTTCCGTCCGTGCGGCTCCCGGGGCGCTCCACAATGACGTCATAGTGCCCCTATGTCGCATGGATAATGTGATCCATGCGATCGTGTGATCCATGCGACGTAGGGGCGCTGTGACATCATTGTGGAGCGCCCCGGGAGCCGCACGGACGGTAAGTAGCTTCTCCCCTGGCTCCCCACTACTTTTCCATGGCAGCCGGGACTTTAGTAGCGTCCTGGCTGCTATAGTAACACTGAAAGCATTTTGAAGACTGATCAGTCTTCAAATGCTTTCAGGTGTGTGGCGTTGTGATGGATCCGGCGGGCATTTCCGGCGACGGAAGTGCACGCCAGATACTCACAACGGTAGTGTGAAAGAGGCCTAAGGACAGCGTCCTGACAGCACCCCAAAAAGCCCTTTTTAGGGCTGATACATCAGTCTGCTTTTATTTATTTTTTTCTATACATAAATTGCAGTCGCCTGCCCGTGTGTGAGAGGCCTCAGGCCCACACACTGTACTGTGTGCACACCACTCATATAGGATGGCACAGTACCTTGCAGATAAAAAAGTCATTTCATTTTTACCATTTAATATAATTGCAGTTGCCTGCCAGTGTGTGTTAGGCCCACAGACTGTACTGTGCCCACTGCCAGTGCCCACCACTCATATAGGGTGTCACAGTACATTGCAAGGTGCACGCGCAGTGACCTAAAATTCAAATGAAGCCCGGACCGAGCATCTTTTTCCATCTCCCAAAAATCTATTCACTACAATGGCCCTGGCCCTGATAAGGGACAAAACAGAGATTAAACTGGTAGGAATAGTACTTAGTTAACACTAGTTGCATTGGTGGCAAGTGCCCAAAATTAGAAGGAAGCGGACAGAGCAAGCTTTTTTCTCTATCTCCCCATGCAAGGATTCAATTCAATACCCGTCCCCTGATAGGGGACTTAACAAAGATTAAAATGGTGAGAAAAGTAGTTCACACTATTTGTATTGGTGGCACAGTACATTGCGCGGCACACGCGCAGTGCCCCAAATTGGAAGGAAGAGGACTGACCAACCATCTTTTTCCATCTCCCGGTTCCTAAAATCTATTCGATACACGTCCCCTGATAGGGGACAAAACAGAGATTAAACTGGTAAGAGGACAGCCTCTGTGGAGCTGGGTATTTTTTGGCCGCGTTACTGAACACTCATGCACAATGGCTGTAGGCTCATGCATCATTTTGCAGAGGTGACAAACCTGGTCAGTCAAACCCAAGGCAACATCAATGACCTCATCCCATATGCGTTTTTTCTGGAGCATGTCCTGCGAAGAGTGCTGGATCAGGCCGTAGATGAGCAAGAAGAGGAAGAGTTGTGGTCACCATCACCACCAGAAGCAGCCTTGTAGTCGTTGATTGCTGGACCTGCGGCAACACAGAGAGAGGAGTCTGAAGAAGAGGAGTCAGAGGAGGAAGGTGGCTTTGAGGAGGTGGAATACCAACCACAGCAGGCGTCCCAGGGGGCTTGTTGTCACCTTTCGGGGACCCTTAGTTTTGTACGTGGCTGGGTGGAAGAAGAGACCTTCAATGACGTCAGTGAGGACAAGGAACCGGACATGGCTAGCTTGGTATCCAACCTTGTGCAAATGGGGAGTTTGCGGTTGTGCAAATGGACTGTTTGCGGTTGTTTGCAGTGCGTTAAACGGGGAGTTTGGTCTGTCAGAGTTTGGTCTGTTACTGTGAAGCGGGCGTAACCCTTACACTACCTGATCGATACACAACATACCTGATCGTATACACACACTGGATGTTTTAAAGCACGTTATTCCAAACAATTTAGGAATGTTGGCTGATTTATGCCCTTTATGGATTAAAACCCGACTCTGCGTCAATTACGTAATTTTCCATGGGAATTTTACCATGGATCCCCCTCCGGCATGCCACATTCCAGGTGTTAGTCCCCTTGAAACAACTTTTCCAACACTATTGTGGCCAGAAAGAGTCCCTGTGGGTTTTAAAATTCGCCTGCCTTTTGAAGTCTATGGCGTTCGCCCGTTCGCGAACATTTGCGGAAATTTGCGTTCGCCGTTTGCGAACGGAAAATTTTATGTTCGCGACATATCTAGTTATTTGTGGCTCTACTCCTGGTCCTGACTCTTGGAAATTGTTGACTATTTTCCTCCCTGGACATTTGGATTCTGTGACTTCTACCTGTAGTTCAACTCCTGGTTCTGACTTACAGGTTGCTCCAAACTATGCTCCTGTCTCTGTCACATTCTGCTCTTCTCCCGGTGATGAACTTTGACTCTATTCCTGAGCATGTCTCTGGACATGGACTCTGCGTTTGCCTAGTTCCTGATCCTAATCAGGCATGCTCCTGGTATCTCCTGGTTCCAAACCCGGACTGTTCCTCGATGTTGCTGATTGTATTTTCTTTCCCAACCTTGCTATATTCCTGGATACTTCTTCTGGTATCTCCTGGCTTAAATCCAAATGTATTCCTTTAGAATTGTCCTTGCATTTCCTGGTACTTGGTCTGGTCTGTTTCTGGTACCTCCTGGTTCCATCCAAGGCCTGCTTCTGGTCACTGTTCCTGGTATATTCTGGTTCTGTCCAAGTTCTTATCCTAGTTGTATTTCCTGATACTTCATGTTTTTATCCAAAGCTTTGTTCTGTTCTGTTCCAGGTATCTGTTCTCCTGGTTGTATTCTCCAAGTTCTAGTCCTAGTCTCGATTCTGGTTCTCCCCCCTGTCCTGTTATCACTGCTGCGACTAGCTGCCAACTGGTGACTATTCTGTTCTCCACAACCTGGGGATTATCCTGAAAATAACCTTGAGGAGCTTTAGAGTGAAGATCAGTTATCCCTTAGACTTTGTAACTCTGTCTAGCCAGCAAAGTTGTAGCTACAATGATCTTTATTCAGGTAAAATTACTATATGTTTCACATTGAAATTGTAATCGTATTGATTGGTTTTGTTACCACAATCAGAATTACTTGTATTGCTCTTCAAAAGGGTTTTTACCAGATTGACCAGCTTGCATATTATAATAACAATAAGGGATATTCTGGTTTTAGCAAACAGTTTCTTCATTGAATATTATGATAGTTTCCCCTTATAATTTCTGTAATAATTTCTCACAGTCTTCTAGACCGCTGCTTTATCTCATTTAATAGGAACATTTATTCTTTACTTCCAGTGAATTGAAAGCTGTCCAGATCATGTGATGAGCACAAGGCTTCTTGGCCCAAACAGGGGATTTGAATTATGACCCTGAATGAATTTACCGGGGATCCCTGACGATCATCTGTTTGAGAAGGCACCGGCGTTCCCAAAGCGATGTGGCCTTCTCAGAGCTTTCACTGGACCTAAAGATGACATGTTCATCGATCACATGGCCTAGGTGCAGCTCAGCCCCATAGAAATAAATAGGGCTGAAGTGTGATACCAAGCACAGCGCTGTGCTGGGTGAACACGGAGAAGGTTGCAGAGCTCACAGGAGTGCCAATGCCTTCTTATACAGCTGATTCATGTGGGTCCCGGGTGTTAGACCCCATGATCAGATACTGATGACCTTCCCAGAGGATAGGTCATCAATTATAAATTCTTGGAAAACCCTTTTAAATAGTACATCATGATGTGATCTCTTGCATTATTACATCTTAAAGACATGCATTGAATCTATCAAATTATTTGTCTCTTTTTGTTTCACTGCCAAAATTCTGCACACGTAAGTCTACTTTCACACTCGCGTTTTGCTTTATTATTGCAAAAACAGATCCGTTACAATAATATAACCGTATGCATCCGTCATGAACGGATCTGTTTGTATTATATGTAACATAGCCAAGACGGATCCGTCATGAACTCCATTGAAAGTCAATGGGAGACGGATCTGTTTTCTATTGTGTCAGAGAAAATGGATTCATCCTAATTGACTTACATTGTGTGTCAGGATCCATTTGGCTCAGTTTCATCAAGTGGACAGCAAAACACTGCAGGCAGCATTTTGGTGTCCACCTCCAGAGCCTAATCGAGACTGATCGTAGGCAAACTGATGCATTCTGAGATGATCCTTTTCCATTTAGAATGCATTAGGGCAAAACTGATCCGTTTTGGACCGTTTGTGAGAGCCCAAGATGGATCTTACAAACAGAAAGCCAAAACGACAGTGTGAAAGTAGCCTAAGAAATTCAATACATTTAAGGACATAAGCCCATCCTTACAGAGTCTAAGCATGTAAAGGCCTTTAATTACAAGTTAATTACTCTTTCTGCTCTCAGACTAATAGTAAAATCTGAAGTGTAACACATGCAAATGTACAGCTTGAGCTCACTGTCATAGTGGCATACATCATACATATGTTAAGCTTCAGTATTTGTTGGCAAGCTGAAAAGCTTCCTTGTTTTTCACAATCAGCTATTATCATATATTAGCTAAACTACTAGCAGAACTGGCTCCTATGACAGCAATAGTTATTGTTCTGTCTGTAGTCAGCACGTGACTCTTATAAGTAGCATTACAAATCTAAACATTCCTGTTCCTTTCATTAATGTCAGACACCTACAGGTAATAGTTATATAGGTATGCACATAGTTATTGATGGGTTTATTCCAGTAGGAGGGATGGGCTGCAGTATAAATTGAAGCTATTAAAATAGGAGTTGCCTTCGTGTTACTAATGCTTTGACTTCCAGAACTTGGGGCTTTATGATACATTATCTTCCTGGCACCAGCTGTAACATAAAGCTTCTTTTAAGTAGAAAGATGTCTTGTACCAAGCTTTTCTTAGCACCTTTACTGGTTCTATGGATGGGAGTTAGCTCTCTGCCAATCGGAACTGAAAACAGTAAGTGAAATAACAACTATATCATAATGTGGCTTTATTATATTTTGCTTGCTTGCTATTGTTGCTATTGCTTGCTATTTTTATTTTTTTATTTTTTTTACTTTAGCACATCATGGGCACATCTGCTTGGAATTTGCATCTGGTTATTTATAGAGAATATATTTATTGCTTGTACATATTTTCTTGGTTTGGTCCTATAGACTAAATATAATAATATTGGATTATGGTTATAAATATGCAAAGATAAACAGGTTACTAAAATTAGTTTACAAGTTATAACTGCATAATTGTAACATATTTGATTTTCATGACAAAGACATATGAAGCAGCTAAATGAGAATCCTTTGAAGCCATAAATACATGTAAAATGACTGAGCAGTTACTGTTTTTAAACTAGTGTTCATGTTTTTCTGACTCAAGAGATAAGGGAAAATGTACAGATTGGAGCAAAACAGAACCATCTGGTGCAAGTGAAACCCCTGACCTGTAATTCTGCTGCATTTTTTAAGTCCATAATTTAAATTTTAAAACAGATGACTGCTTTATAGTAGCATCAGTCTGAATGAGCCATGATTTTGTTCTCATGAAAAAGGATGATGGGTTTCATTATTTCTAAAATAAGCTTCTGTAGTGCATTTGGAAAAAGAGTTTGTTGTAAAGTTGTTAGAAACCATAAGCACAGAGTAACAGAGAAGAGTGAGTTATTTGAGCAGTAGGTTCACTACTTGAGCGTAGCCAAACAAATTGACTGTGATCCGAATTTCGGGAAATATTTGATTAGCTGCGACACCAAATATCATTGTGCTTCATGGTAATAAATCCATTTTTCCTGAACTTGGGAAGAGGCCATTTCGACCATCTTGATCAATAATGACATCACTGCGCCCGGCCAGCATGATGAGGTGATGATGTCATCACATCAACACGCAGGATTTTGTGCAGTGTCTTCAATCAAGATGGCTGCGACGGCCTCTATGTGGGCAACTGGATAAGGTGGGTATTTATTTATATAGCAATGAACACAGCATCGGAGGGGTTCAATGACAGGGGGCGGCGCGATCTCCGTTCCCTGTCATTGCATCAACTACATACAAATGAATATGCTTCATGAGAAGTAATTCGTCACAAATTGAAATTATTTGTGAAATTTGGTGAAGCAGCAGAATCAAATTTTTCATAACTTCGCTTATTTCTATTCACTACTATGTAGGATAAAGATAGATAGATAGATAGATAGATAGATAGATAGATAGATAGATAGATAGATAGATAGATATAGATGTTTTTCTTAATTTGCCATGGGAGTCCCACGCTTCTGAGTGATGAAGTCAAAACATACAAAAAGCATGCAGTTTTTGGCTGGGATAATAGGGAGGGATATTTTCAAGAAACATGATGAATTTTCACATGGGAAGGAATGTGGAATATCTCTATTTATGCATGTCTGTACTTTTGCTATCACTCATGCTGTACTTTTAGGTATATTCACATATCTGTAAATGAACACATTGCTCCCATTCACTGTATCACTCATAGACCCAGACACATAGATCACTTCAGGTGGCATCTGTAAAGATGGAACATAATAACGCTGTCGTTATTTAATATCAATTTTGCTGGTTGTCTATAGTACCATATGAAGCTAACTGTAGGGGAGATGCAAGGCAGAGAAGATGGGAGTAGTGGTTGTGGCACTGAGATGGGTAGTAGTACTCAGAGTTCATGGTGGCATTCCTCACTTTGGGCCATGCATAGATAATGGAGGATGCAGCCTTTCTTCCCTCGAGGGACTCCCTGGTATTGGGGGCTTCCACCTGATGGTAGTTGGGATACCCTTGATGTTAGGTATACAGATGCATGGTCAGTAGATGGATGATGGAGTCAGTGATCAGACCCAGTTTAGTTGAAAAACATAACTTATTTACTGTGGATGATGAGTATTGCAGTACAGGCAGCACCAAGAGGCACTATTCTGAGGTATACTGCAGTGTAGTCTGTTCCCAAAAGCTGTGTATGGGCAGCAACAATGATACTGATAGAAGTCCCTGAGCTCTTTATTAACACTTTGCTATCCTTCCAAATTAGCCACAGGCATGCTAAAACTCTTACAAGCTGTAAGGTCAAGCCTTCTGACTTATGAGTAGGGCACCATAAACGAAATAGTGCTATCTATATGCAATGGCCACCTCCCCCTAGGGCCCTTTAAGATGCGACCCGAGTGGTATAGTGCGGCCCAAAATGTCCCTTTATGTGTCACGGTGCTCCTACTGGATTTGGCTGGACCTCAGGCTTTGGCTCCAAAGGAATAAATAGGGGGAATAATTGAGGGATTTGAAGGAAATATTTTGAGTCCAGACCTTGTATGAAGTTTAACAGCATCTTTACTTGAATAAATGTTCATTAGAAACAATCTTCCAGCTTTATCTTGGTCCCAGCAGGCATTAGCATTAAACTTGGCAGGCAAACTCTTCTCTGCTACATCTGTTTATCTCTGGCTCCACTGTACTGACAGGCTGGCTGTAAAACTTTGCTTCTTCTGTATGCTGCACTACTTTCTTTGTAGTCTGGTCTGTCTCTAGATTAGTCCAGGGAACTTTCCTCCTGGCTCCTGAGGCATCAAGTTTTGGCCTCCATGACCAGCAGAGCTTAGAGTGCTCTGGCTGGCTTAGCTTGGGCATGTTCAGCAGAGACGTACCCAGCACACCCTCCCTTGGCAGGGGGTAAGCTTGAACTAACTAACTCTGGTCCCCACCCTTCCTGCAGGAAGTGGGACTCGCCCACGTCTCCAGAGGAGGGGGGTGGGGGGATGGAATGGAAAGCTCTATTCTATGTAACTGTAGCTCTGCCGTGTTTACTGCCACCTGCTGGTGAACCAGGCACATTACATGTTAACATAAAAGTTACATTAGAAATAGGAATGCACAGTGTAGTGAAACTGAAATAAATACACAAGATGATATTATATTAGCCCATTAAAGACAGTAGCACTGAAGAAGTGATAATGCCACTCTGGGGCATTACACAGACACAACTCTTGGGATCACATCAAAGTATAGGGAAAACACATCACCCAAATAACAAAAGTTAACCCTTTACAGGGGTCCTCTGGGGCACTGAACATACAATGGATATAAAAAGTCTACACACCCCTGTTAAAATGTCAGGTTTCAGTGCTAGAAAAAAATTAGACAAAGATAAATCATTTCAGAACTTTTACCACCTTTAATGTCACCTATCTATAAACTGTACAACTCAATTGAAAAACAAACTGAAATCTTTTAGGTAGAGGGAAGAAAAAATATAAAAATAAAATAATATGGTGTGCACACCCTTAAACTAATGCTTTGTTGAAGCCCCTTTTGATTTTATTACAGCACTCAGTCTTTTTGGGTATGAGTCTATCATCATGGCACATTTTGACTTGGCAAGGTTTGTCCACTCTTCTTTGCAAAAAAACTCCAAATCTGTCAGATTGTGAGGGCATCTCCTGTGCACAGGCCTCTTCAGATCACCCCACAGATTTTCAATCGGATTGAGGATTTGGCTCTGGCTGGGCTATTCCAAAACTTTAATCTTCTTTTACTGAAGCCGTTCATTTGTTGATTTGGATGTATGCTTTGGGTCGTTGTCATGCTGAAAGATGAAGTTCCTCTTCATGTTCAGCTTAGCAGAAGCGTTAAGGTTTTGTGCCATTATTGACTGGTATTTGGAACTGTTCATAATTCCCTCTATCTTATCTAAGGCCCCAGTTGCAGCTGAAAAAGAAAACAGCCCCAAAACATGATGCTGCCACCACCATGCTTCACTGTGGGTATGGTGTTCTTTTGGTAATGTGCAGTGTTGTTTTTGTGCCAAACATATCTTTTGGAATTACAGTATGGCCACAAAGTTCAACCTTGGTTTCGTCAGACCATAACACATTTTACCACATGCTTTGGGAGACTTAAGATGTGTTTTTGCAAAATGTAGCCTGGCTTGGATGTTTTTCTTCGTAAGAAAAGGCTTTCGTCTTGCCACTCTACCCCATAGCCTAGACATATGAAGAATAGGGGAGATTGTTGTCACATGTACCACACAGCCAGTACTTGCCAGATATTCCTACAGCTCTTTTAATGTTGCTGTAGGCCTCTTGGTAGCCTCCTAGACCAGTTTTTTTCTCGTCTTTTCATCAATTTTGGAGGAACGTCTAGTTCTTGGTAATTGTCACTGTTGTGCCATATTTTCTCCACTTGATGATGACTGTCTTCACTGTGTTCAATGGTATATCTAATGCCTTGGAATTGGAAATTCTTTTGTACCATTCTCCTGACTGATACCGTTTAACAATGAGATCCCTTTGATGCTTTGGAAGCTCTCTGTGGACCATGGCTTTTGCTGTAAAAATACGACTAAGAAAATTTCAGTAAAGACCAACTAGAGCAGCTGATACTTTATTTGGGGTTAATCAGAGGCACTTTAAATGATGACAGGTGTATGCTGACTCCTATTTAACGTGATTTTGAATGTGATTGCTTAATTCTAAATTCTAAATCCCCAGTTATAAGAGGGTATGCACACTTATACAATCACATTATTTTAGGTTTTTTTTTGTTTTCTTCTCTCCACCTAAAAGATTTCAGTTTGTTTTCCAATTGAGTGGTACAGTTTATAGGTCACATTAAAGGTGGAAAAAGTTCTGAAATGATATATCTTTGTCTCATTTTTTTTTACAGCACAGAAACCTGACATTTTAACAGGGAAGTGTAGACTTTTTATATCCACTGTATATCTGAAATATTCTAGATATGGAGATATCTGCAATTTTTATTTTGTGTTATGTTTTGTTATGTTGTAATGTGCACCAGCATGAGAAAGTATGCTTGGTAGTGGCAGGGTTAACCAACCAACCTGTTCCTTCTCTCTTGGTAGGAGTGGGCTGGTCCTGGTTTCTGCCAGGAGGGAAAGTTCTAGCTAGAGATTTTGGAGGAAGGAAGCACAATTAAGAGCACCTACTCCCAGGGACCAGGACTGGGATTCTATTCTACTGAGACTTATATTCCTTTACTTCTGGTCTGAGTCTTTGAATCACCTTTCCACTGCACCAAAAACCAAGGAGTAACGGCCTGAGGGAGTTCACTGTGACACAACATCTCATCTGGGCCACTACTACTCCTATCCACTGCAACTGTCACCTGCAAAGTGACATACTACTTTGTTTCAATGCCATATATCTTTAGAAGTCGACTAAAGATGTAACATATCATAAGAGAAGTGAATCTTTCATCAAACAGACCATTTTAGTACAGGAATTTACACTGGATGTTGTAGCTCGTTCTTGCCTGATTGGCTCAGAATCACCATATAGTCCAAGCTGTGAACTCCTTTGGCACACAAATGCAGTGCCTTCAATTTAGTATGTGCAATAGCACCAGATAAATAACTTTATAAAGTTATGACCAAATTACTGTAAAAGGATAGTCTAGATAAGACAACTCCTTTTCATATGTATTTTTACTTTTTCTTTATTTTTTTTCCGGGTGATTCTAACAAAGAGTAGCGCACTCTTTGGCTGAGACAAACGAGCAGTTTTTTTCACATGTTACTACATACCCCTGGCAGCAGCCAAGATTTTGTGATAAATCCACAAGATTCAGCATAGCTTTTATAGAGATGCAATGTGGAGAGAAGTATTACTTGTTGTAACTAGAGATGAGCGAAGGATTCAAATATTCGATTTGGTTGCTTCGCCAAATTTGACAAAAAAATTTGCATCATGAGTTTGACAAATTACTTTGTCATGAAGCGCATTTAATTGGAAGTAGTGGGTGCATTGACCGGGAGACGTGATTTTGCAGCTTGGCGTCATTTTACCCCTCATAGCTGATCATGAAATATGACAGTAATAACACAGTGTAAATTAAAAAAATAAATCATACTTACCTCATCCGGCTGGCCACCACCATCTTGATTGAAGATCTAGCACAAAATCATCATGTCATCATGTCGCTGGTGTGGTGAAGTCATACGTCATCACGTATGGAATTTCGTAGGTAAGTATGATTTTTTTTGTCTGTTTTACCGCCATTCAGGGAATATCGACTCAACACCATAAAGCACAAGGAAATTTGGCTTCATGACAAATCAAATTTTTCTGGAAATTCGGATCGAAGTCCACTTTAACCCCTTAAGGACGAAGGGCGTACATGTACGCCCTTCGTCCGCACTTTAAAGATGGCGCCCGCTCCCGCACGGAGCGGGCGCATGAGCTGCGGGTAAACGCTTGATTCATCAAGCTGACACCCGCAGCTCATGTCCGCGACCGGCAGCGATCGCGGACATTTAACCCCTGCCGATCGCGGACATTTAACCCCTCAGATGCCGTGGTCAATCCTGACCACGGCATCTGATCAGCAAAAACCGAAAGTTTCACTTTCGGTTTTGCTCAGCTCCCTGATGGCCACAAGGGGAGCCGGGCATGCATGTAGTACCCTAGGTTTCTGTGAATGAAACCTAGGTTACTACATAGTATTCCTATGGAGCCTATGACTGTAATAGGCTCCATAGGAAATATGCATTTTCTCATATATTCCAATGCTATTGCATTGGAATATATGAGAATAACAATCTGATGATTGCATCTTATAGTTCCCTATGGGAACTATAAGAAAGTGGTAAAAAAATAAAAAAAAGTTCAAATCACCCCCTTTCCCCAAAATGAAAATAAAATAAATAAAAAATAAAAAATTACACATAATGGGTGTCGTAATGTGCGAACACGCCCATACTATAATAATATTAAAAAATATTCACCATACGGTAAACATAAAAACGGAAAGAAAGCGTTCAAATGGCTAATTCGCCATTTTGGGCGCTTCATTTCCTAAAAAAATGAATAAAAAGTGATCAAAACATCATACGCACCCCATAATGGTATCAATTAAAAGTTCAGATTGCCCGCAAAAAATGAGCCCCTACACTGCTCCGTACGCATAATTACAAAAAAGTTATAGGGATCAAAACATGGCGACAAAAAAATAAAATAAAAAAATTCCCACTTTTAATTTTTTTCACTATCAAAACGCAAGAAAAACTATACATATTAGGTATTGCCGGATTCGTACTGACCTGAAGAATAAAATTAACCAGTCAGTTTTATCGCAAATCGAACGTTGTAATTTAAAAACCCGTAAAACTGTGGTGAAATTGCTTTTTTTTTGCAATTTCGCCCATTTGGAATTTTTTTCCCGTTTCCCACTACATCACATGCAAAAATAAATGGTAGCGTTAAAAAGTACAACTTGTCCCGCAAAAAATAAGCCGTCATATGGCTATGTGAGCGGAAATATAAAAATGTTATGGCTTTTGGAAGGCAGGGAGCGCAAAACAAAAACGCAAAAATCCCAAAACCCCCGGTCCTTAAGGGGTTAAGCACCAAAGCACCAAAAAAATAGACAGTTACACTGTCTTTGGCAGTACTCATTTACTGGTAGAATTTTGCAGACTAATGTATATAGAAGGTAGTTGGCAGAGTGAGTAGGAAATGATTCAGACAGGTTTGCCATTAGATTAGTGACAATGGAGGTGTCTAGCAGCCAATGTCATCCCTCTTTTCCATATAGGTAACATGCTTATTTTGCCAGCCTACAAATGTTAATAGTGGTACTCTTCATTTGCATTAGATCTGAAAGATCTGTTGGTCAAGAATTATTTGATTTATTAGAAAACGTGGTGTGGTGTTTAACAAGCAGGATATGCTCAACCCATATGCAGTTGTGCATGTATATAGGGAGCACATCCTGCACTTGTAGTCCGTTGCTAGGGGCAATCAACAGCAAAAAATGCATACAATGGAAGATGCCAGCAACGGACTACAAGTACCACAATAACCATCCTACATACGATAGCGATAATGTGGATGTGGAGAACAATCAAAAACATAACCATAGCAAAGGCAGGTGCACTCTGCGCCAATGCTAAACCCTCACACTGATAAAATTGAGAGGTTAGTTCGACATATCCTACTAGGAGGACATGTCTTAAGCTCGGACACCACGGCAAGGTCCCTCAAGTAGCCCGAGGCCCTACGACGCAACCTACCTGAGCCGAATGGGCAATACCAGGAGCCTCTGGGCATTACAGGAGCGTAAGGCCTGACTCACAGACAGCTCACCAGTGACCTCCAGCATGTAACCATGATTGCAATGGGAGGTGGGGGGTGCCTGTGAGCCCCACCAGAGACCGGCTGATATGGCCTAGAGCCTCTCAGGTGCACCTGAATGTAGCCTGTAGATGAAAAGCAGGCACATTTAAATAGGAGTTTATACACCTCCAAACATATTATACAATCCATTAGAAAACGTGGTGTGGTGTTTAACAAGCAGGATATGCTCAACCCATATGCAGTTGTGCATGTATCTGTAGCATCCCCAAGTCAGAGCAATGTGTGGGACTAACCTGGGGAATGCCAGTGATGGAGAGGCCGGCACGCTGTTCCTCTGGGGCACTCTCTGGGTTCTGAAGGGACACAGCCAGGTGCAATGTGAGGTGCCCTTGGTGTTGTAGATTAACGTGCCTATGGCTAAGTCCCTGATGTTTCGTGACGCCAGTGCCAGTAAACGGTGACACACCGTATTTATAGTGGGAATAATGGAGGTGCAGACTTGTATCTTGAAACAGAATTCCAACTTTACTGAAACAGTGGTAATACAGAAAGCACTCTCTTAAACAGTTCTTTTGCAGACAATTGGCTTTGGTACGATCTCAATTACAGCAGACTTATATCCAGCAAGGTAAACAGAGGGTTAAATAACAGGACTTTTGAATTGCAGGCGAACCTTACTTTCTTCCTGGCTTGTCCTGACTGGCAATTATACTTCAAGGCCCCAATGCCCTACTTCTGGCTTATATCCTTGAATCTCCAGTTTGCTGCGTACCTCCTCTGACATTACAGTACCTCTTGCTCTAGGGATTGCCTCAGCTTGACTCCTGCTGACTTGCCTAGGCCCGTGACATGTGGCCTTCACAGACTCCAGGGTCTGCACTCCTTCACAGGCCCATGGCCTGGAGTGGACTTCACAGGCTCATGGCCTGCACTTGTCTTAGACACCGTCTAAACTGCCTTTCCCTTCCCTGACTGGGCCTTATATAAACTGGGGCTCCCTAGCTCCCTCTAGTGACTAGAGCTGGAATGACATCCCTAGCAGGCCTGAATATAGCAATAACACAGTAACAGGGAATTACATAGCATTACATTACATTAGATATATTACACCAATCTCCTCAAATCCTGAGGGGAACTACAACACACAAGTGACCCTTCTGTAGTGACGGGCATTACAACTCCCGTACACTACATACCCCGCTGCTTTAAGCTGAGTACGACCTAGTACTCCAACAGGGCCCCGCCCGTCTGGAATTTTCACCTGAAAGAGAAAAGGAAACATGCAGGCATACATACACATCAGTAATCAATTCCATCTGCATTGACAATTATTATCAGGTCCAGCTGGCTAAGGAGAAGTGCGGTGACAAGGGGCGTCGTTCTCTTCCTTCAGGATAATGAGTGGAACTGGGGCGCTGACCTGGCACAGCGGATAAAAGGGAATACCAGGATAGTCCATGACTGAATAAAATGATAGGTCCATAATAAGAGCAACATCTCAGAGGCTCACACATAGGAAGTCCATCTCTGGGCACATAGACTTAGATAAAATTTTTGAGCAATAAATACGGTCAGCAGCACATACATAAAATGACAATACAGGACTCTGACAATACCAGGGAAGCACCTTCCTGGCAAGTCCTGCGTATTTTTAAAGTGCTGACATAAAAGCGCCCTTTCAACCTGAAATGAGGGTTAAAAAGGGATAAAGTGCAAATAAAAGCACAACTTGGATTTGTTAAAGTACTTTTTTTTTTTTTCAACGCAGGCAGGGTGTCCCGAAAGCAAACAGGGCAGGCTGGGAGCAGTGGTTCCACAGTGGCAACTAATTTGTCAAACATGCCACCGGCCGTGGGGAACTGGCAGCAAGCTCCACCAGCCTGTCAACATATAGGACAGCTCCTGCAACAATTATGATGTCCCTGTGAGGATGAGCAAAAATGGCCTAGCAGGCCTGCTCACAGGTGTGTGTCAAACTCATCTGACTCCTCTGTGGGTGACACGGGTGGCTCTTGCGCCTGCTGATCATGCGGAGCAGGCCACAGCTGGGTGCCATCCGGATGGAAAACGATAACAGGCACCGAACTCCCCGGGGTCACAACCGGCTCAACTTCCTCTTTAAGGCCGGCAACTCGTCGGCGGCAACATGCATAGCTGAGCTCCGGTCTGTAGGGTATTGCTGGCTCCGCTGGACAGGATGCTGCAACTTGGCGCAGGCCATCAAGGTCTGTTGCGATCTGTTCTTCCAGCGCGTCTTTCCCACAGCTGGATTCCGGTTCAGTCTCAGCAGGGACGGGGGACGTCTCATCACTTTTCTTTAACATCCCCGTATCACTCCGCCGGGCAGAACGTAGCACATCTTTCAGGACCTCCCCCTGCTTCAGGAGGCCTCGCCCTGCATCGGACCCGCCCCCTAGATACTTCGCAATCGGGTAGGCGGTGCTCACATTGTAGTCCACATACAGGGGCGGCATCCCGGGACAGTTTTCTCCTCCCTCTTGGAGGGTCTTGGCGCCAAATCTTCGCGCCACTGAGGACAGTGATGGCGCAGAAAGAAGTCCAACGGCGCCGGTGGCCATCTTGGGGGCCATGATGCAGCTATTCACTGACAGCAAGCGGTGGTATTGACACGTAAAACAGTCCATAATTCCACACTTTCACACCGCGCTTTTTCCTCCAGACCAGCGCAACATCCAGGAACGCTGCTGGGGTGATTTTTGCACAAATCTTGGCCACAAAAAAGTTCAATAAACAAACAGGCGTTTTGTCACTTGGCAAACTGGTTAAGGCACAAAGTTCACGTTTTGCTCACAGTCCGTAAAACGTGCGTATCCTGTTCGTGACGCCAAAATGTAGCATCCCCAAGTCAGAGCAATGTGTGGGACTAACCTGGGGAATGCCAGTGATGGAGAGGTCGGCACGCTGTTCCTCTGGGGCACTCTCTGGGTTCTGGAGGGACACAGCCAGGTGCAATGTGAGGTGCCCTTGGTGTTGTAGATTAACGTGCCTATGGCTAAGTCCCTGATGTTTCATGACGCCAGTGCCAGTAAACGGTGACACACCGTATTTATAGTGGGAATAATGGAGGTGCAGACTTGTATCTTGAAACAGAATTCCAACTTTACTGAAACAGTGGTAATACAGAAAGCACTCTCTTAAACAGTTCTTTTGCAGACAATTGGCTTTGGTACGATCTCAATTACAGCAGACTTATATCCAGCAAGGTAAACAGAGGGTTAAATAACAGGACTTTTGAATTGCAGGCGAACCTTACTTTCTTCCTGGCTTGTCCTGACTGGCAATTATACTTCAAGGCCCCAATGCCCTACTTCTGGCTTATATCCTTGAATCTCCAGTTTGCTGCGTACCTCCTCTGACATTACAGTACCTCTTGCTCTAAGGATTGCCTCAGCTTGACTCCTGCTGACTTGCCTAGGCCCGTGACATGTGGCCTTCACAGACTCCAGGGTCTGCACTCCTTCACAGGCCCATGGCCTGGAGTGGACTTCACAGGCTCATGGCCTGCACTTGTCATAGACACCGTCTAAACTGCCTTTCCCTTCCCTGACTGGGCCTTATATAAACTGGGGCTCCCTAGCTCCCTCTAGTGACTAGAGCTGGAATGACATCCCTAGCAGGCCTGAATATAGCAATAACACAGTAACAGGGAATTACATAGCATTACATTACATTAGATATATTACACCAATCTCTTCAAATCCTGAGGGGAGCTACAACACACAAGTGACCCTTATGTAGTGACGGGCATTACAACTCCCGTACACTACATATCTAGGGGAGCACATCCTGCACTTGTAGTCCATTGCTAGGGGCAATCAACAGCAAAAAATGCATACAATGGAAGATGCCAGCAACGGACTGCAAGTACCACAATAACCATCCTACATACGATAGCGATAATGTGGATGTGGAGAACAATCCAAAACATAACCATAGCAAAAAGCAGGTGCACTCTGCGGCAATGCTAAACCCTCACACTGATAAAATTGAGAGGTTAGTTCGACACATCCTACTAGGAGGACATGTCTTAAGCTTGGACACCACGGCAAGTTCCCTCAAGTAGCCCGAGGCCCTACCACTCAACCTACCTGAGCCGTATGGGCGATACCAGGAGCCTTTGGGCATTACGGTAGCGTAAGGCCTGACTCACAGACAGCTCACCAGTGACCTCCAGCATGTAACCATGCTTGCAATGGGAGATGGGAGGTGCCTGTGAGCCCCACCCTAGACCGGCTAATATGGCCCAGAGCCTCTCAGGTGCAACTGAATGTAGCCTGTAGATGAAAAGCAGGCACATTTAAATAGGAGTTTATACACCTCCAAACATATTATACAATCCATTAGAAAACGTGGTGTGGTGTTTAACAAGCAGGATATGCTCAACCCATATGCAGTGGTGCATGTATCTAGGGGAGCACATCCTGCACTGGTAGTCCGTTGCTAGGGGCAATCAACAGCAAAAAATGCATACAATGGAAGATGCCAGCAACGGACTACAAGTACCACAATAACCATCCTACATACGATAGCGATAATGTGGAGAACAATCAAAAACATAACCATAGCAAAAAGCAGGTGCACTCTGCGGCAATGCTAAACCCTCACACTGATAAAATTGAGGAGTTAGTTCAACATATCCTACTAGGAGGACATGTCTTAAGCTCGGACACCACGGCAAGGTCCCTCAAGTAGCCCGAGGCCCTACCACTCAACCTTCCTGAGCCGTATGGGTGATACCAGGAGCCTTTGGGCATTACGGGTAGATACATGCACAACTACATATGGGTTGAGCATATCCTGCTTGTTAAACACCACACCACGTTTTCTAATGGATTGTATAATATGTTTGAAGGTGTATAAACTCATATTTAAATGTGCCTGCTTTTCATCTACAGGCTACATTCAGGTGCACCTGAGAGGCTCTGGGCCATATCAGCCGGTCTCGGGTGGGGCTCACAGGCACCTCCCACCTCCCATTGCAAGCATGGTTACATGCTGGAGGTCACTGGTGAGCTGTCTGTGAGTCAGGCCTTACGCTCCCGTAATGCCCAAAGGCTCCTGGTATCTCCCATACGGCTCAGGTAGGTTGAGTGGTAGGGCCTCGGGCTACTTGAGGGACCTTGCCGTGGTGTCCGAGCTTAAGACATGTCCTCCTAGTAGGATATGTCGAACTAACCCCTCAATTTTATCAGTGTGAGGGTTTAGCATTGCCGCAGAGTGCACCTTCTTTTTGCTATGGTTATGTTCAAGAATTATTTGGCCAACTATAATCGGGTACATGACCAGCTTGTTATTTTTGCTATTGTTTTTGCTCATGTTTATTTACTTGTACTAGGTTGATTCATTTACAGTATGTCAAAACTACCTCTAGAATTTTCATGTACTATAATTAGAGATGAGCGAATCGAAGCTGACGAAGTGGAATTCGATTTGAATTTCCGGAAAAATTGAACTTACACCGAAGCCGAATTTTCTTGCGATTCGTGGTAACGAATCCCATTTTTTGATAAAATAGCTGCTGCACGTGTGAGGACACAGAGAACACTGTTGTGAAGCCTTTTGTGGGGTGTATTAGCGGAAAAATAAAAATATATTTGCTGCTCAACGGTGTAGTTATCTGTTGTGAAGTCTTTTCTGGGGTGTTTTAGCGGAAAAAGAAAAAATATATTTGCCGCTCAGAGGTGCAATTATCTGTGTGAAGCCATTTCTGGGGTGTGTTCGTGAAAAAAGGAAAAATATATTTGCCGCTCAGCGGGGCAGTTATCTGTTGTGAAGCCTTTTCAGGGGTGTTTTCATGGAAAAAGAAAAAATATATTTGTCGCTCAGCGGTGTCAGTTATCTGTTGTGAAGCCTTTCTGGGGTGTTATAGCGGAAAAAGAAAAAATATATTTGACGCTCGGTGGTGCAGTTATCTGTGTGAAGCCATTTCTGGGGTGTTTTTGTGAAAAAAGAAAAAATACATTTACCGCTCAGCGGTGCAGTTATCTGTTGTGAAGACTTTCTGGGGAGTTTTAGCGGAAAAAGAAAAAATACATTTGCCGCTCAGTGGTGCAGTTATCTGTTGTTAAGCCTTTTCTGGGGTGTTTTCATGGAAAAATAAAAAATATATTTGTCGCTCAGCGGTGCAGTTATCTGTTGTGAAGCCTTTTTTCTGGAGTGTTTTAATTTCCTTTTTATTTATTTATTGGATCTAACAGTATGTCAGACAGAGAAGTGCCAGGCCCTGCACAGGGGAGTGGCAGAGGCCTAAATGTTTCTGGCATAGGCAGAGGTCGCAGCAGAGTAAGGGGGCATGGCAGCAGGGGTAGCTGCGAGAGGTCTGAGCTCCTGGTGTCATCTAGGGGTCGTGTCTTGACCAGCAACCCAGCGGTTCTTGAATCGATAACTCCGTCATCCACTTCGTCCCAAGTGACATCAGAGACCCCCAGCCAAGAGTCGGTGGGTTCCTCTGACAAAACGATTAGTTGGCATGGCTCGGCAGCAGTCCCTGTGCCCCCACCTGTCCTGAACCTACCTCTGTCATTTTCAGTTCCCTCAGCGCAAGAAGTATTATATTCCCTTGGCTCGACTCCACTTTTCAGTGAGGACGAGTTACTAGAGGACAGTGAGCAGCTACTGCCCAGCCAAGATCTGGAGGAGACATCTGCGGCTTTCTCCGCTAGGCGGGCAAGTAGTGATGAGGAGAGTGGCATGGGAGCTGGTGTTCCGAGCGTTCAGGCTCCTGACCCAGAGACGGGCATTAGTGACGTGCAGACAGTACTCGATGATGATGATGTAGCTGATCACACTTTGGAGCCGGGTGACGAAGGGGCTTTATCATCATCGGGAGAAGAGGGTGCCAGCAAGTCGCTAGCGTGGCCAGGAGTCAGCAGGGTGGCAGCAGTGGGAGGTTTCACGGAGGCAGCAGCGGTAGCAGTCAGTCAGGTAAAATCACCTACTCTGTGGTGTGGCAGTTGTTCGTTAAGCCTCCGGAGGAGGTGGACATGGCCATATATGTAGAATCTGTGGGTTGAATGTGAAGTGTGGCCAGGGTGCCAATGTTGGCACCACGGACCTGCATCAACATATGCAGCATCACCATAAAGTGGCCTGGGAGAACCGTGGCTTCGATCTGGTGGTCCAGCCTGCCGCAGCAACCGCTGCATCACCCAGTAGCACCCACCCGGTTTCTGGCAGTCACGGCTCCACCACCTCAGCCAAAGGGAGCTGTCTGTCCTTCTCATCATCTGCTGGTCCTGATGCTCCTGCTCCTTCTACTCCTCATCAGTCATTCCGTCAGCAATTGATCACCGAAGCGATTGCCAAGAGACAACAGTATGAGTGCTAGCATCCAACGGTGCAGAAGCTGAACGTGCTCCTGTCCAAGTTGCTGGTGCTGCAGTCCCTCGCTTTCCAAGTGGTGGACTCTGTACCTTTCAGAGAACTGATGGCTTGTGCCGAGCCGAGGTGGAGAGTCCCAAGCCGTCATTTCTTTGCCAAAACGGCAGTACAAGCCCTGCACACACATGTAGAAGAGAAGGTGGGCCAGTCCTTGAGCTTGTTGGTGTCTGCCAAAGTGACGTGTGGAGCTGTAACTACAGTCAGGAACAATACATGTTCTTTGCGGCCCACTGGATGAATGTGGTTCCTGCAGAGCCACACCAGCAACTTGGCCAGGTGACGCCACTTCCGCCAATTCACAGGGGCCCTTTAGCATACCACATGAGCAGGGCACGGCGGTGTCATGTTGTTCTGCACCTCGTTTGCCTGGGCGAACGGAGTCACACAGGGGAGGAAATACTCCGTGTCCTTCATGAAAAAATCGAATTCTGGCCTTCTCCGAGAAAACTCAAAATCAGAACCATGGGAATAACATGGTGTCGGCGCTCACTGAATGAGGGCTGAGCCATGCGCCCTGCATGTCGCACGTGTTCAATGTGGTTGTCAAGTGGTTCCCGAAGTCTTCCACCCATCTGCAAGACATCCTAAAAATGGCCAGGAAACTTTGTATGCAGTTCAGCCACTCGTACACCTCAAAGCACACTCTCCTTGAGCTGCAGCGGCAGAAAGGCATCCCAACATAGGCTGGTATGCGACGTTTCCACCCGTTGGAATTCCACTCTTCATATGTTGAACCGACTATACGAACAGAGAAAGGCCATAAACGATTTCTCGATGATCCAAGCGGACAGGAGTACTTCCCTGTGTTACTTCGATTTCACGTTCCACTGCCATGGCTGCTAGGGAGGGGTGGGTGGCAGGAGCAGTACCAGCTCCATCAGCAGCAGCCTGAGTCTACAGTCGCTGATGAGCAGCTTTCTTCACCTGCCTAGTGAAGAAACTACTCACCAGTAGCTAGACTTAGAGCAGAACCTGAACCAGTAGGTGGTAGCATAGTTGGAGTGCACCCTGCCACCACAAATTAAAGATCTGCTGTACTACTTTACAGCCAAACTGGATTTGTGGCCTCAAGTGGCCGAGTTTGCGCTGGAAAAGCTGTCCTGCCCAGCCAGTAGTGTGGCATCAGAGCGGGTGTTTAGTGTGGCGGGGCCATAGTTATCCCAAGGAGAACTTGCCTGTCCACCCTAAATGTGGAGAGACTGACCTTTGTCAAGATGAATCTGGTGTGGATAAGCCAGGATTTCCACCCACCAATGCCTGATGCATCAGACTAGATCATCCATGGTGCCACACCAACAGTTTGACAAAAGAGACCAGTTTCTTCTGGCTACTTTCCACATCTACTATTTTTAAGCTGCCACCCACCTGATGCCACACATCTGAGGCTAAGTGCTCCCTCTTTCACCCACAATCTTAGGCTGGTACTGGTATTGCCAGCTACCTCCACACTATGTCACCTTGATACTCTTTGGCCTCCAGATGCAGCCGCCACCTCCCTACTGTGTCATTGTGCCACTCTGTGGCCTCCTGATGCTGCTGCCACCTCCAGACTCTGCCAATGTTCTACTCTGTGGCCTCCTGATGCTGCCACCACCTCCACACTCTGTCATTGCGCCACTATGTGGCCTCTTGATGCTGCCGCCACCTCCAGACTCTGTCATTGGGCCACTCTGTGGACTTCTCATGCTGTTCCCACACTCCCCACTTCATCAATGGTCCACTATTTAGTTTTTCGGCCTGGCTGACATCATGATTTATTTGACCCTTCTTTTGATTTGTCAGAAGGAAGGAAAAATTACATGCACAACAGATCCTGTCTGTGTAGCGGCTGTAAGGCTTTTATGGTCCCATCAGAATTGGCTTATGATATGGTAGCCAAAAGCAGGAGTGGGTACAAAACACAGAAGACATGCAAATATTCCGTTCACGTGTCATCTCTGTTTTGGATCCACTCCTGTTTTTTTTGGCATTAGCAATACTGATGGATTATTGAGCAAATGCTGACCGAGTGAAGGCGTATGCTCCACAGACAGGCTCCATTTTTTTCTGGGTAATTGTTCTGACGGATCAGAGAATGGGGAAAATTAATCAGTGACGTCAACACAAACTTACTGGTGGCACCCTCTCCACTCTGTTGGGGGGCTCTACTTGTATAAGCATTTAATATAACAGGTTCTGTAGACAACTATGTAGAATCGGCTAACAACGGTGTAAAAGAAGTGCGCTTCTTCTTGGTGATAACATCAACCTGTAAGGCTGAGTTCATACTTGAGTTATTTGGTCAGTTTTGGTCCCGTGACTGTGTAAAAAAGGTTAATATCCAAACAAACAAATTTCTTCCAGCTCATCAATCATTGTCTCCTTGGACGGAACAGACCGGACCAGCCCTAAATATATGTAGCAAATAAGGAAAAACGTTCCAGCAATCCGATTAAAACCTTGGCGCTTTATTTTTTCAAAATGGCAAAAATTCACATACGTGGATAACATCCCAGGTTACGAGTAAGGGCTCTCTTGCCCGAAACATGTCAACCAGAGCGATGGCAAAGATTCACATACTTGGATAACATCCCCCTCCACCGCTCTGGTTGATATGTTTTGGGCAAGTGAGCCCTTACTCATAACCTGGGATGTTATCCACGTATGTGAATTTTTTGCCACTGCGAAAAATAAGGCGCCAAGGTTTTAATCAGATTGCTGAAATGTTTTTCCTTCTTTGCTGTGCAAATAAGGGAAGTTTACAGTGATTCTAAGAGCGACGTCTGTCATCTGCATGTCATACAGATTCACAGTATTATTTCACTACCAAAGCAGACTCCCTATGCGTGTTACTGTAAGGCACAGTGTTCTACACCACTATAACGTCTCTCAGCAGCCAGGAAATAGCAGTTTTTTTTAACGTAATTCGCTGCGAATATACAAAACACAGAAGATATGCAAATATTCCATTCACGTGTCATCTCTGTTTTAGATCCACTCCGTTTTTTTTTCCCTTTAGCAATACTGATGGATTATTGAGCAAATGCTGACCGAGTGAAGGCGTATGCTCCACAGACAGGATCCGTTTTTTCTGGGTAATTGTTCTGAAGGATCAGAGAATGGGGAAAATTAATCAGTGACGTCAACACAAACTTACTGGTGGCACCCTCTCCACTCTGTTGGGGGGCTCTACTTGTATAAGCGTTTAATATAACCAGGTTCTGTAGACAACTATGTGGAATCAGCTGACGGAGGTGTAAAAGGAGTGTGCTTTTTCTTGACACTAACATCTACCTGTAAGGCTGAGTTGATACTTGAATTATTTGATCAGTTTTGGCCCAGTGACTGCCCAAATAAGTAAAGTATGCAGTGATTCTAAGAGCGACATCTGTCATCTGCCTGTCCTACAGACTCACAATATTATTTCACTACCAAAGCAGACTCCCTATGCCTGTTACTGCAAGGAACAGTGTTCTACCCCACTATAAAGGCTCTCTGCAGCCAGAAAATAGAAGTTTTTTAACTAAATTCGAAGCTAATAAATTTGAACAAAACCGATTTTTTAAATAAAAAAATGGCAAATAGGCGAATCGAATATTTGAAAAATTTGCTCATCTCTAACTATATTGAATTTAACCTAAAGATCTGGAGGTCTTCATTTCATTTTACATCTACATTTAGATGTCTAGCACAAAAAAGTAAAATAAAGTATAAACATTTGATATATCAAACAAAACAAATGACGTGACCTTTCTTCTTACTTTAGCCGAGTGCAGACAAGGGCGTAAAAAAAATTAAATGCAGATTCTTTATTGCTTCTCTCCCTCAATTGTGACATTATTAGCATTCTGTACACTACAATCAGACTTCGGAGTACATCTAATATAATCTGTGTTCTTTTTTTCCTCTAGCTAAGAGAGGTGTATGTCCAAAGCCTGTGGCTTTAATTAACTCAACAGCTTCCTGTGATAACAATTGCTCAAATGAACATGAATGCGCGGAGAACATGAAATGCTGTGATACTGGCTGTGGACACCAATGTGTATATGCAGGTATATTTATATTACTTATTAGTTACTGCCTCTGTCTGTTTTCCTGTGCAGTGCTACATATGGAATGACAAAGTATTTGGAAACTACCTAGAAATCAGTATATACAGTAGATTACATGTATATGTCCTGTTAAGACCCTTGCATACAAGTATGAAGTCTGTATGACAGTACATGGCCTCCATGCAGAGGCGTAACTAGAGTTCTATGGGCCCTGGGGCAAACTTTGAATTGGGACCCCCCCCCCCCCCGAAGCAATCTGGGCCCCCCTGGCTTAGGGCCCCAGTCGCAATTGCGACCGCTGCGACCCCTGATAGTTACACCACTGCCTCCATGTGCTGATGAGCAGGCTCCATTTGGTGCCGTGCGTGCATAGATATTGTCCCCTAGAACTAATACACTCACTGATAAAAAAATAATAATAATAATGCACCAAGAGTTGGAATGAATGAAGGAAGGAATGAAATGAAATGAAACTTTATATGTGTGAATGTAATAATGATATATGTACGTGATCACAATATTAGAGCGAAAAGATAGGTTTTTTGGGGAAACTGTACAGGTGAAAAGAGGGTCCAGTAGTCTGTTGGGCTGCCTCTAGCCTGGATGCAAATCAGATACAATTAGTCATGGAGGCATGCAGGTTCGATATGTAACACCCCGGAGTGGTTGTTACCACTCCTACACCATGCTACTGTCTTTAATGGTCTAACATAAATGCCATATTATGTATCTCTGTCCAGGTCCTCTACATTGTGCAATGCTATTATTTCTATGCAACTGTTTATTACATGTAATGTTACTGGTTCACCAGTAGGTGGCAGTGCAAATAGCAGAGGCATAGTTAGAAAGAATGGAACTTACCATTGTCCCTCCTTTGGGTGGAAGCTGCCGGAAGGGTGGGACAGCAGGGAGAGTTAATCGAGTTGGACAGGGGGAGAGAAGCAAGGCGGGCCACGCTGAGGCGTGCCTATGCCAGCAAGAGCACCCTGCATATCGAAGCAGATGTCTGGAAGCCATAGGAGCCAGAAGCATAGTTTTTCGGCCACCATAACAAGAAAAAAAGTTTTTCGGCTGAAAATAAGTTATTTGCTGAGTGTCAGGAGGGGAATAACAGCCAAAGACACCCCATCCAAGGATACCAGAACAGACTTAAAGTACAGAAACCAGACTTATGCAGAGTATACTGCAGCGCAGAGCAAGTAATTGAAGTATTTAAGCAGAGTTATTGAGTTTGCCAGACAGTTTATGCCAAAGCCTGCTGGAAACAAGACAAAGCTTGCAAATCATTTAGATGAAAGTTTATTCAAGTAACGCTGCCATTGAACTTCATAACAAGGTCTGGACTCAAGTTATTTTTCCTTCGTCCCTCAATTATTCCCCTTTTTAATGCATCGGAGCCAAAGCCTGGGGTCCCAGTGTATCCAGGTGGGAGCACCATGACATATAAAGAGACATAAAGGCCGCACTACAACACCCGCATTCCAACTAAACCTGGGATGCGACAGGGCCCTGGGGGGCTGTGCGTTGCACATACAGTATCCTGTGGCATATTGCTCATAGATGTTGTGGCTAGGCCTTTAGATCCTCACCAAAGATGGCATTTCAGCTGGTCCCATGAATGCTAAATTAGTGATATATATTTGGTGACTCGGCAGGCCAAGAAAGCGGTTGCAGAATGTCCGCACATATCACTGAGCTGTTAGTATCCCTTGTTTCACTACTAGCGGTGACCAACTGTCTTATACAATTGCTTCCCAGATCATCACAACAGCAGTTAGGGCAGTGTGTCACTCTACAGTGTAGACAGGATTGAATCGCTCATCACGAGAGCTCCATACGTAAACACCACTGTTGTGGGATCCCAAACAGAATCTAGATTTGTCAGTAAAGACGATATAGTTCCAGTCTGTAGCAATCCAGATTTCTCGTAAGCTACACCACTGCAGAAAGGCAATGGTGGCTGGCAAGCAGTGGCAGAACAAATAACGTGTACAGTGACCCCAAATTTCTTCTGCTAAGCACCTGGAAATGGTCCAGGCAGAGAGAGAGAGTCATATAATAAAGATGCCAACTTTGTCTGGATGGTGGGTAACAAAACTGTGGGAGTTGCTTGTTCTTGTCAGAGGATCAAACAATTCTCTCTCCTGGTGGTCCGTCTGGAGCCTGATTGCCTTTTGTGCATGTCATCATGTAACCACTACTTGCAACAGCTCGTAACAGCTTAGGTCAGAACTGCCTAGATGCTGGGCAATTCCTCAAAATACCAACCTGTTTCTCTCAGTCCAATTATTCAACACCTCTCAAAGTCTGTCAACTAGGCAAGTTATCTTTGAGTGCATGGTAGAGGAATTTCTAGCAGTCAATGATCTCTCAACAAGAGGTACACTACCCCAAAGTTACCTCTGAGGGCCTTTTTATAGGGCATCAGTGAAAGCACTTTTTGTGGCAAGACCCAGTGTCTAATCATACCATACCTGAAATCTTTTATAGCACATTTGAAAAATTTTCAGACACTTTCACTTTTTTTTTCACATTTTATTATGTTATGGCATGGTGCTGTAATAAAAAAAAATCTAATTTTTTCCCCATCATTCTGCACTCAATGCTCTATGATGACAAAGTGAAAACATGAAATGTCAAAAATGATTAAAATCTTTGCTAACATTGAATAGGAAAAATTTTAAAAATTAAAATATCCATTGACATATTCTGAGCAGATCCTATACTCAGTATTCCTGGGTATGATTTGTGGAGTTTATGCCATTATTCTTTGCAGATCCTCTCAAGTTCTGTCAGGTTGGATGGAGACTGTCGGTGAACAGCCATTTTCAGGTCTCTCCAGAGATATTCCATTGGGTTCAAATCGGGGTCCTGCCTAAGCCTCTCAAAGAGATTCACACAGTCGTCCCTAAGACACTCATGTGTTGGCTTGGTTGTGTGCCTAGGTTTGTTGTCTTGTTGAAAGGTAAACTTCAGCCCAGACTAAAGTCCGGACTACTCTGGATCAGGCTTTCATTAAGAATATTAAGAATTAGAGATGAGCGAAGTTTTCCAAAAATTCGATTTGGATGCCTTGCCAAATTTTTCCTAAAATGCAATTATATTCAAATTAATTTGTCGCGAAGAACGTTATAGGTCAGCTATCTCCCAGCTGCAGGGAGAGTGTATCTCGGTATACATCACTGTGCATTACAGAAACATGCATAGTTAGTCCACTGTGGTAGTGAAGAGTAACTGTGTGTCAGTATGACAGGCAGGTGACAGGTGTCACTCACACTTCACCCATTTGGTCAGTTGCAGGTCAAAAACTGACCAAATAACTGAAGTGTTAACTCACAGGCCTTACAGGTCAAGGTTAGCATCAGGTATAATGTACTTAACCAAGATTCTACTATAGAGTGAAAGAGCACTCCCCTTTTAAACCGTCTGCTGATTTAACATAGATTGATAGAGAACCTGTTCTGTTACTTGCTGATACAAGTAGTGTGCCCATGAAAGAGTGGAGAGGATATCAGTCTTACATTTGTGTTGATGTCACTGTTTATTTTTCCCTTTGTCAAAAGAACAACCACAAAAACCACAAAAATACAGATCCTCTCTTTTGAGCATCCGTCTTGACACTGTCAGTATTCGATCAGTAATTGATCAGTATTGGTAAGGCCAAAAAAAATAGGAGTGGGTCCAAAACAGACACGACACGAGATGGGAATAGTTGCATGTCTTCTGTGTTTTGTACCACTCCTGCTATTGGCTTCCAAATCAGGAGCAAATACTGATACAAAATACTGACCTTGTGATAGAGGACCCATGCTCAGTTTGCATGATGGCTATTTGACTCCGAAATCAGTTTTATTCAGATGGAAAAGAAGTCCTGTATGCAGGACTTTAATGGTCTCTCTCACATGGTCAGTATTTGTCAGTATTTTGCATTAGTGTTTCATCAGTATTGGCAAGGCACAAAAAACAGGAGTGGGTTCGAAACACACATAACACATTATGGTAATATTTGCACGTTTTGTACCCACTCCTGCTTTTGGCTTCCAAATGATAAGGAAATCTTGATGCAAAATACTGACCGTGTGGATAGAGGCCTTATGGATGCTATGAAGATAGGATCCATTGTGTTTTTAATTTTTCGTTTCTTGTGACAGATCAGAACAAAGGTAAAATAAACAGTGATGTCAACAAGGCCAAACAGTGACACTAGTGGCTCTGTTACAGAGTGGTGAGGGTAGAAAAAGCATGAGGAGTCCACACAGTGGCCCAGTCACAGAGTGGTGAGGGTGGCAACAGCATGAGGATTCAAGAAAGTGGCCCCATCACAACGTGGTGAGGTTGGCAACACCATGAGGAGTCAAGATAGTGCCCCAGTCACAGAGTGGTGAGTGGCAACAGCATGAGCAGTCAATACAGTGGCCCCATCACAGAGTGGGGAAGGTGGTAACAGCATGAGGAGTCAACATAGTAGCCCTGTCACAGAGTGGTGAGGGTGGCAACAGCATGAGGAGTGAAGATAGTGGGCCCATCACAGAGTGGGGAGGGTGGCAAGAGCATGAGGAGTCAACATAGTGGCCCATCACACCGTGGTGAGGGTGGCAACAGCAAGATGAGTCAAGATAGTGGCCTGCCACAGAGTGGGGAGGGTGGCAGCAGCATGAGGAGCCAACATAGTGGACCAGTCACAGAGTGGGGAGGGTGGCAACAGCAATGAAGAGTCAACATAATGGTCCCATCACAGAGTGGTGAGGATGGGAACAGCATGGGGAGTCAACATAATGGTCTAGTCACAGAGTGGTCAGGGTGGCAACAGCATGAGGAGTCAACATAATGGCTCTGTCACAGAGTGGTGAGGGTGGCAACAGCATGAGGAGTCAACATAGTGGCTCCATCACAAAGTAGTGAGGGTGGCAACAGCAAGATTAGTCAAGATAGTGGCCCAGTCACAGAGTGGTGAGTGGCAACAGCATGAGCAGTCAATATAGTGGCCCCATCACAGAGTGGAAAAGGTGGAAACAGCATTAGGAGTCAACATAGTAGCCCTGTCACAGAGTGGTGAGGGTGGCAACAGCATGAGGAGTGAACATAGTGGCCCCATCAGAGAGTGGGGAGGGTAGCAAGAGCACGAGGAGTCAACATAGTGGCCCCATCACACCGTGGTGAGGGTGGCATCAGCAAGATGAGTTAAGATAGTGGCCTGCCACAGAGTGGGGAGGGTGGCAGCAGCATGAGGAGTCAACATATTGGACCAGTCACAGAGTGGGGAGGGTGGCAACAGCATGAGGAGTGAACATAATAGCCCCATCACAGAGTTGTGAGGGTGGCAACAGCACTGGGAGTCAACATAATGGCCTAGTCAGAGTGGTGAGGGTGGCAACAGCATGAGGAGTCAACATAGTGGCTCCATCACAGAGTGGGGAGGTGGCCGGCAACATCAGTGGTAGTAACAGCACAAGACTGTGGCAGTAGGAGAAGATGGCAGCAGTGGCAGCAGTTGTGTGGCATCAAGCAGGTGTCAGTATCAGAAAAGTGGCTGAAGCATGTGGCCAGAATTAATGGGCACTTTTTCACATTGTTTTGGTGTGGCTCCAAAAATGAACTAGTCTGATGCATCAGGCACTGGCGCGTGGAAGTCCTGGCTGATCCACACCTGATTCATCAGTTCAAAGGTTAGTCTCTCAACATTTTGGGTTGAAAGGCAATTTCTCTTTGAGGTAAGTATGTCCTCTGCCGCACTAAACACCAGCTCTGATGACATACTATTGGCCGGACAGGAATCAAATCAAAGTTTGGCTGCCCAGTAGTCCACTAGATCTGGGATGGCAGGGTGCAGTCCAAGTATGCAACCACCTTCTGTTTCAGGTCCTGCTCCATGTCCTGCTGCTACTGCTGGGTGGTTTTCTCAGTAGGCTGGTGAAGAAAAGTCCTCATTAGAAACTGAAGACTTAAGTTGCTGTTGATGGAGCTGGTGCTGTTCCTGCCACCGTCCTCCTCCAGTAGTCATGACAGTGGAGGGTGGGCGCAGAAGGCCCCCCTGGTCAGACCTTCCTGAGGATGGGCAATGGTGCACATAGGCAGTGGCCAACTATCTGCATAGGATGTCTCGATAGTAGTTGAGTTTATCCTCCCTCTCAGAAGGCGTAAAAAAAGCCCCCATTTTGTACAGGTAGTGAGGGTCTAACATGGTAGTCATCCCTGTGGTGAATAGGGATAATACAGCTGTCACTACACAAGCAACTCAGCATGCATCTGGCCATTTACACAAGGGACTCAGGGGAACTCCCTACCTCAATCTTCACTGCATAGTGCCACGGTCTGTCGGGGACATCTGCCTGGTCTTGCTCATCGTCTTCTAGCTCCTCGTGCTCCTCCTGCTCTTCTCCTGCCACTTGTGCAGATAAACCATCCATTTCTGTATAAATTGCTGGTATATGAATGTCCTCCTCCTCCGCTAGTTCAGCCCCTCCAGGACGTGAAGGAGTAGAACAACCCATTCATTCATCCCATAGTCCTGCCGACTGACAAATAAAGTGGCCTCCTCAAAGAGCCTGAGCAAACAGCAGGTGTCATGCATGAGCTGCCACTGGCCAACATCAAAGTTACACAGGGGAGTACTCCTGTCCGCCTGCATCATTAAGAAATCGTTCAAGGCCTTCTTCTGCTCATATAGTTGTTCCAACATGTGGAAGATGGAGTTTCAACGGGCGGAAACGTTGCATATGAGGCGATGTTGGGGAATGCTATTCTGCCTTTGCAGCTCAATGAGGGAGTGTGTTGCAGTATAAGAGTGAAGTGCATGCACCGTTTCCTGGCCACTTTCAATATGTCTTGTAGTTGGGTGGAAGACTTCAGGAACCACTTTAAAACCAAATAAAAAAATTAAAGATGTGAGCCATACAGGGCACATGTGTCAGCCCTCCTTGACGCAGTGCTGACACACCGTTATCGGTGATCATCGTTCTGAACGTCAGTTTGTGAGGAGATAGCCAGCATTCGATTTCTTCTTGAAGGACATGGAGCAGTCGCCCAGGTAGGCCAGGTTCACAACTGAATGATACCACCATGCTCTGGATAGGTGGACCACTCCAAATTGTGTCTACAGTGGAGGCTGAGGACAAAGTTGAGGTTGAGGAGGCAGAGGAGGACATTGACGCAGCAATCATAGCTTGAAAACACTGTGGCGGCCTTGCTGTCACCTGGCCAAGTTGCTGGTGTGCCTGGGCAGGAACCACATTTACTCATTGGGCCATAAAGAACAGATATTGTCCTTGACCAAAGTTACAGCTCCACACGTCAGCGCTGCCGTGTACTGTACCAGACACTGACAGGCTCAAGGACTGACCCACCTTCTGCACAACATACATGTGCAGGGCTGGTACAGCCATTTTTGGAGAAGTATTGACAGCTTTGGGCTCTCCACCTTGGCTCCGCACAAGCCATCAGTTCTCTGAATGGTGCATAGTCCACCACATAGAAAGGGAGGGACTGTAGTACCAGCAACTTGTCCAGGAGCACGTTCAGCTTCTGTGCCGTTGGATGAGTGCACGCATAGTGTTGTCAATTTGCAATCGCCTCTGTGATCGATTGCTTGCAAAATGAGTGATGAGGGGTAGGAGGAGGAGCATCAGGACCAGTAGATGATGGGAAGGAAACACAGCTACCTTCTGCTGAGGTGGTGGAGTCTTGACTGCTGGAAAAGGGTTGCAGGCTGCTGGGAGATACCTCAGGCTGTACCACAACATTAGCTCCACGGTTTTCCCAGGCCACTTTTTGCTGACACTCTATGTGTTGATACAGGGCCGTAGTGCCAACATTGGCACCCTAGCCACACTTCACCTTCTGCCCAAAGATTCTACTTACAGCCGCACTGATGTCTTCCAGTGACTTGATAAAAAATTCCCACACGAGCGAGTATGGCATTTTACCCCCAAAACTGTGTGTTGACTGCCTGGCGCTGCCTCTATGAACGCGTGCATGGCTAGTTGTTTTGAGACAGGTACGCTCTTGAGCAGCAGACGGTCTACCCCGGGCATGCTTGGCTCCAGATCTTACACAGCTGCCACCCTGCTGACTCATTGCCATGCTTGCAACCTGCTGGCTCAGCTGTTGTCTCACGCAAAAGTTGCCACCCTCATCCCCTAATGATGTTGATGAAGCCCCCTCTTCACCAGATTCCCATGTGCCATCGGCTTCATCATCATCATCATCCACTACTGTCTGCACATCACTGATGTCACCCTCACCAGTATCATGGCTGCGTGCCTGACCGGTCACAACACCTTCTCCCACACGACTCTCATTGTCGCTACTTATCCTCCTATAGGAGAAAGCAGCAGATCTCTCCTCCAAATCTTGGCTTGGCAGTAGCTGCTGACTGTCCTCAATAAGCTCTTCTTTAAATAAATGCCACTGACTGGGCCACTGTGTTTATGACTCATGCGATTCCACATGTGATTCCCACCCTCACCATTCTGTGACTGGGCCACTGTGTTGACTCCTCATGCGGTTTCCACCTCACCACTCTGTTACTCGGCCATTGTGTTGACTCCTCATGCTTTTGCCACCCTCACCACTCTGTGACTGGGCCACTGTGTTGACTCCTTCTGCATTTGCCAGCCTCACCACTCTGTGACTGACCACTGTGTTGACTTCTAATGCTGTTACCACCTCCCCACTCTGTCACTGGGCCACTGTGTTGACTCCTCATGCGATTTCTTATGTGATTCCCACCCTCGCCACTCTGTCACTGACCATTGAGTTGACTTCTAATGCTGTTACCACCTCCCCACTCTGTCACTGGGCCACTGTGTTGACTCCTCATGCGATTTCTTATGTGATTCCCACCCTCGCCACTCTGTCACTGACCATTGTGTTGACTCCTCATGCTGTTGCCACCTCCAGACTATGTAACTGGGCCACTTTTTTGACTCATCATGCGATTCCTTATGCGATTCCCCATTTCACCACTCTGTGACTGGACCACTGTGTTGACGACTCATGCGATTCCACACGCGATTCCCACCCTCACCATTCTGTGACTGGGCCACTGTGTTGACTCCTCATGCTGTTGCCACCATCATCACTCTGTGACTGGGCCACTGTATTGACTCCTCATGCTGTTGCCACCCACTCGGTCATGGGGGCACTACTTGTTTCAGTGTGCAACAGAACAGGTTCTGTAGAAATCTATGTGGAATCAGCTGATGACGGTGTATAAGGAGTGCGCTCTTTCACTCTATTGTATAATTTTGGGCCACTGCACAGTTCTTCATATCTGGTGCTAACATTGACCTGTAAGTTCACACTTGAGTTATTTGGTCAGTTTTGGCCCCGTAACTGACCAAATAAGTGAAGTGTGAAGTGGTTCTAAGAGTGATGTTTCACTAACACAGTGGCCTTCCTATGCATGTTTCTGCAATTCCCAGTGTACCTCAATACAGGCTCTCTTCAGCCAGGAAATAGCCGTTTTTAATGCAAGTCGTTCGAATAAATTTGGATTGAATTGTGTCTTTTTGGGAAATTGGGAAAACCGTCCAAAACGAATTTTGGAGAAATTTGCTCATCGCTACCAACTAGTTCCTACTCTGCTAGATGCAGGACTGGCAAACACACAGAAAATAAACTACACAGAGAATAAGTCGTACAGAAATGGGTTGGAACCAGCCAGACATGCAGTACCAAATCAGACTACAGATGGTCGTCGGAATAGCCAAGCTGAAGTCAGAACCAGATAGGAAACACAGTACAGAGAGTGGTTAAAGGCAAGTCGAGGTCAATCCAAAAGGCTATCCAAACACACATAGAACAAAACTGGATGCACAGCTAGGGAGTGAAAACCTATCACTGGCAATGGTATCTGGCCAGGAAGGGGTTAAAATAGAGTACAGAGTCCCAGGACCAGAACCTGATAGCTCATGACTCAGAGCTCCATTAGTCAGAACACAGCACACAGGAATAGACCAGCTGAGCAATCAACCCACTTCTAGTTTTCTCCGGCACACGCCCACTGTGGGGACAAACAGGGGCATGGATTAACAGCACATCTTTCCTGATACTGGAGATGTCTCCACTGGGGCCCGGACAGGTTAGTTTATGACAAGTCTACTATACTTTTCTTTTAATCAAAAAAAGACAGTGGACATGATTTTTTTAAATATTGAAGCCTGAATGGATTCCCTCCCGTTGGCAACCAAATGTATATTTTTAGCATATTTGTTAAATGGATCCGCTAAGTGGATGATAGAAATGTGATGTGAACATAACCTTATTCTAATGTCAGTGTAGTGTCAAACGCTTTTTTTTTTTTCGATTTAATCTAATCTAACAATATTACCAACTAATAGTTGTTTAATCCTGTTTTACATTGCCATTCTGAGTTCCGGCAGATTGCATCAGCAGAGAACACATTAGTTTTTGTCTGGCCGAAACCTGACCTATTTGGCAGGTAGCAGCCAGATTTCCACAGGACACTATTATAGTCAATGGAGCTGGCGGATATTATGGTAACATCCAGCAATGCCGGATCCAGAGAGCTCCAGCAGGCTGTTCTCTGCCAAAATAACCTCCTGGAATTCAGAACAAAAGTGTGAAACAGGCCTAAAATAGAATGTAGAGGCGTTTCATCTTAATTACATTTTCTTTTATCATGACTATTTCCTTTAGAACGTCCAGGTTTCTGCCCATTCAATGACCTACCACATGAAGTAGGTGAAACACAGACGCCAAAATGTTTAAGTGATTATGATTGTCAGAAAAATACTAAGTGTTGTGAGAGGGGATCTTCACAAGACTGCCTCCCAGCATTGAAGAGTGAGTATTATTATTTTTGATACTGAACTGGGGAAAGTAATTCAAAACCCTGCCTTACTAAGTAGAGATAGATCTAAATGTTTGTATGAAAATCACAGACCTAACAGTTACCCCTGAAGTAGAAAAAATACAATTTATATTAGTAGGTGGATGAGCAAACCTGTGGATGTTCAGGTTTGACGGGTTCAGCCGAACTTTGTTTCAAAGTTCGGTTTGGGTCCCAAACTTGACCCCGAACACCGAACTGCAATCAATGGGGACCCGAACTCTGGGGCTGAAAAATGGCTGTAAATAAGTCATAGAATGGGATAGAGGACTGCAAATGGAACCAAAATGGGGGTAAGAGCAGTGCAATTGCCCTGCAAATAAATGTGGATAGGGAAATGACTGACTTAAAATAACAAAAAATACATAAGGATAAAAAATTATAATCTTGAACCAGGAGGCAGAGGTCCAAGTGGAGTAGGAAGTTGAGGAGGCTGTAGACATGGTGTTCTAGGTGGAAGAAGAGCTGAAGGAGGAAGCCAATACTGTTTTTGTGTGTATGGGGGGGGGGGTTCTTTAATGTTTTTTAATTGTCTGTTGATACTGTGCAACCTATAGCCATTTTCTGGGGTGCGGCTGGGAGGAGGGAAGCTCGGAGTGAAGGAGGAGACGGATGTTGCGATATAGGCAGATAAGATGGACATGTGGTGTAGACGGAAGAGGAGGAAGGGGTAACCCAAAAAAAATTTATTTTACATTTTCTTTTTTTTTCTTTATTTAATTTCGTTTTTTGGTTTGTGAAGGCAGTATATTGGGCAGACTAGATGGGTTCTTATCTGCCAACACATTCTAAAACATTGGGAAATAGAAATAGAACGCACAAAGTGCATTGGAGTATAGCAATTGCTCTGTGCCGCCGCTATCCCTCTCTACTCTGCCAATATAATAATAATAATCTTGTGGAGGAGGAGGTGGACGAGGCAGTGTAAGCGGAAGAGACGGGCGAGGTGGATGTGGTGGTGTAGACGCTGGAGGTAGCCAACAATTAAAAAAAATTATTTAGTTTTTTATTTTTAGAATTTTTGTTAGTTATTTTTTTGTTTGTGGAGGCCCCCAAAACATTGGGAAATGGCAAAGAGAACGCACAAACTTCTCTTGAGTATAACAATGGCTGGGTGCGGCCGGCATACCCCCTAATCTGCCCAAGGTACGGACAAATCCTGTGGGATTTATGCCTGGTTAATTTGATAAACGTGAGCTTGTCTACGTTGGCTGTGGCTAGGCGGATGCGCATGTCCGTGATCACCCTCCCAGCCATTCTAAAAACACGTAGAAGTTAAATGGGGCAGACCCTTCAGTCAGTATGTGCAGACGTGTGGACTCGTACTGTTCCACCATGTTGCTGAAACGCTGCATCCTGCTAAGATGGTCCATATAAGATGGTGGTGCTAGATGTTGTGGCCTGCTGACAAAGCATTTCGGCCATGCTGACCCTCCCTTTTGAGGTTTTGGCAGTGCCCCAGCTGTTTTGGCGACTTCCTCCTCCTCTGTCTCATACTTCCACTGAGTCCACGCTGTCAAAAGGGAACTCCATCAGTAGCACGTCTACCAGTGTGCGCTTGTACTTGCGCATCTTGCGACTACGCGCCAGTGATGGAAGTAAGGAGGGCACATTGTCCTTGTAGCAAGGATCCAGAACGGTGGCCACCCAGTAATCAGCACTGGTAAGAATAAGGGCAGCTTGGCGGTTAATGCGCAGGCACTGCAGCATGTAGTTGCTTATGTGTGCCAGGCTGCCCAGAGGGAACGATAGCTGTATCGGAGGTGTATCATGTGTATCCCCCCAGGCACACTCCAATGATGCCCATAAGCTGATTTGGGTGCCACCCTGCTGTGAACGCGGATCCTCCTCATCATCCTCCAAAACTGTGCCCTGGCTGGACAGTTGGGTACCTGGCCGCTGTTGGTGCAGGAACCCACCCTCTAAGCCACCTGTGGACGACTGGTCATATTACCGTGGGAATGATCTCTGTCCCTCCTCCTCTTCTACCTTTGTCACATCCTCATCCATCATCACCCGAAGCTTTTTTCAAGGAGACATAAAAGTGGGATAGTAACGCTGAGGACAGCATCGTCGGCGCTGGCCATGTTGGTGGAGTACTCGAAACAGCTCAACAAGGCACAAACGTCCTGCATGGAGACCGACTCGCTGGTGGTGAAGTGGTGCTGTTGTGCAGAGCCACTCACACAGACAGCCTGCACTTACTGCAGTAGGTTTTTTTCAGGAACCTTTGCACCACAAAATTCAGCACATGCGCCAGGCAAGGGATGTGCGTCAAACCGGCTAGGCCCAGATCTGCTACAAGATTTTTCCCGTTATCACACTCCAAAAGGCCGGGCTTGGCACCAACCACTCATCGGTCTGTTTTTCCTCCAGACATATGAGTTTCAGAACAGCCTGCTGTCGTTTCCCCTTGGCAGTGCTGAAGTTCATGGTGCAGGTGTTGTGCTGACGTCATGAGGAGGCGTTAGAGGAGGAACAGGAGAAGGAAGCAGAGTAGAAGGAGGAGGCAACCAGAGGCATCGAGAAATGTCCAGCAATGCCCAGTGGCAGTAGGACATGTGCCAAACCGCTTTCCGCCTCGGGCCTAGCCACCATTACATTTACCCAGTGGGCAGTTAGGGAGATATAGCATCCCTGCCCTGCTTACTTAATAGAAATAAATTTTCTTTGTGTCACTGACACAATGAACAGACTGATTAAACCTCCTATAACAGTTAGTCGGATGAGAATGCAGTGTGATGAACCCCCAAAAATGTGTTTAGTGTCACCGACACAAGTAACAGACTAATTTACTCTCCGATTACAGCTAGTCAGATGAAAATGCGCTGTTATTAATGAAAAAAAATAGCTTTGTGTCACCGACAGAATTAATAGACTGATTAACTATTGTGTTTCTGTGTCACAGGCACAATTGAAGTGTTTTGCACCCAAAAGAATGGCTATGTTTCACCAACACAATTAATAGACGGATTAACTATTGTATTTCCATGTCACAGAGGCAACTGAAGTGTTTTGCACTCCAAAAAATGGTTATGTGTCACCGACACAATTAACAGACTAATTTACTCTCTTATTACAGTTAGGCCTCATGCACCTGACAGTAAGTGTTTTGCGGTCCGCAAATTGCGGATCCGCAAAAAAAAACGGATGACGTCCGTAAGGCATTCGGATTTTTTGAGGATCCGTTATTTTGGTGGATCTATTGTAATAATGCCTATCCTTAAAGAACGATTTGAATCCAGCATGTAAAGTTTAAAAGCTTACGTTTCTTTATTTGGAATCTTCAAGCACAGACAGTACGATGGATAGCAATTCCTTAGTCATCCTTCAGATCAACATGTTTCGCACTCAGTCATCCTTCAGATCAATATGTTTCGAGCCGGCAGGCTCTTAGTCATGATCGATGACTAAGATCCTGCCGGCTCGAAACATGTTGATCTGAAGGTTGACTGAGGAATTGCTATCCATCGTACCGTATGTGCTTGAAGATTCCAAAGAAAGAACCGTAAGCTTTTAAACTTTACGTGCTGGATTCAAATCGTTCTTTGAGTATGTTATAATCATGCCGGCCTGGCTGTTTCCGTGACACGTATGGACATTGGTGAGCTGGATAACATTTATTTCTATGAATGCCTATCCTTTTCTGCAAGCTAGAAAAAAATAGGACATGCTCTATTTTTTTGGCGGAGCTAAGGAACGGACATACGGATACTGACAGCACATGGTGTGCTGTCCGCATTTTTTGGGGACCCATTGAAATGAATGGGTCCACATCCTATCAGCAAAAAAATGGAACGGAGAAGGAAACAAAATACGGTCGTGTGCATGAGCCCTTAGACGGATGAAAATGCGGTGTTATTTATTTAAAAAAATGAACTATGTGTCACCGACACAATGAACAGACTGATTAAACCTCCCATAACAGTTAGACGGATAAGAATGTGTGATGAACCCCAAAAATTTTGCTTTGTGTCACCGACACAATTAACAGACTAATTTACTCTCCGATTACAGTTAGATGGATGAAAATGTGGTGTTATTAATGAAATAACAATTAATTTATGTCACCGTCACAATTAACAAATGGATTAACTATTGTATTTCCATGTCACAGGGACAATTGAAGTGTTTTGCACCCAAAAAAAATAGCTATGTCACCAACATAATTAACAGACGGACTAACTATTGTATTTCTGTTTCACAATGGCAATTGAAGTGTTTTGCACCAAAAAAAAATAGCTATGTATCACCGACACAATTAACAGACAGATTAACTATTGTATTTCCATGTCACAGGGGCAATTTAACTGTTTTGCACACCAAAAAATGGCTATGTGGATCCACTGCTCTGATCCTTCCCACCATTGCAGCGATGAGGCACATGACCACTGCAGCCAATCACTGCCGCAGTGGTATACGGCACACGACTACTGAGGTCAGTGATTGTCTGTAGCTTTTCACATGCTGTACACAGACACATCACAGCTGCATTCATGAAACTTAAACCCAGCAGGGGGGACCTAAGAGGCCCCTGCTGGAACGTAAGGGGTTCGTTATGGTGCATATAACTATTTTACTATCTTTCCATACCTTACAATTATTTTTTTTACTTAGAAAGCCTGTTTTTATATTTTAATGCTGATTATATCAGATTTTTTTCATTACTTGTTCAGAAAAGCCGGGAAAATGTCCTGATGTCTGTGAACCAAAATCTGAACTTAAGTGCTCTACTGATGAAGATTGTCCCAATAATCTTAAATGCTGTCCTCTATGTGGTGAAAAATGCATGGTACCTGTGAAAGGTAACTGCTTCTAATACATAAAATGTGTTCAGTTGATATAAATAGACAGGTTGCATATGTTCCTCTCATTAAATGAGACTGTTCGACTATGAATCACTGCAGAAAAGCCTGACAGTATTCTTGTTTCTATGAACTGATAAGCTGCTAAGACAAAGCAGAACTCATAGAAACAAAAACAATCAAGAATGTCTGTCCTCGCAAAAAGTAAAAAAGTCATACTGACATTTGTCACATTGTCATCTAACACTGGAAGTCGTCATTTATTTTCTTTGTTCTGACACATTAAGGGAGAACACATAACAACTATCATTTTTGTCAAAATTTTTGTGTTTTTTAAGAAACACACAAATGAATATGTAAATTATTGCATTAAACATTTCTGTCAGTACTGCTGTAAGTGAGCATGATCGTATACTGTAGACTAGAAACCCATATATACCTGCAAAAAAAAAAGATATTATGAGAAGAGAAGAGATGGACCTTTGGAAAATTAAAATACCTACTACTGCTTACTCTTTGTTCATGCCATCAAACTGATACCTTCAAAAAGTTTATGTAGATTTTCCTTTAAATATGATCTGCCAGCAGGGTCAACCCTATCGAACCAGATACAATGTATGGTAGGGTGGATCTGCTGATTAGAAGTATACCTTTATTGTGAAGATCTGATTCTCAATGAGAAATTCATCTTTTAATGTTTATGCAAATTGAGGCTTGGAACCGAACCCGAGTTCGGGAAATGTTTTTTTACAGTATAAATCAATTTCTGACGTTAATATGCAAAGTCTTGCAAGACTTCGCAAAGTAATAACTTCGGCTCATCGGAGCCAGTACATTCTAATACTGTATGGAGCACAGTTATGAAACAACGTTTTATGCAAATCGACTTCGGATATTTCACCCGAAGTCGATTCGCTCATCCCTAATTATCAGCATCCTCTTGAGTGACCCTCCCATCCTGTGCCTGCACTGTACGTTACATTGTTGGCACATGTGGAATAGTCATTTGCATGCTGAGTAAGCAGAAGTGTAATGTATGGGCAGGCAGCTGATTACAGGGCCAGGTGAGAGGGCCCTGATGATGCCTGGTAGTGTAGAGTGAAGCGAGCTTCGGATGCTTCATCCGAAGTCGCTTCGTTCAAAACTTTGGAATAATACTGTACAGAGATTTGTCTCTATACAGTATTAGAATGTATTGGCTTCGATGAGCCGAAGTAAGTTATTCACGAAGTGACGAGTGACTTCGTTGACTAACTTCAGTAGCTGATTTTTAAAGTGGAAAACAACTTTAAAACTTGAAACTGAACTCAGCTTTGGTTCCTACAAGTACCCCAGGACTGTAGCCGAGTTCGGTTTTAAATTTTAAAGTGGTTTTCCAAAAATCAACTACCAAAGTTATTCAACAAAGTCAATAACTAAGCTAATCGGAGCCCATAAATTCTAATATTGTACAGATGAATCTCCGTACAGTATTATTCCGAAGTTTTGAACGAAGCACCCGAAGCTCGCTTTGCTCAACACTAATGCCTGGCACTCATTGGTGGGGCAGGGGGTTGTACAGTTAGACAACCCTTTTAACCTCTGGTATGGTAAGAACAATAATGGCAGCGGAAATGAATGCATCATTCTGCGGCACTAAATTATAAAATATGGTAATTCTACACCTTAAAGCATAGTTATATTCTAGTTATACATAAATGAAACATTGAAGGGGGGTTTATCTGGCCCCCTCATCAGAAACATGGTGCATCTGTGCTTTAATGCTTATAGCTTGGACATGTTTCTGTCTATACGTAGCTGATGCTAACATGTTTCCTTTCTCATTTCAGTGATGTATGCAGTTCCTCCACAGTAAGAAGTCTAAATAACCAAGACACAAGACTTATGTTTGCAGATCTCCATCCTCTTTTGGTTTATTTTTCCTCCAAAATGTTATTGTAAGGCCTCATGCACACGAACATATTTTGGGTCCGCGTTCGAGCCGCATATTTTGCGGCTCGGGCTCGGACCTATTTACTTCAATGGGGCCGCAAAAGATGCAGATAGCTGTCCATATCCGTTGCTCCGTTCCGTGTCCCCGCAAAAAAATATGGCATGTCCTATTCTTGTCTGTTTTGTGGACAAGAATAGGCATTTCTACAATGGGCCGCGTTCCGTAATTTGCAGCTTCCGTGTTTTGCAGATCCGCGGTTTGCAGACCACAAAAAAACCAACGGTCGTGTGCATGAGGCCTTAAACATACTTGTGTTTCAAAATTGCATTACAAATACAATTATTTTTCTCCTAATTATGAAATGAGCCTATGGTAACAAAACCTTTCATAACACAACTACAGAGGAAATTTTTATGTATTTATTTTTTTAAGAAGAAATAAACAGTTGTTGTATAGGATATATCAAAACTGGTACAAACGAAAAATGGAGTAGTTACCCATGACAACCAATGAGAGTCCCTTTAGAACAGGCATCCTCAAACTGCGGCCCTCCAGCTGTTGCATGCTGGGAGTTGTAGTTTTGCAACAGCTGGAGGGCCGCAGTTTGAGGATGCCTACTTTAGAAGATGAAAGCAGCAGCCTGAATTTTTGTCACAGCTATTCAACTTTTCCTTTGCACCAGTTTTGATACATGTCCGCCAATGTCTCTGATATCAGTTATACACACTACAATAAAAGGCATTATTGGGAAAAAATGAAACATAGTATCTAAAGAAAGACTTGTTATGATAATTGTGCTTCTACATCTTTGAGAACATACTATAGCTATAATAGTTAGCAATTACTAATTGTATTTTTTAAACATGATGGTAAAGATATAGCACTAGAAAAGTCTACATCATGGGTCAGCGGTGCCTAGGGCCCACCATATAAAATTTATATGGGGGGTCCACCATACGGATACATTCAAATATTACCTGGTCATATAACAGAAAGATACTACCAGATGATAGAATATGGGAGCCCCTGCAGAAACTTTGAGAAGGTAGGTCCTGGGGAACAGAGGACACGGGTAGCTTTCCTCTATACCTAGAAGTCATCTCAGCTCTGATCGTGTCTATAATAATAAACTGGGGAGTTTCTTTAATAATCTATCAAGTTTTTTATATGAACATCGGCTAGTTGAGGTGCTGTACATTGAGTATATGTATGTAGTGCAGTAAGTCTACTGTGTTATGTGCCACTTGTGCAGGGGGTGGGAAACTAGGGGCCTACCTTGCTAAGGGGCCCACCGGGGGATTCACCTGTAACCTTGTAGGCCAGCCCGAACCTGTGGGTCAGCAACCTCCAGCACTCCAGCTGTCATAAGACTGCACCTTCCAGCATGCATATTTGCCCAGCTGTTCTCAGAAAGCTGAAGTAAATGTATCATGCTAGGAATTGTAGTTTCACAACGGCTGGAGTGCTGCAGGTTGCTGGCCCCTGACATATATTTGCCTGGTCTGGGACTGTCCTCTCTACTGCCTGCTACATTTGATTTTGGTTGCAAAATGAATCATTGTCTTGAAAGCTTGTTTGTATCACTTCTACTTGGTAATAAAGATTTTATTTTGCTCTAAAAATACCTGTACACAGCAGAGTAAAAGATTCTTTCAGAAGCACGTTTTTCGATGGTTTTAATGCCTCCCTCCGGAAAGCAGCACGACACTGCTAATCTGTGATATCAGATGTAAGAGCCCAGCTATCTCACTTCGTGTGAACAATCCTATCTGAAACTGTTTTTTGGAGCATCAACACAAATATAACATTTTCTGTAGAGCTTTAGGAAAAGCTGTTAACCATGGCAGATATAAATCCTTGCTGGAGTTGTCTGCCTCATTTTCAATTACTGGAAAGATTTCCAAGAAAATGTCATAGACTGTTCTGACTAATGTGTTTTCACCATATGAATCCAAATGTATAGCTGTGTGATAAACTAAATATGTCAATCTGAAATTCTGAGTGTTGTGTTCCGTGCTATCAAACCAGAATGTTTTCTTAATACTCTATTAAAGGAGTTGTCTGTGTTCAGAGCTAAACCTGGACATATCCCCTTCTTCACCCAGGCTGCCCCTCTGAGATGAGCATCGCAGCATTATATACTCCGATGCTCTCACTTTTTTATTAGATCATGTGATGTATCAGGTCTCTGCTAGGCAGAGGCTTCCACCTAGCAGTGTTCCCGGTGACATCACCGGCACTAATGGATGGGCTTTAGGACTGCCCTAGACTGTAAAATGGCTAAGGCAGTGCTTAAGCCCGCCCATTAGTGCCGGTGACATCACCGAGAACACCGCTAGGTGGAAGCCTCTGCTTTGCAGTGTAAGCTTGCAAACAAAAAAGCCCTTGTCCTGCGCCATACAGCGCAGGTTAAGGGAGAGCATTGGAGCATATAATGTTCCGATGTTGAGTCTGGAAAGCCCCAATAAATGCAACATGGAATAGATAAGAACATGGTGGTAGCTGGATTATTGATATGACTGTTATTGAACTTTGGGAATGTAAGGCAGAAAATCTAGGACTAGAAAATTACCTTGTAGTGGGAGAAAAGACATCCCATAAGTATATAAAGTTAAATTAATGAAAACTTTTATAAGGGAAACATTAGGTAGAAGACAATGGATGTTAATTTTGTGGAATACATTTATTCTGTGCATATTAAGGTTTTACTATAAAATTATTTTAGGGCGGCTAATAATGACATGCATTTAAATAAGGTAATGGTCTTCAACCTGTGATTCTCTGGCTGTTGTGAAACTACAACCCCCAGCATGCATTGATGTGTATGGTGTATGGGTGTCAGCACACGGTGCATGAGTATCAGCAAATGCTGGGGGTTGTAGTTTCACAACATCCGGAGATCCACGAGTTGAAAACAATTGATCGTATGCATATAGAAAGACAACAAATACTTGACTCTTATTTAAAGTAAACCTGTCAGGAGCTTTATGCCTGAACCATAGGACCAGCTCCCTTCTTACAAACAGCTTTAAAAGGAATTTCCAAAATTGAGTGTTCGAGACCCGAGACCCCTGCCAATCAGTTGTTTGAGAAGGCACCGGCGTTCCTGTGAGGTTCGCGGCCTTCTCGCAGCTTTTCTTAGGCTAGTGACAAGATGTTCATGTGTCACGTGGCCTAGGAGCAGCTCAGCCCCATAGAAGTGAAAAGGGCTGAGTGTGATACCAAGCACAGCTGCTATGCAATGTAATTGGTGAGCAAGGAGAAGGTTGCGGCACTCACAGGAGTACCAGTGCCTTCTCAACAGTTGATCGGTGGGGGTTGCAGGTGTGGGATCCAGAGAATAGGTCATCAGTATTAAAACTTTGGAAAGCCCTTTTAAGTTTTACTGGCAAATGCTGCATGGTTTCAGAGAAAAAATAACTTACAAATGAACTGGGAACAGGGAGAATAGTTATCTGTGCAGCTCCCCACTGACTTCTCACAATCCGCCTGAGGTCTCTCACTATCTGTGTATAGGCTCCTATCTGCCTGCCATGGCTTCTCAATTTGTGTACATGGATATATTGAGTCGAGGGGGATACGCTGACAGGGACTTCTCAGATGTCTATTCTTCCTGTTCCCACCTCATTTTCAAGCTTTTTCTATGGAACAGGTGTGAACCGAGAGCAAGGCAGGTGGTTTGACTCCGCAACCAGAAAAGAGTGCGTACGCAGAAGTCAAGATTAAGAAAATTGCATTTACTATAAATTAATAAAAGCAGGTTAACAGTGAAGTTACAGAGGTAAATACAAGCAATATTTTCAAAACAGTATAAACAATACAAGTTAAACACTGCAACAATTTTCACACTTGTTGTGTCGGTATTCGCAGTGCGGACACTAAGAAATAATAGTCCCAGAAACTATTCCTAACCGACCCTAACTTTCAAGCAGGTGCGCACCCCCCTTATCCCAGTGGTCCAAGTGGACCGCCTACAGTTTGTGGAAGTGCACGGTGGGGCCCGATGTCGTCCTTTTTCTTTTAACCAGCGCAGGATCCGCAACAAAGAAGTCCTCCTCAGTAGGCTGGAAAACCAGTTGAATATAATCCAGGATTATTACAGTTACTGTCCGGTACCTCAACAGCACTATGAGTCTCTTTACTGTTTGGGGCAATCCACACAGCCCAATGTCGGCTCCACAGGTTAGTTGCTGCACATAGTCCTTTTTAACTTGGCTTCACTAAATGCACTGTTTCTTTGTACTCCATCCGTCTCTAGACCGAAGTTCACACAGCTTGGCCACACAGGAAAGTCCTTTAGTATCTCCACACAGTCTTACACAACACAGAACTTGTTTTCTATCTTGCCAATATGGCGGCAGTTGTAGTTCAAGTCTCTCTTCCTCCTTATTCCTGCTCACACTGAGGCAGGGTGACATCATAAGGGGCGTGTCACTTCAACACTTAGCTGCTGCCTTAAAAAACTAGTATCACAGTAATACACTTTCTCTATGGTAAATTCCAATGCAAATTGGTCCTATGCTCCATCTATTGACCAAACGAATACTGCAGGCATTTTACATTAAATTTTAACACAGTTTACCAGGATAATGAAACTTAGAGACATTACATGACTGTTTCTTACACAGGAGAGCACTTCATAGAGTAAAACCTACTGAATTTGGATCTCTCTGCCTAAAAGAGTTCAAAAGGGGCCTGGATGTATTTCTTGAGTGTAATAATATTACAGGCTATAGCTACTAGAGAGGGGTCGTTGATCCAGGGAGTTCTTCTGATGACTGTCATCAATGGAGTGGCTCAGCACCCGGGAGCAGACTCGGAATTTCCCCACCTGGCCTGTAACCAGGACCTACTGTACCGGGTCGACAAAGTCCGGCAAGAGGTAATAGAACAGTTGGTGGTACCCCAACCATACCGCCGCATGGTATTAGACCTAGCGCATACTCATGTGTTAGGAGGGCATCTGGGGGTCCAGAAAACTCAGGAACGTATACTGCGGCGTTTCTATTGGCCGGGGATATATGAGGAAGTCAGGAGGTTTTGCCAGTCCTGTCCCGAGTGTCAGAGGACCAGCCCCCAGCCTCATTATCGTAGTCCCCTGGTGCCCATGCCCATTATAGAAGTACCTTTCGAAAGGGTCGCTATGGACCTTGTAGGCCCCATTAATAAGTCAGCCAGAGGCCACCAACATATCCTGGTCATAGTAGACTACGCTACTCGCTACCCTGAGGCGATACCCCTGCGCCACACGTCGGCCAAGCTAATAGCCAAGGAGCTGATGGGGATGTTCTGCGGGTGGGGATCCCGAAGGAGATATTGACAGACCAAGGGACCCCTTTCATGTCCAAGGTGATGAGGGAGCTCTGCAAAATATTAAATATTAAGCACTTGCGTACATCCGTCTATCACCCCCAAACTGATGGGCTGGTGGAACGCTTTAATAAGACCCTAAAGTCCATGCTCAAGAGAGTGGTGGCAAAAGACGGAAAGGACTGGGACCTCTTGCTGCCCTATGTGTTATTTGCGGTGCGAGAAGTGCCCCAGGCATCCACAGGGTTCTCACCGTTTGAGCTGTTATATGGTAGGCATCCCCGAGGGCTGTTAGATATCGCTAAAGAGGCGTGGGAGCAGCAGCCTAGCCCTCACAAAAGCATAGTTGAGCACATCGAGAAGATGCAGGACCGGATTGGGACAGTTCTGCCCATAGTCCGTGAACATATGGAAGCGGCCCAGCTGGCCCAGAGCCGCGTGTACAACCGGGCCGCCCAGGTAAGAAAGTTTAACCCGGGCGACCGAGTGTTAGTACTAGTGCCCACCATAGACAGCAAGTTTCTGGCCAGATGGCAAGGACCGTATGAGATAAGAGAGAAGTTAGGCCCCGTGAATTACAGGGTATACCAGCCGGGAAGGCGGAAGCCCGAGCAGGTGTACCACGTTAATTTACTGAAAGCCTGGAAAGATAGAGAAAGTCTCCTTGGGGATGACCCGCGCTTTGTCTTGGCTGCAGAGAACGTCCCCGGCCCTACAGTGGTACCAGAGGACATCCCTGCAGTAAAGATAGGTAGCGGTTTGTCCACTAAGCAGACTCAAGAAGTGAAGGAGTTCATTAGCAGGAATAAAGACATGTTCTCTGACCTTCCGGGACGTACCGATCTAGTCCAACATGACATTGTCACAGAGCCCCAGGAAAAATACGTTCTACGACCGTACCGGGTACCGGAGGCTCGGCGACAAGCCATTTCAGAGGAAGTAAAGTTTATGCTGAAGTTAGGGGTCATCGAGGAGTCTAGAAGCGAGTGGGCTAGCCCGATCGTTCTTATCCCAAAGCCCGACGGATCATTACGTTTTGTAATGATTTCCGGAAGCTAAACGAGATTTCAAAGTTTGACGCCTATCCCATGCCGCGAGTAGATGAGTTAATAGAGCGAATGGGTAAAGCCAGGTATTTCTCGGTGATAGATCTCACAAAAGGGTACTGGCAGGTACCTTTAACAGAGACAGCAAAGGAGAAGACCGCCTTTGTTACGCCAGAGGGCTGTTTCATTATAGAGTGTTGCCCTTCGGGTTGCACGGTGCTCCAGCCACGTTTCAACGGCTGATGGATATCGTCCTCAGACCACATCTCCGGTATGCTTCAGCATATTTGGATGATATAATCATATTTAGCCAGGACTGGGAAAGTCACTTGTCGAAGGTTCAAGCAGTGATAGACTCGCTCAGGAAGGCAGGATTGACCGCCAACCCAAAAAAGTGCTCAGTGGGCCTGGAGGAAGCGTGGTATTTGGGTTATGTCATTGGACGCGGAGTCGTTAAGCCCCAAATAAATAAGATCGAGGCGATCCGAAATTGGCCTAGACCCCTTACGACCAGGCAACTGCGATCATTTTTAGGGATGGTAGGGTATTATATGCGGTTCATCCCACATTTTGCCACTATAGCTGCCCCGTTGACAGGACTCCTGAAAGGTAGGAAGTCAGTAATGCTTCGCTGGGATGAGCAGGCGGAAGAGGCGTTCTCCCGTTTGAAGTCGGCCCTGTGCGGGTCCCCAGTTCTGGTGACGCCCGACTTCGGACGGGAGTTTATAGTTCAGACGGACGCCTCTGGAGTAGGCCTCGGGCGGTACTCTCCCAGGAAATCAATGGTGAAGAACACCCCGTTAGTTTCCTGAGCCGCAAGCTCACCCCAGCGGAAACCCGGTACAGCGTGGTAGAAAGAGAATGCCTCGCCATCAAGTGGGCACTTGAATCTCTCAGGTATTACCTGTTGGGGAGAAGGTTCCGTCTGGTGACTGACCACTCCCTCTCCGGTGGATGAGCCAGGCCAAGGAGGAGCGCTCGGGTCACCAGATGGTTCTTATCCCTCCAGAATTTTAAGTTCAGGGTTGAGCACAGGGCAGGTCGCCTGCAAGGGAACGCTGATGCCCTGTCCCGGGTACACTGCTATATGTGTGTTCACCCGATAGGATTGAACAGGGTCGTCAAGCCTTCAGGGGTGAACAAAGGGGGATATGTAAGAGAGTGTCTGGTGTGGTAGTGGGTGGAAGATACGTGCCACCGGGAGTCGTGGCCCGGTGGAGTAAGAGCCGGGTCTTTTGTGTTTTGTCAGCAGTGAGTGCTGTCACACAGCGGTCCGGGCCGGCTCTTACTGGGAACAGGCAAAGAGCAGGGTGGGTGTCTGTTCCCCACGGACCACAACGGCTGGACGGGATTCGGTTGTTGGTGTCAGTCTACACTGATCCTGGCAGGTTGGTTATCTCTGGCCTTAGTTGGGTAGGGAAGGAGTTAATCCTTCACTATGCTCGGTGGAGTGTGGTCCTCCTGCTACACCCAGGGCTGTGAATATAAGTTTGATGCTCACTGACTGTGGGGTGATGAAGTGTGCTCTCCTGTCTCACTGCAGGAGGCTGTACGGGAGGCTGATCGCATGGTCGGGCTGAGCTCTGTAGTCCGCTCTGCTAACAAAGACTGCCCAGTTGCTGCAGGCTCCGGGAAGGGCCAAAAGAAGGGATCCTGTGGCCGGAGCCATTCCCTTGTCCAGGCCGACACGTGGCCTGTCTAACTTGTACGAACTTGGACAAACCCGCCCCACGACAAGGTGTAGTACTGATCACGGATGTGAGAGACTGTGTGAACAGGCACCAAGACGCCGGCTGCGTTTGGGACTTCGTTGTGGGAGGTGGGGTTTATGAACTTTGCTGTGGTGTGAATTGCACAGTTTTGATGTGATGCACTGGCGTGAATAAAAGAGCACGGTGTGGACACAAAGCCTGTCTCCTGAGCCTCTATACTGCCACCGCTACCATCTGCCTACCAGAGCAAACCCCCACAATATATATATATATATATATATTATATAATTTTGTTTTGCTATTAAATAGTAATAAATAATGACAAAAATGGGCAAAACTATGTGGTCAGATAGTTTATTCAAAAAACAAACAATGACATCCATATAAAAGAAATAAACATGTTTTGAAAAGGGATCCCCCTTCTGCATCAGACACATAACACAGGAAGATCAAAGCATTTTATAGGGAGAACCCAAGAAGTGAGATCTGCCTGGTGTCCTCACTATAAAGTGAAAGCAATACCATTAACAAACAAAAATACATATACATTATTTAGACCAAATAAAGTGGGATTGCGGATAGGATGCGGACCCATTCACTTCAATGGCTTCGCAAAAAAAAAAATAAACAGACATCAAACTGTGTGCTATACACATGAGTATGTCCATTCCGTAGCCCTGCAAAAAAAATTGAAAATGCCCTATTCTTGTCCGTTTTGCGTATCAAAATCAAAGAGAAACCGAAGGAGAACCCAATGGTATAAGAAACCAACAACACCCTCAAAGGTTAATGTATCAAGGATTGATGAGGGAGCGGTAAAGACTATGGGGGGGAGGGGGATTTATCAAAACTGGTGTAAAGTAGAACTGGCTCAGTTGCCCATATCAACCATAGCAACCAATCAAATTCCATTTTTCAGAGTTCCTTTGGAATTTGAAAGGAGGAATCTGATTGGTCGCTGTGGGCAACAAAGCCAGTTGTCCTTTACACCAGTTTTGATAAATATCACACTATATTTATTTTTTACATCCAGTAAATATCACATATTATATTAGAATGAATTCCTACTGATTAGCAACAACAACAAAAATCTGTTCTTTTTAATGTTTTCGATAATCTCATCTAATCCATGCGGAACCAATGTATGTAATTTAAAAATCCAATAACTTTCCTTATTGATTAAACCAGACCTCCCAAAAAAAAAATCCCTTGAAAAAAAACGACCCAGAGTGAAGGCCGTAAAAAAAAAAAAAAAATAGTAAAAAAAAAGACAGAATAGCTAATTTACTCTTAGTTGCTACTGAAAAAACATAATAACAAGCGATTAAAAAGTGCCATTTACTCCAAAATGATACCAATGAAAAATACAAGTCGTCCCGCAAAAATTAAACCCTCACACAACTCCATAGAAAGAAAAATAAAAAAGTTATGGGTCTTAGAAAGTGGCAATGCAAAAGCATTTTTTACATAGTATATAAGACCGAAAAAAAGACATTTGTCCATCCAGTTAGGCCTGTTTCCTATAATTTGATCCAGAGGAAGGCAAAAAAAAACTGTGAGGCAAAAGCCAATTTTCCTCACTTTAGGGGAATAAATTCCTTCCCGACTCCAATCAGGCAATCAGAATAACTTCCTGGATCAACGACCCCTCTCTAGTAGCTATAGCCTGTAATATTATTACACTCCAGAAATACATCCAGGCCCCTCTTGAATTCCTTTATTGTACTCACCATCACCACCTCCTCAGGCAGAGAGTTCCATAGTCTCACTGCTCTTACAGTGAAGAATCCTTTTCTATGTTTGTGTACAAACCTTCTTTCCTCCAGACACAGAGGATGTCCCCTCATCACAGTCACAGTCCTGGGGATAAATAGATGATGGGACAGATCTCTGTACTGACCTCTGATATATTTATACATAGTTATTAGATCTCCCCTCAGTCGTCTTTTTTTTAAGGTGAATAACCCTAATTTTGATAACCTTTCAGGGTACTGTAGTTGCCCCATTCCAGTTATTACTTTAGTTGCCCTCCTCTGAACCCTCTCCAGCTCTGCTATGTCTGCCTTTTTCACAGGAGTCCAGAACTGTACACAGTACTCTATGTGTGGCCTGACTAGAGATTTGTAAAGTGGTAGGGCTATGTTCTCATCACAGGCATCTATGCCCCTTTTGATGCAACCCAATATCTTATTGGCCTTGGCAGTAGCTGCCTGACACTGGTTTTTACAGCTTAGTTTGCTGTTTATTAAAATTCCTAGATCCTTTTTCATGTCAGTGTTACCGAGTGTTTTACCATTTAGTATTTACGGGGGACTTGCATTATTCCTTCCCATGTGCATAACTTTACATTTGTCAGTGTTAAACCTCATCTGCCATTTCTCTGCCCAAGCCTCCAATCTATCCAGATCCCTCTGTAGGAGAAAACTGTCCTCTTCAGTGTTAATTACTTTACACAGTTTAGTGTCATCTGCAAAAATTGACATTTTACTATTCAAGCCTTCTACAATATCATTAATAAATATATTGAAGAGAATAGGTCCCAATACTGACCCCTGAGGTACCCCACTAGTGACAGTGACCCAATCTGAGTGTGTACCGTTAATAACCACCCTCTGTTTTCTATTACTCAGCCAGTTACTTACCCACTTACAGACATTTTCTCCCAGTCCGAGCATCCTCATTTTATATACTAAGCTTTTATGGGGTACAGTGTCAAATGCTTTGGAGAAGTCCAGATATACGACATCCATTGATTCGCCGCTGTCAAGTCTATAACTTACCTCCTTATAAAACTGATTAAATTAGTTTGGCATGACCAATCCCTCATGAAGCCATGCTGAATTAGCGTTATTTGCTTATTTTCATTGAGATACTTCAAGATAGCATCTCTTAGAAACCCTTCAAACTGTTTACCAACAACAGATGTTAAACTTACCGGCCTATAATTTCCAGGCTCTGTTTTTGGATCTTTTTTGGGGGTTTTATGGCTAAAAAGTAGTAAAACAGAAAAAGATATTATGTATATCGAAAAATGAACGCCATAAATTTTATAACGTAAAAACGCAGTATTGCTGTTTTTCCCATCTCCCTCCCAGAAAGAGTTAATAAGAGTTAATTTGAAAGAAAAACAAGCCCTCATAAATCTACATAGACAGAAAGATAAAAAAGTTATAGCTCTTGGAACACGAAGATGAAAAAAGGAAGAAAAAAGCTTGGTCAGTAAGATCCAAAACAGGCTGGTCACTAAGGGGTTAAATAAATAAATTACAAGTTATACTGCATCTTTTCTCATAAAACTATATATGAATCTGCTCACCTCCTCCTGCTCAATAGCTGAATACATTTGGCTCACATGTTCAACATGACAGATTTTCTTTAAGTGCAGTAATATAAGAAATATCTCTGCTCCCGCTGACCTCTGACCACTAACTTATATGTTTACACTCACCCCTGTTTCCCTACCGTACACCCATTTTAAGGCGCTGCAAATATATTGAGAGGACTCATCCTTGAGTCCTCTCCATAATGTGCACATGCTTGGCAGTCCTAGCAATGTTATCATCACCAGGACAGCCAAATGATAGATTAGTGAACAGAGGTAAGCAGGAGTAGTACTGCACTTACTAGGGCTTGGAGATGGTGACCAATTCCCTTTAAACCACACTTTTTGCAAGTTATGTTTGCAGAGATCAGTAGTACATATAAATACATGAAAGCTTTTAACCACTTAGCCTGTAGTTCCCCTTTCCCTCTTTCATAAACGTCTTCTGTCAGTTAAAAGACTGTATTTAGTAGCCCAGTAACTGAAGACACATAGCTGAGGAGGAGGAGGAAGTGTGAGATTCATGCTGTGATGTGAGAGAGAAGAGCAAGCAGCAAAGAGAGAAATGCTGATGTTTCAGAGGGCACAGAACAGCATACCACCTACACTTCAGAAAGAACCCATCTAGTCAGAATAGTTATTGAAAAAATGTACATTTAAGAGGAGAATACCCAAAATGTGCAGGTTATAAACATCACTAGCACTCAGGACTGGTGCAAGGATTTTTTCCACCCTAGGCAAAAGCTAATTGCTCCTAGCTAAATTATTCACTTCACTTGCCTCTGTGCAAAGAAGCGCCTTAATTTCGCACAGGCGCACTGGCAGAGGCATCGTCGAGCAAGGTGAGCTGGAAGAGGCAAGTGAAGTGAATAAATTAGCTAGGAGGAAGGGCTGTGGGCTGGGGGCCGTATACGGTGCCAGAGCGAGGGCCCTTAAGGACTCGGGGCAATTGCAGCCGCCTGAGCCTCTATATAGAGCGCTCGGGCGGCTGCAGCATGAGGGGGGCCGGCTCTCCTGGTGGCACCCCTTCCCAAGGGGCGCCTTAAGCAGCTGCCTAGTCCGCCTATTGGACGCGCCAGCCCTGTCAGCACTACATAAAACAGAGAGAGAGACTAGCATGCTACTGTGGTTTTATGGGAAAGACATTCCAATTAATCAAATTTTCATATATTTTTAAGAAAAAAATAGTACCCCATATCTCCAACCAAGGCCTCTCAGGCAGCTAAGTAAAGTTTCTTTGCTCAGCTCAGTTAAAGGGTAGTTACCCAGAAAGAGTTGGCTTCCTGGCATGAGACAGTTTATTTTCCTTTTGGAAGGGAGACTAGCTTGCATGTCTCTTTTCCAAAGAAGTATTTTGTGAAGATCCAAGAATAGCAATAGATAAAAATCATATTACAAAAAAGCACATATTGAACAGTTTGAGGTTATAACCAAAAACTTAGTAGTAAAAATAGGGGAAAATTGATCTATGAAACACAAAGACTCAGATTTTTTCTAAAACGCCTCATTAAATATATATTAGTCTAGCAGAGAGACCCACCCAATATTTAACTAAAAGTGAGGCATGTAACCAAATTTTCCATCTAAAACAACTAGAGTTTCCCCAACCAGAATTACATTTCTCTGAGGACTGTATGTGGAACCATTTATTTCAATGGGTAAAAAAAAACGGAAGTTACTCTGCCCCAATTAGACTCCCAATGTTAATAAGACCCTCAATCAGACCTCAAATCAGATCCTCAATGTTGATAAGACCCCAAAAAGACCTCAGATCAGAACCACAATCAGACGTTAGCTCAGACTCCAATGTGAATGACCACCAATTAGTCCTCAGATAGGAGCCCCAATATAAATAAACCCCCCTTTCAGACCTCAGATCAGACCCCCATGCCTCAGATCAGCCCCCAGCATCAGATCAGCACCCATGCTTCAGATTAGCCACCAGCCTCAGATCAGCCCCAGCCTCAGATCAGCCCCGTGCCTCAAAGCACATAAAATAAAATAAAAAATCAACGTACCTCTCCTGCTACTGACACGGCGGGCTCACAGGATCTAGCTCTCTCTTCTTTCTGCAGCAGCTATGCTGTGACCCTATGCGCACAGCGTTAGGTTACAAAGCGTCCTCACACTATGCACAGTCACAGCATAGCCGACGGCAGAGGACCAGAGTACAGAGCCTGGGGAGAGCTGCGATAACTGCTTCCTGGTTCTCTGGTATCAATGAGTGCTTCCATAATATAAGTGCTCATTAGTATTAGCCCCATAAGACGCAGTGACATTTTACCCCTTAAGTGGCAAAAAAAACAGTATTTTTTTTTTCAGGTGATTGTCTTACATAAGGGCTAATTTCTTGCAGGATGAGGTGATGGTTTGATTGGTACTATTTTGAGGTACATATGACTTTTAGATTGCTTGGTATTGTGCTAATAATTATTATTATTATTCTGTAATGTAAGATGACAAAAAATGGCTTCTTTAGTAGTGTTGAGCGAACAGTTCGAGAATAGTTCGGGTTCGTACCGAATTTTGGGGTGTCCGGGACCCGGACATTTTCAAAAAAGTTCGGGTTCGGGTTCGGTGTTCGTCGACTACTTCCCGCTTTCTGAAGGGCTGCACAGCAGCCAATCAGCTAGCGTTTTACTTCTTGCCCTAAGAGCCCATCACAGCCATGCCTACTAATGGCATGGCTGTGATTGGCCAAGTGCAGCATGTGACCCAGCCTCTATTTAAGCTGGAGTCACGTAGCGCCGCACGTCACACTGCTCTGATTAGTGTAGGGAGAGGATGCAGCTTCTGTCAGGGCGAGATTAGGCAGTTTAAAGTCAGCAACAGCACCTAATGAACGGATCAATTTACAGCTGAGAATCATTGAACTTCTGCTAGTTACTTGCTCGCTGGTTTTTAGGCTGCACAGAGCGTTTTTCTGTCACTTATTTTCTGGGTTGATCCATTTTGTGACTTGTGGTGCGCCAGAAGAAGCTGCCACCAAGTCCATCAATCCATCAATACTAGTTTTTTTTTTTTTTTGCTATATCCTACATCAGGGGCTTGGCTGTGCTAATTGTCACCCCTAGAAACTCAGGAAAGAAATTTCTATATTTTATTAAGGGGTTAAATACAATTGCCCAAATACCAATCCCCTAAATCTGGTGTTCCAGCTTTGGTTAGACAAGTATAATACTGTCTGCTGTCTGGCAAAGGATAGATTATTTTCTGGGGTTAAATTCAATTGCCAAAATAGCAATACCATAAATCAGTGGTTTCAGCTGTGGCTGGCAAAATAGAATAGTGTCCGAGGTAACGCACACACGTACAGACGCACGTACACGATTCTTGAATAGTTGTATTATCGCGATAATAAAACTAACAGTGTAAAGTTGACTGTATTGCTCTAAGTTATATTCACGTACGAATGTAACTTCTATTACAGCACACCAATACTAAAACTGACTAAGAGACAGCTTTAAGTTCTATTCGAACGCGATTGCAACTTTGGAACCTTAAAGTGGTGTACGATTTTAAAAGTTGAGTACTAAAAAGTTGGAATCGCAATGCCATTCTTATGTATTTGCTTAATCGCATTGCGATTACAACTTTGAGCTACCGATCACCATGGGAACGCCTCCTCCAGTAGAATGTACTGTCGGATGTGAGAATTAAGTTGAAATCGCAATGCGATTATTATATATCTGCTTAATCGCATTGCCGTTTCAACTTAGCATTGCTAAATAATTCCATCCATATTCGTTAACTTACTGACTCAGTAAGTTAACGATATGGATGGAATTAATCGCATTGCGATTTCAACTTAATTCTCAGATCCGACAGTACATTCTACTGGAGGAGGCGTTCCCATGGTGATCGTTAGCTCAAAGTTGTAATCGCAATGCGTTTATTGCGGTATATTATCCCTCTGGGTGTCTTTTACAGCCTTTTTAGTGCCCAAAAGTTCGGGTCCCCATTGACTTCTATGGGGTTCGGGATGAAGTTCGGGTTGAGTTCGGATCACGAACCCGGACATTTTCCGGAAGTTCAGCCGAACCTCTCGAACCCGAACATCCAGGTGTTCGCTCATCTCTATTCTTTAGCACAGCTTTTATTTATTTTATTTTTTTACGTCGTCCGCCTGAGAGGAAAGATCATGTAATATTTTTATAGAGCCGGTTATTACAGACGCGGCGATACCTAATATGTCTACTTTTTAAAAATGCATTTCAGGTTTACACAATAAAAGCATTTTAGAAAGAAAAATCATGTTTTTGTGTCTCCATTTTCTGAAAGCCATTTTTTTTTTTGGCTAATTGTAGAGCTCTTTTTTATGGAATAAGATGAAGATTCGATTGGTACTATTTTGGGGTATGTATGACTTTTAGGTCTTTTGGTATTCATAGTTTTTGTGATGTAAGGTGACACAAAATGGCTTTTTTGGCACAGCTTTTATTTTATTTTTTTGACGTTCATCTGGGGGGGGGAGTCATGTGATATTTTTATAGAGCAGGTTTTTACGGATGAGGTGATACATAATGTGTCTATTTTTAAAAATTTATTTCAGTTTTACACAATAAAAGCATTTTTGAAAAGAAAATTGTGTATTTGTGTTTCCATTTTCTAAAAGCCATATTTTTTTATTTTTCAGACAATTGTCATATACATAAGACTTTTTGATCGCTTGGCATTCCACTTTTTGTGATGTAAAATGGCAAAAAATAACTTTTTGGCACAGCTTTTATAAAAAAATTTACAGCGTTCACCTGATTTGGCAGACTAGTCAATATATTTATAGAGACGGTCATTTTCGGCTGCAGCGTTACCTAATATGTCTGTTTTTTTTTTGTTTTTTTTATTTACGTGAAACTATCTTTTTATGAAAAATACTTTTTTTTTTACTTTTTTTTGACCCTTTGTGGGACTTTAACTTTTAGGGGTCTGATCTCTTCTACAATGCATTACAATACATTGTGCATTGTAATGCATTGACTGTCAGCATTACGCTGATAGTTGCCTTGGAGATCCAGCCTAAAAAGGCTGGATCTCATAGGCTCCCATGGAAGGCAAGCCCCGATGCCAATATAAGGCCTTGGGATGCCTTTCTAGGCATCAGGTCCCCATCACAGCTGTGCAGGGACTTGATGATGACTGGGAGGGAGCCGCAAACCCCCTGTATGCTGCAGCATACAATGGGTTAATCCGCCAAAATTGTTGTTTATAGTGATGCCAGTGGATATAGCAGGGTCCCAGCTGTCAGTCACACCCGGGCCCCTGCATTGATCATGCACGAACCACTCCAGTACCCGCCCGATCATCTTAACAAACTGGTATGTCAAAGGTCGTCAAGGCAGTGGCGGTCATGATGTACTAGGACATCAAGGGTCACCAAGGGGTTAGAGAAGATCTGTGGTGTCCCCACAGAACTAAAACAGGCTGCATACTTTACAGCTGTCTCTTTACTATTTCCTGCCCTTTTTTCCGTAAAGGGGTTCTCCAGGAATAAGAAAAAAATGAAAATACTTAAATATTATTTTATAATAAATATATTCACAAATACCTTTCATTACTTAGAATGGCATGTTTTGTCTAGGGAGTAATCATTAGGAGAAATAAAATGGCCACCTTCCTATCAGTACACACAAAACCTGTCCTAATCACACAGGAGGACAAGTTACTTCACCACAATGAGCCATAGTGCTGCCTCATCCTCCTCTCTGCTCTGCTTATTAGGAATCATGATCCTGAATACAAGTGAATCTCTGTGGGAATGGAGAAGATGATGAGACATGAAAGGAGGGTGATGTGTGGCTAATGAGCAGCAGTCTCCATTACCACAGTCTGTCCTGTCCGTCCTCTCTGTACTTCATGTCTCCTCATGAACTAAATTCCTACAGAGATTCAGCTAAAGTTCTTATCATCTGTATTCAGGATCAGAGTAGAGAGGAGGATGATGAGGCAGCTTTTTACCTCAGTGTTGTAAAGTAACTTGTCCTCATGTGTGATCAGGACAGGTTTTGTGTGAACTGATGGGACAGCAGCCATTTTGTTTCCCCTGCTTGCTCCCCAGATAAAATAAGCCATTATAAATAATGAAAGGTATTTGATAATATAGTTATAAAAGTAGCATTTAAGTATTTAAATTTTCATAATTCCCAGAGATCCCATTTCAGGACCCACCAGTTTACCCACAATTGGTGCTATTACTTTCAGTTAGAATAAAAAAAATAAAAATAAAATAACAACAAAACATACGCATCCAGTTTTAGTTCTGTTAGAAGGTGATGGGTCCACTTAAGTTTAGTCTCATCTTTTGAGTTTTGCAATAGTTTTATTTTTATTTCAAATTTGTTATTTAGAAGTCTTGACACTATCTCTGTTGAAGTAGTTTAGTTGTGAATACTAGAATGAAGTTAAATCTTCTAATTAAACCCTTCAGGAACAGAAAGATTTATAGGATATTAAAACCTTCTTAATGCAAAGTAATTTAAGTGGAAAAGTTCAAGTGTAACAAATCCTTTTAGAAAGTTAAACATGTCATATAATGAGATGGAATAATCTGGTTTTAATTCCCTGAATAAGCTAGGTAGCTAGTAAACTATAATACATGTAATTCTGGAGGTGCTATCTTCAGATTGAAGTAAAGCAATACCCATGGAGTAGTAATCATGAAAACCAAGCACTGCTATGTTGATTGGTAAAAATTGCAACTGGATGTAATAATAATGTCTTGAGTTTTTGTTGTGTAGGTAAATCCACACAGATTTCTAGCCAATGTCTCGGTCCTCCCAGACAGTATACATGTAAGTATGCCTCTGTATTGTTACCATACATAGTGGGGGTCCTTTAACAAAACCAGGATTTTTTTACATTTTTCGTCGTGCTGCCGGAGGATATGCTAAATTTATGAGGACACAAGCCTCAATTCTCCTGCATCCTCCTTCAGTTTATGTGCCTAGATTGAACTGTACTCATTTCATAGCTGGTATAGATTTCAATCATCATTTATGCCAGTAAACTGGTGTAAATTATGGTTAATGTGCCGGGCCCATAGCACCACAAACATAGTACCACCACCAGCGTAGAAACACCACTGGTGGCTAAATTAAGCCTCAATCTTGTTTGAAAAGTCACAACCCTGTGGTTTGTGACTTTTTTTTATACCAGAACACTGGCGTACAGCTATTGTAAATGACCACAATTATGCATCAGTGTGAAATTTACTGGAATTTTCATGGTTTTCCTTTTCAAATTATTGTCGACATTTTTACCACTGAGCACCTACAATGTACACCAGAGCACCAACTAGAAACCTTTCTACTTGATTGTCTTTGATTTCTTAGATTGGCTTGATTTCTTAGTTCCTTATATGCCTTTTCTTGTGTATTAAAATATTTTTTGTATTCAATTATGCGGTATTATTACTCATACATAAAAAATGCATGGTCATCTCTTGTAACAAACATAGTAAATGGACCTTTGTTAGATTCTTAGCTCTGGAGCTTCCCTTTGTTTGAACCCCTTTGGTATCAATATTATTACTAATTGTGGCAATCAAGGGGGTTAAACGATCAGGAAGGTAATTTTCTTTGATCCCAGCTCTTATAGAGGGAAAGCAGCTGTCTATCATGATGAAAATTATTGTAAAAACTAGAAGCTAATCAAAAATCACAGAAAAAGATACAAAACATCCTGAACGATATGATAACTGAATATGCGGATGTGCATGGCTACATTTATAAAAGAAAAATCACAGAAAATAATGCACTAAAACAATAGATGCAAACATTATATATAGACTAAACCCTCACTCTGATATAATACATTTTAGACATCTGTGCCTGCCTACCAGTGCCAAGTTGGTCTCACTCAGGAAGGTCCTACTCTAAACCTAACTATGCCATTGGGCATCTATGTTCAGGAGAGCAGACCCTGCATATGTAGTGTGCTGCTCCTAGTTACCTCTATGTGCATCAAGCAACCAATGAGTGGAGGAGCCCGCACAGCTATATTTACCACCTTAATTAAGGTCGCCTGTTAGATAAGAGGGGCAAAAGTGCACAAGAATGCTACTCCCAACATAAAAAAGAGCAGCCATCGATGTTGTCAAGTGTGGAAACAGCAAATTCATATACAGCTATCAATATAAGACAGCAGCATCCTGCTATAACTATATTAAAAATAGGTCTGTGCTGACACTGATTTCATCATATTTTTCTATTTCTATTCCTATTTCTAATACTTATAACTAATGCACTAAAAAGAAAGTAATGATTGTATTTACACAAGTGATAATAGGGCGTATATTGTCATTTGACTTTATGTAAAAAGAAGTATTGGTAAAAAACGCCAGAACTTGTGCCAAGGGTCGATTGATCCAAGATAAAATAGAAGCGCCTTCACACTTGAAGTTGCCACTCCTTCAAGAGCTTACTACAAACTTATCAAAAATCACAGAAAAAGATACAAAACATCCTGTACTATTTAATGAATGAATGTGCAGAAGTACATGGCTACATTTATAAAAGTAAAATCATCAATAGATGCAAACATGATATATGGACTAAGCCCTCACTATTATAAAATCTGAGACTCTCAGCCAATATATTTTGATCAAAACACATCTGTGCTCGCCTACCAGTGCCAAAGAGGTCTCATTTAGGCAGTTCCTACTCTAAACCTACCTATGTCATTGGGTATCTACATTCGTTTTTTTCCGACTTTTTTTTTTGTCATACATAACGGGAAAAAAATGAACTGTTACTTGTGCCTATAGAAATGTATTAGGACAGAGCAAAAATGGCTCTTAAAGAGTTCCGTTTAGCATTCTATCCTAAAATTCTGTTATATTCCATTATAAACCTGTTATAATCGAACAGTATAACGGAATTACTAACTAATGCAAATCCGTCCTTATTGGTCTTAATTCACGCACACGTGCTATACTGAGCACTAGGTGTGCTGAAACCTTTTCTTACGGGGATAGATCTCAGAAAGTAACCTTGTGTGCCACAATAAAAATATGATTATACATACATATATATAAATGCCCAAACCTATACTGTGTGTGTTACATATGCCTAAAGAACACTAAATATATATGTCAAAGTTTAGTCATCAATTTAAAATATAGACTGGTACATGCAGGAGATTGCAGGCCAGAACAGCAACAATATGCATATTATTGCTGTTCTGGCCTGCAATCTCCTGCAGGTTATTTGACAGTAATAACTAAATATTAATCAGCTCTGGCATCCTCAATTTTGCAACCCCAGCGCTCTCCTGCCATCTGCTTTTCCTCCCTTTCCCCATTATCTAATATCAATAAGAATATGTCCATCAGGAACATCAAGCTCTTCCTCTCTCTGCATCTTGCTGACTTTCCTAGGAAGTAAAGCCAGCAAAAGATGAGGATGGTTACCATTATGACCTGGTCCCCATAAGGGGGGCAGATTGGATGGTATTGGTTGGCATGCTGGGCACTGGAATAATAAAGGCTTCCATCTTATTGGTATTGAATTCTTCTATTAATCATTTTCAGCAACACTGTCCCTAGCGCATGAGTGCTTGCCACGTCACTCCCTATGCTCATCTTACAGGACAATGGTGGAGATCATGCGGGATGAGGGTTTTATAGGGCTGGGACATCAATGGATTGGCTGGTTGAATGGCAATATGGGTGATCTTGCGTTCCCTGGCTTGTCTTGGGTAGCTTGGCTCTACACTTAGTTTTGCTTTGTAACACATGCAACCGCCATTTTAGGAAAACCTGATTCATTATCACAAAGCGTGAGAAAATTTGGATTCGTTGCGAATCGAAGTTTTCCTAAACTTCAGACTAAATTCTGCTTTAAATGCTTGACTTCGCTCATCACTAGTCACCATGTTGGGGAGTTTGTATGAAGAAGGTGCAGAGAATGATGGAAAAGTGAAGAATCTGAACATGTCTATGTGCGAAACTCTACAGAGACTAAAAGCAGCTGAAATAATTTGTCACGCCGGTCTGAGCAAAATTGAGAAGATGAGAAAAAAGAACGTCTACATCAGTGGAGACATCATTGGATGGGAGAGGTATTTACTATTGTATTCTCATGTATATTTTGTATTGCTGGAGGGTAGTATAGTGTTGGCTCTGGGATAGACTAGCAATAAAAACGGCTGTAGAAAAAAATAAAAGTAAAAGTGGCCCAATGTCATAAGCAGGTTCAAATTGACAGGAGGTAAGGCCGACACAAGTGAGCAGGGACAACTCAGGCAGACGGGGTCAGCATTACAATAGTGAAGCAGACAATACCGCCCAAGCAGAACCAAATACCACAGTGCACCACAAAATACTGCCCCAGAAGCACAAAATACCTCCCTGGAAGTACTACACATTCCCAGTAGGGTGGCCAGATGTCTGGCTTTAGGCCTGACAGTCCAGTTTTTTGGGTCCCTGTCCTCCGTCTGATGCAGGGCCTGGACCGACACAGGAATGTCCACCCTTTCAGTAGCTCACCCCCAGTCAGTCCCTAGAGCTGCAGGCATGGCTCCCTGTGGCTGACTGAGGGCAAGAGAAGCAGCCAGCTCACCTTCCCCTCATAAACCTCTTCCCTCTCCTCCCCCTGTTTTCCCGGCCGGCGATAGGGGCATGGCTTCACGGCGGCAGATGCGGTTTAACGATTTGGGGGAGCGGCCGGTGAGCTCCGACTTTCTTGGGTAAAGCCAGTGGCCACCCTAATTCCCAGTGTTAATTAACACTAGGAGTATCAGGTTGTTATGTACCCAGCTGGTTAACGTAGGAGGCCTCAGCTAGCCCCTTGGATTTCAGCCTACCGGGAAGTTTCCCTATAGTGTCTATGGTCAGTCAGCTCCAGTCAGACCCTTGCTGCTGTGAACTGCCTCTCACCTTTTCAGCCCCCTCCTCTATATATTAATTAAAGGCAACTGGAGGAGTAGAGAACCACATAAGGACAGCTTCCTGGGAGGTATTTTATGCTGAATTTTATATTGTTATGCACTATGTTACTTGGTTCTGCAACAGAACCAATTACTAACGTTTTACTACTGCTCTGCTCTAGCAGAACCAAATACCACAATGCAGAACAAAATAATACCTCAGACGAATACCATGTAGCAACAGGAAGTTTTACTGGGGAAGTATATTGTGCTGCATTGTGCTATTTGGTGCTGCTGGGGCAGTATATTGTGTTACACTATGGGATTTTTGTTTTGCTGGAGCAGTATATTGTGCATAACTTTGGTATTTGGTTTTGCTGGGGCAGTATATTGTGCTGCGCTCTGGTATTTGGCATTGCTGGGACAGTATATTGTGCTGCGCTCTGGTATTTGGCATTGCTGGGGCAGTATATCGTGCTGCGCTCTGGTATTTGGTTCTGTTGTAGATGTTCGTTCCTCTGTGGTATAGCAGACCAATTTACGTTTTTGCCACACCTACCTGAGATTTCTTGATCTACGTGTGGTACGGGGCTGGTTCTAGCTTTGTTCTAAATAAATTGGCATGTTCTACGCGATGTCTGATTTTCATTTGTTACATTAACCCTTTCAGCCACGTGACGTACCTGTACATAACAGTGTCTGAGGCTTGTATGGAACAGGATGCTGCTTTAAGCCCACTCCATAAGCAAAGGGTGCCTGGTGTTTACTTAACTTTACTCAATCTGAGGTTCCCACTTGTTTGACAAAATAGACATATAGGTTTTCAGGTTACACTGATGAACTGGCACTTAACTTGGGGTCCCCAATGCATGGGCAACATCCGTGCGGCGGCCAGGACGGATCGAGACCCATTCAACTTGAATGGGCCCGTGATCCGTCCGCACCACAAAAAAATAGAACATGTTCTATTTTTTTGCGGTGCAGAGGCATGGACAGAAACACCACGGAAGCACTTCGTAGTGCTTTTGTGGGGGTCCCTGCCTCCGTTTCGCACCACAGCTCAGGATTGCAGACCCATTCAAGTGAATAGGTCCGCATAGGTCCGGGCAACGGCCATGTGCATGAGGCCTTAGGATGTGTGTCGTTTCTGCTCTCTCCTGCAATTGTCACAGCCTTTAACAGTAGCTATGGCTGTTGGTAGTTAAAGGATGGCACTGAGCGTATGATTCCACCTCAATGATGTTACTAAGGTAGGCAGAAAAATAAGGAAATGAAAATGAAAAAAAAAAAAAAACAGCAGGTGGCACTATACATATATGTTTTATTGAACAACTCAGTGGTCACACAATTTTTTTTAATGCATGCCAATACAAAAGAATTCAGATCCAGATGCTGGTTTGAAAAATGTAGAATATTTTTTTTCATAGTACAGCCCTTTAATGTATAGTTACAGCTCTAAGGGTATTTACTTCTCTTCATCCTATATAAACAATACAGAAAAGTCAGATCACCACTATCCTGACAGCTCCTGAGAACCTACTGCTTCTCCTTCACTGCTTGCCTCTCCATAAACAGCTCTTGCTACTGTGTCAGTAACTATTGAGCGGTGACAAAAAACAGATATATACAGAGACTGTGGTAAAATATGTCCGCTTCTCCAATACTTCCATAAAACATATTCTCTTCATTAAGTTACATTTAAGGATTGCAGGATTTCTGGTTCTGATTGGATTCTACTGTTGTAACATGCTAAATACTGACGTGATTTAAATGTTGTGGCATTAATATTATGTTTCATAAACTTCTGCTGTGCATCCTGCAGTTTAGCAAATATCGAAAGGATGGGATTTACACGTGACGTGAACGCATAGCACCCACACTGAATCCGGACCCATTCATTTCAATGGGTCTGTGTGCATGAGCGTTTTTATTTCACGCATTAGTTCTGCGTTGCGTGAAAAATGCAGCATGTTCTATATTCTGCGTGAAAAACGCATTATAAATCGTGGGTATCACCGCGACCGAAAACGCTCATACTATTAAAATAAGGAAAAAATTCTAATATGGGAGATTTGAACTTTTATATTTTTTTATTTGTAAAAAAAATGTATTAAACTTTTTTATACTTCCTATAGGGAACAATAACAATCAGTCATTTGATTGCTATTATCATAAACTCCAATGCAGAAAACACAGCTGTCAGCTGAACAATTGATAACACAGTGCACAGTGATAATGCTATTTGAGCCCAGCTCATGCAGTGTGGTGCCAGCTGTTGATTCAAGTAGTCTCTGACATCTCTGCTTGTCAGTGTACTTGTTAGGGCTCATGCACATGACCATGTGTTGGCTGGGCCCGTGCTGCGGAAAGCAAATTGCATGGGGTCCGCGATCCGCATCCGATGGTAAGAACCGCAAAAAGTAGTGCATGTATTACTTTTTTGTGGTGCCAGGGCATGGACAGGAAACCCGCTACCGCATATCAGCCAACCACGCTGCCACACTTCCTTCCACTGCTGAAGGAGACCCCTTGTCCCCTGATGATCCTGGGGTGACTAAATTGTGATGAAATGCGTCGGGACACATACTACAGAAGACTTTTTTGATCCTATTCTAGTCTAGTCGGATCTGATTAACTAGATAGGAGATAGATAGTTTACTTTTCATTTACCTTATCAGGGTCGCATATGGATTATTACACAGGGACAGCTTCCGGATGCGGCCGCTCTTGTCAGAGCGATGACTCCGTTTTAGGAGGTCATTAGGCTATAATAGATCTGACAGGGACACAATAGGGACAGGATACACACATTGTATCATTTCCATTCCTTTCCCGTCTTGCCCGTCCCCCTTTACACTTGTCCTTATACAGTATGATGGTAATACCTGACCATTTAGACATCAAGTGAGTTACCAACATGGTGTCAACCATCCAGTCGTTTGGTACTCCAGAGAAACAATCACTGTACCGGTAAGACTGTTTCAGTTTATTTTTGCTCAGTGTTAAGTGATCCTTTTTTAATTTGCTCTATTAGGGTGCATTCACATCACCATTTAACTTTCCGTTCTTCTTATCCTGTAAAAAAATGAGCAGTTGTCATCCATTTGAGCCATTTCCGTCTGAGATCCATTTTTTTAGATGGAAACAAAAATACAGTATGCATTTTTTCCCGTCTAAAAAACGGATCTCAGATGGAAATGGCTCAAACGAATGACAACTGATGCAACAGGATCCGTTTTTTTACTGCATCCTGTTTTTTTTTTTTCTTTCTCTCTCACTTCTTCTGACAGATCAGAAGAACGGAAAGCTAAACAGTGATGTAAATGCACCCTTAAAGGTTACGTTTTATATTCATTTACACCCCTTTCTCTATATACAACATCATTTATATGCTCATATATGAGCCACAAAATGATCACAAAAAATAAAAAAAAATGTTAAAAAAATATATATAAAAGTATAAATCACCCCCCTTTCCGTATAATTAAAAAATAAATAACTAAATTACAATAAATATAAACATCATGGATATCACCGCGACCGAAAACGCCCATACAATTAAAATAAGGAAAAAATTCTAATACGGAAAAAAGAGTAATGGAAAAAAGGGTGAAAATGGCCGATTTGCCTTTTTTTTATTGCTTCTATTACCCAAAAAAATTTATAAAATGTGATTAAAATGTCAAACACACTACAAAATGGTATAAATAAAAAATACAGATTGTTCTGCAAAAAATGAACCCCTATACAGTTCAGTAGACATAAGTATAAAAGAGTTATGGGGGTCAGAATAAAGTGATGTAAATTTTTTTCAATCAAAGTTTAAATTTATTAGACATATATTAGACATAAAGAACCTATACATATGGGGTATCATTGTAATCCTAATGACCCAGAGAATAAAGGGCATGGGTCAGTTTTGCCATAAACAAAATGACGTGGGAACAAAAACCGTAAAACTGTGGAGGAATTGCTTTTTTTTTCCAATTCCACCCCATTTGGAATTTTTTTTACCGCTTCCTACTACATTTTATGCCATAATTAATGATGGCATTAGAAAGTACAATGTGTCTTGCAAAAAATAAGCCCTCATACAGCTATGTGACCGGAAATATAAAAAAGTTATGGTTCAAGAAAAATGGGGAAGAAAAATGAAAACGCAAAAAAGACAAAACCTCCGGTATCCTAAGGGTTAAATTGGCACATATTACGCCTCATTTATCATCCTCTTATTGGCATAGATGGCTCAAATTGTTGCGGACAATTAAGCCAGCTTAACTGGTGGTGTTTTGTGTAAAAAGTCACATTTATAACAAGTGATAGGTAAGTATTTAAACAGGAGGCATTTATTTTCATCCAATGTAAATGAGCTAAACAGCAGGGTTTTGTCAGTAAAGTGACATTCAACAAAAACGTCCCGAGTGAGACAAAAGTCGCAATGTACCACAGGAAATGTCGCAAATATGCTTCAAAAGTCGCAAATATGTTTCAAAAGTCTCCAGTGTGGTCTGGCAGGGGAGGCAAAAATGCAGCATTTCAGTTTAAAAACGTCACGTTTTAGTGCTATTGGTGTTAAACTGTTGCAAATCGAGAGAAATAGACAGATAAATAAGTTTAAATTTAAACAGTCACATTTTAAAATTGTGTGCCTTTTGATATATGAGGTGAAACAAATCACCACTTTTGATTGGTAATGTTAGTATTTTTTGGGTGACAATTATGCCATTATTGATAAATGTCCCCCATTATTTTATGTGTTTGCAAAATGATAAAAAGGGTGCAAATCACATTACAAACACTAGTTGGTCACACATTTTTTCAAAGCTGACCAATGCATCTAATGACTCTTATTTCAGAATTTGTTGAGCCAATAGGAAACAGGGTGAGGGACCATCTGTACCTGTGCATGGCTGAGTAGTAGTTTATGTTCTCTTAGTGCACTACCTCTCTAGCTCTATTGGAAACAATGTTTAATCTTTAAAATTATTAGATATAATTCAGAGATACATTATAGGTTAGATGTTGAGTAAATGTTCCTTGTTTAATTTTAACTTTGTCCATTGAACAATGAAAAGATTGGCACACATCTGCCGAAATATGAGATATTTCCACAAATTATCTGAAGCAATTTCAGACAGCCACAGATGCTGGAAATAGTTGCATTTATTGAGAGAGGCTTAACTACTGTACAAGGTTAATGAAAGCATCCAAATCCTTTGTTAAAAATATGCTAAGTATTTTATTTGCATTTTGAAAGATAGATTTAGCAAAGTTTGTCATTCAACTATTTGATGTGGAATTTTGCATTGTGAGGGCCCCCAGAGCTAAATGATGTTTTACTGTCGGTTCACATGCACCATTAAATCAGAATGGAAGGGGACTATGTTATTTCCACATGCAGTTGAGAAAGGCTGGACGGGCTGAAACGCATCCTGTAACTTTGTAATTTTTGAAGATGAAATAAAGAATATAACGTATTGGAAGCAAGAAAGTCTGCTGGGATTATCTGTTTGACTTGGATATGGGGATAGCCCCTTCCTGCGCAGTGTGAACAAGGATTTTTTTAATATATCTCCACATAAGGCAGCAGAATGTCCAGACATACCTTTGTTGAAAAATTTTACCAAGAAAGAACTTCTTGTGCTGGTTATAGAAAAGACACATTTTTCATCACTAATTTTAACACTTGAGACAGACAAATGGATTACTTGGCGGTGGTAAACTTCTCAAAAACACATCCAACAGTCAAACAACAGTATACACAACTAAGGAAGAGATGCATTGGAAAAAATAAAGAAAACATGAGCGTTTAGTAATGTAAAAAGTCTGGACAAAATTGTCTTTAATAAGTCAACTGATAACTATACAAACCTTAAAAGGGGTTTTCTCCTCAGAGACAACTTCTTGTTAAATACATCCTCTGGTAAACATCTGATTTTGCTGAAGGAAGCCACTGCCAGCCAGCCATTTCCCCTGCTGCTGGTGGGGAAATGTAGTACTGGATGAATGTTCAACCAAGTAATGAATATGCCTTAAATCTTCTAGTACAAAGCAAGTCTCAATACTAGCTGATAAAAGTAAGTCTCAAATGGGTGACTGCCCTCTAGGATGTCAATAGAAACTAATAACACATATGGGCAGGTATTGACTTCATGAGACAACCTATTTAACAGTCACCTCTGTATTATGCACAACTTTAATTTATCAAGTTGTGTTATTTTATGAACATTTTGCTCTAGTGCAGAATAGACAAACGTAAAGGGGTTTGTATATTCAGTGTTTATTTTTTTAATTAGATTTTAGTTTAATATATAAATAATGATTTATTTTTCTTATTTTAAATGTTGTGACTATTGGAGTATGATATTTATAGCATGTCAAATAAATGGGGAGTCAGTTGACAGAGAATTGGCATTAAAGCCTCCATGACACCTATGCTATCGTAAATAAGAGCTCAGTGTTGTGAAACAGCGGGAGCAGGGGCACTTACCAGGTCAGAGAACAAAGTCAGTGATCCATACGTTAGGAGATGGAAAATTAAATGTTTTATTAGCCAATAAAGCATTTAATTTTCTATCTACCAAAGTATGGATCACTGACTTTGTTCTCTGATCTAGTAGGTGCCCCTGCTCCAGCTGTTTCACAACACTGAGCTCTACTACCTGTATGGAAGTTCCACTTACCACTCCAGTTGTGCCTGTTTGGCAACTGTCTATCTCCTGCGTCACAGGCACCTATCTACTAGTGATCAGAGCACCCCTCTCAGTTTTTTTTTCTCCATACAGACATTGTAAACATGAGACCAGAAAGGGAGATGCACGCAGAGCTTTATCTGTGCATATGGCGCATAGTGTTGATGTGCTGATTTATTGATGAATCAAGCAATACAGTAGGGTTGTCATTCACTCACCCTCTAATAATAATGTGCTGATTCTGCTTATCCTGCCCCAATCTATACAGCAAAGCTGAAAAATAATATACAGGAAAAAGGAACTGTCAGCCTGTGTTGTCTGTTCTAGGGCTAGTTTCAGAACTGAAATATTTCAAAGTTTTTATTTTTTATAGTCAATAGTATGTTAAAAGAACAGCAGAATTAAGGCAAAATGAATTACAAAATAGGCCTGATGATACACTGCTTTTAAAGTGTTAGGCAATTTACATGCAGTTCATCAATAGGAATTCCTTACCCAGGACCTGGGCTACTACAGTACCTACAGTGCCTTGAAACAGTATTAAAACCCCTTGAACTTTTCCAAATTTTTCATGTTACACCCACAAACTTAAATCAATTTTATTGGGATTTTATGTTATAGACCAATACAAAGTAGCAAATATGTGTGATGTAAAAAAATGAGACATGGTTTTTAAATATTTTAAGAAATAAAAATCTGAAAAGTGTGGCATACATTCATATTTACCCCCTGTACTCTGATGGCCCTAAATAAAATTGAATGTGACCAATTGCCTTCAGAAGTTACCTAATTATTAAATCGAGTCCACCTGTTCTGTGAAGGTCTCAAAAGTTTGTTAGAGAACATTAGTGATTAAACAGCATAATACAAACCAAGGAATACACCAGACAAGTCAGGGATAAAGTTGTACTGAAGTGTAAAGCATGGGTACATTATAAAAATATCCCAAGCTCTGAATAGCTCATGAAGTACTGTCCAATCCATCATCCAAAAATAGAGGGAGTATGGCACAACTACAAACCTTCCAAGACATGTAGGTCTACCTAAACTGACTGTCCAGGCAGGGGTTGCACTATTTAGAACAGCAGCCAAGAGGCCCATAGTTACTTCAGAGGAGCTGCAGAGATCCACAGCTTTATTCAGCAGGGACATGGAAGCTGGTCAGAGTTGATGGGAAGATGGAAGAAGCTAAATAAATCCTGGAGGAAAACCTGGTAGAGGTTGCAAAGGACTTGACACTGGGGCAGAGGTTCACCTTCCAGCAGGACAACGACCCTAAACATACAACCAGAGCTACAGCCAGAGGATCAAAGCATATTCATGTGTTAGAATGGCCCAGTCAAAGTCTAGACATAAATCCCATTGAAAATCTGTGGGAAGACTTGCAAATTACTGTTCACAGATGCTCTCCATCCAATCTGAGTGAACATGAGCTGATTTGCAATGAAGAATGGGCAAACATTTCAGCCTCTATATGTGCAAAGCTGGTAGAGACATACCCTAAAAGACTTGCAGCTGTAATTGAGTGAAAGGTGGTCCAACAAAGTATTGACTCAGGGAGGCTGAATACAATGGGTGTGGAACCAGTATCAATCAACAGATTTGACTTGGGGCTACTCCTAATGGCATTGTCTTGGCAGACCTCTCATTTTCATCATTTAACCCCTATACAGGAATGTGGAATTCTCCACAGGGTAACCACCAGTCCATAAGTTCCTGGTGTAGTCTCTCTATGATTGATAGCTGACCCAAAGACTTCAGAGACATTGGTGCTGGGAACCGAGGGATCAGGCAAAAACCATATTAAGGGACAGGCAATCTGTTAAACATTCTGGGGCCAGGGCAGGCAGCGAGGATCAATACAGAGGTCATGCAAAGGTCAGGTCAGACAGTGGAGGGTCAATATCCAGAAAACAGGTAGGAGACAGTACATGGACAAACAAACAAAATACACCACACTTTTGCAGGATACTAGTGTACTAGAAACCTATTGCTCAGGCACACCCCCATAAGGGAATGTACCCAAGGGGGCCAGTCGTAAGCTGATGTGTGTTTATTGGCACTTTAAAAGCCAGAGGGAGCATGTGTTCACCCTATGGGCAGAGGAGGAGAGGCCCTGCCAGCAAGCAGACTTCAACCTGCATTGAGGAGCACAGATACTCCGGCTGTTGTACCCACCTGAAAGAAAAAGGGAGCCAGAAGCTTGTCTTTGTTGCTGGGACACAGAAGACTGGGGCAGGTCAGCAGCGAGCTGTAACCAGTAGGTAGCAGTACTCATTAAAATTGCTGTGGTCAACTATATATTTGGAAATATAATAATATAATATGATCTCTCTGAAGACCTCTGAAGAAGTTTTCCTACCTGAGAAAGTGATGGCACAACACGATTTGAGGAGAAGCTCTGTGTAGGAATAAACTTTTTTGTACTACAATTGGTATCTGGTAATTGGTACCGGGGATACCAATTATAGCAAATACTAAAATATTCAGACACCGCTTTGTGGGATATAAGAATCAGCTGCTCCAAGCCCTAATCGTCAGTAAGATTCAGTAACCTTTATCTTTTAATCTCTACAATGTATTCAGCTATTTACACAACCAAAACCGATACATTTGAATCCATGTGGGACATCTACACAGATCTTCTAATTCAATAACTATGTAATTAGTCATTTTAAATTCAGTTATACATCAGTCCACATTTGGTTACTCTAACAAGTTTGAATTCAATTTTTTAGATTAATGTTTTAATTATAAAACTTAAAAGTTGATGTTTCTCAGCAATATTCATATTCAGCTGTTAAACTTTTTAATATGTTCGAAACTAGATATTGTGATAAAAGTTCCTAATTCTAAGATAAAGTATAAGAAAGGTATAGGATATAAGCAGATTATATGGCAATAGAGAGTTTTTATTAATTCCCTTACAAAGGGTCTATCAGAAAGTTAATGAATGTAACCAGCACAACACATGTGCCTGTGCCTATACTAATATATAATTTCCAGAGAAATTTTGACAGTTCATCATACACAGGATAATAGTAACATTTCATTTAGCGGATGTATTTAAACATTTCTCCAATTGAAAACCCAACCCATATATCTAAGTACAGCATGTATACAGGGGTGCGCCTAGCCTTCCTGCTGCCTGAGGCAAAAGGTGAAATGCCCTCTCCCCAAAAAAAATGTTGCAGATTTCCAGTGTTGCAGATCTGGCCTTTTAGACTTTGCAATGCAAACTTGGGGAAAACTCCATGAATAAATCACTGCAAAAGGTGCACCACAATGATATGCAACTGACAATATAGTCTAAACCCTCATGCTGATATTAAAAATGAGACTTTAGCCAATATATTCCGGTCAGGAACATATTGGAGCCCTGCGCACCCCGTCAAGGTATCTCAGTGTGGCATGGGACCTACCGCTAACCTACCTATAGTGTGTGAAAACAGTCTGATAGGTGCTAAGGTACGACTCACAGCCAAGCTCCCACAGCCTCCATAGTAAGATCACTAATACAATGGGAAGGAGGAGGAGGCTGCGATCATTTTACCTTGGATGGTAACAGGCACTAAGAATCCCAGAGGATCATATAAGCTGTTTATGGTGGACAGAACTCCTTTACGTGCGAAGGGCTTATCTTCCTTGCTGATTTGGATAGTGAATGTGTCTGCCTTTAAATCGCAGAGCAAGCCTGTTGCATGGGAAGGAAGTCGGTGCTAAGATCCAACTCCTTTAGATCACTTGAATGGTCTTGGGGTGAGAAGGCTTCCATTAACTCACGGCTGTTGGAGGCGATTTTGTGCAACCTCAGAGTAGATAGAGCGAGCATTTCTTGAGTAGTGATGAGCAGGGGGTACCATATACGATTTCGCGATATTTCGAGAATATTCGATTTAATATTCGTCATATATTCGTCGAAATCGAAAATTCGTCATTATTCTATATATTGCGAATGTTACGCAAATTTATATTCGCATTGCGAATTAAACTTAGAGCTGAGTTCCTAATGGTTGCAACTATATTCTCAATCTTCTTTATATTCTAGCAATACAACCATTAGGAACTCAGCTCTAAGTTGAATTTACAATGCGAACATATACTCGCATTGCGAATTCAACTTAAAGCTGGGTTCCTAATGGTTGTATTGCTAGAATATAAAGAAGATTGAGAATATAGTTGCAACCATTAGGAACTCAGCTCTAAGTTGAATTTGCAATGCGAACATATACTCGCATTGCGAATTCAACTTAAAGCTGGGTTCCTAATGGTTGTATTGCTAGAATATAACGAATATGACGAATATAGCACTATATTCTCAATCTTCGTTATATTTTAGCAACAACCATTAGGAACCCAGCTCTAAGTTTCATTCCATTAGGAACTCGGCTCTAAGTTTCATTAATGGTTGGCTTGCTAAAATATAACGAAGATTGAGAATATAGCGCTATATTCTTGAATTCGTTATATTCTTTATATTCTAGCACAACCATTAGGAACTTAGTTCTAAGATCAATTCACAATGAGAGTAATTCAGGTTATATTAATCGCATTGCGATTACAACTTAGTAAAATTTGTGAGATCGTGATTCTCACATCCGACAGTACATTTTAGCATGGAGGCATTCCCATGTACATGGGAAGTCAGCAGAAGCGGCAACGGGCATTGACTGCAGCGGGCAGGGAGCCAGGAATCCTCCGGACAGGTAAGTACAGCTTTTGGGAAGTGGGAAAACAAGTTAGACAACCAGAGAGCAACAAGGATTAACAACTTAAAAAAAAAATATATGAATATTCGAGATAGCGATTATATAGCGCTATATTCGCAATATTCGTGAATTTGCGAAGTGCCGATATTCGCGAAAAAAATTTGTTATTCAAATATTCGCGCTCAACACTATTCTTGAGCCCTTTTTAGAAGACTGATTGCGGTCTCGTTACTAGGTGTGGATTTCAAGCAGTCGGATCTGACATCTGACCCATACTTTGCTTCACCCTCTTAAGCTGAATGTCTAAGACTGTAGATAGCGACTGCAGGAGAAGGACTGTTTCCGAAGATGTGCACTCTCATTCGGTACTCTACAATGTCTTCATTGGGGTCGTTGTTGCAGTACCAGAAGAACCTCAAGTAGTTTCTGTGTTCTTCCTTGACGAGGAAGCAGTGGAACATCTGTTGTATGTCGGCTATAAACGCTACGGAATCTCTGCGGAAGCGTAGAAGTACCTCGTAACTAGAAATAACTGGGCCCCACTTTTTTGCATGGTGCCCCCTCTTCATGACCATCTTGGCATTGTATGTGTGCATATGTAAGGGTGTATTCACATCACCTTTTTACCATCTGTTTGACGTATATGTTGGAAAAAAGGGATACAAAAACGCAGCACGCCGCGCTTTTGTATCCTGCAGAGTCCGGCAAAAAAGTGTATTTCATTCACAATGGAATCCTATATATGCCACTGCATGACATCAGTCTTTTGTTAAGGTACATGTTTTTTGTATATGTTAAACGCATGGCAAAAAGGTGATGTGAACCCAGCTTAAGTGTGTCAAAATAAGCATTAGTGTACAGAGAAAGGAGGCTGCCATGTACTGTAGGCTGATCCTGGTGGTCAGTGGTGTGGACTGTGTTCTACAAGGCTCATTTACTCTACTGGAAAATACAGGCCACACTACAGTATAATATACTGGAATCTACAGTATACACTGTAAATATATTAGCCCTACAACCAAATAATAACACCGCCATACAGTGACATGATAATGCCTCCATACAGGGACCAGATAACACCTACATACAGTGACTGGATGATGCCGCCATACAATGACTGGATAACACCTAAATACAGTGACAGGATAACACCACCATATTAGAAGACACCACCTTCCAGTGACTGGATAATACCACCATACAGTGACCAGATAACACCACCATATTGGATAACACCACCATACAGTGACTGGATAACACCTTACAGTGACTGGATAACACCACCATAAAGTGATTGGATAACACCTCCATACAGTTACTGGATAACACCTCCATACAGTGACTGAATAACGCCGCCATACACTGAATAACACCTCCATACAGTTACTGGATAACACCTCCATACAGTGAATAATCCGACCAGATGGTGTCTAGCGACGTGCATGGAATTCTCTATTAGGCTGCATAGCTATAACCACTGTGCACAATGTATATACAGGCTGTATATAAGACTGCACACACTCCGTGTCTAGGGTCAGGTAAGACTAGGTGACATCCTTTCTATAACAGTTATAACCCATAGGAACCTATTGATATAGTTGCAGAGCAGAGCTGCAGTGTAAAGCATGGTGGCAGCAGTTAGGCAGCTTGCAAGATTTCAGATTACATTAGACTTAAAGAGGTATTCTAATTAGATGACATTATTCCCTACAGCACTTAGCTATCTCCGGAGCTCACTTAGATATTAATGGAGCGGCTACACGCATGCTCTCTGTTTATTTCAGAGGGGCTGCAGAGGATACAGGGCACCCATTTTTGGAGGGGGTCCCAGCAGTAGTGCCCTCATTGATCTAATAGTTATCACCTATCCTGTGCAATATAACCGGAATACCTCTTTAAATAGAGAATGCAGTGGAGTCATCTATCACAGCTGTGTCCTAGTGGAGCTGCAGTGTAAAGCATGGAGGAAAGAGCAGCGGCTAATAACGAAGAGAATAAATTGCAGCCTTCTGGGTGATTTTCTTCAGAAGTGACCGCACTGACCACAGGGGGTGCCATAACAGTACAGGATATATGGGCAGAGGTTTATAGTGGGCATTGCATGGGTGGATGGTCAGATATATGGGCAGAGGTTTATGGTGGGCACTGTATGGGTGGATTGACAGGATTATATGGGCAGAGGTTTATGGTGGGCACTGCATGGGTGGATGGAGAGGATATATGGGCAGAGGTTTATGGTGGGCACTGTATGGGTGGATAGACAGGAAATATGGGCAGAGGTTTATGGTGGGCACTGTATGGGTGGATGGAGAGGATATATGGGCAGAGGTTTATGGTGGGCACTGTATGGGTGGATAGACAGGAAATATGGGCAGAGGTTTATGGTGGGCACTGTATGGGTGGATTGACAGGATTATATGGGCAGAGGTTTATGGTGGGCACTGTATGGGTGGATAGACAGGAAATATGGGCAGAGGTTTATGGTGGGCACTGTATGGGTGGATGGACAGGATATATGGGCAGAGGTTTATAGTGGGCACTGTATGGGTGGATTGACAGGATTATATGGGCAGAGGTTTATGGTGGGCACTGCATGGGTGGATGGAGAGGATATATGGGCAGAGGTTTATGGTGGGCACTGTATGGGTGGATAGACAGGAAATATGGGCAGAGGTTTATGGTGGGCACTGTATGGGTGGATGGAGAGGATATATGGGCAGAGGTTTATGGTGGGCACTGTATGGGTGGATAGACAGGAAATATGGGCAGAGGTTTATGGTGGGCACTGCATGGGTGGATGGAGAGGATATATGGGCAGAGGTTTATAGTGGGCACTGTATGGGTGGATAGACAGGAAATATGGGCAGAGGTTTATGGTGGGCACTGTACGGGTGGATGGACAGGATATATGGGCAGAGGTTTATAGTGGGCACTGTATGGGTGCAAGGGCAGGATATATGGGCAGAGGTTTATGGTGGCGTTGTTAGTACTCTCACACAGTAATTATTCCCCATTAGTGCCCCACAGAGTAGACATTTCCTAGTGCCTCGCAAAGTAGTTACACAACCTAATTTTTTCCCCACTGACAACAGGCCATTTGGAATGATTCATTCACTGACTCCTCTACTCAGCCCTGGGGGGCAGGATATATCACTGCATCACTCCTGGCTGCTGGGAAAGGCACAGGAAGGGACTCACTGGGACAATCAATTACATTTATGAGGCACACAGGAACTGCAGTCCACTCCTAGAAGTTCCATATACCTGTGCGCTCATGTGCTGTGATAGCCTGCTGATCTGTCTGTGAGACAGTGTGACTACTCTGTGCGCTGGGCTGGGCACTGGTCCGGTCCGCTGGTGCCGCCTGCCGCTCCTGTCCTGGCTGTTGACTTGTGTCCCGCCTGCCTGTCACATACTGCTGCAGCTGCCTTTCTGCGCTCAGACTCAGTATGTGGGCGGGCTTAATACAGCCTGTGCGCTGTAGAGACAGTAAGATCAGTCAGGAAGCGAGCCAGGCCGGCATACGAACAGGGGGGGGGGGGTCTCGCGCTGCGCTGCTGCTGTTTGGAAGGTGCCCGGCCTGAACAACTTTACCTTACATAACACACAGTAAGTTATAATATAATAAGTTGAATCATCACTAAGTATTAACTTGAAAATAAACTGTCATGCACATTATGGCATTATTACAATGGCGCCGCAAAAAAACGGATGCCATACAGACGTCATCCATTTTTTTTGCGGATTTGCAATTTGCGTTCAGCAAAGCACATACGGTTGTGTGCATGTAGCCTTAACCTGTTGCCTTGATGATATTGTTTCTACAAACTAAGGGGGTCATTTATCAAACTGGTGTAAAGCAGAACTGGCTTAGTTGCACACAGCAACCAATCAGATTCCATCTTTCATTTATGACAGCTCCTTTGGAAAATGATTGCTTGCTATGGGCACCTAAGCCAGTATTACTTTACACCAGTTTGATAAATGACCCCCTAAATATTTATATTTCTTTCACGAATTTCTACAGAAACATAATTCAGTCACTCCCTTAGAATTGTTCCCTTTACAAGCTGCAAATTACCTGTAATTAGGGTGTAGAATAGAATTTCAATTGTCCCACCTCTACCATGAAATTCTGCAGCAATCAACAATGTCTCCCTTTACAGCAGTATGAAGTCTTTATTCTTATGCTTTCTGCAGAAGGAAGAAAACTGTCAGTTTAGTGTCAACTATAAGTCAAAATCAGGCCTTTTAACCTTTAGACAGGTATTTTATTAATTTTTAGTCAGTTTTTTATATTGTGTCTTTGTGTAGAGGCGTTTATCAAAGTGTTTTTCAGGTTATATTGAAGAGTCTACAGAGAATAATACCTTATAAAACACCATACCTTTAGCATTCTGCATTTTAAAATATTTTCATATTTTGCTATAGACTCCCACCACCATTTGGCTGCAGTTAAGTCTCTATTATACATCAGTGAATAATGGAGGTATAACCATTGTGTATTTAGAAAATGACTTGTTATTTAACTCACATTTTTATGTTAACCGTATTTTTTTAGAATTTTCCATGTCACTATTTATATTAAAAAATGCATATAATACGGCAATATTCACACTTGCCACTACATCAAATATTAGGTTATGATTTCTTGAATTACAATGACAAGTAACACCTCTGCATAGATAAGACATGATTCACCATTCACAATAGGTAATACCACAGCTTATCTACTCCCTCCTTACCTCTGCACAGGTCACAGAACATACCTAGAAAACTATCCATATAAGTCAATGTAGCTGCTCTCAAAAGACATGAAGTCTTAACATATTTTAGGTCTAGTGGCCAGTGTACAATTTGAAGAATTATGTAAATTTGTTAATATAGATTGTGACATTATTACTCAAGAAATACCACATTAAAAGTTAACTTTTAATTATTACTTTTTATACCCAATACAGGGGTGCACCGCCATTGAGGCGAGGTGAGGCGATGCCTCAGGCAGCACCATGTAGGGGCAAGAGAGGGGCCATGGGCTTCCATTGCGGAAACGCTCATCTCTACATATTCAACTGCATTGCTGTATTCAGGACAGGAATATAGTTGAATGATGTAACAGGGCACGGGAGCAATGTCTCCCTGGTCTAATAGGCTTTAGTTCTAGTTCCTATAGCCGATCAGAGGCTGGTGTCATCATTTTCGCGCTGCCTGAGCTGGGCTACATAGAGCTCAGGGCAAAGACTAGAAGAGGCAGCATGCTGTTGGGCCACAATGGGGTGGGAGTCATTATTTTGTAACTGGAGAAAGCACTATGGGAACATTGCAGCTGTAAAAAGGAACATTTTTGTACTGGCACACATTAAAGGGGGTTATTATGAGGACATCTGTTCTCTTGGGGGCACTAAATGGGAGCATTTTTTCTACTGGCACATAATGAGGCATTTTTTGTACATATCAAACATTATAAGGGAGCATTTTTGTACTGGCACACCTTCTAAGATGGCCACTATGGGGACATTTGTTCTACATGGGGCACTAAAAGTTATTTTTTTGTACTGGCACACTTTATAAGGGAGAATTTTTTGTATTGGCACACATAAGGAGGTATTTTTGTAATGCCACACATTATAAGGGAGAATTTTGTACTGGCGCACATTGCAAGGGGGGATTATTTTAATGGCAGGAGTTGTTTTTTGCACAGGCACACATTATTGGGGGAATTATTACTATTGGGAGCACTATGGGGGCATTATTACCACATAGTGCACTCTGGCAGAGAATTATTACTATTGCTTGGATTTTTGAGAGGACTGTTGCATTGGGAGGGACCCTGGCACATTACTAGCTCAACACAATTTTGTGGGGAGGACACTATTTTTTAGGTCACTGTGTGGCAATAATTATTGAAGGGGATCTATCTGTGTGGTAATAGCATTTTTAGGGGGATTGTCTCTCTGCAGTATAGTATTGGGAAGCACAGTGGGCACAGTATTAGAGGTGGCAGAATGAGGTGGAGAAGGAACATGGAAAGTAGAAAACTAAGATGTCTGTTTGTCAAAATCTGTAGACACAAGAGAGGGCTGTAAGAAATGATCATGGCAGTCTGGTCTCAATGGAGAAGATAAAGAAAGAGAATGTCTACATAAGAGGACACATCACTGGATGTAAGAGGTATGTGGAGCTGTATTACCCTGTATGTTTTGTAGTTCTGTGTGTAATGTTTTCCAAGTATTTAAAAATAAGGCTGAAGGGAAGGGGTTAGGTTAAGAAATTGGCTTGCCGTTTCAGTTTTTGCCTCAGGCAGCAGAAATGCTAGGTGCACTCCTGTACCCAAACATCAAATTTCAGAATGGATAACAATAGCTCAATCTCTAATAAATTAGATAATTAAATGTATGTAATCAGCAATATGATCTATGGCAGACTCAGATACTGCATGTCGCCCTGAGCAGATTTCTTTATTTTCCTTAGGTAGAGCTCTTACGGATTAAAGGAACAGGTGATATCAAAATTGTCCTGTCCCTATTCTGCCCCTAGTACACCCAGCCTAACTGTGGACTAACCTTCCTGAAAAGAGCAATCCCCCACCATAGAGGCTAATACCTGTTTTGTTCATAGATAGCCCTAAATGTCCATTTTCCCCATAGTCCCCACAGGTTTTCCCCTAAAAAATCATTAAGAGTTCTTCAAGAGACTCAATTATCAGCTTGATAGCTTAAACAGTCAGATAACTGCACGATATTTATAAAACAAGACTATTTTTACAGACAGTTGGCCAAAAGTACCAATGTCAAACAGCAGAGTTAAAGGGGTTTTCCAGGTTCAGAGCTGAACCTGGACATATCTCAATCTTCACCCCTCCGGCCCACCTGATATGAACATTGAAACATTTCATGTTCACGCAGGGCAAAAAGGCATTATATGGAGTTGCGGTTATGTATCGGGCTCTCCACAGTGTAAGCTAGGCCGAAGCTTCTGCCCAGCATTGTATTAGGTGACGTCACCGGCACTGATGGGCGGGCTTTAGTGCTGCCCTAGCCTGTAAAGCGGATAGGGCAGCGCCAAAGCCGGCCCATCAGTGCCAGTGATGTCACTGAATGCACTGCTGGGCGGAAGCTTCTGCCTAGCAGTGTGCGGAGGTAAACAACAAAGCCCTTGCCCTATGCGATCCAGCACAGGGCAAGGGAAAGCATCAGAGCATGAAATTCTCAGATGCTCATATAAGAGGGGGTGGGGGGTGAACACGGACAACCCCTTTAAATTTGGGTGACGGTGTCTATCTGTGCAACATATATGAAAGGAGAGAATTTTTACTGACAGCCAGAAGTACCAATGACATACAGCAGAAATACATTTGGGTGAATGCGTGTAACTATGCAACATTTATAAAGTAGACAGTTTTACAGACAGCTGAATAGAAGTACCAATGCGAGACAGCAGTAATAAATTTGGGGGAAGGTAAATAATTGTGCGACATTTATAAAAGTACACCATTTTTATAGACCGTTTGTCAGAAGTACCAATGGATTATGGCAGAATTAAATCTGGAAAGCAGTAGGTCAGTATCAGCCACTGTTCCAATCTGCCTCCCAGTAGTCTATGGTATCAGGAAACAGGGTATGTGCCAGAGAAAGGGCACAAACAAGGTGGTGTGTGTTCGTTTGCTGATGTGCATCAGGTTGCCACAGCAGTTGATAAACCTGTTCCATCATGTAGCAAACTGAACTGGCTGCTGCTGCTTCTGCTGCTTGTATTTGTAGCAAAGACAACGGGAGAGTGGTGATATAACAATGCAACATTTGTGGTAAAATGTCTGTGAACTATGTGTTCAATAATATGGTTATAACAATGCAATTTTTGCAATGAAAAACCTTTGAACTGCACAGTCTGATGCAATAATGTGTTCACTAACATGGGTATAATAGTATAATATAAAATGTCTTTGAACTACACTGTCTGATGCAGTAACGTAATGCATTTACTAACATGGGTATAAGAATATATGGGGTCCTTTATCAAACTGGTGTAAAGTAGAACTGCCTTAGGTGCCCATAGCAACCAATCAGATTCCATGATTTGACAGCTCCTGGAAAATGGAAGTTGAAATCTGATTGGTTGCTATGGGCAACTAAGCCAGTTCTACTTTACACCAGTTTTATAAATGTCCCCAATAATTTTGTGGTAAAATATCTTTGAACTATGCATTCACTGACACCAGTATAAGAATGCAATTTTTGCTGTGAAATATCTTTGAACCACACAGTCTGATGGAGTAATGCTTTCACTAACCCAGGCACAACAATGCAATGTTTGCGAACAATGTCTTTGAACTATGCATTTACTAATAAGGACTATGCATTCAAAAACACCAGTATAAGAGTGCAATATTTGTGGTAAAATATCTTTAAACTGCATGGTCTGATGCAATAATGCATTCACTAACAGAGGTATAACAATGTAATGTTTGTGGTACAGTGTCTTTGAATTACACAGTCTGCTTCAGTAATCCATTCACTAACACAGGTATAAGAATGGAATTTTTGCAGTGAAATATCTCTGAACAACATGGTCTGATGAAGTAATAAAACACTTTTTTTGCAGCAAAAATAAAATGCATTCAATAAAACAGGCAGAAAAATTACATTAGTGTCTTGTTTTTGTTGTAACTACCTGCTATCTTGTAGTAATATGGAAGGCATTTAATAACAAGGGTATACAATTTGTGCTATTATAGTATTGCTTTTACTGTAACTACCTGCTATCTTACTGTAATATGCAATGCGTTCACATGTATAATGCATGGATATGCCAGATATGGAAAATGTAAGCAGTTTTTTAGAAGAAGAAAAATGCACAATTGCTCTGCATTTGGAGAAGAATGTATGGTATTAGGGTACTGGAAACACACAACTGTGAAACCAGTCCTTCACTTCCTCAAAGCGTTTTTTTGATCAAATTCCCTAAAATCCACCCAATAATATCTGCATATTCTCTCCCTATGGTGTTCCTACCAGACATGAGTGAATAGATTTTAAACAAAATGGATTTGACCCAAACTTTTATATTATTCGAAGGGGGAGGTGGGGGGCACATTTTTTTTTTTTTAATTTCTGTTTATTAAATTCCAAGAATAATAAAAGAGACATCATGGCAATATACAAACATAAGCATAGAATGCGATAAAAAGAAAAGAAAAATTACCGAGATACAAATGTCAAGGGACACATAAATGACAAAATCACAATGTCATAAAATCACGGAAACAGGAAACAATCCCCAAACCCCCCCCCTTCCCCACCCAACAGTTTGCACGATTCATAACACTTAAATAATGCTGCAGGTAACCTCACTACGATGGTCCAATAGACAGAGGAGAACGCCCCTGCAGTGTTTCGTCCAAATACCAGGTAGTATTTTCAAAGTGGGAAATGAGCTTGGAAATTATTGCATGTGATAAGGTGTTCATAAATAAAGACCACTTTTCGAAGAAACGTTTGGTCAGTTTTTCCTTTTCAGACAGAGTAAAAATCCAGTCCATCTGGAAAAGAAAATTTAACTTGGTTAAAATGAATGGAATAGTAGGCACCTCGGGATCCAGCCACTGATGTAAAATACTTTTTCTCGTGGCTGCAGCCCAAGTATGGAGTACGGCTTTTGCTCCCCTAGGTAATCCCCGATCCTCATCTGCAAGAATATTGAAGATGGCCCATTGCGGAACCACATGAAAAGAAACATTATAGGTGGCAGATATGTAATTTTTGACATCACTCCAGAGAATTTTGATTTTCGCACAATCCCATAGATGATGAAACAGGTCCGTATTGAAGCTGTTACACTTAGAACAAGAGTAATTATCACCACTCGACATTTTATTCTTGATATATGGGGTAATATATGCCCTATGAAAAATCAGTGTGGCCATATCAGTATAGCTACTAACAGGGGTATGTTTATAGATTTTTAGAGTCACTTCCAATAGCTGTTTAGTATCAAAATCAGGTAGATCATGAAGCCATTTACTAGGCCCAGAATGTACAGTCTCCCATTTTATCGAAGATCGAATGAAATTATAAATCCCACTAGTGGACGTGACCTAAGATCTAGCATTTTTAAGAAGAATATCCAATCCCAACAACCTATAACCTTCTGGGAGCCGCCCCAAACAGTGTTGCACCAAACTACGTGCCTGAAGGAACAAGAATGGGTTACCATGAAAGATTGGAAATTTTTGCGAAGCTGCTGCAAAGGATAGAATAGAATGACTGGAGTCTAGCAAATCCAATATGTACACGCATCCTTGCGCGGCTAGAGCACGATAGCTCCCAGATGGGCTACCATTCAAGAAATTAGGGTTACCCAAAAAGGTTTGAAACGGTGAATTGATAGAGTCCAAATCATTCATCTTCCGTACCTTGCGCCACGCTAAAATAGTATGCCACAGAACTGGTAATTGCGAAATATCAGGGGGGAGCTTGTTATTTGGTAAATGTAACATCATCATTAAAGACAAGTTTGGGTAAAATTGGCTTTCCATAGAAATATTAGCAAAATGAGATTTACCTCGAACCCAGTCTGAAACATAGCGGAAAATGGCTGCCAGATTATACAATATACAATTTTATATCTGGAAGGTTGAAACCGCCTAGTACCTTAGGTTGCTGAAGTTTAAAAAGACTAATCCGACATCTCACTGAAGAGTTCCAGACAAACTGTTTAAATGCTTTTTAGAGAAGTTTAATGTCCACCTGTCGCAACAGCAGTGGGAGGGTCTGGAATAAATATAATAATTTGGGGAAGAGCACCATCTTAAGAAGATGGCATCTGCCTGAGAATGTTAATGAGAAATGCCGCCAGGATTGAAGCTGCAGAATTAAGGAAGCAATGAGTGGCTTATAGTTAGACTGATATAACTGGGACGGGTTAGCCGTGAGCTGAATACCTAAATAGGAGATGGATTCATGTTTCCATGAAAATGGGAAGTCTGGGCCCCCGTGACATTTAGAAGAACGGAATATAGGAAGCGCTTCTGATTTCTGGAAATTAACTTGAAAACCGGAGCAAAGTCCAAAGGCTTCAATAGTGGACATGATGGCAGGTATGGCTTGACGGGGATTAGCAATAAAGAGCAGAATATCATCTGCAAAAGCCAAAAGCTTAGTTACATGGGAGCCGGTACGAATCCCATCAAACGAGGGGAGTAAATGTAGCGTCCTAATAAGGGGATCTAATGCAATATTAAATAATAAAGGGGATAAGGGGCAGCCCTGTCGTGTCCCCCTATGTATTGCAAATGGGGCGGAACAAATTGAATTAACCCAGATCGAGGATTTAGGCAAGCTATACATCATCTGAACCTCTCTTTTCGAGAAGGGACTTCAAGAAAGCCCAGGATACTCGGTCAAATGCCTTGTCGGCATTCAAGCTGACCAGTATGTTAGACATTTGCCTATTGGCCCTGGAAGACGAGATGATCCCCACTGCTGTTCTGATGTTGTAGATGATTGATTTACCGAGTACAAAACCTGTTTGTGCAGGATGAATAATATCAGCCAAGATGACTTGCAGTCTGTTTGCCATAATTTTGGAAAAAATCTTAAAATCTACATTAAGTAAGGATATAGGGCGATACGACTCAACCAGCAAATGATCTTTACCCGGTTTTGGGAGTACTGTAATTAAGGCGTCATTGAACCCGTCTGGAATGGAGCCCGCAGAAATAATATTGTTGAACAATGACTTCAAATGAGGGCCTAAAGAAGGGCTGAGCATTTTATAATACTCGCTCCCAAAGCCGTCAGGTCCAGGAGCCTTAGACAAGTTAAGAGACTTTATAGTATCCTGCATTTCATCAATAGAGATGGGTCCCTCCAACAGCGCCCTTTGGTCCTCTGAAAGCGTTGGAATCAATGAACCATCAAGGAACTGGGACTCAGAAGAGCAGGAATCTATAGGAGCTGTATAAAGGGACTCAAAAAATGTTCTAAAGCACTCACCAATGTCTGTAGGATGCGTGAGGTAGGTACCTGATGGGGATTTTAATTTAGAGATTTTAGTAACGGACCGAAAAGGTTTAGTCATAGAGGCAAGCAGTCTACCCGGTCGATTTCCCCAGCGAAAGTATTTATGTTTTTGATAATTGACATCCATTAATGCCCGCTCATGTGCCACCGCCTCTGCCGCAATTTTGGCGTCCAAGTAGTGTTGTCTCGACTCAGGGGTATTACGGAGTTTAAATTCTTTATAGGAGTGCGTAAGAGCAGACTGAGTGGCAACCAGTGAGGAAGCCAGTTTCTTCTTCTTGTGAGCTATATGGGAGATGATATGACCACGCAGAACCGCTTTAGAGGTCGCCCAAAAAAGGTTTATGTCATCCACATGACCTGCATTGTCCTCAGCATAGGAATACCAGAATCCCAAGAGCAATGATTTAAATTCTGAAGAGTTGTACAAAAATGCCGGGAACCTCCACTTTTTGGAGAATGGGATTGAGGTATGCAGTGCTAAATCAAACAAGACAGGTGCATGGTCGGAGATATAAATGTTCATAATCTTGGAGGATCTGAGGGAGTGAACCAAGGACTGGGGAATCAGCCAATAATCAATTCGTGCATGCGAATTATGCACGGACGAGTAATGAGTATACTCTTTATCAACGGGATGCAATAATCTCCAAGGATCCAACAACTCTAATTGGTCCATTCAATTTTGTATGGCATTTGTTTGAGATGAAGACTCATGGGCTCTAACAGAAGAGCTATCCAAACAGGCATCGTGCGTAACATTGAAATCCCCCCCAATAATAACATTTCGCAAATTCCAGGTAGCTAAAACATTCACTAGGGAGGCAAAAAAACCTGAGGATGAAGAATTAGGTGCATAGATATTAACTAAACAATAAATAGTTTCTTCTAGTTTAACTTGGACCATAAGATAACGTCCCTCAGGATCCTCAATGGTATCAAGGATTTCAGGTTGTAACAAGGAGCTGAATAAGATAGCCACTCCTCTTGTTTTCCTAGTAAAAGAGGCCTCTAAACACAGAGGAAATTTTCGATTCCGAAGAGTGGGATGTTTATCCTTGATCCAGTGAGTCTCCTGAAGGAAAACAATGTGAGCCTTCAATGTGCTCAAGTGGTTTAATACCTTTCTGCGTTTGACCGGAGTATTCAGGCCATTAACATTCCAGGTACACCAGGTCAAAGCAGAAATAGCAGACACGGGTACAGCAGTAGGGTCCGCCATTTAACCAATGCCAGCGGGTGGCCATAAGATGAAAGAATATAATTGTAAACAGCGGGAGAGACACCCGTCCCAGCGAGCCCCATGAGAGGAGGAACCTGACAGCAGTACGCACAAACAACCCCAACAAAACAAATTAAAAGTGGTTCAGATGCATAACATTTCCAAACAACCTGTGAAAGCAAACTCACAACGTTAACAAAAATCAGTGCAAACGAACCATGTCTCATGTTAGGGACACAGCTCTGGCAGCGACCTAACCGGAAGGTCAGGCGGTGATCCTGTCAGAACAGGAACATGTGAAAGGACTCCACCGCTAGTTTGGTGTAGTGGAACGATGAGGTGAAGCCTGAGGAGAACGTTCAAGCAGTGCCAAGGCCTTTTGGGGGTCGTCAAAGACCCAAGCCTTGCCCGCCATTGAAAACCGGAGGGTGGCAGGATACTGGAGAGAAAAGCGTACGGATTTGTCCAGTAGAAGTTTGCACACTTTACCAAAGGCCCTTCTTTTTTCCGCCACCACCGAGGAGAAATCCTGGAACATTAACAATTTAGAGTTCTCGTACTGTAAGGAAGATGCTTGACGAAAGGCAGTCAGCAGTTTCAGCTTGTCTTGGTAATTGAGGACCTTAAAAATAACTGGACGTGGTCGAGAAGAATCCTCAGAACGTGGGGGACCCACCCTGTGGGCTCTCTCAACAGGGACAGAGAACGGTGCTTCTCCCAATTTAAGCATAAAAACCGGGCTACTAAAGCCACGTGACCCAGAGGACCTTGGGGGGCTAACACTGTTAGCCTATAGTTGTATAAGGAGGGTTACCCTAGTTAGGGAATAATCAGGACGTACGTCAGTAGCAGGCAACCACCAAAAAAATTGGGTTGATGGCCCTTTAAGAGAAAAATTTGTCAATGCAGAACTATGGTGTTCTTAAAAAATTTAGGCTAGGCCTATCATCAGGTAGGGCTGGAGCAGAGCGATGAACCACAATTTGCCCAGAGGGCCACAAGGAGAGGGCTCCCACTGTTGAATTGCAGTGTGCTTACCACACTGAAAACGGCTCACCCTGCAGGTCAGGCGGTGCTGGTATGCGGACTGCTGCGTCTCCCTCCCCGTCTCAGAGGGATTCAACTCCTTTACCACCGTCTCTGGCTGCCGCTGGAGGGAGGGAGTCCGGATGGTATGCGGCTGGTGAGGGTGAGAAACCGGGTCCCCGCTCCACGATCCACACGATTAGCACTATGCGGCCGCGCCTCGCCACTCCAGGCCGCGGCTTCACAGGCCCTGGTAGGCCTCACTGCCAAAGTCACTGAAATCGGCTCCGGACGGGTCAGAACGGCACCGATCCAGGAGTCCAACCAATCCACAGGTACCAGGGCCGTTTGTAGCCCCAATCCAAGCTGCTGGGATCGCGGATGGGGTAAGATAGAAACTTAACAGCCGGAGCAGTGGATGGATGCGTCCTGCTTCCAGCGCTGCTAGCCATGCCCCCATCGGGGGGGCACATTTTTGATGATTGTATTTAGGCAAATTTTGGAGATAGAGAGAGAGACAGAAGGAGAGAATAAAAAATAAATGAGTATTTGTGGTCGTATTGGCTATCAGAAAGGTGTACCTAACCTATCAACCCTATCTACGACAAGCAGTAGAATTGTGCCATAACTGCTGCGGTAGGGTAGCCTGAAGGGGGCCACCCTAATATGAAATGACTGTAAGAAGGTGTGGGTGGGTGGGAGAAATCAGCTGAACCGGCGTCAGCCTGGACCCACAGTTGCCTATAAATAGCCTAGCAAACAGCTAGCCTACGCCCACAGGTGCATGTAAATTGCCTTGTAATCAGCCTCCCCTCCCACAAATACAGCAAATATATTTGCTTAATACTTGTGGTCGGATCGGCTATCAGAAAGGTGTACCTAACCTATCAACCCTATCTACGACAAGCAGTAGAATTGTGCCATAACTGCTGCGGTAGGGTAGCCTGAAGGGGCCAAAAAGAACAGACCTTAGGTTAGAGCAAAATATATACATACCATTACTACACCCACGTTGAACGTAAAAGACATTCCCCGATGAAGGTGCGGAATGTACCGTACGTGTCACAGTAACTACCATCTACCTTACCTCTTTCATGTGCACCGGCACATCGTACTTGGAGGTGACTAACGCTGATGCGATTGAAAGAGTGGCCAGTAATCAGAAACGATTTACTCCTATGTATACTAACAACATATGAACATATTACGAGAAGGTCTAGATCCAGAGAGCTGCAGACTGAGCAAACCATGGTGAATCTGTTGGAAGGCCTAAATGAATACCAAGCATTCGCCGAGGGCCCTGAATGGGCACCAACTATTCCTGGTTGCGAACTACTACACCTCTACTTATACCCCAGGCCGCCTTTTATATGTAAGGGGCCAAAAAGTTAGAACATGGCGTATGCCGTGTTCCTCTATTAGTAGATTCAAGTGGACGGTGTAAACTCACCAGGCCTGGGGAACCGTCAACACGAATACATGGCTATTTTAATTAACAAGCTAATGTAGCCTGTAATGAAGACAGAGAAACGAACACGCCATACCTGCAGTTGTGACCGGAAATAAGCTTAAGGTCGTGATACTATGTATGCAGCGCCTGGAGACATGAGACATTGAGAATTGCGCCTTATTACTGTACCTCCTACTGTAAGACAGACCGATACCCAGGACTTAGGCCCGGTACCAACACTCTCGCCCGAGCGGCGGAAAAATACATAGAACCTACCTGTGGTGGGGCCACGTGGCCGACCTTAAATGGCGAAGTCATATGTCAACCCTTAATCGAATAGGCTATGCTTGAGAGACTCTGATGGTGGAGCCATGTGTGAGAGACTAATGGTGGAGTCATATGTCAACACTAAATCGGAGAAGCCATGCGTGAGAGACCCTCATGGCGGAGTCATATGTGTAACACTAAATCGGAGAAGCCGTGTGTGGGAGACTAATGGGCGCTTAACCATAGAAGCCATGCATGAGAGACTCAAATGGCAGACACTTAATTGGAGAAGCCATGCGTGAGAGACTCTAATCGCGGACACTAAATCAGAGAAGCCATGCGTGAGAGACTCTAATGGCGGAGTCATATGTGTAACACTGAATCGGAGAAGCTGTGCGTGGGAGACTAATGGGCACTTAACCATAGAAGCCATGCGTGAGAGACTCAAATGGCAGACACTTAATTGGAGAAGCCATGCGTGAGAGACTCAAATGGCAGACACTTAATTGGAGAAGCCATGCGTGAGAGACTCCAATGGAGGACACTAACCCGGAGAAGCCATGCGTGAGAGACTCTAATGGCGGACACTAAATCAGAGAAGCCATGCGTGAGAGACTAATGACGGACACTAAATCGGAGAAGCCATGCGTGAGAGACTCTAATGGCTGACACTTAATCAGAGAATCCATGCGTGAGACTCTAATGGCGGAGTCATATGTGTAACACTGAATCGGAAAAGCCGTGCGTGGGAGACTAATGGGCAGTTAACCATAGAAGCCATGCGTTAGAGACTCAAATGGCAGACACTTAATTGGAGAAGCCATTCGTGAGAGACTCAAATGGCAGACACTTAATTGGAGAAGCCATGCGTGAGAGACTCAAATGGCAGACACTTAATTGGAGAAGCCATGCGTGAGAGACTCATGGAGGACACTAAATCGGAGAAGCCAATGCGTGAGAGACTCAAATGGCAGACACTTAATTTGAGAAGCCATGCGTGAGAGACTCATGGCGGACACTAAATCGGAGAAGCCATGCTTGAGAGACTCTAATGGCGGAGTCATATGTGTAACACTAAATCGGAGAAGCCATGCATGAGAGACTAATGGCGGAGTCATATGTGAAATGCTTAATCGGAGAAGCCATGCATGAGAGACTAATGGCGGAGTCATATGTGTAACACTAAATCGGAGAAGCCATGCGTGGAAGACTAATGGCGGAGTCATAAGTGTAACACTAAATCGGAGAAGCCATGCGTGGAAGACTAATGACGGAGTCATATGTGTAACATTAAATCGGTGAAGCCATGCGTGAGGGACTATAATGGTGGACACTAAATCGGAGAAGCGTTGCTTGAGAGACTATGATGGCGGAGTCATGTGTGTAAAACATAACCGAGAAGCCATGCGTGGGGGACTCTAATGGCGGAGTCATATGTGTAACACTAAATCGGAGAAGCCATGCGTGGGAGACTAATGGCGGAGTCATACGTGTAACATTAAATCGGTGAAGCCATGCGTGAGGGGCTATAATGGCGGACACTAAATCGGAGAAGCGTTGCTTGGGAAACTATAATGGCGGAGTTATGTGTGTAAAACATAAACCGAGAAGTCATGCGTGGGGGACTCTAATGGCGGAGTCATATGAGTAACACTAAATCGGAGAAGCCATGCGCGGGAGACTAATGGCGGAGTCATATGTGTAACACTAAACCGGAGAAGCCATGCGTGGGAGACTAATGGCGGAGTCATACGTGTAACATTAAATCGGTGAAGCCATGCGTGAGGGACTATAATGGCGGACACTAAATCGGAGAAGCGTTGCTTGGGAAACTATAATGGCGGAGTTATGTGTGTAAAACATAAACCGAGAAGTCATGCGTGGGGGACTCTAATGGCGGAGTCATATGTGTAACACTAAATCGGAGAAGCCATGCGCGGGAGACTAATGGCGGAGTCATATGTGTAACACTAAACCGGAGAAGCCATGCGTAGGAGACTAATGGCGGAGTCATATGTGAAACACTAAATCGGAGAAGCTATGCGTGAGAGACTAATGGCGGAGCCATACATGCGATATTCTAACGGCAGATTTTTTTTTTTTTTATAAACCACTTATACGGCACCAGTATGACTTGGGAACTTGCGTAACCATGAACCCCTCTGACAGGGAGCCTAAGACACTAAACAGCCTACAACCATATGGAACCCCTAATGAACAACATGAAGAACGGTCAAAGGGCCCCCCGGAGCCATAAGGCCGAAGCGATCATCAGGCCACCCGAAGCCATGAGACCCCTCGAAGCCATGAGACTGACCGGAATGTCCTTACAGTGACGAGTAGTAATCAAAACGTGAGCCAGACCCGATGGGATATGCATGGACATCAGTGATGCGAACCACGTGCATGAATAAAAGTTAACCAACCGGGTTTTTTTTTTTTTTTTTTTTAAAGTGAACAGCAAAAGTAGGCCTTTGGAATATAACAAACCAACAAGGAAAAACACGCAAGCTTGAAAAGAAAGCAGCTATGTTAACCGGGAGAGCAGTGTCAGAGCGGTGTGCTGATTGCCCTAATGAAAATACTGAGTAATCATGATGTCGAGTTAAAAGGAAAATGTAGCTCTAAGTGGAAGCAGAGTATAACACATGGTGTAAGAACAGGTGGGTGAATGCAACTATGCAACTCTGGATATGAGTGGTGCCTAAAACATGGTATGGGCCTGCTATGATCATAGAGAGCAAGGCATAAGGCAGCCATATGAACGAAATCTAAAAGTGAGCAGAGTATTAATGTGAAACAACAACAGATGCATGAACGCAGCTCTAGTAGTGAATGGAGTATAGGACAAAATGTAAATGCAGACACACGGACGTAGCTTTTGAAGGTAACAAACCTAGCCAAGATCGTTCGACCATTAGCGCCCAACCCCCTACGTCCCAGAGAGCTACAAGTCACGGACCGTGTAACCAAGTCCGATCCCACCGTGAATGCCAGCACTCGCCTGGCACCTTCTGCCATTGCCCAGGTGCGAATGGACCTCCACATAATGATGCAGGAGTTTCTTTTTTTTTTTTTTTTTAAAGATGGTCATTACCACACCACCTAGTGTTCCTTTAAGAAAACATAAAGGTGGTTGAACATAAACCCTGATACAACGCCAAATAATCGACACGATAGTGCACCTGTAAACACAAAACAGAACCGCTGACACATGCATGCCCATAACATACAATTTCTAGATTGAACACGCTTACCAGAGCATCAGAACTCAAATACAGGCGCCTTGATCAATCTGCTTGTGCCCCCATATAGACCACTGATCTACATTTACCGACACCTTGCAGGTCTGGCGCTAACTGCGGACGTGCGCCCCACATGTAAAACAGGTGACAGTAACCATACTTTTTTTTTTTTTTTTTTGATACATGACCCTTCCAGATAGATAAACTAAGTACTGCCATCACTTAAACACAGCATGCGTAGCTTATAGACATGCGTCCCGTATCAAGCAGATATCATAAAACATGTGACCATACGTACTCTAGTTGCATGCAATACCAATAACTATATGCAATGCCCCCAACATGCCCCTGAACAGCCAGACGAAGAACTAACAACAGTCACTTGACCATTAGCGCCCAACTTTGCTTCGTCCCAGAGTATAGCGGATCGCATACCGCAGTGTGGGTCACGTGCCGACAAGTGCGATTCTATAGTGAATGCCAGTACTCGCCTGGCACTTTCTGCCGCAGCCCAGGCGTGAATGAGCCTGCACACGATGCAGCTGCGTTTTTTTTTTTTTTTTTTTACATTGACAATTGATATACAACACCTAACATAGCATGCATAGCTTGAGCCAACTGTAGACACGCAACCCACGTGTGAACCAGGTATCAGTAACATGCGACCAAACCTACTCTAAGCGCATGCTACCGCAATAACTGTATGCAATGGCCTCCGCAGGCCTCTGAAAAGCCAGTCAAACAATACTGACGCCATCGCTCGAGCATTAACGACCAACTCTGCCTCGACCTGGAGCGCTACATGTCGCGGACCACAGCGTGGGTCCCGTGTAACCACTCCGATCCTACCATGAATACCAGTGCCTTCCTGAGAGATTCTGCCGTCATCCAGCCGTAAGGAGCCTTCACACCATGCTGCTGTATCCTAGAGCTGACCCAGAGGTAGTGAAATCAGCTGAACCGGCGTCAGCCTGGACCCACAGGTGCCTATAAATAGCCTAGCAAACAGCTAGCCTACGCCCACAGGTGCATGTAAATTGCCTTGTAATCAGCCTCCCCTCCCACAAATACAGCAAATATATTTGCTTAATACTAATCACATCTTTTCAGGCCAACGGGAGAACTTTCGATTTGGGTAGAATAGATCTGGACCCGAATTGAATCACCTGTCATTCACCTGCACTTATTGGACATTTATAGTATTACCCTATGGATATGTCATAAATGTCCTTATAGGACGACCCATGTAATGCTAAAACGAGGAGTGAACTTCACAGGGAAGAAACATATATGCTATGCATCTTATGTATTCACTCCTTTTAGTTAAACATGCATGTCCAAAGCTTGTGAATCTAGACTTAATGCATCCTACTTTTCTATTTCTGCATGACTTGTTCTATAAACAAGAAACTCTATTAACCTGTTTATAAGAATCTTGATGAGAGCAAAGCTATCACATTCTGGCCTTGCCACAGTATATTGTACTGTTACAGAATGCTATGTACTCTCATCATTAGCAGCCAGAAGTAAGATCATCATTTTCACTTGCTAACGAACATGTCTGTAAAATGCTATTTTTATACATAGGACTGTCTCTGAGGTCTATTTAGAATGGTAAAGCATGATTATATCAAGATAATGAGTTGAATCACAGTTGTCATCTAAGCACCTGCCTTGGATATTTATGCAATCTCTAAATAATCTTAGTTCCAATGTGTAGAAATGAAGACAAGTTCTCTAGAGAAACTCTATAAAAGGTTATGAGCTTAATAGCCTTGATTTTGTGCTGCTTTTTCTGAGCCGTCCTGAGACGTCCTCCTGACTGAATAGATTATAAATTAACTGGACTTGTTCAATTTTCCAAAAATTCCAAAGTTTTTGCAATTCCAATGAGACTAATCCCACAAAATGATGTCAGGGGTTTCTCTTCACCAAGGTAATTATTCAGGGATCATCCACCAGTGTTGTCTTCCGTGGGCATCCCTTTTGCATTGTTTAGATCACCAGTGCTTTCTTTCTTTCCCAGCATGTACCAAACTATAGATTTTGCCACTCCTAATAGTGTAATAGCAATTTCTTGGATGGGTTTTTTCTGTCTTCACAGATGAAGGATGGCTTGTTTCATCTGCTCGGACAGCTCCTTTGACCTTATGTTTACTTCTCAGCAAAATCTTCAAAATGCAAACACCATACCTCAGATCAACTTCAGGCCTTTTATGTGCTTAATTGAAAATGAAATAATGAAGGAATTGCCCACACCTGCCCATGAAACAGCCTTTGAGTTAATTGTCCGATTACTTTTGGTCCCTTTAAAAACAGGGAGCCACATGTAAAGGAGCTGAAACTCCTAACTCCTTCATCCAATTTTAATGTGGATACCCTCGAATGAAAGCTAAAAGTCTGGACTGTATGTCCATGCCCTTTATATAACTATAACTTGAATATGTTTTAGTAAACAGGTAATAAAAACAAAGTTGTGTCAGTGTCCAAATATCTATCTATATTGTAAGGGATCTCTCTCCAGCAAGGCGGTGGTGACAGATTCCCTTACATACAGTACAGTTCAAATCAAAAGGGTGCTTTATTTTTTCTTCACTCCAGTAATACAGGCAAGACCCAGTTAAACCTCACTGGGCCAAGTGAAGGACAGCAGCAAAAAAAAAAAAAAAAAAATTACATAAAATAAAATCCTGCCTGTCTGGGCCTGACTAATACAGCACAGTCTATCTCACCTTCAGAAAAATCACACCGAGATTCTGGCTTCTCCAGCCTGGTTCCAGGCACAGCTCTCTCTGACTGACATTCAGGGCTGTGTTTTTATTTCCCCTTGATGATCCCAGCTGGCTTCAGCTGAGAATCCCTCAGGCTAGGGGAAAAAACCTGTCCTGGAATAGGGAAGGTGGATTGGGAGGTCCCACTGCCTCCTACCATCCCAATCCAATAAAATCCAACCCATGAAGTAACAAAACTGTCCTAGCAACCTACACATTGCTGAGACCCTTGTAACAAATCTGGATTTTATTTACCTCACCCAGTTGAGGAACATGGGTGGGATATACACTCCCTCCAGGACTTTACCGCACACTTTGCCACAATATATATATAATTAGAGATGATGAGTAAATTTCTCAAAAGTTCAATTCGGTCAGTTCGACGAATTTTCCGAAAAGATTCGATCCGAATTAATTCATGGTGAATCGCGTTAAAACAGGTATTTCCTGGCTGCAGAGAGCCTGTATAGTGGTGTAGAACACTGTGCCTTGCAGCAACACGCATAATGAGTCTGCTGTGATAGTGAAACAATACTGTGAGTCAGTATGACACGCAGATGACAGGCGTCGCTCTTAGAATCACACACACTTCACTTCTTTGGGCAGTTACAGGGCGAAAACTGACCAAATAACTCAAGTGTAAACTCAGCCTTATAGGTCAATGTTAGTATCAGGTATAAAGAACTGTACAGAGGCCCAAGATCCTACTATAGCGTGAAAGAGCACACTTCTTTTACACCGTCGTCAGCTGATTCCACATAGATGTCTACAGAACCTGTTCTATTAAACACCTATACAAGTAGAGCCCCCGGGACAGAGTGGAGAGGGTGTCAGCAGTAAGTTTGTATTGATGTCACTGATAATTTTGCCCTTCCTCTGAGCCATCAGAACAATAATAAATAAAAAAACAGATCCTTTCTGTTGAGCATCTGCCTTCAGTTGGTCAGCATTTGGTCAGTAATCCATCAGTATTGCTAATGCAAAACAAAAACAGGAGGGGATCCAAAACAGAGATGAAATGTGAATGGAGTATTTGAATTTCTTCTGTATTTTGTACCCACTCCTGCTTTTGGCTACCAAATCATAAGCCAATTCTGATGGGAACATACAGGCCTTAAAGCTGCTACACAGACAGGATCTGTCTGTTTGAGGACAGCTGAGGGCACAGGGCCTGCTCCCGGGCCATGCCAACTAAGGGTTGTATCTGACGAACCCACCGACTATTAGCTGGGGGTGTCTGATGTCACTTGCGAAGAAGTCGAAGAACAAGTCTACCATTCAAGAACCGCTGGATTGCTGGTCAAGACACGACTGCTAGCTGACACTGGGAGCTCAGGCCTCTCAACGTGACCCCTGCTGCCACGCCCCCTTACTCTGCTGTGTCCTGTGCCTGCGCCAGAAACAGTTAGGCCTGTGCCCCTACCCTGTGCAGGGCCTGTCACTTCTCTGTCTCACATACTGTTAGATCAAATAAGTAAATAAAAAGGAAATTAATACACTAATACACGCCAAAAAAAGGCTTTTAAACATTTAACTGCAAATAACGGCAAATAATATTTTTTTTTGCCACTGATACAGGCCAAAAAGGGCTGTAATTTTCTCACTTCACCACACAACGGCTAATAGGCCCCTTTCTTTTTTTTTTTTTATTCTTTATTTATAAAGAAAAATTACAAAAAGAAGACAAGCAACTGTACACAAGACCCGCAAAATGAGTCTGATAAGACAAACCCAATAGAACATAAAAAAAAATATATAAAAAAATATGGCAAAAGAGCAGATCTGCTACATCGGAAGTATAACCAGAGAAACGCAAGTTACATGCTCAGATTAAAGCATAAACCAAAATCCAGTAAACTGTTAAACGGAACAGTCTAAAAGAGTATACTGGCTGGGCACAAGGGCTGGGCACAAGGGGAACAGTCTAACAAAGAGACAAGGGGAACGACACTGACAAAACAACGCAGAGACAAGGGGAGAGGGCGACAAGGAAAAATCGATAGAGGAAGGAGTAGGAGAAGGGGGAAAGAAAAAAAAAAAACAGAAAAAAATCGAATTGTAATAAATATAACAGAGGAGACGTCCAACCAAGTTAGCCCATTAGGGCCTTGTAATAAGCCCCTTTCTTTTCCCTTACTAATACATGACAAAGAGGGCTTTAACTTTTTCACTCCACCACACAACAGCTAATAAGACCCTCCCCCCCCCCCCCAATACACGTCAAAAAAAGGGTTTAGAGCATATAACTGCAGGCGTAAACGGCAAATAAAGTTTTTTTTTGCCACAAATACACGCCAAAAAGGGCTGTAATTTTCTCACTTCACCACACTAATAAGCCCGTTTCCCCCCCACTAATACATGACAAAATAAGGCTTTAGAACATATAACTGCACCACATAAGGGCTAATAAGACCCCAATAACAAGAACGGTTTGCTGGAATTACAGAAGTGTCATCTATTGCAAACCTAAAATAAGCAGCATTATAATAGCTATTTGGATTCGCAGTCAGTGCAGCAAGGTGTAATAGAATTATTCCTATTACCCAGGCTGTGTAATAATTCCTGGTCGTATAAAAACGGTGTTGGCTCACCCGCTTCCGAATATGTGGTAGTCTGGTAGGTGCTCTTGATTATGACTGACACACCCAGTCAGTATGAGAGTTATATATTACAAGATTATAAACAGGCACTCTACATCAGCATCAGGCAGGAGTGATTAAACAAGTCAATTTATTAGAGCAACAATAAAATAATGAATCAAAGAAAAGTTAAAAAATGTATGTGAAAAATATACAAGTAAGAATAAAAACAAATAAAACGCATACAATAAAGTTAGAGGCGAGCGGTCCAAGTTCCTATTTAGTGAAAAGAATTTGTGGTAGTCAATTGGCACTAATAACGTTTGCTGTAGCATAAATCAAAATTTATTCCATTACTCCATTGCTATTAGCATACCTACCATCTTGAATTTTAAAACAGTCAATCTCCATGTCTCACTCAAATGGAATGGTCTACAATTGAATTTAGTGATGTCGCAATAGAAAATCTAGAAGAGGTGAGCAATAGAGATGTCCCGAACTACTCGCCAGCAAACAACGCATTTTCGCGTTCGCCGCGGCGGCCGAACATGTGCGATGTTCGGTCCGCCCCCTATATGTCATCATTGAGCAAACTTTGACCCTGTACCTCACAGTCAGCAGACACATTCCAGCCAATCAGCATACCCTCCCTCCCAGACCCTCCGACCTCCTATCAAAAAGCAAGGACAGCATCCATCTTAGATTTATTCTGAAGCTGCAGTTTTAGTTAGAGCAGGGAGAGTGCTGCTGCTGCTGAAATAATAGGGAAAGCGTTAGCTAGGCCAGTGTTCTGTGTCCAATCCAGTCCTCAAAGACTCATCGGCCTCTTTCACACGAGCTTGTTCGGAATAGGCCCCATTCACACGTTCGTAATGTGTTGCGAATCCGCAACACACCATGCCGACACTTCCCATAGAGATGCCTATTCTTGTCCGCAGGCTGCATAGTGGGCACATAGTGTGCTCTCCGCATCACGTCCAGCCCCATTCACAATGAATGGGTCCGCATCCATTCCGCAGAATTGGATGCAGACAAAAATTGCGGATGTGTGAATGGGGCCTTAGGTCCGGAAGCGTTGCGGATGCGCTCAGTGAAAACTGTGCGATTTCACAGGCAAAGCCATTCAGTTTTGCCTGCGATTGCGTTTAGTTGTTCCGTTTTTTATGCGCGGGTGCAATGCGTTTTGATGTGTTTTTCACGCAGCCCCATTCACTTCTATGGGGCTAGGGCTGCATGAAAAAAACGCTCATGTACACAGACCCATTGAAATGAATGAGTAAGGATTCCGTGCGGATGCTATGCGTTCACATCAAGCATTGCACCCACGCGGAAAACTCGCTCGTGTGAAAGGGGCCATCTGCTGTAAGGACAGCGTCTTGACAGCAACCCAAAAAGCCCTTTTTAGGGCTGGTACATCAGTCTGCTTTTATTTATTTTTTCCATATATATATTGCAGTTGCCTGCCCGTGTGTGAGAGACCGCAGCGCACAAACTGTATTGTGTGCACACCACTCATATAGGGTGGCACAGTACCTTGCAGATAAAAAAAAAGTCATTTAATTCTTACCCTTTAATATAATTGCAGTTTCCTGCCAGTGTGTGTCAGGCCTACTGACTGTACTCTGCCCACTGCCCACCACTCATATAGGGTGGCACAGTACCTTGCAGATAAAAAAAGTCATTTAATTTGTACCCTTTAACATAATTGCAGTTGCCTGCCAGTGTGTTTCAGGCCCACTGACTGTACTGTGCCTACTGCCCACCACTCATATAGGGTGGCACAGTACCTTGCAGATAAAAAAGTCATTTAATTTTTACCCTTTAATATAATTGCAGTTGCCTGCCAGTGTGTGTCAGGCCCACAGACTGTACTGTGCCCACTGCCCACCACTCATATAGGGTGTCACAATACATTGCACGGCTCACGCGCAGTGACCTAAAATTAAAATGAAGCAGACCAAGCATGGGTCTTTTTCCATCTCCCGGTTCCAAAAATCTATTCACTACACCAGCCCTGGCCCTGATAAGGGACAAAACAGAGATTAAACTGATAGGAATAGTACTTAGTTCACACTAGTTGCATTGGTGGCAAATTCCATTGTAAGTGCCCAAAATTAAAAGGAAGCGGACAGAGCAAGCTTTTTTCTCTATCTCCCCATACAAGGATTCAATTCAATACACGTCCCCTGATAGGGGACTTAACAAAGATTAAAATAGTAAGAATAGTAGTTCACACTATTTGTATTGGTGGCACAGTACATTGCGCGGCGCACGCGCAGTGTCCCAAATGTCCCAAATTGGAAGTAAGAGGACCGACCAATCATCTTTTTCCATCTCCCGGTTCCTAAAATCTTTTCCATACACCGGCCCCTCATAGGGGACATAACAGGGATTAAACTGATAGGAACAGTACTACTTAACACACCACTCATATAGCGTGGCACAGTACATTGCACGGCGCACGCGTAGTGCCCCAAATTAGAAGGAAGAGGACCGACAAACCATCTTTTTCCATCTCCAGGTTCCTAAAATCTATTCCATACACCGGCCCCTGATAGGGGACAAAACAGAGATTAAACTGGTAAGAACAAATTTTTTAAATTAAAAAAAAAAAGAGGACAGCCTCTGCGGAGCTGGGTATTTTTTGGCCGCGTTACTGAATGCTCATGCACAATGGCTGTAGGCTCATGCGTCCTTTTTGTGGAGGTAACAAACCTGGTCAGTCAAACTCAAGGCAACATCATCGACCTCATCCCATATGCGTCCATTTTTTCTGGAGAGTGCCCTGCGAAGAGTGCTGGATCAGGCCGTAGATGAGCATGAAGAGGAAGAGTTGTGGTCACCATCACCACCAGAAGCAGCCTTGTCGTCGTCGATTGCTGGACCTGCGGCAACGCAGAGAGAGGAGTCAGAGGAGGAAGGTGGCTTTGAGTAGGTGGAAGACCAACCACAGCAGGCGTCCCAGGGGGCTTGTTGTCACCTTTCGGGGACCCTTGGTGTTGTACGTGGCTGGGTGGAGGAAAAGACCTTCAATGACATCAGTGAGGACAAGGAACGGGATATGGCTAGCTTGGTATCCAACCTTGTGCAAATGGGGAGTTTGCAGTTGTGCAAATGGACTGTTTGCGGTTGTTTGCGGTGCGTTAAAAGGGGAGTAGTTCCTCCTCAGTGTGGCTCAGTTCACCAAGGCTGACCAGGTGCAGAACCACGTGACAATGCCTAACTTTGCACATGTGAAATGCTGGAGGACCACTGTGAACTGTGCCTACATTGGAGTGTGAGGACAAGGTGGAGGATAAGGATATTGGCACAGAAATCCCAGCAATACAACACAGAGGCGGAATTGCCATCACCTGGCCAAGTTGCTAGTGTGCCTGGGCTGAAACTAAATTTACCCAGTGGGCTGTGAACGACATATATTCTCCTTGACCGTAGTTACAACTCCATACGTCAGCGCTGGCGTGAACTCTACCAGACACAAGGACTGGCCCACCTTCTACTCAAGGCAGGTGTGCAGGATTGGTACAGATTTTTTGGCTTGGAACTCTCCACCTTGGGTGGGCACAAGCCTTCAGTTCTCTGAAATGTTGAGAGTCAATCACATGGAAATGGAGGGACACTAGCACCAGCAACTTGGCCAGGTGTGCATTCAGCTTTTGCACAGTTGGAGTGCATGCATACTGTTGTCTTCTTGCAATCACCTTGGTGATCGTATGCTGTCGAAACAAGTGTCCGAGGAGTAGGAGGAGCATCGGGAACAATAGACGACATTTAAGTCGATGGGAAGGAACAAAAGCTTCCTTCTACTGACATTGATGAGCCCTGACTGCTTGAGAGGGGGTGCAGACCAGTGGTAGATGCAGCAGTTGCTGCATCAGGCTGTAAGACTAAATGAGTGGCATGGTTTTTCAATGCCACTTTATGATGACACTCCATGTGTTGATGCAGGACCATCATGTCAACATTACAACTTGGCCGCACCTCACCTTCTACCCACACATCCTGCATACTGCCAGGCTAACATCCCCAGTTACTTGATGAAAAATTCAGAAACTGCAGGTTTAGGACATGTGAGGGCATATAGGCAGTTCCTGGGCCATGCCAACTAAGCATGGTGTCAGAGGAACCCCTATGCGTGTTACTGCAAGGCACAGTGTTATATACCACTATAAAGGCTCTCTGCAGCCAGGAAATAGCCATTTTTCAACAAAATTCGCTGCAAATAAATTTGGATCGAACCTAATTTTTTACAAAACATTCGGTGAACCGGCGAATCAAATTTTTGAAAAATTTGCTAATCTCTAATCACATTATACACTGCTTGTATTCAGGTGTTATGACCACCCTGCAATCCTGCAGCAGTGGTCGTACTTGTACTCTATAGGAAAAAGCGGTAGCCTCTCTGGTGGACAGGATTGTGGGGGCATGCATAGGAACACATTCGCTGTAGCTACAGTCCCAGCCACCTTGTGTAGATGAGCGGCAGGGGCAATATTCGAATTCGCAATATTTCGCAGATATTTGGGACAATGTTTGTCATATATTTGCGAATTCACGGTTATTTTCTTGATTACAAAAATCCGCAATGTAATATGCTCGTAATACGTGCACAATACAAGCGTGCATCACTATACTGTAGCTACATTTTTCAAGCTGCTAGAAGTTTCCTGAGACTGGAGAAAATGGTTGGCACGGCAGAACATTACAATAGCTTTATATGCAGATAGAGTGCTCCGATATTTTCGCGATTGCACAAATCGGTAATTAATGATGCGTATATTTTTGCACAATATGGGAAACTCCACATTTTAGCAGGTCTGACTACATATTTGTGATTGGTGCACTTAGTATTGTTGTGAACTTGTGACATCACAGCACTACAGTATGTATGTAGCATACATACATACAGCACTATGTATATTGCATGTATGTATGTATGGACAGCAGACCCTAACACCCTGCACAGCTATACTATATCACAATCTAACCTACACTGACTATCTCCCACTAACTATCTGTAATATATATATATATATAAGCTAACTAACTAACTAACTATCTAATGTAATGTGACACAGGAAAGCAGAGAGCACAGCAATGACACTGCTTTCTCTCTCACAACTGTTATAAACTGTAGAAAATGCTTGCTGGGGAGGTTCTTATATACTAAAGGGGTAGGAAACTTTCCTATTGGTTTCTAGGGATGTTGGTAAGCTCAGACAAAGACATTGCAGCCTTCTCATTGGCCCACAAGCAAAAAGGGAGGTTACTGATGGAAAAAAAAGTAGAATATTTGAAAATATGAATATATATCACTATATTCTAAATATTCACGAATTCTCGAAGTTGCAATATTCGTGACAAAAATTTGCGATTCAAATATTCGTGCCCAACACTAATGAGCATCAGGGGCTATATTCGAATTTGTGATATTTAACAAATATTTGGGTGAATATTCATCATATATTCGCGAATTTGAGATTATTTTCTTGATTGCGAAAAATTGCCAATGTAACATTCGCTTAATGCTCGCGAAATACAGGCGTGGGTCACTTTTGCTACATTTTCAAAGCTGCTAGAAGTTTCCTGAGACCGGAGAAAATGGTTGGCACGGCAGAACATTAAAAATAGCTTTATATGCAGTTAGAGTGCTCTAATATATTTGTGATTGCGCTAATCAGCACTAATGATGCAAATATTTTGATGCAATACGTGACATTTCACATTACCTAACACACTGCCTTGCAAACACTGTATTAGGATATACCCTACACTGACTATTTCCCACTAACTATCTGTAATATATATATATATGAGCTATCGAACTATCTATCTAATTTAATGTGGAAAGCACAGAGCACAGCAATGACACTGCTGTCTCTCTCAGAACTTTAAAAAACTGTAGAAAATGGCTGCTGGGGAGGTTCTTATATAGTAATGGGTAGGCAACTTTCTTATTGGTTGCTAGGGATGTTGGTAAGCTTAAACAAAGATATTGCAGCCTCTCATTGGCCCACAAGCAAGAAGGGAGGTTACTGATGGAAAAAAATCTAGAATATTCGAAATTATGAATATATATATCACTATATTCTAAATATTCGTGAATTCTCGAAGAGCCAATACAACATGCCACATGCAAATATGATGATGCATTATTAAATGATTTTGAAATTTAAAGTTGTTCTTATACTGAAAAATTCTGAACTTTAAAAAAAACACTTTTATCAGCTTACTTTTTATATGGTCCCTGCTTGCTGTCACTTAATTGCACCCTTCCCTGTTTACTCCCAAGGGATACCAATCTGCTCCGGTGCACAGTACTGTAATTGTAAGCAATAATGGTTCCTATTGAATGACAGCATACACAGATCTGCAAAACCTGAAAAAAAGCACCCAATGGCGCGTGTTCGGCTCAGTCTTAGTCAGGGAGAGCTGTGCATAGGAAGGGACAGACAGTGTAGGGAGTAATATTGGACTATTTTTATTAGAAAAACTTTTCAGAGACCCAAAAGTCCTTTGAAGGACTATTGTGTGTGACAGCAGCAATATATATTTGTAGCGCAACCTGCGCTAAATTGCTAAAACTTTACAGACCCAAAAGTCCTTTTAAGGACTATTGTGTGTGGTAGCAGTAATTTATTTTTTTAGCGCATCCTGCACTAAGTAGTGTCTAATAGGCTGTTGCGGACAGTTAAATGGGTTTTTCAAGTTATATTTATTGATGACCCATCCTCAGGAATAGGTCATCAATATCAGATCAGTGGGGGTCCGACACCAGGCACCCCGCCGATCAGCTGTTTGAAGAGAAGGCACGTGCCGTGCCAGCGCTGCCTCCTCTTCATTGTTTACCTGCTCGCCGTTGCATCTTCAGCGGTGAGCATGTGAAATTACACCCAAGCCATCCCATTCATTTCAATCCTGAGGACAGGTCATCAATAAATATAACTTGGACAATCTCTTTAACCACTTCAGCCCCCCTAGCTTAAACACCCTTAATGACCAGGCCACTTTTTACAATTCCGCACTACACTACTTTCACCGTTTATTGCTCCGTCATACAACTTACCACCCAAATGAATTTTACCTCCTTTTCTTCTCACTAATAGAGCTTTCATTTGGTGGTATTTCATTGCTGCTGACATTTTTACTTTTTTTGCTATTAATCAAAAATTACCGAAATTTTTGCAAAAAAATGACATTTTTCACTTTCTGTTGTAAAATTTTTCAAAAAAAACTACATTTCTATATAAATTTTTCTCTAAATTTATTGTTCTACATGTCTTTGATAAAAAAAATCCAATAAGTGTATATTTATTGGTTTGGGTAAAAGTTATAGCGTTTACAAACTATGGTGCAAAAAAGTGAATTTCGGCATTTTGAAGCAGCTCTGACTTTCTGAGCGCCTGTCATGTTTCTTCAGGTGCTAGAATGTCAGGATAGTATGAATATCCCCCAAATGACATCATTTTAGAAAGAAGACACCCCAAAGTATTCGCGGAGGGGCTTGGTGAGTTCATGTATCATTTCATTTTTTTCACAAGTTAGCGGAAATTGACACTTTCTGAGAAAAAAAAAAAAAAAGTTTCAATTTCTGATAACTTCTGGCAAAAAAAAAAAATCTCAGACGGACTCACTATGCCCCTCAGTGAATACCTTGGGGTGTCTACTTTCCGAAATGGGGTCATTTGTGGGGTGTGTTTACTGTTCTGGCATTTTGGGCGGGGCTAAATTGTGAGCCGCCATGTAAAACCTAAAGGTACTCGTTGGAATTTGGGCCTTTGCGCACCCAGGCTGCAAAAAGCGGCACTTATGTGGTATCGCCGTACTCAGGAGAAGTAGGGCAATGTGTTTTGGGGTGTATTTTTACATATACCCATGTTGGGTGAGAGAAATATCTCTGTAAATTGTCAACTTTGTATAAAATTTTTAAAAGTTGTCGTTTACAGAGATATTTTCACACAAAGTATGGGTATATATAAAATACACCCCAAAACACATTGCCCTACTTCTCCTGAGTACGGCGATACCACATGTGTGCCACTTTTGCAGCCTGGATGCTAAAGGGCTCTAAACCAATGAGTACCTTTAGGATTTCACAGGGCATTTTTACGCATTTGGATTCCAGACTTCTTCTCACCCTTTAGGGGCCCCTAAAATGCCAGGACAGCATAAATACCCCACATGTGACCCCATTTTGGAAAGAAGACACCCCAAGGTATTCTGTGAGGGGTATGGTGAGTTCATGTAAAATTTTATTTTTGTCACAAGTTAGTGGAATATGAGACTTTGTAAAAAACAAAATTAAAAAAAAAAACAATTTCCGCTGACTTGTGCCAAAAAATAAAAATTCTGTGGACTCACCATGCCCCTCACAGAATACCTTGGGGTGTCTTCTTTCCAAAATGGGGTCACATGTGGGGTATTTATACTCACCTGGCATTTTAGGGGCCCCTAAAGTGTGAGAATCAAATGCATAAAAATGGCCTGTGAAATCCTAAAGGTACTCATTGGTTTTAGGGCCCCTTTGCGCATCTTGGCTGCAGAAAAGTGTCACTCATGTGGTATCGCCGTACTCAGGAGAAGTAGGGCAATGTGTTTTGGGGTGTATTTTTACATATACCCATGCTGCGTGTGAGAAATATCGCTGTAAATCGACAACTTTTTAAATTTTTATTCAAAGTTGTCAATATACAGAGATATTTCTCTCACTCAGCATGGGTATATGTAAAATACACCCAAACACATGCCTACTTCTCCTGAGTACGGCGATACCATATGTGTGACACTTTTTGCAGGCAAGATGCGCAAAGCCCAAATTCCAATGAGTACCTTTAGAAGGGCATTTTTACGCATTTTTCTTCTCACGCTTTAGGGCCCCTAAAATGCCAGGGCAGTAGAAATACCCCACGTGTGACCCCATTTTTGAAAGAAGACACCCCAAGGTATTCCATGAGGGGCATGGCGAGTTCATAGAATATTTTTTTTTGGCACAAGTTAGTGGAAATTGATTTTTATTGTTTTTCTCACAAAGTCTCCCTTTCCGCTAACTTTTGACAAAAAGTTTAATTTTCATGAACTCATTATGCCCCTCAGCGAATACCTTGGGGTGTCTTCTTTCCAAAATGGGGTCACATGTGGGGTATTTATACTGCCCTGGCATTTTAGGGGCCCTAAAGCGTGAGAAGAAAATGCGTAAAAATGCCCTCCTAAAGGTACTCATTGGATTTGGGCCCCTTTGCGCATCTTGCCTGCAAAAAGTGTCACACATGTGGTATCGCCGTACTCAGGAGAAGTAGGGCGATGTGTTTTGGGTGTATTTTTACATATACCCATGCTGGGTGAGAGAAATATCTCTGTATATTGACAACTTTGAATAAATTAATGTCAAAGTTGTCGATTTACAGAGATATTTCTCTCACCCAGCATGGGTATATGTAAAATACACCCCAAACACATTGCCCTACTTCTCCTGAGTACGGCGATACCACATGAGTGACACTTTTTGCAGCCAAGATGCGCAAAGGCCCAAATCCAATGAGTACCTTTAGGATTTCAGAGGCCATTTTTACGCATTTTGCTTCTCACGCTTTAGGACCCCTAAAATGCCAGGGCAGTAGAAATACCCCACATGTGACCCCATTTTGGAAAGACACCCCAAGGTAATCCGTGAGGGGCATGGCGAGTTCATAGAAATATTATTTTGGCACAAGTTAGTGGAAATTGATTTTTATTGTTTTTCTCACAAAGTCTCCTTTCCGCTAACTTGTGACAAAAGTTAAATTTTCCATGAACTCATTATGCCCCTCAGCGGAATACCTTGGGGTGTCTTCTTTCCAAAATGGGGTCACATGTGGGGTATTTATACTGCCCTGGCATTTTAGGGGCCCTAAAGCGTGAGAAGAAAAATGCGTAAAAATGCCCTCCTAAAAGGTACTCATTGGATTTGGGCTCCTTGCGCATCTTGCCTGCAAAAGTGTCACACATGTGGTATCGCCGTACTCAGGAGAAGTAGGGCGATGTGTTTGGGGTGTATTTTTACATATACCCATGCTGGGTGAGAGAAATATCTCTGTATATTGACAACTTTGAATAAAAAATGTAAAAGTTGTCGTTTACAGCGATATTTCTCACACCCAGTATGGGTATATGTAAAAATACACCCCAAAACACATTGCCCTACTTCTCCTGAGTACGGCGATACCACATGAGTGACACTTTTTGCAGCCAAGATGCGCAAAGGGGCCCTAAAACCAATGAGTACCTTTAGGATTTCACAGGCCATTTTTACGCATTTGGATTCTCACGCTTTAGGACCTCTAAAATGCCAGGGCAGTATAAATACCTCACATGTGACCCCATTGTGGAAAGAAGACACCCCAAGGTAATCCGTGAGGGGCATGGCGAGTTCACAGAAAAAAAATTTGGCACAAGTTAGCGGAAATTGTTTTTTTTTTTTTTTTTTACAGTCTCATATTCCACTAACTTGTGACAAAAATAAAATTTTCCATGAACTCGCCATACCACTCACGGAATACCTTGGGGTGTCTTCTTTCTAAAATGGGGTCACATGTGGGGTTTTTGTACTGCCCTGGCATTTGAGGGTCTCCGCAATCATTACACGTATGGCCAGCATTAGGAGTTTCTGCGATTCTCCGTATATTGAGCATACGGGTAATGAGATTTTTTTCCGTTCAGCCTCTGCGCTGAAAAAAAAAAATGAACGGCACAGATTTTTTCATTCGCATCGATCAATGTGGATGAAAAATCTCTGCCAAAATCAGTGACTGCGGTGCGGTGGGCTGGGCGCTAGCTACCTAACAAGTAGCTAACTAACTGGCGGTGATAAGGGACCCTTATGCCCCATTCACACGTCCGAAATTCTGTTTGCGGAACGGAATTGCGGACCCATTCATTTCTATGGGGACAGACTTTGTCCCGCTCGGATCCAGAATTACGGATCCGCGCTCCGGGTCTGCACTTCCGTTCCGCAAAACTATAGAACATGTCCTATTCTTGTCCGCACTGCGGACAAGAAAAGCATTTTCTATATAGTTCTGGCAATGTGCGGATCTGCAAAATGCGGAAAGCACATTGCCGGTGTCCGTGTTTTGAGGATCTGCGGATCGGATCCGCGGATCCGTGAATCCACGGATCCGTGAATCCACGGATCCGCAAAACACATATGGACGTCTGAATAAAGCCTTACAAGGGTGTGATCAATGACAGGAGGTGATCAGGGGTCTAGATGGGGTGATCAAGGGGTTAATAGGTGAGGGGGTGTGGGGGTTTAAGTGTAGTGTTTGGTGCAACTTTTACTGTAGTTACCTGGTCCTCTGGTGGTCGATCCCAGAAAATGGGACCACCAGAGGACCAGGTAGCAGCTATATCAGACGCTGTTCATAAAACAGCGTCTGATATAGCTGTTTGATGCGATTTATATCGCATTTACAGCCTGCCAGCGATTGATCATCGCTGGCAGGCTGTAGTCCAACTCTCGAGCCGCGCTTCACTGTGAACGCGCGCGCGCACGCGCGCGCGTTCACAGGAACTCTCGCGTCTCGCGAGATGACGCCCCGGCGCGTCCAAACAGAAGATCCCGGCCGCCCGCAGGACGCAATCCTGCGTACGGCGGTCGGGGACTGGTTAAATTATCTGCGTCACATCTCCAGTGTAAAGTGTGCGCATCCCAAAAATATCTGACATCCAGTGAACTTTTTCTGTAGACGATGTCCGCTGCGGACAGTGACATTAGTTGCGCACAGTGGCGGATTAACATAGGGGCGTTCGGGTCGGCAGCCCCGGGCCCGGCATCACTGGGGGGCCCAATGCCGACCCGAGCGCCCACATACTGCGGCGGGGCACGGGAGCGTATAGTTCCCTGCCCCGCCGCCTATCACCGCCATAGGCTTCAGGCCTAGTAGGCCTGAGGCCTATGTGGTGGTATAAGCCCGGCGTGCGTGATGACATCATCGCACGGCGCGCGTGATGACGTCATTGTGCGCCTGTATAGTGGCGCGCGCACGCTCTGATATACGCGCGCCTGCCACACCATTCAGCATACAGGTAAGTATTAGCTCTTTATTTTTTTGTGTGTGTGCTAACTTGGGGGGGAGAGGGAAATTAAGGGACAGTGGGGCATTTTTCCATGGGGGCAAATTAGTTAATGGATGGCAGTTGTGGGGGCAAAATAATGGATGGCAGTTGTGGGGGCAAATTAATGAATGGCAGTTGTGGGGGCAAATTAATGAATGGCAGTTGTGGGGGCAAATTAATGGATGGCAGTTGTGGGGGCAAATTAATGAATGGCAGTTGTGGGGGCAAATTAATGGATGGCAGTGTGGGGAAAATTAATGAATGGCAGTTGTGGGGGCAAATTAATGAATGGCAGTTGTGGGGGCAAATTAATTAATGGATGGCAGTGTGGGGGCAAATTAATGGATGACCGTGTGGGGGCAAATTAATGGATGACCGTGTGGGGGCAAATGGATGACCGTGTGGGGGCAAATTAATGGATGACCGTGTGGGGGCAAATTAATGGATGACCGTGTGGGGGCAAATTAATGGATGACCGTGTGGGGGCAAATTAATGGATGACAGTGTGGGGGCAAATTAATTAATAGATGACAGTGTGGGGGCAAATTAATTAATAGATGACAGTGTGGGGGCAAATTAATTAATAGATGGCAGTCTGGGGGAAATTACTATATGGGGCAGTGTGGGGAAATTACTGTATGGGGGCAGTGTGGGGAAATTACTATATGGGGGCAGTGTGGGGAAATTACTGTATGGGGGCAGTGTGAAGAGAAAATACTATATGGGGGTAGTGTGGGGTATTGGGGACACTATACAGGGATTATTACCTGGAGCACAATATAGGATGTTAGTATTACTGGGGGCACTCTAGGGACATTATAACTGCTGTAGACACTATAGGGATTTTGGGTCATTTATCAAACTGTTGTAGTAGACCTGGCTTAGTTGTCCATAGCAACAGATTCCACCTTTCATTTTTGACAGCTCCTCTGGAAAATGAAAGGTGGAATCTGATTGGTTGCTATGGGCAACTAAGCCAGTTCTAATTTACACCAGTTTGATAAATGACCCCAATTATGAGAAATCTAACGTGTCTGTGTAACAAACTCTGTAGGGACGAGATGCGGCGGGAGGAATTAGTCATGGCGGTCTGGGTCAAACGGAGGAGAAGAGGAAAGAGAAGAGCTACATGACAGGAGAAGTCCCTGGATGTAAGAGGTATGTGGTGCTGTATCCTCACTGCTGTGACCTGCGTCTCATCTTCTCCTCCAAGTCTTTATCATAATCATATGTATTTTAAATTTGGCACCTCAAATTTAAATTTTTCACCTGCAGTCCTATGTAACAGCCCAGATAACAGTGATAACTTTCTGTGTGCAGATAATGTACATATTCCCTGCAGTCCTAGGTAACACCCCACATAACACAATAATTCACTGTGTTATGTGGGGTGTTACATAGGACTGCAGGAAACATCTATGACATCTGTACTCAGAGAGTTATGAGATGGTGGGGTCTGACTCCTGGCAGCCCCGCCAATCAGCTGTTAGAGGAGACCGCGATGTTCCAGTGAGCGCCGCAGCCTCTTTGCTCCTTACAAAGCACGGCGCTGTCCATGTGATAGCACTGTGCTTGGTATTGCAGCTCAGCCCCAATCACTCAGATAGGACAGAGCTGCAGATAGGCCATGTGAACGATGAATGTGATGTCATATGGCCTAGGAAGAGACTGTGACGCTTACAAAGCACCGCAGCCTCTTTATACAGAAAAAAAACTGAAACCTAAAATGGAGTGGGGGGGGGGGGGGCCCAAGTTGGGTAGACAGCCCCGGGCCTATCATGCACTTAATCCGCCCCTGGTTGCGCAACATCTGCAGTGTAATGTGTGCGCAGAAAAAATGTATCAGTGACATACAGTGTACTTTTTCAATAAACGGTGTCCGCTTCTGACAGTGACATTACAAGTGCAACATCTAAAGTGTAACATGTGCGGTGAATAAATGTATCTGTGACATACACTGTACTTTTTCAATAGATGGTGTCTGCTTCTGACAGTGACATTACCAGTGCAACATCTCCAGTGTAACGTGCGCGCATACATTTTTTATCTGTGACATACAGTGTACTTTTTCCGTAGACACTGCGGACAGTGACATTACCGGTGGTATCTCTCCTGTATAACGTTTACTTATCCCAAATACCTGTAACATTCCCTGTCATTTTTTATTAGCTGCTGGTGAAGGCATTGACATTATCTGTGGGATATCTCCTATGTGACGTTTCCACATCCCAAATACCAATTTTTTTTGCACACACACTTCCAAGTATAATTTTTTACAGGGTCATCTCACCTACAGGACCTTGCATATAACGTTTTACAGGATCAGATCACCTGTAGGCCCTCACCTTTCAACCTTTTAGAGGGTCAGCTCACCAGCAGGCCCTCACCTACAATCTTTTAGAGGGTCAGCTCATCAGCAGACCTTCACCCCTAATGTTTTAGAGGGTCAGCTCAGCAGCAGGCCCTCGCCCCTAATGTTTTAGATGGTCAGATCAGCAGGCCCTTGCTCCAAATGTTTTTGAGGGTCACCAGCAGGCCATCAATTATAATTTTTCCAGGGTGTGTATGATGCCCTCCTTTATGTGTAACAAAGAGTGTATTGGCATGCCGGTTTCTTGTAATTTTTGCAGCCCTTTCACTTAGGGCATAGGCTTTATGAGTGTAGGAGTCCCACTACATGAACAATTGTACCACAATGTGAATGAGGCCCTACTTTATGTGATATACAGATTGTATCGGAGTGCCTCTTGCTTGTAATTTTTGGCAGCACTTGCACTTTATATACAAGTAAATATACAGGAAAGAATGTTTCCTAAACATTTTTTCTCTAAAATCGATTTTATCTTTGGTTTTGTGCGTATTATTGTTAGTCTGTAAAAGTGGCGTACTACTCTGACAACATCGTTCCCAGCAGCGACCTGAGAGTCCAAGATGCATCCAGACATCCTCCCCATGCTGTTCCCGAACCATTTCGGTGGGCTTTCCATCAATTTCTGACCTTTTCCTATGATCCAGTCACCCTCCCCTCTTGAGAGCAGGGGGTGCTTGGTTTAATGCTCGTGTTCTCCTATTGACTTCCATTATACTCGGGTGCTCTGTAGAGCACCCGAGCATCCCGATGTGTTCAGCTCGTGCACCCGAGCACTTGGGTGCTCAATCAACACTACTAATTATCTTTAACCTACTCAGAAACAGATATTTCATCATTTCTGTTCATGAAGTTACTTTAAATGGGGTCATATTTTCTATTTTGTAAGCCATGAATGTGACTTAAAAGTTGTACATGTTTGATAAGGATCATTTGTCCTTTCATTTCACAGCATGTTTAGGGAAATATTGATAAACCATTTTCATCTTGCAAGATTTATTAACTGTGACTTTTTAAAAAGTCACAACAAAGGGCAATCAATGAAAAATCACCCCCTATATATTAAAGTATACAATGTTTAGTTTAATATTTGGAATAAAGTGTATTGTAGTAAACCCCTTACTGGGCTTATAATGTGATATTTTTATCAAAATACCATAAAGAAAAAGCAGCATGTACAGTATGTTATTTGAATGTCATTATTACATCTGTGCATTCACCTCATTCTTCTGATTGCTAAGGAAAAACGTACAAGTAAACCACAGGAACTTTTCATGGTCTCAAGCAACTTGGCAGCAGTGCTGGTGCTTTACATTGACAATTTCCCTTTGTCTTATTTTTTTTATATTGAGTAAAGAGGGTTTTAAAACTTCAAGTAGGGCAAACAATTCAGTCCAGATGGTGGTAAGAATAACAGGAAACAGAGTGTGTGTGACACATTTTATGCAGCAGTTTTCTTATATTGTAACATTTATTTCTATGGCTCAGGATTTTCCTGTAATAAAAAAGAATCATCATACCAAAACTGATAATTATAGAATCCTAAAAAGTTAAGATTCTCAGGTAAATATATAGTTTAGACATTTAGACTTTCAAAGAGAAATTTGATTTGTCACTAATTACTTAATCTCGAATCGCATTCAATTGTATATAACAGCACACAATGATGGAGAATGGCGATTACACTTCCACCTCGTCATTGCACCCCTCAGATGCCACGTTCATTGCTGATTGCTGCATCTGACATTAAAATTGAGGCTTTTCAGGGGTTTATCATGGTTAAAAAAAATAACTACATACTCACCCTATCCATTCGCTCGTGGAAAGTTCGTCGTGGCCATCTTGATTGAAGAAACCGCGCAAAATCTCACATGGGGTAATGTGGGACATCACCATGCCAGCGTCCTGGCCAGGCGTTGTGATGTCAAAAATCACCCCACGTGAGAATTTGCGTGGTTTCTTCAATCAACATGGCCGCAACAACTTCTGTACGAGCAAGTGGATGAGGTGAATTTGTCTATTCTTTACCTTCATTTCAGGAGTCTTGAAGGCGGCACTTTTTCTGCTTTTCTCTCACTCTGCAGTCTAACTCATCTTAAACCATCTCCGTTGGTTTAAGGTCAGGTGATTGTGGAGGCCATGTCATCTGATGTAGCACTGCATCACTTTTCTTCTCCTTATATAGCCTGGAGGAGTGTTTGGGGTCATTGCCTTGTTGAAAAGCAAATTATGTTCACACTAAGTGCACACCAGATTGGATGGCATGTCGCAACAGAATGCTGTGTTATTCATGCTAGTTAACAGTGCCTTGAATTTTGAATAAATCTCCAGCAGAGATATCTGCAAAGCACCCCCACAGCATCACATTTCCACCTCCATGCTTCATGGTGGGAACCACACATGTAGAACCCATCATCTCCAATTTTTTGCATCGAAGATTCATTTGTGTCACGTGACCACAGAGCGGGAGTGACACTCTTGCTATTACTCCCACTCCATGGTCTCCCGCTGGCCACAAAACTCACCTTTCCAGCAGGGGGCTTCCGGACACTCCACAGCATGTCCATGGTTCCAGGCTGCACTGACCTCCTGACGTACGCACGCCGTGACCCGACGCGCTGTGTGACGTCAGACGCAGAGCAGGGCGGAACAATGGAGTGTCGGCGGCACCCCTGCTGGAAAGATAAGTTGGTGCGACTAAGGCCAGGCACCCAGAGTGCACAGCGTCATAGCAACCAATGACGCTGTGCACTCCGGGTGTCAGGAGGAGCAGGGGGGGGATGAGATGATTTCACAAGGGGGAAGAACTGCTGGTGCAAGGGGGAGAGGGGGGATAGCTGCTGGCACAAGGGGGGGCTGGCGGCTGGCACAAGGGGGCTGCTGGCACAAAGGGAGAGCTGCTGGCACAAAGAGGGGAAGCTGCTGGCACAAAGGGGGAAGAGCTGCTGGCACAAAGGGGAGGCTGCTGGCACAAAGGGGGAAGGGCTGCTGGCACAAAGGGGGGGAGAACTGCTGGCACAAAGGGGGGAGAGCTGCTGGCACAAAGGGGGGTGGAGAGCTGCTGGCACAAATGGGGGGGCTGCTGGCACAAAGGGGTGGAAGGCTGCTTCCACAAAGCGGGGGAGAGCTGCTGGCACAAGGGGGGAGAGCTGCTGGCACAAGGGGGGGAGAGCTGCTGGCATAAAGGAGGGGGTTGAGCAGTTGGCACAAGCGGGGGTTGAGCTGCTGGCACAAGGGGGGGGGGAGCTGCTGGCACAAGGGGGGAGAGAGCTAAAGGCACCTGGGTGGGGAAGAGCTAAAGGCACTGGGGTGGGGGAAAGCTAAAGGCACTGGGGTGTGGGAAGGCTAACGGCACTGGGGGAGTGGAGCTGATGGCACTGGGGTGGGGGAGAGATAAATGCACTAGGGGAACGGAGCTGATGGCACTGGGGAATAGTGGAGCTGATTGCACTGGGGGGAACTGAAGCACTTGGGCGGATGGGGAGGGTGTTGGGGACTGATGGCAGGGGGGTCTGATGAATTTTTATAAAGGAAAACAGTCTATTAATTCATTTTTTTCTTAATAAAATACTCGACTAATTGTAAAAAAATAATCTATAGAATACTCGATTTTTAAAATAATCGTTTACTGCAGCCCTACATCAGACCAATGCTCAGTTTTCCACTGATCTAATGTCTATTCTTTGTGATTTTTGACCCAAGCAGATTCTTGTTGTTGTTGTTCCTCAGAAGTGGCTTCTTTGCAGCAATTTGGCCATAAAAACTCGATTCTCACAGTCTCCTCTAAACAGTTGATTGTGAGATGTGTCTGGCACTTGATCTCTCTAAAGCATTTATGTAGGCTCTGATTGGAAGTTATATTATTATGTTGTTTCTGAGGCTGGTAACTGTAATGAACTTTCCTCTGCAGAGGTAACTCTTGGTCTTTCTTTCATGGGGCAGCCCTCATGACAGCCTGTTTTATTATACCATTTATTGATTCAGTGATGTCTACGGTGTCTCTGATATAGAAGTTCTCTTTCTTTATCTTCGCCATTTGTACAAGACCACCTTGATGACTTCTTTCATACGCATCTCATGTCTGCAAAGTTTGCCATACAGACATTTTAGGTTCCTCACTTTTCCATCATCCCTTCCTCCTAGTGTCCAAACATTGTTATCCTGCTGCTACCCCCAATACTGTGCCGGATGTTCTCCCCAATGTCCCCAAATACTATACTGCAGAAATAACAGTGCCATACAGATATTCCCCCCATAGTAAACATGCTCCAAGACTGCCCTTAATAATAATAGTGCCCGCTACAGTACCCCCAATAGCAAGAATTCTCCTCAAGAGTGCCCTATTAGTTGTAATGCCCTCCTTATTGTGCTCAAAAATAATAATTCTTCAGAGTATTCCCGGTATTAATAATGCTCCCATAGACCCACTTGAGGGCTCCCAGCAGTAATAAGGCACCTTTATAAGGAACCCCTTTAGAAATGGTCACCCTAGGTCTAATGACTTCGACCATTCCGGCAGTCAAGTGGGCAAAATTCCACAGCAGAACACTCCAGAACTTTCTTCTGTCCTCTTGGAACAAAAGTTCTCTATCCCTGGACAAAAAAGTATCTCTTCCCCTTCAGGTCAGAGTGACTCTAAATTGGTGGCTAGCATGAGAACATCTAACTCAGGGAGTCCAGTGGAGACCATCGGATCCGGTAGTGATTACGCATTTTAGATAAAACAGATTACTGGGTGTTCACCATTCTCTACCCCTGCTACAAAGAGAATTTATCATCTCTCATTCCTGTGGTGGAGAGGACGAGTAAAACTGTGCAATACCAGAAGGTACTTGTTGACAGATTGCTCCAAAACTTTCCATCTGACAATGCAGCCACCAGAGTCCGTACTTCCTTAGGCAACTGAGGAAGGGAGACAAGGTAAACTCACAGTAATTCCAACAGAGGCAGGGCAACACTTTCCAAGGCATGGGACATTTTCATGACACCACGCCAGAAATCTCGCCCTGAAGCGCGGCCTAGTGCTACAAGGAGGGAAAAGTTTTGGGTGAAGGAATACATTGCAGACCGTGTCAGTGTCCAAAATGATCCCTCAGTGCCTTACAGCTACTGGGTGTCCAAGCTGGACACGTGGCACGAACTTGCGCTCTACACCTTGGAGGTGCTTGCCTGCCCTGCCTCCAGCGTATTGTCTGAGCGTGTATTTAGTGCTGCTTGTGGCATTATAACAGATATGCGTCTCCGCTTGTCCACTGACAATGCTGACAGGTTGACTCAGATAAAAATGAACAAGGCCTCTATTGACCCTGACTTCTCCACTCCACCAGAGAAAAGCTGAGCTAATGAGGAACAAAAACGCAATTTAAATGTATGCTTTATAATGTATTCAATCCACAAGATTCGGATACACTTATTTCACAGCAAAAAAAGGGTATATGTTTGAATCTCGTTTTCTCATCCGCCTCCTCTTCCATATATGTATATATATGCCCTCACTACAATTTTTTGTAGGGTTCGCTTGGCTTCAGGCCCTTACCTCCAATGTATTATATGGTCTGCTCACCTGTAGGCCATTACTGCAATGTTTTATTAGGGTTCGTTCGGCTTCAGGCCCTCACCTCTAATGTTTAATATGGTCTGCTCCTTTATGTGATATACAGGCTCTATCGGAGTGCTTTTTTCTTGTAATTTTTGGCAGCATTTGCACTGTATATACAATTGAATATACATGAAAGAATGTTTCCTAGCAATTTTACCTCTAAAAATGTTTTTTTTAGAGGGGGCAGGATTTTGGGCGGGATTTTGTCGGTATGTAAAAGTGGTGGACAACTGGGACAATATGGTTCCCAGCAGCGACATTGGAGTCCAAGATGCACCCAGACATGGTCCCCATGCTGTTTCCGATCCATTTCGGTGGTGTTTTTTGTCATTTTCTGACCTTTTCCAATGGACCAGGCATCCTCCTCTCATCCAAGCAGGGGGTGCCTGGTTGTCTCCCATTGACTTCCATTATATTCGGGTGCTCGGCCGGGCGCACGAATATCGCTATGTGTTCGAACCGAGTACCGAACACCCGAACACTTTGGTGCTCGCTTATCACTAAATAAGTGTAACTGCCATTCTATTTTTGTAATGTGTAGGGGCAGTGATACTGACCATTTTTGTAATATACTTTAATTATTGAAATCATACATTTCTATTAGAAAAATATCACTAAAGTGGCCCATTTGAGCCTCTTCTGTTTACATAACACAGTCAATGTTGGGCAAGTCTCCACTGTTATGTAAACAGAATACAGAGGAGTGTTGCTAAGACTCAAAATGGGCCACTTTAGAGCTATTTTTCTAATAGAAAAGTATGATTTCAGTAATTAAACTAATTTACAGAAATGGTTAGTATCACTGCCCCTACACATTACAAAAATAAAAATAGAATGGCAGTTACACTTTATCCCCTTCTCGACCATCGCCATAATAGTACGGAGCAGTGGGACGTGACTTACCGCCCAGTGCCGTAATGTTACGGCGCGACGAGCCCACAGGTATAATTGCTCGGAAAGCAGGATGCGATGGCTGCTCTGCCTAGCGGCAGCCATGTTAGCTGAGGGCTGCATGGGGTATTTCCACCCCACTGCAGCCCGATCGCTGCTATTGGCCAGATTCCACAGATATGCGCATCGCAGCTACGATACGGAGCTGCAGGGGGGCCGGGGGGTGTCACCTGGAGGTGACCGGTGCTGAACGAGTCAGCACCTGTTTCCTCCTAGGTCAGGCAGGGGACACCAGTGTTTTGGGTGGCTTGCTGGGACTTGTGGTGTACCACCAAAGCGTTTTAACCTTTTTCCTACTATGAAGAAGAATATATAAGAACATCTGGAATGGCTGCACAGATTTCTTTTTTCATTTGCAGCTTTTCCAGATCCCTAAACCACCCTCTGTCCCTATTCCTTCCTCATCCACCCCTTTAGGTTATTTTTTTATCAATTTTTTTTTTGCAACTTTTCTTCTAAATTTTAATTCGAATTTATTACAATTACAAGCCCTTTCACGTGTGAAAACACTACATGCACCGGTTTGCCCGGTGTTCGTTTTGCGGCGAATTTTGCCTGTTCGCGATTCGCCGAACATGCAAACATCTGCTGATGTCCGCCGGCGCCATATTTTTTTGCATTGCAGTGAACTTTGACCCATGACACAACCATCAGGTGTGACAGGATAGCCAATTGAGACGTTTCAGCACATGGACACACCCCTACCCTATAAAAGAACCCGATCTGGGAGACATTTTACATTCTGTGTTTTGCCAGTGTAGGGAGAGGTTGCTTTGTGGAACAGTGTTTGCTGAAAAGTACCCTTTCTACCACTTAAAAGCCCTATGGCGCTACTTCCATTTTGAACCCTGCCATGCACCCATACATCATTTTTTGAGCACATATGGGGTGTTGGCGTATTTGGGGGGAAATGGGTAACAAAATGTGCATTTTGTCCTGTTATCCCTTGTGAAAGTGAATAATGTGGATGCATAGCAACTTTTTCTGGAAAAAATTGTAATTTTTCATTTTCACAGCAAAGCATTTCCTAATTCTGTGAAACGCCTGATGGATCAAAATGCTCACTACACACCTTGAAATAATTCTTGAGGGGTGCAATTTCCAGAATGGGGTGACTTTTTGGGGATTTCCAAATCCGCTCTCCAAAAGCCATACGGTGCTCCTTCCACTCTGAAGCCTGCTGTGCGCCCATACATCAGTTGTTGAGCACACATGAGGTGTTTCTGTAAACTCCAGATTCGGGGTAATAGATTTTGAGTTTTGTTTGGCTGTTAACCCTTGATTTGTTGCAGAAAAAATAGAATAAAATTTAAAATCTGCTAAAAAAAATGACATTTAAAAATTTTATTCCCATTTTCCTTTAATTCTCGTGGGGCACCTAAAGGGTTAACAAAGTTTGTAAAATCAGTTTTGAATAGCTTGAGGGGTTTAGTTTCTAAAATGGGGTGATTTATGGGTGGTTTCTAATATGTAAGCCCAAGAAAGTGACTTCATAACTGAACTGGTCCTTCTAACATCCCCAAGAAATAAAATGTCATTTTTAACCACCTCAGCCCCCCCCCCCCCCTAACACCCTTAATGACCAGACCACTTTTTAGAATTCTGCACTACACTACTTTCACCGTTTATTGCTCCGTCATGCAACTTACCACCCAAATCAATTTTACCTCCTTTTCTTCTCACTAACAGAGCTTTCATTTGGTGGTATTTCATTGTTGCTGACATTTAAACTTTTTTTGATATTAATAAAAAATTACCGAAATTTTTGCAAAAAAATGACATTTTTTGCTTTCTGTTGTAATTTTTTTTTAAATACTTTTCTATATAAATTTTTCTCTAAATTTATTGTTCTACATGTCTTTGATTAAAAAAAATGCAATAAGTGTATATTTATTGGTTTGGGTAAAAGTTATAGCATTTAGAATCTATGGTGCAAAAAAGTAAATTTCCGCATTTTGATGCAGTTCTGACTTTCTGAGCACCTGTCATGTTTCTTCAGGTGCTAGAATGCCAGGATAGTATAAATACCCCCCAAATGACACTATTTTAGAAAGAAGACACCCCAAACTATTCGCAAAGGGGCATGGTGAGTTCATGTATCATTTCATTTTTTTTCACAAGTTAGCGGAAAATGACACTTTCTGAGGAAAAAAATAATAATTAAGTTTCCATTTCTGCTAACTTCTGGCAAAAAAAATAAAAAATCTCCCAGGACTCACTATGCCCCTCAGTAAATACCTTGGGGTGTCTACTTTCCAAAATGGGGTCATTTGTGGGGTGTGTTTACTCTTCTGGCATTTTGGGCAGGGCTAAATTGTGAGCAACCCTGTAAAACCTAAAGGTACTCGTTGGACTTTACGCCCCTTTATGCACCTAGGCTGCAAAAAAGTGGCACACATGTGGTATCGCTGTACTCAGGAGAAGTAGGGCAATGTGTTTTGGGTGTATTTTTACATATACCCATGCTGGGTGAGAGAAATATCTCTGTAAATTGTCAACTTTGTATAAAAAATTTAAAAAAGTTGTCATTTACAGAGATATTTCTCTCACCCAGCATGGGTATATCTAAAAATACACCCCAAAACACATTGTCCTACTTCTCCTGAGTACGGCGATACCACATGTGTGACACTTTTTTGCAGCCTGGGTGCGCAAAGGGGCCCAAATTCCAATGAGTACCTGTAGGATTTCACAGGGCATTTTTACGCATTTGGATTCCAGACTTCTTCTCACGCATTAGGGGCCCCTAAAATGCCAGGGCAGTACAAATACCCCACAAGTGACCCCATTTTACAAAGAAGACACCCCAAGATATTCTGAGAGGGGTATGGTGAGTTCATGTCAAATTTTATTTTTTGTCACAAGTTAGTGGAATATGAGACTTTGTAAGAAAAAAAAAAAAAGCCAATTTCCGCTAACTTGTGCCAAAAAAAAAAATCTTCTATGAACTCTCCATGCCCAGGCAGTATAAATACCCCACATGTGACCCCATTTTGGAAAGAAGACACCCCAAGGTATTCCGTGAGGGGCATGGCGAGTTCATAGAAGATTTTTTTTGGGCACAAGTTAGTGGAAATTGACTTTTTTTTTTTTTCTTTCAAAGTCTCATATTCCACTAACTTGTGACAAAAAATTTTTTTTTACATGAACTCACCATACCTCTCACGGGATACCTTGGGGTGTCTTCTTTCTAAAATTGGGTCACATGTGAGGTGTTTGAACTGCCCTGGCATTTGAGGGTCTCCGCAATCATTACATGTATGGCCAGCATTAGGAGTTTCTGCTATTCTTCTTATATTGAGCACACGGGTAATGAGATTTTTTTTTCCGTTCAGCCTCTGGGCTGCAAAAAAAAAAATGAACGGCATTGATTTCTTCATTCGCATCAATCAATGTGGATGAAAAAATCTCTGCCAAAAAATGTGCAAAAGAAAAAAGAGAGGGGAAAGTACATAGGAGTGCTTGCGAAGTAAGGCCCCATTCACACGTCCGCAAAAATGTCCGCATTTATTCTGCAATTCTGCGGAATAGATGCGGACCCATTCAGTGTGAATGGGGCTGGCGGTGATGCGGAGAGCACACTATGTGCTCTCCGCATCAGCATTTGCGGAGCTGCGGCCGCGAACTTCCGGGTTTCGGCCCCGAAACATCAGGCCGCAGCTCCTCAAAAGATAGAGCATGTCCTATTCTTGTCCGCAATTGCGGACAAGAAAAGGCATTTTCTATATAGTTCTGGCAATGTGCGGATCCGCAAAAAGCGGAAAGCACATTGCCGGTGTCCATATTTTGCGGGTCCGTGGATCCGCAAAACACATACGGACGTCTGAATGAGCCTTACAGGGGGGTGATTAGTGACAGGGGGTGATCAGGGGGGTGACATGGGGTGATCAAGGGTTAATCAGGGGGTCAATCAGGGGTTAATCAGGGGTTAATCAGTAACGGGGGGGGGGGGTGATTGGTGCACTTACTTTAGCTGCCTGTGTCCTCTGGTGGTCCCAAGCAAAAGGGACCACCAGAAGAGCAGGCAGCAGGCATATCAGACGCTGTTTACAAAACAGCGTCTGATATGCGATTTTTTCTGACATCTACAGCCTGCCAGCTCATGATCAGTGCTGGCAGGCTGTAGTAAAAGTTCCTCTGGACGCGAGATGACGCACCAGCGCGTCAATGAGGAACAACCCGGCCGCCCGCAGGACGCATCCCTGTGTTAGGCGGTCTGGTAGTGGTTAAAATGATCCAAACATGAAGTAGACATATGGGGAATGTAAAGTAATGACTATTTTAGAGGTATTGCTATCTACAGTATTATAAAAGTAGAGAAATTGAAAATTAAATTTTTTGACTCACTTTTTCCACTGCCATGAAGTACAATATGTGACGAGAAAACAGTCTCAGAATGGTCTGTATAAGTAAAAGCGTTTTAAAGTTGTTACCACATAAAGTGACGCATGGCCTGGGCAGAAAGTTGAAAACTGGCACGGGGTTGAAAGGGTTAAGGTTTTATCAGGGAAAGCATAGAGAATGAAGGACTGGTCACTCAGAACTATTTGTGAGTATTTCATACAGCTGCTGGCAGGTCCTGCATTGCAAAACTTTGTTTCTGTATATGGACAGCTAGCTACATTTTGTTTTGTAAAAACCTGAAGTTTCTACAGTTAATAGGTTTATTCCTACCATTAGTAATGGGCATTTCAGTGCATTTCAGTAACACGTTCTTTTACTTCAAGATGCTGTGCAGTTAAAGTAAACACACTTTACTGCAGCAACAGCATTAGTATCCTCAAGTTAGTGAATTAATTTTCCTACAATAACTGTATTATAAAGATGAGCAAACCTTTCAAGATTTGTTTCATTTCAGAGTCCTCAAAGTCTTTGAAAAATTTGGTTATGAATTGATTTGTCCCACAGACAACCCCTTTAAGAATCAGCAATTCTATTTCACCATTTTTGGATTAACTTCAGATGAACCAGAGAGAGACCTCCAAAGTATTAGTAGGGCACAGCTCTACCTGGCTTACAATGGGTGCCACATATTATTGAGGAGAAAAGACAATGATTGTGGACTGGATGGCTCACTCTTCCTCTCAGTCACAGAATGATGACACTGAGGTCACCTTTGAGCAGTTTCTAATCATAAAACAGCAGAAGTACAACATCCTATATCTCTTTTTAGCAATGATCCTTTCAGTTATGTTTTTCGAATTATTGACAAATGATTTAAGGCTCAAGTTACAAAGAAGCATCAAACAAGACAATGATATTTTCTGTAAAAGGTTATAATTGATGTGAAGAGATAGACAGCATGCAGTGTTGCCACAGAAACAGGACCGTAAACCAGTTGATCTCACCTTCCCCAAATTTCCATAAGAGGTAAATGTGCATTAAACCAATGGGTTTAATGTGCTACAGTTGTCAGTGTAGTTATAGTGGCATAAAATGCTTGCCACACCTTAAAGAGGAATTTTCATCACTCCTGACATGTTTCTTTTACTAAATAATGTTATTCCTCATGCAATAACAATTCTGGAGCATACGGTATATTTATGAAACTCTATGTTGTTCCATTCTCAATTATTACTAATAGAGGTTTATGAATGAATCTGCAACTGGGTGTTACCAGTGGGTGAGGGTCCTTGCACAGTCTGACTCTGTCCAACCAGGGCCGCCAGTGACACAACCAAGGGACATACCCCCAACTAGTAACACTTAGTTGTACCTTCTGGTAGCAATTGATGTGGAATGGAACAACATAGACTTGCAGTATAGAAAAAATGCTACAGAACTGTTATCTCAATAGGAATGCAAGTAGTTACTATGACAGACATGTCTGGAGAGGTGACAATTGTGTTGTGTAAGTAAGTAAGCCCCATATAGGCCTGCACAATATATCGCCAAAGCAATCGGTATCACGATAAATTGCCATACCGCAATAGCCAATTGGCCAACCCCAAAATGCTGCAATTATATGACTGTACTTATTGCTTTATAAGACACACTCCCCCAAAAAAAGTCGGGGGGAAATGGCAGTGCGTCTTATAAAACGATGGTTGACTTTTTATGTAACCATAGCAAAGGCAGATGCACTCTGCGGCAATACTAAACCCTCACACTGATAAAATTGAGAGGTTAGTTCGATATATCCCACTACGAGGACATTTCTTAAGCTCGGACACCACGGCAAGGTCTCTCAAGTAGCCCGAGGCCCTACCACTCAACCTACCTGTGCCGTATGTAGATGAAAAGCAGGCACATTTAAATCGGAGTTTATACACCTACAAGTGCAGGATGTGCTCCCCTATATACATGCACAACTGCATATGGGTTGAGCAGATCCTGCTTGTTAAACACCGCACCACGTTTTCTAATGGTTTGTATAATATGTTTGGAGGTGTATAAACTCCAATTTAAATGTGCCTGCTTTTCATCTACAGGCTACATTTAGGTGTGCCTGGAGGCTCTGGGCAATATCAGCCGGTCTCAGGTGGGGCTCACAGGCACCTCCCACCTTCCATTGCAAGCATGGTTACATGCTGGAGGTCACTGGTGAGCTGTCTGTGATTCAGGCCTTACGCTCCCGTAATGCCCAACGGCTCCTGGTATCACCCATACAGCACAGGAAGGTTGAGTGGTAGGGCCTCGGGCTACTTGAGAGACCTTGCCGTGGTGTCCGAGCTTAAGACATGTCCTCGTAGTAGGATATGTCGAACTAACCTCTCAATTTTATCAGTGTGAGGGTTTAGTATTGCCGCAGAGTGCACCTGCCTTTGCTATGGTTATGTTTTTGATTGTTCTCCACATCCACATTATCGTTATCGTATGTAGGATGGTTATTGTGGTACTTGTAGTCTGTTGCTGGCAACTTCCATTGTATGTATTTTTTGCTGTTGATTGCCCCTAGCAACGGACTACAAGTGCAGGATGTGCTCCCCTATATACATGCACAACTGCATATGGGTTGAGTATATCCTGCTTGTTAAACACCACACCACGTTTTCTAATGGTTTGACTATTTATGTGGCTGACAATGATGTATCGCCGGCCGCTATGCTGCACAGCGCAGCCGGCGATACATCAGTTACAGTTCGGGATGAGAGGAGGGGCTGGAGGCAACTCGTTATTTTAACCACTTAAGGACCACAGGTTTATACCGCCCTAGTGACCAGGCCCTTTTTTACAAATCGGCACTTCACAAATCTAACGGTTTATTGCTCGGTCATGCAACTTGGCACCCAAATTAATTTTACCTACTTTTCTTCTCACTGATAGAGCTTTCATTTGGTGGTATTTCATTGCTGCTGACATTTTTACTTTTTTTGATATTAATCAAAAATGACCAAAATTTTTGCAAAAAAATGACATTTTTCACTTTCTGTTGTAATTTTTTTAAAAAAACTAAATTTCTCTATACATTTTAATCTAAATTTATTGTTGTACATGTCTTTGATAAAAAAAAATCCAATAAGTGTATATTTATTGGTTTGGGTAAAAGTTATAGCGTTTACAAATTATGGTACAAAAAAGTGAATTTCCGCATTTTGAAGCAGCTCTGACTTTCTGAGCACCTCAAACACAACAATAGCTGATCTCAGGGAGACCAGCTACAAAAAACACCACAGAGCCTCACTTAAGAGTCTCAACACAGCAATCCGAAGTGCAAAGCTCCCTGGGAAACAGGAATATGCAAAATAAATGTGGAGCCCCAGTTATGGGTCTACAAAACAATGAAAGCCAGATATCCCTCAAAGGAAGGAAAACAGAGCAAAGGGGTGTCTCCATTACAGAGATCACCAAATCCACCATATTAAGTGGCCCCATGTCAAGATCCCGCTTTTTTACAAGCTTTAAGGATGTGACGGGGAAAACCTAAGCCAGTTATCCATCCACAGACAGCTGTTTCGGTGTGTTGCCCCTCATCAGTGCAGAGTATGATTCTGGCTAACCGGGAGCAATGCCTCGGAGACTACTCAAACACAACAATAGCTGATCTCAGGGAGACCAGCTACAAAAAACACTGCGGAGCCTCACTTAAGAGTCTCAACACAGCAATCCGAAGTGCAAAGCTCCCTGGGAAACAGGAATATGCAAAATAAATGTGGAGCCCCAGTTATGGGTCTACAACACAATGAAAGCCAGATATCCCTTAAAGGAAGGAAAACCAAGCAAAGGGGTGTCTCCATTACAGAGATCACCAAATCACAGGGCATTTTTAGGCATTTGGATTCTAGACTTCTTCTCACGCTGGCTAAAATGCCAGGGCAGTATAAATACCCCACAAGTGACCCGATTTTGGAAGGAAGACACCCCAAGGTATTCCGTGAGGGTCATGGCAAGTTCATAGAAGATTTTTTTTTTTTGGCACAAGTTAGCGGAAATTAATTTTTTTTTGTTTTTTCTCACAAAGTCTCCCTTTCTGCTAACTTGTGACAAAAAGTTAAATCTTTCATGGACTCAATATGCCCCTCAGAGAATACCTTGGGGTGTCTTCTTTCTAAAATGGGGTCACTTGTGAGGTCTTTGTACTGCCCTGGCATTTGAGGGTCTCCGCAATCATTACCTGTATGGCCAGCATTAGGAGTTTCTGCTATTCTCCATATATTGAGCATACGGGTAATGAGATTTTTTTTTTCCGTTCAGCCTCTGGGCTGAAAAATAAAATAAACGCCACAGATTTCTTCATTCGCATCGATCAATGTGGATGAAAATCAGTGACTGCGGTGTGGTGGGCTGGGCGCTAACTACCTAACAAGTAGCTAACTAACTGGCGGTGATAAGGGACCCTTAGGCCCCATTCATGCATCCGCAATTCTGTTCCACATTTTGCGTAACGGAATTGCGGACCTATTCAATTCTATGGGGACAGACTTTGTCCCGCTCGGATCCGGAATTGCGGATCTGCACTTCCGGGTCCGCATGGATGGAATGGCGCCTTACAGGGGGGTGATCAATGACATGGGGGTGACAGAAGGTGATCAGGGAGTTAATATGGGGTGATCATGAGTTGATAAGGGGTTAATAAGTGACGGGGGGGTTGGGCGTTGGTGTTTGGTGATTGGTGCACTTACATAGCTGCCCGTGTTCTCTGGTGGTCCCAAGCAAAAGGGACCACCAGAGCAGCGGGAAGCAGGCATATCAGACGCTGTTTACAAAACAGCATCTGATATGCGATTTGGATGCGATTTACTGACAACTATAGCCTGCCAGCGCATGATCAGCGCTGGCAGGCTGTAGATTAAGTTCTTACCTGTTGGGCTGCAGTGAACGCGCGCGCGCATGCGCGCACGTTCACATGAAACCTCAGGTCTTGCGGGATGACGCCGATAGGCAAGATCGAGACCTGAGAGAACCACCTCCCGCACGCCTTTCCGCGTTAGCATGACGGGAGGTGGTAATGAACACATGTTTTTATATCTATTCTATTTTATTTATCTGTTCTGTGCAGTGCTATTAAAAAATGGCACTGTGCATTTCAGTTTTTGAGTTAAGCATAACAACATTTCAGCATTATCAGTAATTTGTGTGTGCTTTTGCCTTGGAAATACAAGCAAATAGGCCTCTAGCACATTTCCCTTAAACTATTGCATCGCATATTGTTATCGCAATTTTTAGGGCCCTAATCACAATCGCAAAAAATTCCCATATCATGCAGCCCTAGCCACATATAAATTGCTTTGATGTAAACTATTATTAACAATGTTTGGGTGATTCATTAACATGATATATAAACAGCCCAATATCTTGGTTTAATTGTAACTCATTGATTTTGTTGTTGTAGAACACCTACAAATTTATTGTGACATTTATTGGGATGACCTCTTCATCCTAATGTACCCTGCTGCCAAATACAAATCAATCACAAATCAATATTATGATGCCTCCCTGGAGTTCCTAATTTTTCATTGTATTGTATAGTATTCTGTCTTCCTTTGTTCTAATCATATTACCAGTTGTCCCATTTGTTAGGCAACTTTACCCATTTAACCATTACCTATTAACACATAATGAAAAACCTATGAACTACCAGCCAACCCCAGTTACATCTGAAAAAAATAAAAATGTAATGTTATATGCTCCCCCTAAATAAAAACAGCTATGGAAAAAGAACATCATTTTTAGAGTTTTAGTTGTACCTTGTGCTATTAGAAGGAAGTTAATTTCCAAGAATTAAAAGTAAAAACAAAAGAGACCAAAATAAAAATCACGTAAAAAATGTATTCCTATGTATTACCAAAAAATTCGCAAAAATTATTTATGGCTTTCATAGACGCATGCACTAAAAAAACTGAAAATGCTCCTCATCAGAAAGGGGGTAAATGTCCTGGTCATAAACTGGTTAAAGCATGTATCACAGTATGGGGCTGAATTTGTTTTGCATGCAATCGAATGTATATGTTATGTAAACTAAACTCTCAACCTCTACCTAATCACAATTATTATAAAATTGAAATATTTGATGTGATTTTAAATCTCTATGTGACCAAATAAATTATATGTTGTTAGTAAATAGGACTTAATTATCATCAAGGTGGACGTCAACATATAATGATTAGAGATGAGCGAATTTTTATAAAATTCGATTCACACGTTCTTCTAATTTTTTGGGAAAAATTTAGTTTAATCCGAATAAATTTGTGGGCAGTCACGGGGCCAAAACTGACAAAAAAAGTCACTTATGAACTCAGCCTTACTATTCAATGTTAGCACCAAAAAGAAGTGCACTCCTTTTACACCGTCATCAGATGATTCCATATAGATGTCTACAGAACCTGTTCTATTAAACGCTTATACAAGTAGAACCCCCCCGACAGAGTGGAGAGGGTGTGAGCAGTAAGTTTGTGTTCTTTGTGTTGACGTCACTGATTATTTTGCCCTTCCTCTGATCTGTCAGAACAATAACCCCCCAAAAAAGGATCCTGTCTGTGGAGCATTTGCTTTTACTTGGTCAGCATTTGGTCAGTAATCCATCAGTATTGCTAATGCCAAATAAAACAGGAGTGGATCCAAACCTGACATGACACGTGAATGGAATATTGCATGTCTTCTGTGTTTTGTACCCACTCCTGCTTTTGGCTACCAAATTATAATCCAGTTTTGATGGGACTATACAGGCCTTACAGCCGCTACACAGACAGGATCTGTTGTGCGTCTCATTTTTCCTTTCTTCTGACAAATCAGAAGAAGGGTCAAATAAATGATGTCAGCCCTGCCGAAAAGCAAAATAGTGGCCCAGTCATGAAGTGGGGAGGGTGGGAACAGCATGAGAAGTCTACAGAGTGGCCCTATGACATAGTGTTGGGGTGGAAGCAGCATGAAGAGGCCACAGAGTGGCAAGGTGACAGTGTGGAGGTGGCAGCAGCAGCATCAGGAGGGGGCCACAGAGTGGCACAATGACAGTGTGTGGAGGTGGCAGCAGCATGAAGAAACCACAGAGTGGCAAAGTGACATAGTGTGAAGGTGGCAGCAGCATGAGGAGACCACAGAGTAGCACAATGACAGCGTCTGGAGGTGGCGGCAGAATCAGGAGGCAGCAGAGTGGCACAATGACAGAGTGTGTTGGTGGAAGCAGCTTGACGAGACCACAGAGTGGCACAATGACAGAGTCTGGAGGTGTTGGCAGCATCAAGAGGCCACAGAGTGGCAAGGTGACATACTGTGTACGTGGGTGGCAATACCAGTACCCGCTGAAGATGGTGCGTGAAAGAAGGAGCACTTGGCATCAGATGTGTGGCATCAGGCAGGTGACAGCATCAGAAGAGTAGCTGAGGCATGTAGCCAGAAGAAACTGGTCTCTTTTGTCAAAGTGTTGGTGTGGCACCATGGATGATCTAGTCTGATGCATCAGGCATTGGTGGGTGGAAATCTTGGCTGATTCACACATGATTCATCTTGATGCAGTGTCCCACTATGTGCTATATGTGGGCACTTTAAACTCTTGCTATATGTCATATCAAATATACTGTGGTATCATGCTATAATTCCCTTGACAGGCTGGCAGTATCATTTACCTTTATTCGCCCCTAGGTGGTGCTAGCAGATATATAGCTGAGAATGAACAGAGGAGGAAGTTAATGGAGGAGGTGAATCAGAGCAGTCCACAATGTAGCTGCTATTTTAGCCCCTTGGCTCTGGCCAGGCTAAGGGAGTATAGAGGACACTATTACAGTAGAGATGTCCCAAACTATTCGCTGGCGAACATAGCTCGTTCACGTCCGCCGCAACGGGCGAACATATGCGATGTTCGCGTTCGCCCCTATACTTTATCATTGAGCAAACTTTGACCCTGTACCTCACAGTCAGCAGACACATTCCAGCCAATCGGCATACCCTCCCTCCCAGACCCTCCCACCTCCTTACCTGCTTATCAAAAAGAAAGGACGGCATCCATCTTAGATTCATTCTGAAGCTGCAGTGTTAGTAGTTGTAATTGCAATGCGATTAATATAACCTGTATTAATCGCATTGCGAATTTAACTTAGAGCTGGGTTCCTAATGGTTGTATTGCTAGAATATAACGAAGATTGACAATATAGTGCTATATTCGTTATATTCGTCAATTCTAGCAATACAACCATTAGGAACTCAGATCTAAGTTGTAATCACAATACGATCAAGTGTACTTTCACACTAGCGTTTTGGATTCCGTTTGTGAGATCCGTATCAGGGCTCTCACAAACGGTCCAAAACGGATCATTAATTAAGCCCCAAAGCATTCTGAATGGATAAGGTTCCGTTCAGAATGCATCAGTTCGTCTCCATTCCGCTTCTATTCTGTTTTGGAGGCGGACACCAAAACGCAGCATGCAGCATTTTGGTGTCCGTCTGAAGAGGCGGTAATGTAAGTCAATGGGGACGGATCCGTTTTCAATGACACAATATGGTGCATTTAAAAAACTGATCCGTTTCCCATTGACTTTCAATGTAATTCAAAACGGATCCGTTTTGTACTTTGTCATTTTTCTTTTAACTAATGCAAACGGATCCGTTCTGAACGGATACAAACGTTTGCATTATAGGTGTGGATCCGTCTGTGCAAATAAACAGACGGATCCGCACCAACGCTAGTGTGAAAGTACCCTAACATAACCTGCATTGCGAATTCAACTTAGATCTAAGTTCCTAATGGTTGTATTGCTAGAATTGACGAATATAACGAATATAGCACTATATTCTCAATCTCCGTTATATTCCAGCAATACAACCATTAGGAACCCAGCTCTAGGTTAAATTCGCAATGCGATTAATGCAGGTTATATTAATTGCATTGCGAATTCAACTTATAGCTGGGTTCCTAATGGTTGTATTACTAGAATTATATAACGAAGATTGAGAATATAGCGCTATATTCTCAATCTTCGATATATTCTAGCAATACAACCATTAGGAACCCAGCTCTAAGTTGAATTCGCAAATAAGGTGCCCCGAACTATTCGCCGGCGAACAGTTCCCGGCGAATATTGCTTGAGCATGTTTGCTGTGGCGGGCGAACATATGCGATGTTCTGTCCGCCCCCTATTCGTCATTATTGAGTAAACTTTGACCCTGTACCTCACATTCAACAGACACATTCCAGCCAATCAGCAGCATACCCTCCCTCCCAGACCCTCCCATCTCCTGGACAGCACCCATTTTAGATTCATTCGGAAGCTGCAGTCTTAGTGAGAGGAGGAACAGTGTAGCTGCTGCTGATTTAATAGGGGATATTCTCAATCTTTGTTATATTCTAGCAATACAAACATTAGAAACCCAGCTCTAAGTTGAATTCGCAATGCGATTAATGCAGGTTATATTAATCGCATTGCGAATTCAACTTACCACACTCTGCGTCAACTACGTAATTTTCCATGGGAGTTTTGCAATGGATCCCCCTCCGGCATGCCACAGTCCAGGCGTTCGCCCCCTTAAAACAACTTTTCCATCACTATTGTGGCCAGAAAGAGTCCCTGTGGGTTTTAAAATTTGCCTGTCTATTGAAGTCTATGGCGGTTCGCCCTGTTCGCCCGTTTGCATAAATTCGTGTTCGCCGTTGATGAACGGAAAATTTTATGTTCGCGACATCTCTATATTACAGCAGCACAGCACAGACTAGTGAGTCTACGCCTGAATATAGGGAAAGTCTAATGGAGGTTAGAGCTAAATTAATCAATGGACTTCACAAGCACCAGTGACCAGGAGGAATCTAAAAGTACCTGAACACAGCCGGATGATTAATGCGCAAAATTATCCTTTACCACATGCCTCTATGGACAGTGTGGATGAGGGTAAATGAAGGTATCCTTACAAATAATGGAGCAGAGGATTTTGCCTGCCGTTAGGGAGACCCAGAGCCTGCTTTACTATTGATTGGACACTGGGCAAGAATTTACTTGGGCCCCCTGGATTCCGCCTCACAGTAATGTGCAATGTGCAAGTACATCACAGATCACCTCAGCAATAAAATGCATAGAAAAGTTCAGTGTGTGAGTATCGCAAGCTCTACAGCAATATAAGTCACAGGAATGGGCAGTTTGTGAGTGTATTACAGATCACCTTATTAATACAATGCACAGGAATGTGCAGTGTGTGAGTATATCATAGCCAACCCACTGCTTTCCCATAAGGAAGCATTGGGAGGCTATTGCGCTTGCGTGGCTTCATAGAGATGCTTTAGCATGTTTAGCATGAATGCCAGAGCAACACTGGACTAGGAAGCACCTCTAGTGGCCGTCTAATGAGTGGCCACTAGAGTTGTTCCTTGGCAGTAATGTAAATACTGCCTTTTTTTTTTCTGAAAAGGCAGTGTTTACATTAAAAAGCTTGCAGAGATATGCTATAACACCAGAACTACTACTTTTAGCAGTTGTGGTTCTGGTGACTATAGTGTCCCTTAATATAGAGAAAAAAAAAAGAATCAGCACAAAAAAAAATCTAATAAAATGGCTGTATCATTATTCTAAAAATTAAAAAAGCTTCTGACACAAATATATACGGTAGTATTTTACAGATTACTTTTTTTTGCAATGTGCAGATACTACCATACTACTAACCCTTCCATTCCCCACCTTCTCCAACCTCCCAGCACCCTTACTCACATAAAACAAGTAATATATATACTATAGCTTACAGTGAATTACTGAAAATACTTACAGTTCTGAAGACTCCAGCAGGCTCAGGATCAGTGCTCTGGGCAGCTGGGCTCAGGGCTTGAAGTGGGCACCGCTCTGCAGTTCAGGAAGGAGACTGAAGCTCGGCTCACCCTAGCGTTGCAGTGCTTCTGCCTGACGTCATGGCGCGCGGCATACGCAAAGGGCAGGGGAGGTCGGGAGGAGGAGCAAGCAAGTAAGACCTTCACTATGTGAGCCATGCCGCTTTCATAGTGAAGGATAGGATCGGGACACGGAGTCGGCAGAGCGGAGGCGAGATGTTTTACGACAATGTGATTGAATTTGTGGGCACTGGCCAGTAGGGCTCAAGAGGCAGCTGCCTTGGGTCCCCCAGGAGCAACTGGGCTCGGTGCAGTTGCCCCATTTGCCCCGCCTTAAAGACGGCCCTGGGGAGACCACCTTGTGGATTGCTAATTACAAGTAAGAATTTATTATATCAAGTTCCTGAGTGCTAGAGCGTGGACAAAGTCTAGAAAGATATAGAAAGAAGGAAAACTCCTTAAGTTACAATTGCAATATATAAGGGAGTGATATTACGGTGCAAGGAGAGGAAGTGGAAGCTCCTTCCTTGAAGCCCCTCCTCCTTCATCACCAGTGTGTGCTAGCCAGAGAGGAAACAAGATGGCGTGTCCTCGTCAGCCAAACTGTGGCAGCATGTGTTGGGGTGATGAAGTGCCCGAGATGCAGGCAGCACCCGAAGAGATACGCGTCTCTCAAGTGCAGCGGTCCCTGAAAGGTAAAGAGGTGGCATTCCCCGTGCCGGCTAACGTGGCGGAGGTAGCCGGTGTTACCACTCCGCTTCCCAGGAAGCATGGACAGCAGAGAGATTACGGCCCATGGAGGAAATATGTGGCAATATCGGAAAGCTATTGAGGACTGGGCAGTCAGGGTATGGGACCCGGTTTTTGAGAGGAGGACCGGGAGCTGGTTCTCTGTTGAGAGGGTCTGGCTTCATCCAAGATGACAAGACCGGGCAGGAGCTGGATGTTAACAGGCACTCTGTGAAGCGCAGTTACCTTCCTCAGGCCCGCCACAGCCTATATAAGGGGGACACCGTAGAATATACCCCCATGGAGTCCCTTCAGGGTCCATTTGCTGTAGCCTTAATCTGCCTCGAGAAACCTCTGGTCCTGTTGTCAGCACCAGAGGTATGGTGCTCCGCTTCCAAGAATGACCTCAGACAGAGACAGAGCTGCTTATCCCAGGGTTGCCTACTCCAACTGAGATGGGAGGAACACCAGACCACTGACCTCCCTGCCTGTGGCCTATTTGAGACCAGAGAAGGTTTTTGCTATGGCCCTGTCTCCCAGCTGAAAGTTCGGGCTGAACCTTCCCAGCTTCCTTTAGAGCGAGAAACATGTACCACCGTAAGTAACATGTGGCTTCAGCTTCCTCTGATGTGTATGCCTGCGGAGTCCTTTTGTTATGGCTTTGCACAGGGATCAAGAATGTTACGCACAATTCTGATGAAACTTCTGATCTTAGGAAACTGGACTTGGACTCCAAAGCAGAGGTTCTCCTGTCATGTCTTGTGTGCTGTGGAGATCAAATTCAGACAGAGCAGATAAAAACACATGAATGTTTTCAACTTAATTAATTGTGTATAGATGGTAAAGGCAAAGTCTGCTGGTGTGTTGTTATTAGCGTCTTCATTATGTTTACTGCTGGACCTATGACAACGTAATTTGGTCCATACCGCAAAAGAAGGTCTACAAACACCCATCAATTTTCCTGAAGAAAACATGGTTGAAATAAAAAATGTCACCAATGAAAGGATAATGGAATTCGGTTCATACAGAAGTAAGTCTACATTCACCCATACATTTTCCAAAAAAAAAGCCAGTGTCACATAAAGAATTTCACCACTAAGTACTTCAGTCGATACGGCAAAAGGAGGTGTACATTCAACCATAAATTTTCCAAAAAAAAAGCCAGTGTCACATAAAGAATTTTACCACTAAGTACTTCAGTCCAAAACCGCAAAAGGAGGTGTACAATCACCCATCAATTTTCCCCCAAAAAGCCTGTTTCCAATAAAAAATTTCACCACTACGTAATTCTGTCCATCCCGCGAAAAGTGCTTCACCACATATAACTGCACCGCTGAATGGCAATTAGGCCCAATTTATTTTTCTATTTTTATACAAAATGCTTTTCAACAGAAAAGTGCGAAAGGCGAATATATTTGTATTTCGCCAGTAATACACAGCAAACTGGGCTGTAAAATATCTCACTGCACCGCTAGGCGGCAGAGATATTTTTCCTTTTTCCACTAATACACATAAAAAAGGGTTTTAAAACAGATAACTACACCACTAGGTGGCAATGATATTTTTCCTTTTTCCACTAATACACGAAAAAAACGGCTTTAACACAAATAACTGCACCGCTGAGCTGCAAATATATTTTACTTTTGCCACTAATACACAACAAAAAGGGCTGTAATTTTCGCAATTCACCTCACAACAGCTAATAAGCCCCTTTTTCCCACTAATACAAGCCTAATAAATGCTTTAGAACACGTAACTGCACCGCATAAGGGCAAATAAGATGTAGAAATATTTCCTTGTAATAAACCCTGTTAATGGCTGTATCAAACAGCACTTGCACCCTAATAAGAACGGTTTGCTGGAATTACAGAGCTGCATAATGGCAATTTGGATCCCCAGTCAGTGCAGCAAGGTGTAATCGGACTATTTCTATAACCCAGACTGTCACCTCCCCGACTGAACCCTTTTTAACAGAAATGCTGCCTATCCTTTCCCTATACCTGGAGTAATCTTTCCCTGCACTTGTAAACCTTTTTTTTTTTTAGCACAATGAAGTTTTTTTCTATCACTGTCCCTAGTGCCTGCAGACATGTCTCTCCCTGCACTAAGTACGCTGGTGAATGGCAGAATCTAAGATGGCCGCCATATTTATAGGGTTGTGATATCACAGGGCTGGCTGACTGCTGAATGGCTGCATGCATGTCTGGGTGATCCCACCTTCCCAGAGTTCCTTTCTCCACGTCCTCACACGTGCAGCAGCCATTTTAGGAAAAATGTTATTCGTTACCACGAAGCGCGAGGAAATTCGCATTCGGTGAGAATCAAATTTTTCCTTAAATTCGGATCGAATTCCACTTTATCAGCTTAGATTCGCTCATCTCTAATAATGATAATAAACTGAGAATACTAATCAGGCCACTTATGCATCTGCTGAATATCAATAACATATTTGAATATCATGTTCATTTCAATTGGCAAAAACTAAAGTATAGCATCATTGTTAGGTTAGCTTCACATAAGGTTTGGGCTCATATTTGGTGTATACACAAGGAATACCAAATGATGCATGCACCTTATATGCCTATAGACTATTATTAACCAAATGTCTACCAAAAGACCGTCCATTGAACTTACAGTACAATGCATTCGGAAAGTCTTCAGAGCCTACCACTTTTTCACTTTTTGTATTTTTGTGGCCTTGTGCTAAAATTAAATAAAAAATCCAGGTTTTCCATTACATGATTTGGAAAGACACACCCTTATTTATATAAGATATTATGCGGAGGAAAGGACTGCCTGTAGAGCTCAGAGACAGGATTATGTGGAGGTCCAGATCTGGAGAAGAGTAACATAGTAACATAGTATATAAGGCCGAAAAAATACATTTGTCCATCCAGTTCGGCCTGTTATCCTGCAAGTTAATCCACAGGAAGGCGGAAGGCAAAAAAAAAACTGTAAGGTAGAAGCCAATTTTCCCCACTTAAGGGGAGAAAAAATTCCTTCCTGACTCCAATCAGGCAATCAGAATAACTCCCTGGATCAACGACCCCTCTCTAGTAACTATAACCTATAATATTATTACACTCCAGAAATACATCCAGGCCCCTCTTGAACTCTTTCAGTGAACTCACCATCACTACCTCCACAGGCAGAGAGTTCCATAGTCTCACTGCTCTTACCGTAAAGAATCCTCTTCTATGTTTGTGCACAAACCTTCTTTCCTCCAGACGTAGAGGGTGTCCCCTCATCGCAGTCACAGTCCTCGGGATAAATAGATGATGAGAGAGATCTCTGTACTGACCCCTGATATATTGATACATAGTAATTAGATCTCCCCTCAGTCGTCTTTTTAGTTGCCCTCCTTTGAACCCTCTTCAGCTCTGCTATGTCTGCCTTGTTCACAAGAGACCAGAACTGTACACAGTACTCCATGTGTGGTCTGACCAGTGAATTGTAAAGTGGTAGGATTATGTTCTCATCACGGGCATCTATGCTCCTTTTGATGCAACCCATTATCTTATTGGCCTTGGCAGCAGCTGCCTGAGTAGATAAAACATTCTGCTGCACTGAAAGTTCCCAGGAGCCAGGAACAGCCAGGTCTCTTCCTAGAGTTGGTTGCCCCACGAAACTAAGTAATTGGGGAAAAAGGGCCTTGGTAAGAGAGGTGACCAAGAATTCAGTATTCACTCTGACTGAGCTCCAAAGATTGTGTGTGAAGATTAGAGAAACTTCCAGAAGGTCAACCATCACTGCAGCACTCCAACAATCTGTGCTTAATAGCAAAGTGGACAGAACAAACCCTCTTCTCAGTAAAAGAAATCCACAGCACTCTTCAGATAGTATCAATAATCCATCAGGTTTATTCCAGCAGCATACAAAAGCGATGATTCGACTATAGTAGTCTTTAACAAGCAATAACACATACAAAAGTGACACCCTTATAAAGCCCCTAGTGCAATGTGGTTGGTGCCACCCAGATCTGGGGGGCGTGTATGTATATACATACAATAAAAATCATTTGCTAATTCATCACTACATTTTTACGGTGGTGGAAATAAAAAATGCTGGATCCAGCTCTCCAAATCGAGTGTTCCTTTATTGTAGCTTCATAAAATCTTTGCACACATCAGGACAAACACCGCAATGTGACCGCAAAGCGTTTCAGATCTCTAAACATATGGATCCTTCATCATGACATGTGACATTTTTACGGTGGTATTCAGACATGTATAACCAGGGACATCGTTGTCCTCACACGACAAGCGTGGCACATAGCCCAAAGAGACAGGTTCACATACATGACCAGCCAAACAAACCAGAAACGAAAAAGGAGGGGAGGATGGAGGCACAGACGATGGAGAAAGCGGTATTTCGACTAGATCGAAGAAACCACCGTTGAACCAAAGCAGACAGAGACAGACGGGATTGGCGAGGGACACGATTCCAACCAGACAACAATCAACAACATAGTGGTAAATATCTCTTCTCAACCCCTTACAGTAACTGAACTTTCTTTCCTTAACTGAGGTCTATTCTTTTGCCCAACTTCTTCAATAGACTGGTTTCAATTGGAAGTGGACTTATATGCTTTCTTTCGAAGATTGAGACTGAAGACATTTTTCTCTACATCTGACGCTAATGAAACTGTTGTTGATTCATGTAATAATGTAAATGATTTGCTTAGACTAGGGGATGTTGGTCTACATATGAGGAGTTCCTTTCAACCCCCACCTACTAATAATGTGGTGGAGGCCTATATCTCCTTGGTTAAAAAGGACATTAGTAAATTTAAGATGCAGAATGTACGTTTTAAGTTCAATATTTCTTTTAAAGATAGTCAGGCCCTAAAAAAACTCTGTCAGAGAAGAAAGATTACGATCAAACCCGCTGATAAGGGGGAAGCCATCGTTGTGATGGACACTAGTATGTACGAGGGAGAAATTTTCAGACAACTGGGTGATGCCTCTGTATACTGTCATCTTGACCATGACCCCAAATTTGAATACATGCGGAGGATTAAGCTATTGGTCGACGACGCGTATGCAGAGGATATCATCGATGAAGTACTACATGATTACCTTATTGAGAAGCATCCGGTCACCCCGGTGATCTATACCCTGCCCAAAATACATAAGGACAGGGATAACCCACCGGGGCGCCTGATTGTTTTTGGTATGAATTAAATTTTCTCTCCGATTGCTGTCTTCTTGGATAAGGTACTACAGGATTTCTCTAGAGATTCAAGATCTTACGTGAGGGATACCTCACACTTTTTTGAGAAATTTAGTAAACTCCAGTTCAATGAGGGTGACTTACTAGTGTCTTTCGACGTGGTAAGTCTTTATACGAGCATTGATCATGACAAGGGACTCCATGCAGTTCAACAGATTTTACAAAAATCACATCTTACCCCATGTAGGGCCCAATTTATATTATCATTTCTGGAGATCATCCTTATGTGTAATTATTTTATGTTTAAGGACGACTTCTATGTCCAATGGAGAGGGACTACAATGGGGTCCAATGTGGCCCAGTCGGATGCGAACATCTACATAGCGGTCTTTGAGGAGACGTTTGTATATCCATCAGGTTTGTGAGGGGCTGGATGAGATATATAGGCGATATCTCCTTCATTTGGACTGCTACATAAGAACAGTTGATGGGATTCCTGTCCCAGCTGAACGGTGTATATGATGAGTTTCAGTTCACTATGATTTGCTCGGTAGAAAAATTGCAGTTTTTGGACGCCACAGTCTATCCGTCGACTGGTGGTTTGCAAATGGATTTGTTTGTCAAGCCAACAGATAAGAACAATATTTTGAGCTTTCAGAGCTCACATCTGAGACGGATGATTGAGTCCTTGCCCCACAGTCAATTTTTGAGGGTGCGGAGAATTGTGAGTGAGGAGGAAAATGTGAACAAGAGATTGGATAGTATGGGTCAGAAGTTTCTTCAAAGAGGTTATCTACCTAATCTGATTAAGAGACATCTTGATCAAAGTAAGAAGTTGAAGAGGCAGAACACAGTGGGTCCTAGGGGTACAAAAAAGCCAACAAGAGGATTCCCTTGGTAACCAGTTATACACCGTGTAGTAATGGTATAGCATCCATCGTTCATTATCCCAAGCTTTTCCCAATGTGCCAGAGCTCCAACAGCCCCCACTCCTTTCATATAAAAGAACTCCCAACCTCAGGGACAAGTTAGTCCATGCGGACAAGAAGGCTTCAGGTCATAGAAAGGGATGAGATCGGGGTGTTTTTCTTGTCTTAATTGTTGTCACTGCAATATTATGTTGAAGGGCAATTCATTCACACACCCATACACTGGGGTTCGGTATCACATTAGGGGTTACTACACATGTAGTTCCTCATATGAGATATATGTTCTCCAGTGTCCGTGTGGCCTCCTGTATGTGGGAGAGACCACACAGGAGGTCAAGAAGAGACTTATTCAACACAAGTCCAAAATACGAAGTGAAGCTTTGGAGTTTCCTGTCCCTGATCATTTTCATAAGTTCAAACATAATGTGTCGCAGTTAAAATTCCGTATTATAGATGGAGTTCCACAACCTCGCAGGGGGGAGACCGAAAAACTATGCTAAAGAAATTAGAAATGAAGTGGATCCATTGATTAGAAACATTGGAGCCTAAAGGATTAAATAGAGAGTTTGGTTTGAATATCTTCCTCTAGGTATAGTCCATCTGCTTTAACTAACTCTTGTTCGTTTGGTATATCATTACATAAGTTTAGTGCCCAACAAATACCTTTTTGTGTTTTTTTTTATTTGTGTGCTAATTTTCCTCTTTTTTCTGTTTTTGTAGTGATTTCCCATCTCCGACGTGCGGATCCGTACTCCATTTAAAGGCTTATTAGTTATATATATGATATAAGAAAGTGAACGATTGTCTGTATAAAGGTCCTGTGATACATCGGATGCAGTTTATGAATATTGGTGTTTTTTTTTAAGACGGCCTATACAAGTCGACGGATGAGGATACGTGATATTTGGCCTACTTGTGTAGCACTGGATGTGCCTCTGGTGGGGTGGCACATTGGTGCTCCCTGTGGTTAACCATTGAGTGGTTTCTCCCTGCATCCCTTCGAGGGACATGGCTGTCTAACGGCACCCGTGCCCTGACAGTTATTGCAGTGATGTATGCGTGTGATTATGTATGTGAACCTGTCTCTTTGGGCTATGTGCCACTCTTGTCGTGTGAGGACAACGATGTCCCTGGTTATAAATGTCCGAATACCACCGTAATCAATTGATATATATGCTTTATACAATAGTTTCATTTTGCGATCCGGCCATCTCAGGACCTTTATGACGCTACTTAGTGAAGCGTCTTCGTTACTTAGCAATCAATTGCATGAGCACTTATCATGTGACCAAACTCAAACCGGCAACGAGTGACGTCATATGAGCGGATAATTGTGATCGGAAAATGTTCCGGTCTACTCTGTTGGCAACAGCTGACGTCATTTCTTTATGAATTTTCATTAGTGAGAATCCCGATCATGTGATTAGTGGGCTGGGCGCTGGATAATACTTGGCCAGCGCCGATTCCTCATTGGTTGGGATGCTGGAACTGACCGAGGTCTACATTGAGGATGGCTCATGCGCAATTAGACCTCCGCAACGCCATGGACAGTGAATACTTTTGCCTTTACAGGAGTGGAGACGCACATGGGCAAGGGTAAATTACTATATGCAAAAATGTAGTGAGGAATTAGCAAATTATTTTTATTGTATGTATATATGTACACGTCCCCCAGATCTGGGTGGCACCAATCACATTGCACTAGGGGCTTTATAAGGGTGTCACTTTTGTATATGGTATTGCTTGATAAAGACTACTATAGTCGAATCATCGCTTTTGTATGCTGCTGGAATAAACCTGATGGATTTTTGATACTATCTGAAGAGTGCTGCGGATTTCTTTTTCTACTGGAGCTATGAGGATTATGGTCTGAATCCTCATCTGCGTGCACTTGCTACGGACCTTATTTAAGTACCTATATTAATGGCATTTTTTCCGAGATGGAATGTGTAGTGCTGCTTGAACATCATTTTTTTGCTCTTTTCAATAAAAGACACATGAAACTCTTGGAGTTCGCAAACAAAAAAAAGCACCTAAAGACCTTTCTTGATAAATCCAATATTAAACATTTTGGCCTCAATTCTAAGCGTCATGTATGGGGGAAACCAGGCACTGCCCAATGCTATCCCTACAGAGAAGCATGACGGTAGCAGAATCGTGCTGTGGGGTGTTTCTGAGGTTTGAACATACTGTAGTGACTGATCAGGGTTGAGGGAAAGCTGAATGCAGCAAAATGAAAACCTGATCCAGACCTGAAACTCAGACTGGACTGAAGGTTCACCTTCCAACAAGACAATGATCCAAAGCACACAGCTATGAGAACTCAGTGGCCTAGACTGACTGACTTGAGTGCAATCAAACATCTCTGGAGAGACCTGAAAATCGCTGTCCACTTACGGTCCCTATGCAACCTGACAGAGCTTGAGAGGATCTGCAGAGAAGAATGGTGGAAAATCCCTAAATCCAGATGTGTAAACCTTGTGCTATCATACTCAAGAAGACTGGATGTTGTAATTGTTACCAAAGGTGCTTCAACTAAGTTCTGAGCAGTCTGGCTCTGAATACTTATGTCAGTGCAGTATTTTAGAGTTCTTTTTCAATACAAAGATTTCAACTTCAAAATGAAAACTTGATTTTTTATTTTATTTTAGCACAAGGCTCAAGATAACAAACTGTGAATAAGGGTCTGAAATTTTCCAAATGCAATGTATGTAGACTTGAAATATAGGCAGTCAACTAGCTAGAGTCAGAGTTCTAGTTGTTGCTTTATTCTAAAAACATTTAGACTGAGACACACATGGGTGCGAGATAAGACGGTTTTCTTTGCATATGAATCTATTTCCACACTTACGGTCAAAATGGGGGTATGACGCACCCTATGTATACTTATTGGAAGCTCTTCCCAAACATGTACACTAAACACACTAATATAGATCACAAAAAACAAATAATAAATAAAAAATAAATTTTATTATACTCAAATCAGAAAATAGAATATAGCAAAGAAAAAAATGCAGGACACAGCAGGTAAATAGTACCTTCACCCTAAATACATACTGAAAGGAATGCCTAATGCCTAATTAGAGGAAAAATATGCGCATATTTATAATTGCAGCATGCGCCCTACACGGCCAATATAATACATATAATTGCAGACAAGCTGCTAACCATCAGCCATAGACCGTGGTGGCGTGCAAAAACGTGCGTTTAAATGAACAAAACAGTAATCTATGAGTAAGGGTCAGCAGACTACGAAGTAACATTAACGGCAATAAGACAATTTTTTTACCTAATAGTGTCAGGGTGAGGGAAATAGGTACAGACGCTCCTCGACGCGCGTTTCGCGTGATCCGCTTCCTCAGGAGGAGATGCACTTGTAAATGCAATTGCTGCAATTATAAATATGTGCATATTTTTCCTCTAATTAGGCATTCCTTTCAGTATGTATTTAGGGTGAAGGTACTATTTACCTGCTGTGTCCTGCATTTTTTTTTTTTTTTGCTATATTCTATTTTCTGATTTGAGTATAATAAAATTTATTTTTTATTTATTATTTGTTTTTTGTGATCTATATTAGTGTGTTTAATATGAATCTATTTGCAGAACTTTTCTATGAAAGTATAGAGCACCAACATTTAATGTAAAAGCAGACAGACAAAATTGGGGATGAATTAGTGCAATGTGTGGGTGGTAGGGTTGGGCGATATCAAAAATATTCCCACGATAACGATATTAAGAAATTTATCACGATAATGATATTAAGAAATTTATCACGATAACGATATATCGAGATAAATACCCATCTAGAAGAAAAAAACACTTGGGGCCACTAGGAGACGTTATACTGTATGGGGCAGCCACAAGGAGACATTATACTGTATGGGGGCAGCCACAAGGAGACATTATACTGTATGGGGGCAGCCACAAGGAGACGGTATACTGTATGGGGCTGTCACAAGGAGACATTATACTGTATGGGGGCAGCCACAAGGAGACATTATACTGTATGGGGGCAGCCACAAGGAGACGGTATACTGTATGGGGCTGTCACAAGGAGACATTATACTGTATGGGGCAGCCACAATGAGACGGTATACTGTATGGGGCTGTCACAAGGAGACATTATACTGTATGGGGCAGCCACAAGGAAAATTATACTGTATGGAGGCAGCCACAAGGAGACACTGTACTGTATGGGGGCAGCCACAAGGAGATGTTACACTGTATGGGGGCAGCCACAAGGAGACATTATACTGTATAGGGGCAGCTACAAGGAGACATTATACTCTATGGGGACAGCCACAAGGAGACGTTATATTGTATGGGGCAGCCACAAAAAGACGTTATACTATATGGGGGCAGCCACACAAAGACATTATACTGTATAAGGGCAGCCACAAGGAGACGTTATACTGTATGGGGACTGCCACAAGGAGACAAAATACTGTATGGGGGCAGCCACAAGGAGACGTTATACTGTATAAGGGCAGCCACAAGGAGATGTTATATTGTATGGGGGCAGCCACAAGGAGACGTTATACTTTATGGGGACAGCCACAAGGAGACGTTATACTGTATGGGGGCAGCCACAAGAGACGTTATACTGTATAAGGGCAGCCACAAGGAGACGTTATACTGTATGGGGGCAGCCACAAGGAGACGTTATACTGTATGGGGACAGCCACAAGGAGACATTATACTGTATAAGGGCAGCCACAAGGAGACGTTATACTGTATAAGGACAGCCACAAGGAGACGTTATACTGTATGGGGGCAGCCACAAGAGACGTTATACTGTATAAGGGCAGCCACAAGGAGACGTTATACTGTATGGGGGCAGCCACAAGGAGACGTTATACTGTATGGGGACAGCCACAAGGAGACGTTATACTGTATAAGGGAAGCCGCAAGGAGACGTTATACTGTATGGGGCACTACATAGGGATTAAACAGGGCAACATTTTGGCTTTCACATATGTGGGAATGGTGAGGAAAGTCCAAATGAATTTTTGTCACTCTATTTAACTATTCCCCTGAACATTGCCACTGACTTAATTTAAACTGTAAAATAGAAATGTATTCAAATGAATAAGAGGAGGTTAGTGGGGACTTAATCACACCACTGGTACTGAGATGTGTCCGAACAAAGTACATCCAAATGGAAGCTTTATTCCATACATGTTTCAGCACTGAACCAGTGCCTTTTTAGTGGGAGTTAAATGGGTCATCAAGCCTAGCAGCTGATAACTCCTGCCAGTAACATGAGCCAAGTAGGAAAAAAATACACTCATGTACCTTTCAAAAACATGTGACTGATGCCAGTGGTTGGCTGAAGGGGTTATGGGACCAGGGCACGTTCAGGCTGGAAGAGACCTGAAGTGTCTGAGAAGAGAGCTGCAGGACTGGAATAGTGGAAAAGTGGACATTTGAGCATATTTTTTTATTTTGGAAGGGGTTAGGTCCATTATTAAAATCTTCCAAAAAAGTGCCGGCCTCTTATAATCTGCACTTAAGGTGCTCCAGCAGTGCCAGACCTCTGACTGCTCCCTTATTCATCCGATAGAGCAGTCATACAGTGATCTGTTCGATCAAGAGAAAGGTTTGCCTCTGTAAACTTCTTTTTCTTCCTCCCCATACTGATCTGTGTGATCAGTACAGGCAGGAGGCTACGCAATATTGAAGAGGAACAAAGCCATCTCCAAGCTGAAAAGTCCTAAGGTAGAATGAAAGGAGATGAAAACTCTGATCACTGGAAGCTAAAGGACCTTTGATGATCTTTTAAAAAAGATGGTGTGTATGTGAGTATGTGTATGTGAGAGAAAGATGTATATGTGGCAGAGTTGTGGTTTTTACCAGTGTATAGTAGTGCTGTGTATATACCGTATATATATCACCTGTGTAGCAGGGCGGGGTTTGTCATTGGCTGTATGTTACTGTGCTATGGATGTGTACGTCAGCTCTGTAGTGGGCTCTGTTTGCTAGCTATGTATAGTAATGCTTTGTGTGGATATGTCAGCTGGGTAGCAAGGCATGAGGTGTATGTGGCTGTACTGTGTGTTTGTCTACTGTGTAAAAGTGCTGTGTTTGTCAGGTGTGTATGTAGCAGTGCTGTGTGTGTAAGTTACTGACCTTGACTCCGCCTCTTCATGAAACCAACAGGAAAGGTTTAATAAGCAGGACATTTTCTGTTGTCTAAACCTGGGGTGTCTCTTATAATATGTTGCATTATTTGGCTCAACTGCTCCTGTTTCACCAACCTATGGCCTTCCGCTCCTGCTGCATTCGGCGTTAACATTAAAGTACCATGCAGGAATGTAAGGTGTGGTTGCTAGCAAGCACAACGTGGTCCATGCCTATGCCAAGCAGTTACTGCTCTGCCACATGCAGAGCGATCTCCACATATTTTATGTATTGAAAATAGCTGATACCTTTGAGTTATAACTTTATTCCTAATTCCACTAAGCAATTTTCGTGAGCATGGATATTTCTGTACATACGCGTAGATGGCAGTTGTGAACTTTGCCCTTAAGTGGATGCATTTTCTATTACATTTATTACATTGTATTGCTAATAGTATTTAATATTATTTATAATCAGTCATGTGAAAATGTAATTAATCATACAGTATCAATATAAAAAACAGTACAGTGCAATTCTGGGTGAATTATTCCAGAACGGTGTGTATAATGCAGGAATATGAAATGTTCAATGCCCTTGACTTTCTGACCTTCAGCAAACAAGTGCAAACTGAATGTTTTTTAAATGTAAAGGAAAGAAAAGCTCACGGACTGAGAAATGTGAATATCTGTTAATATGAAATGAAACAGCATAAGTGTTCCATTAATATGGATTTGAGCACATTGGGAGTAAGTTATCAAATCTATTACGCCAGTTTTGTGGCATAAAATAAGTCGCAAGTTGTGCTGACGTGCGAAATTTGGTCATATTATTGGTTATTATTACAATGCATATTAGAGCCCATAGACTTCTAAGGAGCATTACTTTACATCAATAGGACTCTGACTTTATACTTACAGATTCAGTTTTTATCTGTCGAATTTGGTAGACAAAGAATTGTGGGATGCTCCATTCGACACCAATGTTTTGAAGCCTGATTATGCAGTATGGTGCTGGCCTGACAACTATATGGCACCAAATGAAGTTCTTATGGCTTCATATTATGGAACCTCTAAGACTTCATTGAGGTAATATATCAAACCCTCTATGCCAGAATAGTGGCTTTATAACTGAGCCACTATTTTGCCTTTCGGCCTGGCTGACATCATCGATTATTTGACCCTTCTTTTGATCTGTCAGAAGGTAGGAAAAATGAGAATCACAATGGATCCTGTCTGTGTAGAAGCTGTAAGGCCTGTATTGTCCCATCAGAATTGGCTTGTGATTTGGTAGCCAAAAGTAGGAGTGTGTACAAAACACAGAAGACATGCAAATATTCCATTCATGTGTCATCTCTTTTTTAGATCCACTTCTGTTTTTTTTTTGGGCATTAACAATACTGATGGATTACCGACCAAATGCTGACAGAGTAAAAGCAGATGCTCCACAGACAGGATCCATTTTTTGGGGGTTATTGTTCTGATGGATCAGAAGAAGGTCAATAATCAGTGACGTCAACTCAAACTTACTGCTGAAACCCTCTCCACTCTATCAGGGGGGTTCTACTCTTATAAGTGTTTGATACAACAGGTTCTGTAGACATATATGTGGAATCAGCTGACGACGGTGTAAAAGGAGTGCGCTTCTTCTTGGCGCTAGCATCGACCTGTAGGGCTGAGTTCATACTTGAGTTATTTGGTCAGTTTTGGCCCCGTGACTGCCCAAATAAGTCAAGTGTGCAGTGATTCTAATAGCGACGCCTGTCATCTGCATGTCATAATGTCTCACAGTATTAATTCACTACCACAGCAGACTCCCTATGCGTGTTACTGCTAGGCACAGTGTTCTACACCACTATAAATGCTCTCAGCAGCCAGGAAATAGCAGTTTTTTAACGCAATTCACCATGAACAAATGCAAATCGAACCAAATTTTTTGAAAAATCTAATTTTTGAAAAATCTGTCTAATAATAAACATTTACAGAGTTTTTTCCGATGTACTATATATAGTAAGGAAAACGGCTTGGCAGAATAATAAGTGAGCATATACTTTATTGCATTAGATATAATGGTTTCGAGAGTCCATCCAGTCAGTGAAATGAACTCTACATCAAGAATTATAAGGGCTATAGTTCCTCTAACATCAACGAGCAGGAATGAATCATAAGCATAAGTTACAAAAAACATAGTAAACATAGATCAGAGAGTGGCATGTGTAGCACTGCTAGAGCACATGTGCTATGTTGTTGGAGGAAGCTAAAACAAGCAGATGGTGTCCACTTTTGGCATGGAAAGGACATGAACAAGGTCCAGGAGGGAGCATATTATACACTCATTGGCAAAAAGAAATAATGCACCAAGAAAGAGTTGTTGAAATCGAAGGAAACATTCTATGTGTGAATGGAATGATGATATATCTGTATGTAAGTGATAGAGCAAAAGGAAAACTTTATTGGGTAAAACTATACAATTGACAGGTGGTTGTGTTCTGTTGGGGCACTTGCCTGGATATAAGATTAAACACAGTTGGCCATGGAGGAACACAAGTTCCATATGGTATCATGTGGCTCATTTGTCTACAGATGTTGCAGCTGGGCCTGTTGATCCCGCACATTCAAAGGTTACCAAAGCTGGGATCCCAGCTGGTCCTGTAAACTCTTGATTCGCAATAAATCTGATCAGATGTGGCTGCAGGATGTCCTGCACATATCTCTGGGCTGTTAGTGTCCCTCGTATCCAGGGGTGGACTACCTATAGATGCTACAGGGAAATTTATAGGTGGGCCAATGCCCAGGGGACATGCAAGCCCTCTTCATGCTGCCGGCCAGGTACATAATGATCTGATGTTCTCAGCAGTAATTATTGCTAGGTGGATCAGGTACTTATGCACCTGACCGTATGCCACTAGTGCTCTCCTGAATTCAAGTCCTCAGGACAGTAATACAGTTGTATACTGCAGCAGAGACTGCAGTATTTTGTGCTGCACTGCGGTATTTTGTTTTGCTGGGGTGGTATTTTGTACTACACTATGCTATTGTTTGTCCTGCCTACTTCTGCTGTTCCTGCCTCCTTGTGTTGCCCCACCTTCTTTCCATTTGGAACCTTGTACAACATGAGACTACTTTAGTTTTTTTTTCCAGGGCCACTTTAAGTTGCTGGTTTGCGCCTGCTCGCATCACTAGTAGGGGTGACCGACTATTGTATGCGATGGCTCACTAGATCATTACTACAGCATGAGGCCTCCACCCCTTGAAACCCGAACATCGTGAGATCCCAAACAAAACCTGGATTCATTGTTAAAGGCAATATGATTCCAGCCTGTAGAAGTTCAGGATTCTTGTTCACAACACCACTGCAAACAAAGATAATTGTGGCTCTAAGTGTCAATGTCAAGATGCGCAATGGGTGCTGTGACACCACTTTTTGCTAAGTGCCTAGAACTGGTCCAGGCAGAAAATGGAGTGTGTAATGAAGGTGCCACATATCTGGATGGTGGACAATTAAACTGTCTAAGCTGCTCCTACTTGTCGACAGATCAAACAATTCCAGGGCAATACTGGTGGTCGGTACTTCAGTCAGGGGCTATAAGCAGCTGGGGGACCCAGCAGCCTTATTAGTATTAGCTTCACTGAATATTAATGAAACTGTACTGGATATAGCACATAGACTTTTACTAAAGAAAGTAATTTGCAGGGTTCTGTGAGGATTTGAACCCCAGAACTTCTGTATAGAAGACTTACCATTACCATATACACTTGCCATGTTAAATATGTAGGACTTTCTGTGCTTAAAAAATGTTTCTGCTATAACCTTTAATACACTAATTTTTTCAAAGGTATGTCCTGAGAATTGAATCTCAGACCTTCAGCAGAGTCAGCAGCAGTCTTACCCACTAAGGTACAGAATAACTCTATAAGTGCTATGTTTTCTGTGCCTAAATTGTATTCTTTATAGGCATAATATTCCTTAAGGATCTGAGTTTTTTTTTTTGCGTGTTCGTTTTGCGGGACAAGTTTTCATTTCCAATGCCACAATTTAATATTGCATATGATGTAGTGGGAAGCGGTAAAAAAATTCCAAATGGGGTGAAATTGCAAAAAAAAAGCAATTCCACCACAATTTTATGGGTTTTTAAATTACAACGTTCGATGTGCAATAAAACTGACAAGTTAGTTTTATTCTACAGGTCAGTACGATACCTAATATGTATAGTTTTTCTTGCGTTTTGATAGTGATAGTGAAAAAAACAGTTTTTCTTTTTTGTCTCCATATTTTGACCCCTATAACTGATCTTTTTATTGATACTATTTTGGGGTGTGTATGACTTTTTGATCATTTTTTTATTTATTTTTTTCATTTTGGCAAAAGGGGGTGATTTAAATTTTTAGGTTATTTTTAATCATTATTTTTTTTTACTTTTTTTCTTTTTTTACACTTTCCTATAGTTCCCATAGAGAACTATAACATGCAATCATTAGATTGCTATTCTCATACATTCCAATGCAATAGCATTGGAATATATGAGAAAATCGCATATTTCCTATGGAGCCTATTACAGGCTATGTCTCCATAGGAAATACTATGCAGCAGCCTGGGTTTCATTCATAGAGGATTTACCACGGCATTTTAGGGGTTAAATGTCCTTGATCGGCATTACTGCTGGTCGCAGTCATGAGCCTCTGGTGTCTGCTTGAAGAAGCAGGCAGCCATCCGCGGCTACGACACCCGTATCCAGCAGGAGCGGGCGCCATCTTTAAACACCGGCACAGGGTGTACATGTACGCCCTGTGTCCTTAAGAGGTTAAATATATATAATTATAATTATTATTATATTTTAATAACACAATTTGGTAGCTACAATGCAAAGAAAATCCCATTCAAACAATACAGTAATGGTTGGTTAAGGCTGCTTCCTACTATATAGAACGCCTGTGGTTTGATTCACAGTATTTAACTATATATTTTTTTGTTATTAAAAGTTATAACAGGATAATGGGACATTTACTTTCTTGCTTTTCTTTAATGGTAAAAAGTTACATATTTTAATTTTACTAAAAAAATAATGGAGCATACACCATTACAATAAATGCATTTGTACACACTTACTAATACATATCACAAAACAGCATTTGGTATCCCTGTAATCTTAACAACCCATACATAGTAGTGAAGAAATTATTCATGGTGATCGGCAAAAAGTGTAAATAAATATGGAGCAAATTTTTTTCTCTTTTGATCGAAATAAAAATTTTACTAATGCGTATGGAAAAATGACATAATGCAAAAAAAAAAAGGTTATGGTTGGAATTTTGCAGCAGGCTGACATTTCTATTCAGGTGCTCTATTTTTTGTTAGTCACTGTATACGTTTCTTAGTAACAGAATTAACCCCTTCCTGCTGCAGCAATTTAGCATTTTTTATGTTTTTGTTTTTTACTCCCTGCCTCCCAAAATCCATAATTTTTTTCTTTTCATTCTTAGCTGTAGCTGTATTCTTAGCTGTAATAAGGTCTTTTTTTGCAGGGCAAGTTGTACTTTTAATGACATCATGTAATATTCAATTTGATATATTGGGAAGCTGGAAAAAATATTAATGGGGTAGTATTGGGAAAAATGAAAATATGCCATTGTTTTACGGGTTTTCTTTTTTATGGTATGCAATGTGCAGTAAAAATGGCATGTTGCCTTTACTTTGTGGGTCAGTAGGATTTTAGAGCTACCAGATTTTTATATTTCTTATTATGTTTTAATGCTTTTAAAACATTAAAAACTTTGAGAAACATGTTTTCTTTACATTGCTATATTCTTACCCCTATAACCTTTTTGTATTTCAATCTAAAGAGCTGTGTAAGGGCCAGTGACATAATTAGAACTGGCTGGGCCCCACGGAAATTTTTTTAATGGGATCCCCCTCGGTCCCCTTTAAGCAGACCTCAAACCGGACAAAAAAAATACTCACCTCTCTTTTCTCTTGTGGGTGGCTCTGCTCTTCATTCAGCACTGTGCCTAGACATGCACTACACTGTGACCTGATGCGGCACATTGTCAGGTCAAAGTGTGCTCCTAAGCACACTATATCCGGTGCTGAAGCTGTGTGCTGGCAGAACTTAGTGCAGTGCAGGTGCCCAGAGAAGAAGACCAGGTAGCAGTGAGTAATATCAGTGCTAGAACTAGGAGCACCATACTCACCACTCCCTGGGCCCTCAGAATAAATTCATTTGTCTTCCTCTTGAGCCCTTTCCTGAACCAGCAGCTCCTCCCCCTTGCTTCCATGGTACGTGCCTGTTAAGGGCTCTTTTCTTGTGAAAAGATCTGTAGTTTTTATTGATATCATTTTAGGGCATATGTGACTGTTTGATCACTTTTTACCCAAAAATATTTTTGAGCACCTTCTGGGTTATTGGTAGGGTTTCACAGGCTTCTGTATCTACAGTCATTCAGTGGTCGCAGCAAATGAGTGAAGAATAATGTGTAACCTTGGTTTACCCTGTCAGGGGCACTATGCTTGCCCTAAGATGCCTATCCACCCAGACAAGGATGACCTCAACCAGACTTTGACCCTAATTTATGCAGCTCTATACTGATCACGCTATTTTTGCAGTGCCCTGAAAATGTATTCATATCCCTAGAACTTTTCCACATTTTCTCACGTTACACCCACAAACTTTGTTATTTTATTGTGATTGTATGTGAAACAGAAGCAAGTATGTGTGAAGTAGAAAGAAAATGATACATGGTTTTAAAAAAAATTAATAAATAAAAATCTGAAAAATGTGGCATGCATTTGTATTCAGCCACCTGTACTCTGATACCCCTAAATCAAATCCAGTGTGGCCAATTGCCTTCAGAAGTCAGCTAATTAGTGTGTGTAATTTATTCTCAGTATAACTACAGATGTTCTGTGAAGGCCTCAGAGGTTGGTTAGTGAATATTAGTGATTAAACAGGCCAGGGATAAAGTTGTGGAGAAGCGTAAAACAGGGTTAGGTTATAATATAAATATTGCAAGCTCTGAGCATCTCACAGAGCACTATTTAATCTATCATCTGAAAATGGAAATAGTATAGAACAACTGCAAACCTCCAAGATATGGTTGACCACCTAAACTTAATGCCCAGGCAAGAAAAGCACTTATCAGAGAAGTAGCCACAAGAGCCAGGGTCACTCTGGAGGAGCTGCAGAGATAAACAGCTCAGGTGGGAAAATCTGTCCACAGGACAACTATTAGGCCTCTTTCACACGGGCATCATGTTTGATGCCCGGATAAGAGGCGGGTGCATTGCGGAAAAATGCTTGATTTTTCAGCGCGAGTGCAAAGCGTTTTAATGCGTTTTGCACTCGCGTGGGAAAAATCGTCCTGTTTGGTACCCAGAACCCGGACTTCATCACTGAAGTTCGGGTTTGGGTTGAGTATTCTGTAGATTTTAATATTTTCCTTTCACCAAATTGCGCAATTGCTTCCATGAAGCCTAGGTAAAGCCTAGAATGTATTGGCTTCTTTGAGGGCATGACGTTATTAGATCATGTGACTACTTCCTCCTGCTCCTTAGACTGTGTCAGATGCAGGAAAAGGGCTGGAAGGAGATGCAGAGCAGCGTCTGGAGCAGGGAGAGTGCAGTTACTTATGTTGTAGTCAGTGATTTATGGTGAGGGGTCTGTATTTTGAAGTATATGAGGGGTGTGAGAGCTGCTAGAAGCTTATATAAAGTCACCCACAGTTACATTGCTCACTATACAGTGCATCCCCTTACAGGGTATTTTAACTCTAGTAGGGTACCTTTACACTGGCGTTTTTGTTTTCTGGCATAGAGTTCCGTCGTCGGGGCTCTATGCCTGAAAAAAACGCTTCAGTTAAGATAATACAACCGCATGCATCCATTTGAATGGATCTACTTGTATTAACTTTAACAATTTTTTAACATTGTCAAAACGGATCCGTTTTGAACTCCATTGAAAGTCAATGGAGGACGGATCCATTTTCTATTGTGGCAGAATGTGATCTCTGGCATCCCAGGACGGAAAGAAAATGCTGCGGTATTTTCTCTGTCCAAAAAACGTTCACATACTGAACGGAAGACATCCTGATGCATACTGAACGGATTTCTCTCCTGATCAGTTTTTTTCCAGCATAGAGCTCGCCGACGGAACTCTATGCCGGAAAACAAAACCGCCAGTGTGAAGGTACCCTTAGGTGGTTTTGCCTCGACTGTGCACCCTCCACACTGTGGTAGAGATGAGCGAATTTCATATTTTGAAATTTGTTTGCGCTTCGTTCGGTGGTAAAAAATTAATTGCGTTATGGATTCCATTACTACTGATGTATGTAATGTCCATCCACATATCTGTTTCACAGTAGGGTTGGGGGGTGGATTGAGAATATGGCCCACCCTGTCACATCCTGGCACCAGACTTCAGTTCACACTGTGCGTGTTCTGAATTCTGGGGTCTCACACCCATCTACTACATTATCTGTAATACTGTATTATCTGTGGTGTTACATAGGACTGCAGGTGACATCTACTGCATTATCTGTACTCAGAGAATTATCACTGTGTTATCTGTGGTGTTACATTGGACTGCAGGTGACATCTGCTACATTATCTGTAAAAAGGGAAGTGTCCACAGGTTGGGGGGGGGGGGGGGGCGTAATACATGGAATGCCCTGGGTGCTGGCAACCCACGCTATGCCACTGGTCCAGTCAAAGCCCGGACCTAAATCCTATTGAGAATCTGTGGCATTAAGAAATTGCTGTCCACAGACGCTCTCCAACCAATCTGACTGACCTTGAGCTATTTTGCAAAGAAGAATAGGCAAAAGTTTTAGCCTTTAGATGTGTAAAGCTGGTAGAGACATACGTATCTCAAGAGGCTTGTGGCTGTAATTGCAGAGAAAGGTGGTCCTACAAAGTATTGACTTGGGGGGGAATCAAATGCACACCACACTTTTCAGATTTTTATACATTTTCAAAGTTTGAAAACCATGTATCATTTTCTATTCACTTCCCACATACTTGCTACTTTGTGTCTGTCTCTCACATTAAATGGCAATACAATACACTTAAGTTTGCGGGTGTGAAAAAATGTGGAAAAGTTCAAGTGGTAGGAATACTTTTTCAAGGCGCTGTATATGCAAATTGGTAAAAGGGCTGTGATTTCAATTTTGGATTCGTTTTTATCTAAAGGGATAAATATGTGATCATTGGTGGTTTACCATTGCAATCTATGGGGAAATTGCTGTGTTCCTCTTTGCTGACTACTAGAGGTAAAATGCTATAGGATTTTTACTATGGTAGGTCTAGAAGACTTCACAAGGCACCTGCTGAGCTCCTCCTTGGGCAGTCGCTATCTTTAAAGATCCAACATCCTCCTTACGTGTATGACAGATGTCAGGAAGGTGTTAAAGGGGTTAAAAGCTCTGCTGGGCTTGCTGCACTAAGTGGCTTGTGAATAAGTGGAGTTAAAGAACCGGAGTGCTGGTGCTGCGTGTGATTCTGTGGGCTGATTGAGAGGTTGCAAATAGCTTCATATAGTTTATTTCAATGGTCTTTTTGTGCTGTTTGTATTTTGGTAGTTGTACTAAGTGGTTTGTAAATAAGAGAAGTTAAAGAACCAGAGTTAAAGACAAGGAGCTAAAGACAAGGCACAAATAGCCTTTAAGTAATCTACTTTTTTTGCATTTTCATTGTTTCTTTTTGCAACTGGGATAATGGCTAGCAGCATTGGAGGTTTCCTTCAGTGCATAGTCTGCCATATGCAGGGGCGTAATTACCATAGTGGCAGACCATGCGACTGCTATGGGGCCCAGGGAAAAAGGAGGCCCAGTTGGGATCATCCCCTATTCTACTGGGGGTGAAAACTTGGTCAGGACTCTACCCTCTAAAGGAACAACTTTTTCGCAAATGAGACAGTGGAAAAGAATGACACAAGGGTCATTGAAAGGGGTTTAGGCAGAAACCCTTCTGTCCTGTGTGGGGGGCCTGGTTTGATCCAAGGCCATGGGGCCCATACTTCTCTGTGAAAAATGTGATTATGTTGCCGATCTGGATGCTCGTGTGAGAGATCAAAATGTGTGAGCAAATTGCAAAACTGAGCGCAATTGACAATCTTGAGAGGAGCATGCTGCTCACCGAGCAAGCAGTTAGTGGGGTAGATATGGAAGTTGATGATCATTTGGTGGATCAACAGGAACAGACAGGTTACTGGGTTAATGTAGAGGGAGTAGAAAGAGATGCAAGAAGAGGAAGGACAATCCTGTTTCTGCTTCCAAGCAAAATTGCCAAGTTGGGCAATGATTGTCAGTTTCAGAAATGTAAACCATCAAAAAATGTGGTGATAAGTAAGCAGGATGCGCTCATACCAGTCTTGGGTAGGGCTCATAGACACCTCCCACCTCCCATTGCAAGCATGGCCACATGCTGGAGGTAACAGAGGAGATGTTTGTGAGTCGTCCTAATGCTCCTGTAATTGCCCACTGGCCCCTGATATCGCCCATATGGCTCCCATATGGCGCTGTGTTAGGGCCCACGGGCTACTTGAGAGACCTTGACGCTGGTGCCCGAGGCTTAAGACACGTCCTCCTAGTAGGATATGTCGAACTAACTCTCAATTTTTAACATCAGTGTGAGGGTTTAGTGTGACGGCAGCGTGCACCTATCTCTGGTTCTGTGTTTGTTCTGAATTCTTGCCACATCCACATAAATTTCATCTTATGTAGGATGTCCATTGTGGTACTTGTAGTCCGTTGCTGGCATCATCCATTGTATAAAAGTTCACAGAACCGCGCACCCTTTCACCGATCCAATCTTCAACCAAACTGTTCCTCCTCTCAGTGCAAATCAAGTACTCCTTAAAACTGGTAACCTAAGTACTGATATAGACCACACAATAGTGCATTATCTTCTGATTTTTTAATAAAGTATAAAAGTTGCACTTACAGGAATGTCAAATAATCAAAGCATCCATAAAATCCATAAATATCGCGGACTTCAGCGTCCTCGTGTCCCGACCCGGGTTTCGCTCGTCAAAAGCTTCGTCAGGGGCGTCCCATCATCCATTGCATGCATTTTTGCTGGTGATTGCCATTAGCAACGGACTACAAGTGCAGGATGTGCTCCCCTACAGAAATGCACAACTGCATATGGGTATGAGCGCATCCTGCTTACTTATCACCACATTTTTGATGGTTTATATATATATATATGTATGGAGGTGTATAAACTCCATTTTAAATGTGCCTGTTTTTCATCTTCAGGTCACATTTGGGTGCACCTGCTTTGCCTTGGGCTATATCAGTCAGTCTTGGGTAGGGCTCATAGACACCTCCCACCTCCCATTGCAAGCATGGCCACATGCTGGAGGTAACAGAGGAGATGTTTGTGAGTCGTCCTAATGCTTCTGTAATTGCCCACTGGCCCCTGATATCGCCCATATGGCGCCCAGGTAGGTGATGTGTTAGGGCCCACGGGCTACTTGAGAGACCTTGACGCTGGTGCCCGAGGCTTAAGACACGTCCTCCTAGTAGGATATGTCGAACTAACTCTCAATTTTTAACATCAGTGTGAGGGTTTAGTGTGACGGCAGCGTGCACCTATCTCTGGTTCTGTGTTTGTTCTGAATTCTTGCCACATCCACATAAATTTCATCTTATGTAGGATGTCCATTGTGGTACTTGTAGTCCGTTGCTGGCATCATCCATTGTATAAAAGTTCACAGAACCGCGCACCCTTTCACCGATCCAATCTTCAACCAAACTGTTCCTCCTCTCAGTGCAAATCAAGTACTCCTTAAAACTGGTAACCTAAGTACTGATATAGACCACACAATAGTGCATTATCTTCTGATTTTTAATAAAGTATAAAAGTTGCACTTACAGGAATGTCAAATAATCAAAGCATCCATAAAATCCATAAATATCGCGGACTTCAGCGTCCTCGTGTCCCGACCCGGGTTTCGCTCGTCAAAAGCTTCGTCAGGGGCGTCCCATCATCCATTGCATGCATTTTTGCTGGTGATTGCCATTAGCAACGGACTACAAGTGCAGGATGTGCTCCCCTACAGAAATGCACAACTGCATATGGGTATGAGCGCATCCTGCTTACTTATCACCACATTTTTGATGGTTTATATATATATATATGTATGGAGGTGTATAAACTCCATTTTAAATGTGCCTGTTTTTCATCTTCAGGTCACATTTGGGTGCACCTGCTTTGCCTTGGGCTATATCAGTCAGTCTTGGGTAGGGCTCATAGACACCTCCCACCTCCCATTGCAAGCATGGCCACATGCTGGAGGTAACAGAGGAGATGTTTGTGAGTCGTCCTAATGCTTCTGTAATTGCCCACTGGCCCCTGATATCGCCCATATGGCGCAGGTAGGTGAGTGTTAGGGCCCACGGGCTACTTGAGAGACCTTGACGCTGGTGCCCGAGGCTTAAGACACGTCCTCCTAGTAGGATATGTCGAACTAACTCTCAATTTTTAACATCAGTGTGAGGGTTTAGTGTGACGGCAGCGTGCACCTATCTCTGGTTCTGTGTTTGTTCAGTTTCAGAAATGGCAGCCCCAGTGGATACTGTTGTCCCTAACAGCGGGAGAACAGCCCAGCTAGTAGTCGGGGGGATGGTAGTACAGGTAGGCCTAGACAGTTAGTGGTTATAGGGGATTTTATAATCAGGAAGACAGATAGAATAATTTAGATAGGGAGGTATGGGATCTGCATACCTTGTATGGGGTGGGTGCTCATAGACAATTAGAACAATTGTAGTTAGGGATCTATGGCACACCACACCTGTGGTGTGCCATATATTCCTACCTAAGATAGAATAATTTGTCGCCAAGACCGCCTCAACCGAATGGTTTGCTGTCTCCCTGGTGCCAGGGTTCGGCATGTGGTGGAACCTGTAGATAAATTAATGGGAGGGTCTGGGTATGACCCAGCTGTAGTGGTCCATGTTGGTAAAATGACAGAAGAAATGGTAGGTGGAAGGTCCTTAAGGATAATTTTAAAGAACTAGGTTCCAAACTGAAAGGAAGGACCTCCAAGGTAGTGTTCTCCGGTATACTGCCTGTGCCATGAGTTACACAGGGCCGTCACCGGGAGCTTAGGGAGTTGAATGCATGGCTTAAGTCTTGGTGTAGAGCAAAAGGGTTTGGGTTCCTAGACCACTGGGCTGACTTTTCCTTGGGATAAAAACTGTTTTCCACAGATAATTTGTACCTTAATGGAAGGGGAGCTGCTGTGTTAGGAGAGAGAAGTCTGGCTGGGGTGGCAATGCATTTAAACTTTGGACAAGGGGGGGAGCATATGGCTATAAATATGGAGGCAGACAGGTTAGATATGGGTCAGAATATATTGGTGGGGGGAGCATTAGGAAAGTGGATAAGGAGATCCATCAGTCGCAAACAAACTCTGCAGGAGGAAAAAATGATCATAAAAAATAAAAAATTACATTTCCTAAAAGTGTAGAATTTGATGACAAGTAGTTAAGGCTGAAAAAGTTCAGCCTGTATTTGTGGGAGGGGCCTTGGGCTGCTACTTATGCCTCCCCCCTTTCAGGCCTCCAGCCTCGGGATGAACGGCGGCCATGCACTTTCGGCTTCTAGGGGCGGTCCTTTCTGCACTACACTTCCGCATGTTGCACGGCCGCCGGGTGGTAAGTTTTGCGCTTCATGTATCACCGAGGGCAGGGCCGGTGCAAGGATTTTTGCCGCCCTAGGCAAAAGAAAAGTTTGCCGCCCCCCCCCCTTATCATTCTTCACCCCCCCCTCCTTTGTCATTCTCCCCCCCCCCCCGTCAATCTTCACCCCTCCTCCTTTGTCATTCCCCCCCCCCCTTGTCATTCTTCCTCCCCTCTTGTCATTCTTCTCCCCCCCTCTTGTCATGCTTCCTCCCCTCTTGTCATTCTTCTCTCCCCTCTTGTCATGCTTCCTCCCCTCTTGTCATTCTTCTCCCCCCCTCTTGTCATGCTTCCTCCCCTCTTGTCATTCTTCTCCCCCCTCTTGTCATGCTTCCTCCCCTCTTGTCATTCTTCTCCCCCCTCTTGTCATGCTTCCTCACCTCTTGTCATTCTTCTCCCCCTCTTGTCATGCTTCCTCCCCTCTTGTCATTCTTCCTCCCCTCTTGTCATGCTTCCTCCCTCTTGTCATTCTTCTCCCCCCTCTTGTCATGCTTCCTCCCCTCTTGTCATTCTTCTCCCCCCTCTTGTCATTCTTCTCCCCCCTCTTGTCATTCTTCTCCCCCTCTTGTCATTCTTCTCCCCCCTCTTGTCATTCTTCTCCCCCTCTTGTCATTCTTCTCCCCCTCTTGTCATTCTTCTCCCCCTCTTGTCATTCTTCTCCCCCTCTCTCCCCACCTGTAATGTAGCGTGGCCGAGCGCTTTATGGTCCACGGGTACAGGAGCTTTAGATTCCTGTACCTGACGGACTGACAGGAAGTGCACACTGTGTGCGCACTTCATGTCAGTCCGGCCGAGTACAGGAGACACATGCTCCTGTACCCGCGGCCATAAAGAGCTCGGCCGCGCTAATGGACTGACAGGAGGGAGCGCTGGCGCTTCCCTCCTGTCAGCTCCTTTCCTCTTGCTGTGCCCGGGCGGTGCGCCCTCATGGGCGCACCAGCCCGGGCAGTGCTGCAGCCGCCTGAGGCTCTATACAGAGCGCTCGGGCGGCTGCAGCATGAGGCAGGGCCGGCGCTCCTAGCAGCGCCCCTTGCCAAGGGGCGCTCTACGCGGCGGCCTAGTCCGCTTATAGGACGCGCCGGCCCTGACCGAGGGTAAGTATAAGTGGCCTGTCCCTGTGCCACCCGATGTTCTCCTTCATTCCCCTTCGTTTATTCCCCGTCCCCCCGTCTGTTCCTATCCATCTCAGCTCAGCACTTCCTCCGGCCGCCCAGTTCCAAGGGTAACGGTACCTACCGTCCCTGGGCCACACACTGCCGAACTTCCGGCTTCACGTCCGGTCGGGTGCGCTCCATGCTGGAGCGCATACTGCCATCCTTCACGTGGGCAGTTTTAGGGGCCGGCGGCGATCCTGCCTCCTGCCCTTGTGCCACTACTGAGTGCTGTTTCTCAGGCCGACGCCAGAAGGGCCCAGGATGCTGCACTCACCCGGGCGTTGGCGGGGCAGACCCCCGGCTCTCTCCAGGTTCACCACAACGGCGGCGCGAGCAGCCGCACTCAGGGGCACGCCAGGAGTCATCTGGTGCAGGCAGCTAAGTAAGGTTATCGCACAGCTTATTTTTCATATTAATAAAGAAAAAACAAATCACCGCTTACAGGACGCTCACTGCCATACCGGGGAGGGGGACACTTCATTATTACCCTCCCTTTTCTGACGGAGCTGCGCAGGTCGGGTGGTCCTCATGTAGCAGAGCCGAGGGTGTCACTCAGAGGCATGCAGCGCGCACCTACCATAGTGCAGTGCACAAAACTTACTGTGCAATCAGGGCACTGGGCCAGCTCTGCTGCATGTGGGTCGTCCTCGGCTCTGCTGCAGGCGAATCATCTTCAGCTCTGCTACAGGTGACAACTTCAGCCCTGTCACATCTGACGACCTCTCTCCTGCTATGCCTCTGTTTAGGTACTTATAATCGTGTGTGTGTACGGGGTTTCTAGGTTAGCGCCTGACGGTGGAAGGGTTAATATCTAATCTTGTGATAAAGTTTTCATTTAAGTACAGTGGGCTGAATCGCTCAGGACATCTCTTGCCAGCTCAGGAATCGCTCAGGTAATTTTCATTTACGTTCAGTTGACTGAATCGCTTGGGTCATAGTTTTATTCAGTATAACGTTGGTCCCGAATCGCTCAGGTAATATATGCGTTCACGTGCAGTCGCAGGCCATGTATTATACTTGTTTAGTTGTTCGGGTCACTCAGGTCCTGTTACATACACATGTATTGTTGCCTGAATCCCTCAATTCATTTGTCAGACATATTGGGGTGCTTGAATAACTTAGGTTATGGATTATACATATGTTGTGGCCTGAAGCGCTCAGGTCACGGGTCATATACATATAGTTGCTTGAATCACTTGGGTCATGTATCATGCATGTATAGTTGCCTGAACCACTCAGGTCTGTATCATACATGTGTTGTTGTCTGAATCGGTCTGGTCACGTGCCATTCTGCATAATTGCCTGAACCGCTAAGGTCATGTATCATACATATTTGGTGGCTTGAATCACTCAGGTTATGTATCATACATATGTTGTTGCCAAATCGCTCAGGTCTTGTATCATGGAGGTATAGTTGCCTGAACCGCTTGGGTCATGTATCATGCATGTGTCGCTGCATGAACTACTCGGGTCAAGTATCATTCTGCATGGATGCCCGAGTCGCTCAGGTCCTGTATCGTCCATATTGGGTGGCCTGAGTCACTCGGGTCATGTATCATACATGCTAGTTGCCTGAACCGCTCGGGTCATGTATCGTACAGGCATAGTTGTCCGGTTCACTCGGGTCACTTTCATTCTACATAGTTGCCTCACTTGCTCAGGTCATGCATCATACATCTACAGTGCCTGAATCACTCGGGTCATGTATTATATATTTTCAGTTGCCTGAATCGCTCAGGTCATGTATCATTTATATATTTTTGCCTTAATCGCTCAGGTCATATATCATTCATTGTGGCTTGAATCGTTCGGGTCGTGTATCATACATGTGTATTTGCCTGAATCGCCCGGGTCACGTTTCATTTTGCATAGTTGCCCGAATTGCTCAGGTCATGTATCATACACGCATATTTGTCCGATTCACTTGGGTCACGTATCCTACATATTCAGTTGCCCGAATCGTCCAGGTCCTGTATAATTCATATTTTGTTACCTGAATCGCCCAGGTCATGTATCATACATATTCAGTTGCCTGAATCGCTCAGGTCATGTATGATTCATATTTTGTTGCCTGAATCGCTCAGGTCATGTATAATTCATTTATTGTTGCCTGAATCGCTCAGGTCATGCTTCATTCATAGTCAGTTGCCTGAATCGCTCAGGTCATGCTTCATACATAGTCAGTTGCCTGAATCGCTCAGGTCATGTATAATTCATATTTTGTTGCCTGAATCGCTCAGGTCATGTATCATACATAGTCAGTTGCCTAAATCGCTCAGGTTATGTTTAATTCATATTTTGTTGCCTGAATCGCTCAGGTCATATATCATACATATTCAGTTGCCTGAATCGCTCAGGTCATATATCATACATATTCAGTTGCCTGAATCGCTCAGGTCATGTATAATTCATATATTGTTGCCTGAATCGCTCAGGTCATGTATAATTCATATTTTGTTGCCTTAATCGCTCAGGTCATGTATAATTCATATTTTGTTGCCTGAATCGCTCAGGTCATGTACCATGCATATTCTGTTGCCTGAATCGCTCAGGTCATGTATCATACGTGCTTAGATGCCTAAATCCCTCGGGGCATGTATCATACGTATCCAGTCGCCTGAATTGCTCAGGTCACCTACTATTCTTGCACAGTTGCCTCAATAATTCAGGTCAGGTTTTATTCTGTATAGATGCCTAAATCACTCAGGTTGTGTATCTACATGTATTGTTGCCTTAATCGCTCAGGTCATGTATCATACATACATAATTGCCTGAGTCGCTCAGGGCACTTACCATGCACGTATAGTTGCCTGAATTGCCAGGGTCATGTATCATACATGTTTGATTGCCCGTACCGCTCAGGTCATGTATCATACATGTTTAGTTGCCTGATTCGCTCGGGTCACGTTTCATTCCGCATAGTTCAGGTCATGTTTCTTTCTGTATAGGTGTCTGAATCACTCAGGTCATGTATCATTCCTATATGGTTCCTTGAATTCCTCAGGTCATGTATCATATATATAGTTGTCTGAACCACGCAGATCATGTATCATTCTTGTTCAGTTGCTTGAATCGCTCAGGTTACGTCTCATTCATATATAGTTGCCTGGATCACTCAGGTCATGTATCATTTATTTATAGTTGCCTGGTTCGCTCAGTTTACGTAGCTTTCACGTATAGTTGCCTAGATCCCTCAGGTCATGTTGCACGCAGGTTAATAGGGGTTCCTGTATCCCTCAGCTTTGTCTTTTCACATCTTCCAACTAAGCCATTCATCTATCAGCCCATTTGGTGTCATTCTGAAATCACTCAGATTTTCTGTCCCATCACTCGGTCGCTACCGGTTCTGGGGCACTCCTCTTCAGGTGATCGGGCACTCGTTGGCGATTTCAATCTTCACACGACTCAGTTTTCCCTCACGTGGCGCGCCCTCGCAGTTTTAAACATATTTAATCCCTTAGGCTTCGGCGTGCCTATCTCTTTTCCGTTTTCAATTCGGGTGCGATATCAGGGGGAGTTTCATTGTGGTTTGGGTTCACAGAATGTGTCGAATCCCTTCCGCTGTATATTCCAGGTCCGGCTTGCTGGAAGGTTGGGTATTTTGCCAGGATTGATCCTGGTGTTTGGTGTTAAATTCTATTTTAGCTGTCAGTTTGATGCTCGTGCAAGTTCACTCGCTTGTTTAGGCTCATACGGATCACCCCATCACATCATTCCCGTTCATTCTGCAGTTTTGGGTGTCAAAAAAAAATAAAAAATATAGTCGGCGATATTTTGGGCCCTTCTTCAAAGCAGGTCGGTCCCGTCACGATATTTTCTGTTTGGATCGCACTTCAGGTCCCAGCACGAGGGTCAGCATGGCCAGTCACACGTATTGAGCCGGTCTTCGCACCCTCCAACCTGCTCCTTGGTAGCCGCAATCTCGTTACTCCTTCCTACAGGTGTACTTCCTTTTGCCCCCTCCAGGCCTACCCCGTCCTGGCTCCGGGCACACATCAGCCAGTTAATAAGTATAGTTAGTCCATCCGCGCCCTAGGATGGTCATCATCATCTCCTCCACCCAGATGGTGGCACCGACCATAAGTAGTTAAGGCTGAAAAAGTTCAGCCTGTATTTGTGGGAGGGGCCTTGGGCTGCTACTTATGCCTCCCCCTTTCAGGCCTCCAGCCTCGGGATGAACGGCGGCCATGCCCCACCCTCCCTCCCTTTATTTTTATCCTTTCAATTAGGGTGGGCCCCCTCCAGGCCTACCCCGTCCTGGCTCCGGGCACACATCAGCCAGTTAATAAGTATAGTTAGTCCATCCGCGCCCTAGGATGGTCATCATCATCTCCTCCACCCAGATGGTGGCACCGACCATAACTTAAAATGTATGTTCACAAATGCCAGAAGTCTAGCAAGCAAAATGGGAGAGCTTGAGGCCTTGGTACTGAAGAAACATATTGATGTAGTTGATGTTGCTGAGTGTCACGGACGTACCAAGACATACGGATGTCGTCACGACAGTGGGTGACAGAAGATCTGTGAGACTGGCAACACGTGCTTTGATCTGACAGGTTTCCTTGTGGATAAATGGACGTCTGTGTTGTTTGTGATACTGACCACACCTCTAACCTCCAGGTGTTGTTATTGTGGTCATTTAACTTTCCTTATTTATTGTTGCTTCTCCCATAATGCTGTGCGGTTTATAGCTTCAGTGGTATATGTGGTCTGCTGGTGTTTGGTTCTTGGCTGAGTTCCTGTTGCTCCCATAGCTACTGGAATGTTAAGTGTTTCCTCTCCCTTTTGCATTTTGTTTCGGTTTATCTGTGTGTTGTTTTTCCCCTGCCCTTTGTTGTAAGCCTGAGGGAGACTCCTGGTCGTCCTTCCTTTCTGGAGGAACAGGTAGTCTCAGTCCTGTCACTTCTAGGGTCTTATAGGGTGAGTTAGCATTCCAGGTACTAATGCGTATGAACTTACCTACCTTTGGGGTCTGTTCATACTGATAGCCAGTCAGGACTGTGACTAGGGATTTCACTAGGAGGTATCCTTCTTTCTTCCCTTGCTTTCAAGCCTTGTTCCTTGTTCCCTCACAGCTGGACTCTTCTCATGATTGGGCTGTAAATCTTCAAGGTTTGACACTCTTTAGATAAACGGGATAAACGCAAAGATGGTGGTGTATGTTTGTATGCCAGGAGTGATATGAAAATAAGTGTGAAAGAAACAATTGTGGATGAAGGTTGTGAGGATGTTGAAACCTTGTGGGTGGAAATTCAGAGGGAAAAAATTATGAAAAAATAATTATTTGCGTGATCTATATCACTGAGGAGATAGAAGAGAAACTGTATGTGCAAATTGGGCTGTCGGCACAGGCTGGAACAGTAGGGATAATGGGAGATTTAACTATCCAAATATAGATTGGGAACATGGCTCTGCCTCTGCTGCAAAGCCGAGGAAATTCCTGAGCTTTTTGCAGGATAATTTTATGGGCCAATTTGTAGAAGATCCTACTAGAGGCTTTACTCTTCTGTATCTAGTAATTTCTAACAATGCAGAGCTTGTAAGAAATGTCGCTGTACATGAAAACCTTGGTAACAGTGACCACAATATATTTATATTTCAACTAAACTGTAAAAAGCAAACTCAGGTCGGTAGGGCGAAAACACTTAATTTCAAAGAGGCGAATTTCCCAGGGTTGAGTGCTGCATTTCAGGACATAGATTGGGAGCAACTATTGTCACATAATGAAACTAATGCTAAATGGGAGTGCTTTAAATCTACTTTGGATAGGTATATTGTTTAATACATTCCTAGAGGTAACAAGTACAAGCGAATGAAATTTAACTCCACATGGCTTACAAATAGTGTAAAATGTGCAATAAATGACAAAAAGAGGAAAAGAAAAAGAAATCGGAGGGGTCATCTGTAGCCTTTAAAAAGTATACAGAACTAAATAAATTATGTAAGGGGGTTATAAAATCAGCGAAAATACACAATGAAATACAGGTGGCCAAAAGAAAGTAAGAACAACCCCAAAATATTCTTCAAATACATACATGCAGAACATGTAGGACCCCTAAATGATGGTAACGGGGGGGTTGGTCACTGGGGATCGAGAGAAGGCAGTTCTCCTAAATGTTTTTTTTTTTACCTCTGTATATCCAAAAGAAGAGAGGGCATCTCATGAGGGTGGTGCCACTGGTGGAAATACCTTAAATAACATACTTACCTGGCTCACTGTAGAAATGGTCCTTAATATGCTAAAAAAAATTAAAAGTGAACAAGGCCCCAGGTCCAGATGGATTACACCTTAGAGTTCTAAAGGAGCTCAGTTTAGTTATTGGTTTGTCTCTGTTCATAATATTTACAGATTCTTTAATGACAGGCATTGTACCAAGAGACTGGTGCAAGGCTAATGTGGTGCCCATTTTCAAAAAGGGTGCTAGGTCCTCACCAGAAAATTATAGACCAATAAGATTAACATCCATAGTGGAAAAAATGTTTGATCGCCTTCTACGGGACTACATACAGGATTATGTAACTGTCAGTAATATGATAAGTGATATCCAACATTATTTTACTAAGAACAGAAGCTGTCAAACTAACCTGATTTGTTTTTATGAGGAGGTAAGTAGAAGCCTGGACCGAGGGAAGACTGTCAATATTGTGTTTTTAGACTTTGCAAAGGCGTTTAATACTGTCCCACACAGACGACTAATGGGTGTATTGAGGTCTCGTGGTTTAGAAAATATAATTTGTAATTGTATTGAAAAGTGGCTTCATGATTGTATCCACTCTGAATGGCCCCCGGTTATAAGTGGTGTACGCCAAGGTTCTGTGCTGGGTCTGCTATTATTTAACTTATTCATTAATGACATACAGGATGGGATGACAACTCATCTACCCAATGAGACGATTCCTCGTCAGAAGACTAACATGGCTATTGGTGTTTCTTGTATGACGATCTGCGCATCAATGACTTGCGCACACACTTACCTACAGAAGCGGTATGGTATGGCCAAATGCGCATGTGCCAATACTTAGTGTCTATAATCGAGATCCTGGACTAACTACGGCTGCGTGTATACTTAGAGTACGCTCGATAACAGCTTCCAATGCGCATGTCCTCGGACTTCATAACAGATTGTAAGCTATCAATAGTGCGCCTGCGCTAGTACATTTTACTTTCAATGCGCATGTCAGCGGACTTGGTCTGAGACCATATACTGCTCATAGTGCACCTGCATTAGTACTTATAGTAAAAAGATGGAATTTGCAATGCGCATATATCAGGACTTAGGCTTCGCATATATGTGTCTGTAAATCATAGTAGATGACCATTGGGTACACATTAGCTTTTTGCTCTGCCTAATCCACCCTAGAGCGATTACCTGCAGGTTGTCGCAGCGATCTAGCTATTGGAATAAAGAGCTAGCTATTCCTAACGATCACAAATACAGCTATCTGAATTAGTTTAAGCACTAGCCTGTGACAGGCATAGGGCAATTCTAGTGGGCTGTGCACACCCACAATAGCCCTTATTTTCACTAATACCAGCTCTAGGTTGTAACTTAGGTAGTAGTTTTAATTTTTTCTTTCAATTGCTCACCTGTTATTTTAAAAATCACTACTAAAAGTCAAGATTTAGAGTCAGGGATAAAAGTGGTGAACTAATAGCTCTAATGAGCAATGGTGTTTTCATGTATAAGAACCCTTCCCTGATCTGGTCCCTTAGGAATTAATTAAGTGTATTAAAACTAGGAGAGTCACTTGTTGAGAAGGATCTGGGTGTATTAGTAGACTAAATAACAGCATGCAATGCCAGTCAGCTGCCTCTAAGGCTAACATAATTTTGTTTTGTATTAAAAGAGGTATGTCGTAGTTTTATTGCGGCGTCCTCTCGGCGTGCACTGCCGTGCATCTGCCAGAACTCCGCCCCGTCCCCATTATAGTCAATGGGGTCAGAGCGGTAGTCCGGGGGCACACGTTCACTAGCGGCAGGACGGATCCGACAGGCTGTTCACCAGATGGAACAGCCTGCCGGAGTTCCGTGCCACTAGTTTAAAAGTAGCCTAAAGGGGGATATGATTAACCTGTACAAATATATAAACGGACCATGCTAAAAATATCAAGGGAAGCTTTTCTGTGTTAAAACCCCTCAAAAAGCAAGGGGCCATTCCCTACGACTGGAGAAAAAAAGATTGAGTCATAAGAGGCTACAAACATTCTTTACAGTAAGATCTGTGAATCTCTGGGATAGACTGTCGCAGGAGCTGGTCATAGCAAATACAGTAGATGGCTTCAAAAAAGTTTTAGATGACTTTTTAATTCAAAATAACATTGAGGATTATGACAATGTATAGAAATCTTGTTCTACACCCCCTTTCCTTTTGGCCCAACCCCTTTTTAAAAGGAAGATGGACATTGATCCAGGGATTGATATAGCAGGATTACAGGTTGGACTTGATGTACTTTTGTCTTATTCTAACCTTAACAACTATATAACTATGTAAATCTTAAGCAATCTGAAATGTATTATATGGTCACATCAGACCATTCACTGGTAGGCATTAACTGACAATAAAACTAAGGTTTTATATATTTATTTATTTATGCATCTATTGGAGGGCCCCAGCTAGGAAGCTGTCTTACATTTAGAACTGGCATCCCTTCATAACTCTGGCGGATCCACCACCAGCCATAGGGCAATAAATGTGCCCCTAAGTTTTGGAACAGAGAGCTCAGCTCCATTGAAGACATCATCGGGGTAAGAAGTCTTGCTACCATCACCTCTCTTTGTATTATATGGGCGTCAGCCTAGTGTCATGTTGGGCACTGGGCGATGGAGCTGGCCCATTTTTTGACAACTCTCGGTAACGTTACTTATTCTTTGTCTTTGTTTATCTATCTAACTAAATTACGGAATAAATTGGTCTAAATGGCAAAAGATGACCAAGACCCCAAATACTTTTGTGTATTTCTACCCAGGGGAGCAAATCCTGCACATGTAATCCGTTGCTAACAGCAATCCCAAGCAAAAAATGCATACAATGGAGGATGCCCGTAATGGACCACATGTAAAACAAATGTGCGGATCTATGGGTAATATTCAGGTGCACCTGGGCAGCCGGCGTCACATGAGCCCATTATAGGTGGGACTCACAGCCTCCTTCCTCCTCCCATTGTATGTGTGATTTCAGGCTGGAGGTAACTGGGAGCTGCTGGCTGTGTGTCAGACTTTATGCACCTATCATAAACTGTCCATATGGCATAGGTAGGTTAGCGTTAGGTCCCGTGCCACATTGAGGGACCTTGAAGGGGTGTGCTGGCTCTGGTATGTTCTTGATATAAGAATATATTGGCGAACTGTCTCATTTTTAATATCAGTGTGAGAGTTTAGCCATATATTGTCAATTGCATTTACCATTGTAGTGCACTATTTTCAGTGATTGTCTATCTATCTATCTATCTATATCTTTTATCATAGTTTAGTAAACACCTAAGTCATGTTAAGTCCATTTTTTCCCAAACTTCTGATCTCACGATAACATAATATTGCAGGTCTAATCACTGTTTTAGTGGGTGTTATCAATTTTTAAATCTTGTCTGAAGTCCTGCTATGTGTTTTCCTTTCCTCCTGCGTCATTGATGTTTTACCATTACCAGTTTACCATTACTTTTCATACTGTACATAAACCTTTTTTTCTGTATTGTTATTAATACTTCTGGCCTAATCTTAATTTTTGGTACAGTGTGGAATGCATAGTGCCAGGAAAGAAATGTATTTGCAAAAGCTCATCACAAAGATTACAAGCAGTAAATGTACAGAGATTGATTTTCACTGCTTTATGAAGAGAGTGGTTATAAAGTACAATCAATTTAAAGAGGACATGTAAACTCTCCTGACATCTCTGTTGCAGTAATTACTTGTATTCCCCATGTAGTAACAATTCTGGAACACCTATCATCTATATAGCAAGTGTAACTATAAGGAAAAAAATAGGATATGTAAAAGACAAAGAAAAGCAGCCAAGCTGGAGATGGAGAGATTGGCAAAGAGAGTAAACCAACCCTAAAATGTTCTTCAATTATATAAATGGCAAAAAGTTTAAAAATGAAAATGCTGGCCCATTAAAAAGTGATGAGGGAGGAATTGTAGAGAACGATGAGGAGAAAGCGAAGCTATTAAATATTTTTTTTCTCGGTGCCGTGGCCTGGCAGGCATGGTGTGAAGATGCGCTGAAAGAAGCTCTCCGCAGAATCCTGCTTAAATCCTGAACCCTGTTGTCTCCCTCAACCCTTCCAGCTCCTCACCCTAGCAAAGCCCCCTGCATTCCCTCGCTTGTGCTGTCTGACTATCTGCGGGACTAAAGACAGAGAGGCGGGCTCACCAGAGCACGGCTGAAGGAGTCAGCAGCCACCATTGTGAAAGAAGTGGGAGAAGAAGTGCGGAGTAGGCGAGTGGAGAGGTGACATTGGGTGGCTGAACACCAATCGAGACTGATATTGAGATATCCCCTGACCACCATAAGAGCCAAGGGGACAGTAAGAGAAGCTGCAGGGGCGCTCATGTTTTGCAGTGAAGTGAGGACGGCCATCTTGGGAGTAAGGCCACAAGGCTGTTCCTGAAGTGTCTGGGGACCCTCGGGGCAGAAGATTTGGGGTGAATATTCCTCGGACATCCACATATGATCCTGGAGGTTGGATATTGAGTTCCTGGGTTGCAGGCCTGTTTGAGATATCTATATTAGGAACACTGCTTTTTTTGTTGAAACAGCCACTGTTTGATGATCCTGAGGGGAAGACCTGGAGTAACCATATTGTAGGCAAACATTTCTGCATCATTGGCATCACTCGGACTGTCCTCATAATTTGACTGCGGCCTGCATTGATCAAGTACATTCACAACAATAGAATCTGGTCCCTCTGTTTCTTTTTGGGTAGTGTAAGCCTAATCTCACAGATCAGCTATCTATGGGGTAGAAGATCACTTCAGCGCTCCCTTAAACCTCAGGCAAAGTTTTAAAAGACAACATGAGCCAGACAGAGGAGGAATACATTTCCGCTGCTCAATCTGATAATGCACCACAAATAGACAGAATTATGTGAGCCATAGCTGCTTGCCAGGCTGCCTTGACTGCAAAAATAGACCATTTACAAAGTGATGTAAATTTCCTAAGCCAAGACATTGAGGGGGAGAATAGGGTAGGAGAGGTGGAAGACACAGCACGTAGCAACTTCTGAACTTGCAAATTCTCTACTTCAACAAGTAAAGGCCCTTCTAGAGCAGTGGATGCCAAAAACCGCAACATGAGAAATAATATCTGCATCCTGGGACTCCTGGAGAGGGCAGAAGGCACAGAGCCTGAAGTCTTTGCTGAGAATCGGATCAAATTGGTGCTCTCCCTGGTACAGATTTCTCAATGTTTCATGATAGAAAGGGCACACAGAATCCCAACAAGGCTCATGCCTCCGGTCTTGCCGCCGAGACCTTTTATATCGAGAATCTTGAATTACAGGGATCGGGACATTATTTTGGCGGTGGCTGTAAAGAAAGGCACTATCTCATATGAAAATACTAAGATAACCTTCTACCCTGAGTTTACTGCCGAGGTGCAAAAGAAGAGGAGACAATTTACACAAGTCTGGGCCAAACTGAGGGAGCTAGGCATACAGTGCGCAATGCTCTACCCGACAAGGCTCTGAGTCCAGGTGGATGGGAATAATCGTTTCTTTTAGACTCCGGAGGAAGCATTTGAATGGTTGCACACTCGGCGTCCCAAAGGAAGGAGTCAGTGACCCAAATGTCTGTATGATCTTTATTTCTGCCTAATATTCTCTCTCTTGCTTCCTTTGTGGGATCAAGGCTTCGTACATGCTCGCTAGTGGTCTGGGGGGGAGGGTGAAGATGGGGTGTGAAAAGAGCCTGAAGGAGAGCACTTTTATTTTTTTTTCTGATATATTTTTTTTCTTGGTTATAGGGAGGTGGGGTTAGGCTACAGGCAAGAGGGTTCTGTCTTGCTTGTTCCTTTCTCTCCATCTCTTTAGAAGGGTCTGTCCCCAGCTGAAGGAGGTTTGAGGGACAGAGTTATTCCTTCAGTCAGCAATGCTTATAGCTTACAATTTAGTTCTAGATTTAGTTTCAGGTTAACGTTTTGTAATTTATTTTTACTATTTGGGATCTGAGGCTCAGAAAAGTTGGTGATGTGTGGGCAGGGTGGGGGCGGAAGAGGTTACAGGGTAAGGTTAGGATTGTGTGAATGGGTGTATAATTGTCACCATGTCGACGCAGGCTTCTATATTAGGAGATACATGTTTTTGTCGTCATTATGGCGACGATTAAGATAATTTTATGGAATGTGAGGGGCCTAAACTGCAAGCTCTACAACCCTGATCTGATTATTTTGCAGGAAACACATTTGAGAGACCATAAGGTAGTGTCACTTCGACGTCCTTGGGTGGGACAGACCCATCACGTAACATACACGAATAATGCACGGGGAGTGTCAATTCTTGTCAGTAAGAGAACACCTTTACAATTGCATACAGTTTTGGTGGATCCACATGGTAGATACCTTATTTTGTATAGTCTGGATCAGGGTAGTCCTCTGACTGTGGTGCGTTTGTACATATCCCCCCCCCCCTTCTGCCGGTCCTTACTGGACAAGGTAATGGCTAAAGTGTCACAGTTGCCCCAGTCTCCTTTCATAATGTTGGGGGATTTTAACCCAGTTCTTGACAAACAGCTAGATAGACTCAAATCTCCAAATAGACATAACCCATCTCTGAGTAATTGGGCAATAGCCCATAATTTAGAGGAGTTGTGGAGATGGAGAAATCCTCCCGTTAGACAATTTTCATGCCATTCGGCGTTGGTGAATACTATGTCCCGTATAGATTTAGTATTCGGCAGTCCCGACTCACTGTGTATGGTGAGAGAGGTGGCTTATCTACCACGGGTTATTTCAGACCATGCTCCGATGCAGGTGATCTTGTCTCAGCCATTGGGGGGACCAGCTAGGGTATGACAGCTTAACCCAATGTGGTTATAGGTACTCCCGGTGGAAGCTACCTGTCGGAAAGAATTAGATAAATATTGAAAGGTGAATGGTGGCTCTTCCAATCTGTTGATGGAGTGGGAGGCATGTAAGGCGATATTGAAAGGGGTTTGTATCTCAGCCATTGCAACTTACAGGGTAGAACTGCAAATTACGCGTAACCGGCTAGAAACCAGTCTTACGGGGGTGGAGGAGGCCTGTATTACTGATTCTAGTGAGTATCTAAGGGAGAAGTGGTTATCTATTCAGATGGAATATAAACTACATCTTACTGATTATACTCAGAAATGGCTCCTTGAACAGCAACAGTCTATTTTTTCCAATGGGGATAAGAGTGGTAAAACTGAAAGGGAAAACAACAAGTCGCACAAGGATAAGTGGGATCAGATGAGGTGCACCTCGCTGGTAAACCACACCCACCAAACCAATGTACAAAGTATTAAATTATAGCTGGGCACACTCAAAGGATAAAAGATAAATTTAATAAATGCACAGATAAATAAAATAAATAAATATAAAATAAAACCAGCAATAGTCCACATGGGATATAATAATCACAATAAATAGCTGATGTTCATAGGGAAACCCACTGGTGTTGTCCCGTTGTGGCATGCATGAGTAATCCCAAACAAGTACAGTCTATTATTAATGGTGCGCTGATCGTATAAATCCTGTGGTAGGTATTGATGTATATTGATCAAATAATTGGTATGTTGGATCTCTACCATAAATAGTGCTAAAGATCTCTAAAAGATACAGTCCTTACTTCATGTCCGCATATTAGTAGGTCTGTAGGTATTTGTAAGATAGGCATCCTCCTATTTATTGAATGTCCGGAGCAGCGTCCCGCTCTGTTTAGTATGTGACGGCGTCCCGTCACTACTTATTAGATAGACTTTAGAAATAAAAATACAGGGTCGATCTTACCCAAGCATAAGGTGACTGGGCTCCCCTTGTTGCGGTGTTATCCCCTCGGTTCGGGGGTCTCTCTCTGTAGTGGCAGATCTCCGGTCAGCGGCGTCTCATCAGAGTAGCACGTGTGTTTTCTCTCTTACCGATGTGCCTTAGTTGTACTTCCGCTCGGTGTCCGCACGATTGTCTACAGAGTGATGAGGGTATACCCTTTGTGTTCAATAAAATTGAATAGCTTCAACATCCAGTCTCTCTTTACAGGGAAAGTAACACCATACGCGTTTCGGGGTTTGTATTTTACCCCTTCCTCAGTGGCAGTGGCCACAGACCTACTAATATGCGGACATGAAGTAAGGACTGTATCTTTTAGAGATCTTTAGCGCTATTTATGGTAGAGATCCAACATACCAATTATTTGATCAATATACATCAATACCTACCACAGGATTTATACGATCAGCGCACCATTAACAATAGACTGTACTTGTTTGGGATTACTCATGCATGCCACAACGGGATAACACCAGTGGGTTTCCCTATGAACATCAGCTATTTATTGTGATTATTATATCCCATGTGGAGTATTGCTGGTTTTATTTATATTTATTTATTTTATTTATCTGTGCATTTATTAAATTTATCTTTCTACATGGCTCTTATCCTTTGAGTGTGCCCAGCTATAATTTAATAAGAGTGGTAAAACGCTTGCTTATCTAGCTAGAATTGAAACTCCTCAGACAGTGGTGGCGGCTATTAGGTTGGACTCTGGGGAGGAAGTATCTAAACCAGAGGAAATATGTGCTCAATTAGCATCATATTATAATAAGCTCTATATTTCAAATTACATTTCCACAACTGATTGTTTGAGGACCTACCTAAAACAGATCGCTTTCTCGCGACTGTCTGGAGAGGCCAGAGAGCTATTAGAATCACCGATATCTGTAAGGGAGATCCAGATGGCAATAGGTTCCATAGCCCCATACAGAAACCCTTGGTCCGGATGGATCTCCTGTCGAGTGGTTTGAGCGTGTTGTTTCAACATACTTTAGAGGTATCAGTGCTTACACCCTCCTTCTGTGAAGCTATAATAGTGGTAATTCATAAGGCTGGGAAGCCACCAGACAAATGTAATTCATATCGCCCTACTTCACTTATAAATCTCGATGCAGAGATCTTGGCTAAGGTCTTGGCAATGCGTCTGTCAGGGTTTTTTATCCATCGTAGGGCCAGACCGATCTGGTTTTGTGCCAGGAAAGTCTACCGATATTAATCTTAGACGCCTTTATACTAACTTACCGATTATACATGGGAATGTTGGGAATAGAGCTATAGCCACACCAGATAATGAGAAGGTATTTGATTCAATGGAGTTTTTGTGGAAGGTCTTGGAAAGATTTTGGTTCCCTGGAAACTTTTTGAAATGGGTATGTCTCCTTTATCTACAACCGACAGTTCGTGTCCGGGTAAATAGATACCTACCTGGAGGAATGCGCCAGGGATGCCCCCTGTCTCCTTTGCTTTTTGCGTTGGTGCCCTTTTCTGGTCTGTTAAATGGTTGTAATCATATAGAGGGATGGAACATCGCATGGATTACTGAGAAACTGTCCTTATACGCTGATGACATGCTAGTGTATTTGGGGGACACTGGAAGATCGTTGAAGGCACTTTTTAAGGTGGTGGATTAATATTGGAGGTTTTCTGGACAGAGGGTCAATTGGGCTAAATCTGCGCTTTATTTGGTGGATGGGGAGGGCAGTTGATCGGTTTCATCCCGATCAAAACTGCTGGTTGTAGACCAGTTTCAATATTTAGGAATAGTAGTTCATCAAAGATATTCACCAGTTCTTCCTCCTCAATATACAGTATCACCCATCATGGAATATATTAGCCAGAAATTAAAGGCGTGGGAGACTCTCCCTCTTTCTCTGGAAGGACGTATAAATATTTTAAAAATGATAATACTACCCAAGCTACTGTATATGTGCAGGGAGGCTCCAGTGTTCCTCCAAAAATCACATTTTGTGGCCATTGACAAAATGCTAACTTTTGGGGCTAATACGGCACCCCAAATATCTATAAATAATCTGAAGGCGCCATATGTCAGGGGAGGACTGGCACCACCAGACATGTATAGATACTATTGCCCTGTTCAGTTAACCTATGCTAGCTAGTGGGTGAGGGCAAATGCCAATAATCCGGCAACTGTGCTGGAAGCGGCTCTGGGTTCATATGAGGCTCCGACAAATTTCCTATACAGAGCGGGCAAATACCCTGTTAGACACCTTACATCTAATGTGACTCTAGTAATAACAATATGGAATGAAAATAAGTGGGTGTGGGGGTGAAGGATGGTCCCCTGTATTGCCACTATGGAGGAATTTGAAGTTACCTGAGTTGTACAAGCTACAGCCACAGCAGGGCACCAAGTATGTTGCCCAGCTGTATTCAGATGGGTTTTTAGAACCTGGATCTAAAGGAAGAATTCCAGCTACCCAAGACCAGTCTCTTTAGATTTTTTCAACTACGACACGCATACGCAGAACAATTTGGAAGAGGCAAGATTAGGCTAGAGCATGGAGAGATTTTAAAAAAATGCTAGAGCGGACAGTTATGTATAAACCAGTGTCTTCCTTTTATGTGGCTCTTTTGTCTCAACTAGCCCCACTGCTGTCTAGATCTCTGAATAGATGGAAGGTAGATATCCTTATGTTAGAGGATAGACATGAGAAGGAGTTGATGTATAATTGACAGAACACAGTCATATGTGCTAGGGATCAGTTGATACAGGTCAAATGGTTACATCGGGTTTATCTGACCCCAGTCAGGTTGGCACGGATGCGCAAACTCTCTAGTCCCTTATGTACAAGATGTGACAGGGACAGAGGTACTTTGATTCACGTGATTTGGGATTGCCTGGTTATAGCGGAGTTTTGGAAGGCGATCCATAAGTTCTTAAATCTGAAGCTAGGGTTGCCAGCGGTATGCTCTCCAAAGAATAGCTTGCTGGGACTGGTCAGTGACTTATTGCAATCCAAATACCCCAGGATGCTATACTGGCTTCTAATGTTTTATGCCAGAAAGTCTATCCTGTTGAACTGGAAGCCCCCTAAAATCCTCTCGGTTCAACATTGTTTGGAACTCATTGAGGAGGCCTTTCCAATGTACAACTGACTTTCCTTGCAAGAGGTAGTCCAGAGAGATTTGATAAAATATTATGTGACCCCTGGTTGGTAGCTAGGACTTCAGTGTCTTAGATGGAGAGAGGAGGCCTACGGCGCTGTGGTGGGTGTGCATGAGTGAGTTATCTAAGTATATGATGTTTCTATGACTAAGCAACAGTGAATTTACAGGCTTTAAGGAATACCACTAAAAGACTTTTGTAGAGTTTTCTCTAGCACTGAACTGCTGTTGCAATACATCAGCAGTATGTGTGATTTGGTTCTGTGAACTGCTGTTTATTGTCAAAAAATATAAATAAAGACTTATAAAAATATATTTTTTTCTCTGCTGTATTCATTGAGGAAAATTAACTGTCAGATAAAATGCAGAGTTTAAAATAAACTTCCTATTAAAAGTGACCTTTCTGACCTAGGAACAAGTGCAGCGGCATCTTAAACAGATTAAACTAGACAAATCACCAGGTCCAGATGGAATACATCTCCGTATCCTAAGAGAATTAAGTAAAGTCATAGACAGACCCGTATTTCTGATATTTTAGGACTATAATGACAGGGAGTGTTCCATAGGATTGTTGCTTAGCAAATGTGGTGCTAATATTTAAAAAGGATCCAAAAACACAGACCAGAAATTATAGGCTGGTAAGTTTAACATCTGTTGTGGTAAGGTTTGATTTTATTGTCTAATTATGATACACATGGCAAATCCAGACCATGCTGCTTCACTCCTGGCCTCAGCTAAAGTGGTTTCTTTTCCCTGTTATATCGCCTACAACCCTTCTCTTGTGTCATTTGGATGATTCTATGAGCAGACACCATATTTAAGGAATTATTTATCTTACTTAACATATTGATGATGTAACTGTGTAATCTACCATGTATATGATTTGGGTGATACTGTGCTGCTGTTGTAGTATGAATACTTTTGCTGCTTTCTTTTTTATTTTTTCAGCCTTGATTACCATAGATTATTTATATATACAGTCTGTATTATTTATGTGTACATCTGTATTATAGAATATCCATGGTGAATATATATACTCTTTGAACAAATCACCTGACGAAGGTCTTTTTAGACCGAAATGCTGGGAGAAAAAACAGGCTGATGATCATTTGATATCTCTGGATATGAACTAATTGTGTAAACTCTCTGGATTAAAAGCATATAAAATTATCTGAAGTGCTAGAGGATCACGACTTAGACTTAGGATGTGAACTTAAAGGGTCCCACCTAGATTTTAACGTCACCTGCCACTCTGCTACTTTGAGCCACAGGGCTATTTGACATCCACATCTAAGGGATATTAGCTGCCACCACTTGTCATATTAGGTGGACAAGATGCCTTAATCTAGGTAACTCATAATTACCCACTCAAACCCACTATGCTCTCTAGCAATTCACATGCAAAAAAATTACAGTTTGAAAACAAAAAGGATAAAAGAAATGGAACTAAATATGTTATGAAACAGTAGAAGTCCAGTTGCCCAGGGGTAGCTGGAAAGACTGCCAGTTCATCAAACAAGTTGTCCACCAAAGAAATGACAAGGTTAAAGGGACACATAGCTTAAGAAGGTCTGTAGATTCCAACGCTAGCCCACCTGCCTCTGATGTAAAGGAAAGGCTAGTGTGTATCCTAATGGCCTTTTATGACCAAGTTTTATGAGCTCAGTTCTTTGCTCAGAATCTGTCCACTAAGATATATTTTCTTGTGGGCATCATAGCGACGTCATACCAGTTTTATCCAACCCAGCATAATGTTCTTCAGTGTCTTCACATGTGTATATCAAACATGGAGGGGTTAGAGACAGCATGGGCTGGGTTCTTTAATTACCACATCTTTCGAATGGCTGCACAAGGTCTAGGGGCCCAGAAGAGATCTCTAATGCTGACATAAGGTTTATGATGGGTAATATATTTTATGTTATATACTGTAAATATATATTATTCTGCTCCACTGGTTTTATTTAGACAGACCGTGTGTTCTGATTTTAAGAATAAGACATCAACAATTTTATAGCCAGCCACAAGAATGTCAGAGGGTTTTGTCCATCTCTGCTATGAACTAATTATTTTGATATCTAAACCACCACACACAAGATATGCTAAATTTCCCCCTTTGTGCCTAATTTGCAAACAGATTAAATGTTTTTTCTGGAGGATGAGGTCAAAGTGTTGGGATATAAAGATACATTGTCAATTATGTTTAAGTGTACTAAAGTGCATTGCTGGTAGTTTAAAGGTTTCCAAAACCTTCATGCAAAGCATGGAAAGTGTACCTTCAGCTTGCATCAGCTTTGCTTTGCATGTACAGAGTCCGAAGTACAGACCTACTCTCATAGAACTTACAGATATGCATAATAGTATAAAATACTAATTGACTGCAAATGTATATATTCAAGTTCCAAAAACCTTACTGCAAGTTGATCCAGAGGTAGGCAATAAAAACGGTGAGGTAGAAGCCAATTTTCCTAATTTTAGGGGGAAAAATTCCTTCCCGATTCCAATCAGGCAATCAGAATAACCCCCTGGATCAACAACCTCTCCAGAAATCTAATAACTGTAACCTGTAATATTATTACACTCCAGAAATGCATGCAATCTCCTCTTGAACGCTTTTAGTGAATTCACTGTCACCACCTCCTCTGGAAGAGAGTTCCATAGTCCCACTACTCTTACCGTAAAGATTACTCTTCTATGTGTAGAAACCTTCTTTCATCTAGACATAGAGAATGTCCCCTTGTAATTGTCACAGACCTGGATATAAATGGATCATGGGAGAGATCTCTGTACTGACCCCTGATGTATTTATACATAGTTATTAGATCTCCCTTCTGTTGTATGAATTTGTCTGTGTACTGGGTACTCATTTCAGTTATTAATTTAGTTGCTCTCCTCTGAACCCTCTCCAGCTCTGCTATGTGTTTTGTTCACAGGGGCCCAGAATTGTACAAAGTACTCCATGTGTGGTCTGACTAGTGATTTGTAAAGTGGTAGGACTAAAAAAAAAAGCCCCTTTTAATAGACCCCATAATTATTGGCCTATTGAATATTTGGGTGAATATTCGCCATATATTCGCAAATTCGTAATCTCCAGTCATTATTTTCTTGATTGCGAAAATTCGCATAAAAAATTCCCATACATTTGCATAAAAATTCGCATAAAATTTGCAAAAAATTCGCATAAACTGGCATTTAAAAGATACCTTTTAAATACCAGTTTATGCAAATTTTTATTATTTTTATTACCACATTTTATTACCAGATGCAAATTTTTATGCAAATTGTATGCGAATTTTTATACAAATGTATGTGAATTTTTTATGCAAATTTTCACAATCAAGAAAATAATGACATTATTTTCTTGCTTGCGAAAATTTGCATATAAAAAATTTGCATAAAAACGAATATTCGCGATTGTGAATATATTTTGCGATATTCTAAATATTCGCAAATTCTCGAAGTGCCGATATTCGCAATTTGAAAATTCGTGATCAACAATACTTGTTTCTACAGTTTAATTTGTTATCCACTAAAATTAAAAGTCCTTTTCCATGTCAGTGTTACCCAGTGTTTTACCAACTGCTTTGGAGAAGTCAACGGTCAATTCTAGAACTTACCTCATCATAGAAACTGATTAAATTAGTTTGCCAAGAAGGCTCATGAAGCCATGTTGATACAGCATTAATCATTTATTTTCATTGAGATATTTCAGTTTACACACAACAGATGTTAAACTTACCAGCCTATAGTTTCTGGTTTGTGTTTTTGGATTCTTTTTAAATATTAGCACCAAGTTTGCTAAGCGACAATCCTATGGAACAATCCCTGTCATTATAGAGTGCTAAAATATCAGAAATACGGGTCTGTCTATGACATTACTTAATTCTCTTAGGATATGGAGGTGTATTCCATCTGGACCTGGTGATTTGTCTAGTTTAATCTGTTTAAGATGCCGCTGCACTTGTTCCTAGGTCAGAAAGGTCACTTTTAATAGGAAGTTTATTTTAAACTCTGCGTTTCATCTGACAGTTCATTTTCTTCAATGAATACAGCTGAGAAAAAAATATATTTTATAAGGGAATTACATACTGGGTAGTGTTGATCGAGCACCAAAGTGCTCGGGTGCTCGAGTAGAACACTTTGGGATGCCGGGTCCCACTGAGGTGTATTCAGAAGATCACTGTACAGTGAGGGAATCCCCCAGTGTGAGTCCCTAGTTTAAAAGTCCCTGCTATGACTCCATATTTAACTATATCCATATATGGAGTCAGTGCTTGGCGACACCCAGTGTACACTCACCTAAAGAATTATTAGGAACACCATACTAATACGGTGTTGGACCCCCTTTTGCTCTATTGGGTTGAGATCTGGTGACTGTGGGGGCCATTTTAGTACAGTGAACTCATTGTCATGTTCAAGAAACCAAGTTGAAATGATTCGAGCTTTGTGACATGGTGCATTATCCTGCTGTAAGTAGCCATCAGAGGATGGGTACAACTGTGGTCATGAAGGGATGGACATGGTCAGAAACAGGTAGCCTGTGGCATTTAAACGATGCCCAGTTGGCACTAAGGAGCCTAAAGTGTGCCCAGAAAACATCCCCCACACCATTACACCATCACCACCAGCCTGCACAGTGGTAACAAGGCATGATGGATACATGTTCTCATTCTGTTTACGCCAAATTCGGACTCTACAATTTGAATTTCTCAACAAAAATCGAGACTCATCAGACCAGGCAACATATTTCCAGTCTTCAACAGTCCAATTTTGGTGAGCTCATGCAAATTGTAGACTCTTTTTCCTATTTGTAGTGGAGATGAGTGGTACCCGGTGGGGTCTTCTGCTGTTGTAGCCCATCCGCCTCAAGGTTGTGCGTGTTGTGGCTTCACAAATGCTTTGCTGCATACCTCGGTTGTAACGAGTGGTTATTCCAGTCAACGTTGCTCTTCTATCAGCTTGAATCAGTTGGCCCTTTCTCCTCTGACCTCTAGCATCCAGAAGGCATTTTCACCCACAGGACAGCCGCATTCTGTTTGCACACCATTCTTTGTAAACCCTAGAAATGGTTGTGCGTGAAAATCCCAGTAACTGAGCAGATTGTGAAATACTCAGACCGGCCCGTCTGGCACCAACAACCATGCCATGCTAAAGATGGCTTAAATCACCTTTATTTCCCATTCTGACATTTAGTTTGGAGTTCAGGAGATTGTCTTGACCAGGACCACACCCTTAAATGCACTGAAGCAACCTCCATGTGATTGGTTGACTAGATAATTGCATTAATGAGAAATAGAACAGGTGTTCCTAATAATTCTTTAGTTGAGTGTATATAAATCTAATTTAGCCTCTATTACTGAAAAGTTTCTGCCAGGATTTAAACTCATAACCTTCTACACTCACCTATAAAGCTGAATGATAAACTGTGTCAGAAAAACCTCATAGTAGTTTGTCATGTAGTAAGTATTCCTATACAGCAGAAGTATCATTTTATATTTCTCTGCAGGTTAACATGTAGCTGTATAGCGTAGTGGTTAAGGTTCTTGGCTCTAATGTAGAAGGTTGGAAGTTCAAATTCCGGCAGAAACTTTTTAGAAAGAGAGGCTAAATTAGATTTAAATACATTGACTCGAGCACACATGGTATTCGGCCGAATGCCACGATGTGCCAAGCATCGTAATGCTCAAGTCGAACACCAGTATGGCCGAGCATGCACGCTCAACACTAATACTGGGACTGACACCAGGATAGGCATAGTGGTTGTCACCATTAGGGGTTGCACTCGGGCATAGGCATATTTAGGGATACATCAAGGGATAGTTACCACATATCCTATCCACATAGCCATTTTCCTCCGTTGTGGAGGTCGTTCCTACCCCCCAATACCTTCCCATAGCCCTCATATGGGGATATTTTTAAGCATGGGTAATGTTTTAAATATATACTAATAAAGATATCGTTTTAGGAGTCACTCTCTATTGTTTGTATAAGGTATTCACATTTTGGAGGTGTACCCGAATTATCTACAGCTATTTGACTTATGATTTTGGCTATGTTAGTTTATTTATGCTAAAATTAACTCTATGATAAAAATAATAATGGTAATAGGCCAATAAAATCACAGTGTTCAAATGAGGTACAATAAAAAACATACTGTATAAAGAACAACATGAACGTGACATATCAAATATCATATATTTATATAGAACACATTTAGGTAAAAAACACAATGACCCTGTATAGAACAATAAAACATAAGTACATGGTCGCCCATGTGGTTTCCCATTATAGACATCACTCATGCCCAACTCTCCTTAGCTATCAAGAGCAGATAAATACAAGGTATTGTGAAGTGCCTGCTGAATGCATATTATTTAATGCACTCTGTCATTTCATTAAGCCCATCGGGAGACAAAGTATTGCGCTTAAAAATCCAATATATTTTATGACTGATCAATGATTGATACCTATTCCTCACCCAATTGGAAATCTGTTCTATCAGGATTAATTTAAGATGGGAAGATTTGTTATTATGAGTATTCAAAGAATTATGTGAAACTCTATGCTGGGAGGTGCAATTACGCACTTTCTGAATGGTTATCCCAACATATTGAATCATATATAATCAAAGTGGCCAAGCAATTGAGAAGTTTTAATGGTGAAGGTTTTCACCATATCAGTAGACCTAAAGGCAGTGGTTTTATAAACCAAATTATTGCAAAACATACTTTTGGCACTACTACATGTAAAGGCACCTTTTAATGTGGGAAAAAATGATAGGCTCTGTTCAGTCATCCCTTTATTGACAGAGCGCCATACAGTGGAAGAAATGAAGCTGCCCAGTGTTTTCGTTCTCTTAAATGTCACTGACTGTTTGGGGGGGCCGAGTATTAACCCTTTCAAAACTGGATCATTTTGAATAATTCACTAATTTTTTGTTAGAATTTCTCTAATCTGAACATATGATAACTTGAATGTAGTAACACAATTAAAATGATAATGTGAATTATCCAATTTATTTCTCTTGTGTACCTCAGAAATACATTCTAATTTTGACAGGTTTTTTGTTTTGATGTAGGATGCCTGCATAATTCCTGTGGTGTACCCCTTCTCTCTGACAAAATCAATATCCCTGGGAAAGTTTCTGCAAATATGTTGATACTGGCTGTGTAGCACGTTCTTTAGTCAAAGGGTCAAATTTCCACTAATTCTAGGTAAATGTTTGCATGGGCTTTAGTCCTTATAGTGGTGTTAGTGTTTTTACAAGGTCCAGAAACTCAATTTCTGGGGGGAATAATTTAAGGTGAACTGGAGGCCTAAGTGACTGGTGTTTAATAAATTTACAAATTAAATGGCTTCTTGATATATTCCTAACCAAATAAAAACTAAATCACTGATGAATCTCTTATTAAAAAGGAGGGACTGCATGATGAAAAGGGACTCAAATAGCCCAATGAACAGATTAGACTAATTAACCATAGCACAACCCAGTCTTTGTGGAAAAAAAAAAAACTTCAAATTAAAAACATTGAGATGTAAAATGAAATATAAACTGTCCAAAAATGCAATGTTTTCTAATAGAGTGTAGTGAGAATGAAATGTTTCATGGATTGGCTCTAACCCCAGTGAGTGATCTATATAGAAAACAAAGGACTAACATCAAGAGTGAAAAAAAATTATGTGTGAATTGTAGTAGGGATAAAATAGATCAAATGGGAAGAATCCCTAAGACACCATAGAAGTGTAATAAACTCCTGAAGAAATAAATCTACAAACTGTAATGTGAAAGGTGTCTAGTGACCGACCTTATACCTGAAATTATGGGATGACCTGGGGATAAGTAATAGATTTGTGATTTTTAGGTAAAAAATAAAATATGGTTGTATTGTAATGTGTGACCTGTAAAAAAAGCCATCTCTTATTAATTGTTCATTGTTAAGAGCTCCCTTGATGAGAAGGGTATATTCCTCAAAATAACACCCGGACACATCCAAGGATATTTTAGTGTACACTGAGTAATTAAGTGTAATATGTTTCATCTGATAGAATATGCACTGCTTCTGAAATGCAAGCATTGCGATCCATAATAACTGCCCCTCCTCCCTTATCAGCCAGTCTGATCACATTGGTAGTGTGCTCACTCAGGGTTTTTATTACTTTCCTCCCCTTAAGGCAAAAATTACCTTTGAAACTAATGACTGTTTATTCCAACAACAAAAAAACATAAATCCTTGCTGACTAGGGAGTTATATGTATCCAAATTATTGTATCAAACTGTTAAATTGTCTCAAACTACAATTCAACTCATTAGTATCTCTAATAGAATTGGTACTAAGTACCTGTTCACACCTGGACACAGATCCAATGGAGGAAGTACCTTCCAATGTGGAACATGAGGAACAACAGCCAGATGTGGGGTCTCAGTCCCAGTGTTGCCAGAAGTGGTTTGAGAGGTCGGATTGACATCCCTAATATTATTATTTTTATTTAAATGTTAGTACTATTTTTATTTTATTTATTATTTAGATCATTTTTTTTTTCATTAGGTAATTTTATCTTTGAATTAATAAATATATGATCTTTCTTCATAATGGGAATGTGTCCTCTTTTGGGAGTTCCTCATTGGGAATCTCCTATTGTTGGAATCTGTAAAAATCCCACATCAGATTTCAGCCATTTTCTTATCTGATAGTCAGTTGTATTATGATTAACTTTTTATGTTTGAGGACCAGTTCATATTTGATTAATCTGTTGGTAACTGATCTGTTAATATTAGAATAATTAGATCATTACGGTCATTATTTCACAAAGGACTATCAAGGATCAGATAAAAATATACTTTCTATAATGGAGTCTGGGGTTCTGGGAAAAATGGGAAGGAAGTGTTATGTTAGTAAAGCTTTAAACCTCGTATGGGAAAAAAGAAAACAAATTTGGGGGATCACATACTCTCTTAGATACACTCCGCTCTGGCACAATATAAATTTTTCAGGATTCTCCTCGATAGATTAAAAATTTTGGGAAATAAAAGGTCTCACAATGGTAGCACAATTCTTTATAGAAGGACATTTAAAGAAAATAGAGGATTTACTAGGGGGAAATGTAGGTGACTTCTTAGTTAAACTAAAGTATCACCAGTTATATCACGCTTTTTTAAAGTCACAGTGTAAAGAAAGGTTTGAAATAAAAAATCACGAACAAATTTTTTGTATAATTATAAAGAAAAGTATATCTCTATTTCACAGATATATGGGAAGATTAGGACTTGTCTAGGGAAAAAAATTAAGTTTAAGAGCGAAGGTAAATGGGAAAGGGAGGTGGGATTGCCTTCGGATTTGGAGTGGCGGGACATATAATAAAATTGTAAAAATGCTATGGATGCTATGGTTTTAATAGCCTAGCTCAATGAACCCCATGGAAAGGTGCGGGACAATAGGTGGGGGAATAGGGAGAATGGGGGGATGGGGGGGGGCGGGGATATATTTATCTTTATAAACACTGTTTAGTGCATAGATTTGGATTGTATTGGAAGTGAAAAAATGCACTCTTTTCAGGTCTATGTTTGTTTAAATATACAATTGTATTGTGGAAAAATTATGAATAAATAAAAAATAAAAAAAACATTAGAATGATCAAAAAAACATGAAAAGGTAAAGTTGATCCATTAGTTCGCCCGCTCGCACCAAGGCCGAGCAAGCTATAGTAGAGCATTTATGAAACAATCTTGAAATCATGCCTTTCGAACACGATTCAAAATATTCTATTCCGACTCTATCTCCTTCTCAACCCCTTAAAGACACGGCCCTATTTCACCTTAAGGACCAGGCAATTTTTTCAAAATTTAACCAGTGTCACTTTATGTGGTGATAACTTAAACGCTTTTTCTTTCCAGGACATTCTGAGATAGTTTTTTCGTCACATATTGTAGTTCATGACAGTGGTAAAATGAAGTCGAAAATTTTCATTTTTGTTTATAAAAAAATTCCAAATTTACCAAAAATTCTTAAAAATTAGCAATTTTCCAAGTTTCAAATTCTCTACTTCTATAATACATAGTAATACCGCCAAAAAAAGTTATTGATTTACATTCCCCATATGTCTACTTCATGTATCGATCATTTTGGGAATGCTATTTAATTTTTTGGGGACGTTACAAGGCTTAGAAGTTTAGAAGCAAATCTTGAAATTTTTCTGAAATTTTCAAAAACCCACTTATTAGGGACCAGTTCAGGTCTGAAGTCACTTTGTGAGGCTTACATAATAATAATAGAAACCTCCCAAAGATTACCCCATTCTAGAAACTACACCCGTCAAGGTATTTAAAACTGATTTTACAAACTTAATTAACTCTTTAGGTTTTCCACAAGAGTTAATGGCAAATGGAGATAAAATTTCAGAATTTTGATTTTTGGAAAATTTTCCATTTTAATCCATTTTTTCCAGTAACAAAGCAAGGGTTAACAGCCAAACAAAACTCAATATTTATTGCACCGACTCTATAGTTTGCAGAAGCACCCCATATTTGGTTGTAAACTGCTGTATGGCCAAACGCCAGAGCGCAGAAGGATAGGAACGCCATATGTTTTTTGGAAGGCGGATTTTGCTTGACGGGATTTATGACACCATGTCCCATTTGAAGCCCCCCGATGCACCCCTAGAGTAGAAACTCCATAAAAGTGACTCCATCTAAGAAACTACACCCCTCAAGGTATTCAAAACCGGTTTTACAAACGTTGTTAACCCTTTAGGTGTTCCACAAGAGTTATTAGCAAATGGAGATTAAATTTCAGAATTTCTATTTTTTGTTACCTTGCCTCAAAAAAATTGTAATATAGAGCAAACAAAAATCATATTTACCCTAAAATAACACAAACAAAACTGACACCTTATCCCGTAGTTTCCAAAATGGGGTCACTTTTTTGGAATTTCTACTGTAGTGGTGCATCAGGTGGGCTTCAAATGGGACATAGTGTCAAAAAACCAGTCCAGCAAAATCTGCCTTCCAAAAACCATATTGCGTTCCATTCCTTCTACGACCCGACGTTTGGCCATACAGCAGTTATGACCACATATGGGGTGTGTCTGCAAACTAGAGAATGAGGGCAATAAATATTGAGTTTTGTTTGGCTGTTAACCCTTGCTTTGTTACTGGAAAAATGGATTAAAATGGAAAATTTGCTTAAAAAATAGCTATTTTGGGACCGTTTTGTATTTTTTTGTTATTTACATCGTCAAACTGACAGGTTAGATTGTGTGCTATTTCTATAAAGCAGGTTACAGATGCGACAATACAAAATTTGACTACTTTTTGGGGGGTTTTGTTTCAGTTTTACATAATAAAGCATTTTTGAAAAAAATTCTTTTTTAGTGTCTCCATATTCTGAAAGACATATTTTTTTCAGTTTTTAGACAATTGTCTCAGGTTGGGTATAATTTTTGTGGGATGAGATGACAGTTAGATTGGCACTATTTGTGGGGTCATATGACTTTTTGATCGCTTGCTATTACACTTTTTGTGATGTAAGGTGACAAAAAAATGGCTTTTTGACAAAGTTTTTATTTAATTTCTTTTACAGTTTTCACTTGAGGAGTTAGGTCATGTTATATTTTTATAGAGCAGATTCTCTCGGACGTGGAGCTACCTAATATCTCTACTTTTTAGTTTTTTTTTAGTTTTCTGAGAGCCATAGTTTTTTTTATATTTTGGGCAATTGTTTTAGGTAGCGGCTCAATTTTTGCGGAATGAGATGGTGGTTTGATTGGTACTATTTTGGGAGGCATACGCCTTTTTGATCGCTTTGTATTACACTTTTAGTGATGTAAGGTGCCCAAAAATGGCTTATTTACACTTTTTTTTATGGCATTCACCTGAGGGGTTCGCTCATGTGATATTTTTATAGAGAAGGTTTTTACGGACGCGGCGATATATAATATGTGAGTGGATTTTTATTTTTTATTCAGTGATATGTTTCTTTTTTTTGTCTTTTTTTTACTTTTTTTTTTTTACCCATACCCATTTGGTTCTTGTATATCCAGTGGATCTGGTGTCTGTATAATATAGTACAGTGCACTATAAAGTATACTTTGCAGTATTTTTTACTTTACAAAGTCTGAATAGACCTTTTGCAGGTCTATGCAGACTTTCAGTACCATGGAGAGAGCAGGACGCTTCTGAAAGCATCCTGCTTCCATGGCAACCCTCAACCGCTGCCAGAACTGAGCAGCAGGTGATGGGGATGGAGGGTTCCCCCTCCCTCTGCAATCCCATCCTGTCGGGGGGGCTGCAACGGCACAGCAGCCCCCGGATGGGAGAGGGAGGGAGCTCCCTCCCTGTGAACCCCTTCCATACAGCGGTCCGTATGGACCGCGGTATGAAGGGGTTAAATGGCTGGCATCTGCAGCACAGATGCCAGCCGTTTCTATCAGAGTGTCAGCAATGTGCTGACACTCTAATACATCCACTATACCACCAATGATGTTACAGAGGAGGCAGGTGGGGTATCGCTATTGCGATCCTGCCAACGCACTGCATGCCTCCCGCACCGCCTCCCGCCGCTCGCAACCAGCCCCCCTGCACCCCCGCAGCCACAAAATGATCGGGGGCTACAAGGGGGGGTTAAAATTTACCACTTTGGGAGCATTTAGACTCTAATCAGAGATCACGAAAAGGGCTGCAAACCACAGGTCTGAATTGACCTGCGGTTTGCAGCGATTGCTGATACAGGGGGGTCACAGGACCCCCCTGGGCATTGTAACAAAGTACCTGCTGAATGGTTTCAGCAGTTACCTTGTTCCGATTACTGCCGGCTTAGCAGCAGTGATCGGAAATACCCATGACGTACCAGTACGTCATGTGTCCTTAAGGATTTGGGAAGCATGCCGTACCGGTACGTCATGTGTCCTGAATGGGTTAAAAGATGTGTCCTCTAACATAACAACAAGATGAGTTAACCTTTTAATGTACACAGAAGATATAGATATTTCCACAGATACCCACTGCGGTTCCTTGGAAATAATTTCAATTAACTGGATGATCTGGTAACGATTTAGAATATCTACAGTATTAGATAGAAACTCAATTTTTCTTCCCATCTTAAATTAATACCGATAGACCAGATTTCCAATCAGGTCAAGAATAGATATTATTCATTGATTAATTATGAAGCATATTGGATTTTTAAGTTTAATATTATGTCTCTCGATGGGCTTAACGAGATAGAGTTCATTCAATAGTTTGCATTCAGCAGGCACTTCAATATATTCTGTATGTACCCTATCCTGTCTAGAGTTGAGCGTGAGTAATGTCAAGATGAGAGACCACATGGGCGATTGTGTACTTACCATTTATTGTTCTATACGGGGCATTGTGTTTTCATACCTTTATTATTTACCTTATGTGTTCTATATATGTAATTTGATGTGTTCTGTTCATGTTGTTCTTTATAGCACTTTTTTTTTAATTGTACCTCATTTGAACACTGCAATTTTATTGGCTTATTATTCTTCTGTTTATCATAGGGTGACTCTCAGCTAGAAATTCGCCAGTTCGCCGAACTTTTCAGGAAAAATTCGGTTCGTTCTGAATATATTTGCGGCGAATTACGTTACAAAACTGCTATTTACTGGCTGCTGAGAACCTTTATAGTGGTGTAGAATACTATGCCTTGCAGTAACACACATAGGGAGTCTGCTTTGGCAGTGAAATAATACTGTGAGTCCGTATGACATGCAGATGACAGGCTCGCTCTTAAAATCACTGCACACTTCACTTATTTGGGCAGTCACGGGCCGAAACTGACCAAATAACTCAAGCATGAACTCAGTTTTGCAGGTCAATGTTAGCGTCAAGAAGAAGCGCACTCCTTTTACACCGTTGTCAGCTGATTCCACATAGATGTCAACAGAACCTGTTCAATTAAACGCCCCTGACAGAGTGGACAGGGTGTCAGCAGTAAGTTTGTGTTGATGTCAATGATTATTTTGCCCTTCCTCTGATCCATCATAACAATACCCCCCTAAAAAAGGAACCTGTCTGTGGAGAACCCGCCTTCACTCGGGCAGCATTTGGTCAGAAATCCACCAGTATTGCTAATGCCCAAAAAAACAGGAGTGGATCCAAAACAGAGATGACACGTGAATGGAATATTTGCATGTCTTCTGTGTTTTGTACCCACTCCTGCTTTTGGCTACCAAATCACCATATTATAATTTTTTTTGAATGGGTGAGAAAAAAAAACCTTTATATAACAAACAGGACATTAACACATAAAATACAAAAAAAAGGAGCAAAACCACAAAATGTAAAAGACAAACTGAAAAAAAAAGTGCTTTATCAACAAGAATGGATTGACAACCAGTGTCGGGGTTACCACGATGGTAATGCATATTGATCATGAAATGTATGGGGTTATGGCTGATAACTGGAGGATAGTCCAGCAAACAAGCCGACTCCAGCTCATTCCTACAGTGCAGGCTACACAGTCACAGCTGGAAGGTAACTGGTCAGTACAGACAACACCCGAAAATCTTCATAAATAAGCCTTAGCATGTGGAGGTCTCACTGCCGCTGTGACAGAACGGTAAGAAGCAGTATAACATGTAGTAAGCACTGCAGGGATCATGTATAAGACATCTAAGACGTCGGGGGGTCCCGAACATTGTGGGCAAGGTCCAAGATGCAAGTCGTCCACGTGTTCAATACTGGATGTTATTGATGGCCAGCTCCATGGTGAATCCCAGCACTCGGATTAGGTAGTCCTTACTGAGGAACTTTGCTTTTCCTTCATAATGCGCTGATGCCACAGATGCCGTCACCTTGACGAGCTGGGTTGCTGATAAGTGGATTTTATAGTGTCTGAAGAAATGAAAGTAAAGACATTGGAATATATTGCCTACTTCCTCCAACGAGACCTCGTCCTTTGATTTATGAATATCATTTCATAAAGTCTTGAAGTCTTCTGCGTGGGTGGCATAAAAAATGTCCATGCGAGGTTTATTGGGCACAGAGAAAACAAACTCTGTGGCCGATACTGATCCAGATACATCATACCCGGTTCACATCGCTGCTAGCCACATAAGGTCCTGAGAACTGATCACCAGCTTACCGAAACAATATTCAAAGTTTCTTTGGAACCACGTCCCTACAATAGCTGTGAGCGCCTCAGAGCCGTTATACAGGAAGAGCGGGAGGCAAGTAAATGTTTTTGGTAACACCTCCAATAGATCGTCCTCTGTGTACGTCCCGCAGAACCAACCTGTCCACACAATCCAGTCCCCTGTACTTGCTCATGGTGAGTGAAGGCTTGGATGAAATCTGTATGAGCACAGACAGTGGATCTCTGTCCTTTCCTTTGAGTCCAGGTAAACAGGAAAATTTGGCTTTTAGGTTCAGCTCTGAGCCCATTTCAGTGGCAAGACCCTTCTGCTTCTTGGCAGCTGTGTGGGCAGACAGGGGCTTGGAATACTCTTTCAGTCTGGTGTATGAGAAATTATACATCGGTGTCATGCTGTACAGAGTCCATTGTTTTTGAAGGAGCAAAGCAGCCTATGCCGGATCAAGAGTTTCCTCAAGGGGGTGCACTGCAGGATTTTTGTTTTAGACAAGCTTTGCAATGCAGACCGTCGACGTGCAGAGGTCAAGCTTCCGGGAGGATACCTCGGGCTGTGAAAATGACTGCTCCTTTGTGCCAATGACCTACTTCTGGGGGTCAACACCCCATTGGTTGGTGTTTGCATATCCTTGCGATAAATGATGTTCCCATTCACTGACTGTAAACAGAGATATTGACAGACAAATGTATCAATTCAAACTCTGCCTCCATCTTTCTAGGCTCCATGTCTGTAGTCCCCTGACCAGCCAGATGTACCAGCATCTGTTCCAGGGCATGAAGCAGTGGAATGACATAATTCATCCCGTAGTCCTGGCGACTGACAAATAACGTGGCCTCCTCAAAGGGCCTGAGCAAATGGCAGGTGTCACACATGAGCTGCCACTGGCTGACATCAAAGTTACACATCAAGAAATTGTTGATGACCCTTCTCAGTTCGTATAGTCGGTCTAAAATATGGAGGGTGGAATTCCAATGGGTGGAAACGTTGCATTTCAGCCGATGTTGGGGGATGCCGTTCTGCCACTGCAGCACAAGGAGGGTGTGCTTTGCGGTGTACGAGGCTAGAAGTGCATGCAAAGTTTCCTGGCTATTTTTAGGATGTCTTGCAGATGGGTGGAAGACTTCAGTTGGAGACATTGACCTCAAAAGAGATACAGAGCAGCAGAGTTTGCTTTGAAATAAAAAATTTTAACACTGCGTAATTCGGCCCATACAGCAAAAAGAGGTGTACAGTCACACATCAATTTTCCCAAAAAAGCCTGTTTAATATAACAATTTTCACCACTAAGTAATTTGGTCAATACCGCAAAAGGAGGTGTACAATCACCCATAAATTTGACAAAAAAAGTCAGTTTCATGTAACAAATTTCACCACTATGTCATTCGGCCCATACCGCAAAAGGAGATATATTTTATTTTGCCACTAATACACGGCAAACCGGGCTTCCCAATATATCACTGCACCGCAGAACGTCAATTAGGCCCAAATTTCTTTCTACTTTACACAACAGGCTTTTCAACAGATATATGCAACAATGGATGGCGAATATATTTTTATTTCTCCACTAACCCACAATGTGGCTGGAGAAGCCAGGACAAAATACATTGTTTAAAATGACACAAAATGGTAGTAGGGGGCACACATAGCAGATGGAAGTTGAATAAAATAATAGAAACAATTTAATAAGTGCACTAATAAAAACAATGAATGAGGACATAAACAGTATTGTAACGTAAGTCCATATAGCAAATAAACGGCGTAAATCCAGAGTCCAGATGACGCTGCCTAAAACACTAGCATGGGCGACTTGGGGAGTACCCAAAATAATGCCAAATAACTGGTAGTACAGTGGTAGAGTCTTACTTCACACAGCTGATAGTGATATAGCAGTGTTAAACCTCAGAGATGGTACTCCAGTGTAAGGGTCAGGGCAGTCACTCAAATCACAGGACAGTACTCATTCACATCACAAGCCGGTACCGGTGCCCGTGCTATACATGTAATTTATTCCCAGTTGCCACTTGCATAGGACTCTTGTGGCTCTCACAAATTCTCTGCCTTACCTCCTGTCCCGATGCTGCGTCGGAGCGTGATCGCTATGTTGTGCCTCCTGACACCCGCGGCATCCCACGTGGTGTCTGGTCACAGCACGGCGTCCCACGTGACCCTGGAGGAAGCGGAACGTTCCTCAGTCGAGGGGGTGGCGCAGGTCCTAGTGCCCTGGGTCACTTCAGACCGCTTCAAGCTGTGCGGGACACGAAAGGTGTTGTGATGGTTTCCAACTGCACTTTCCTTTTGATTTTGTGCAGTGATGAAGCGCTCAGATCCAAGCCATCTGGGGATATGTTAAATGTCTATATTTACTGTAATGGTTGGGACATTGTATATTTGAATAGTGATGTCTGTCCTATTGTCCCCACGTGTGTATTGGCCATTTACTTTTGTCCTGAGAGATAATTGAATTACTCCTCGGTTGTCTCCAGGACAGAAAACATTGTTTAAAATGATTTATTCTCCTGATAATTACATCAACCCATTGTGCAAGGTAATTGTATCACAGGCAGAAGGGAGGATTTTGTATGGGAGTTGTTAAACTGTAAAGCTGTAAAGGATTGGCTGCTAGGTCATGTCCTCAGTTCCCAACCAGCTCCACGGTGGTGGTAACCTTGTTGAAAATTGTGTATCAATGTCAATGCTTGTGTGTTCAATAAAGAGTTCCTGTTTTACATTCAACATAGAGCCTTGTCTCATGTGTATGGGGATTGCAATACGCTGTATACTCCCCTGGCTATAACTCCTAGCTCTTGTAAGAGCTGTTCCTGCTCTCCGGATTTAGGAGAGGTTCACCCACTGGAGCCTGGAGCCTTGTCGTAGGTCCAGGGTGGGTAGGAGACGGTGAGACCTCAACCAAGCTTCGCCGGTTCATGGGGTCTGCAGCGCTTACGGTGTCAAGTGGAGTGCTTGGAGTCCTCGGGAAGCACTAGGAGCATCCATCGACTGAGGTACCCGGTCGGGGTGCCAGGAGATCCGTTACATTGGTGGCAAGCAGTGGGATGGCATCCTAGTGCAAGGAGAAGCAGCTCGGAGACACCGTTCGTGGAACTTATTGAAGGCAACGCTAGTATCCGTACAGCGCCCCTGGCTACAGCAGAATGGAAACAGCAGTGGATTATGATGAGGGTGTCATGGATACAGCCCGCAAAGGCATCTGGTACTAGGCACTGGGTATTGTGGAGTATCTGCGGGACGAGAGACTCCCCACGGAAGACCAGCGGTTGCAGAAGCGAGTAGCCCTGCGGATGCCCTTCCTGGGAGAGCAGCCCCCGGAGGAATGGGTAAAGGAATTGGAACACCTAGCATGGCAGGAGCTGTGGCTGGAAGATGCCTACCAGGCGCTCTGGTGGTATGGGGCACAGTACCTACCCAGGACAGCTGAGCATGACAAGCCAGAGGGAGAGGATTTTGATGGTCCTGGCTTGTTATGGGAGACATTTTCAGAGCTGGAGTTTGGGAGCCCTACACAAGCCCGGTTCAGGGACCTCTTTGAGTGGCGGGAGAGCAGGTATGACTGGGACAACACTCACAAAACTGAGCAAGACCTAGTCCACCTGGTGACCTGGGAGATGGAGCTGGAACAGGACTACCAGCAGCTGTTCCACTCCAGTGAGAGGGCTCAGCGAGAGAGCAGAGTATCAGACCCATGTCCAGAGTCCTTCAGCTGGGAGGATATTGTGGAGGTTTACTGGGAAGAACCCCAGGTGGCCGGTGGAGGTGGATCCGAGGTCTCTCCACCGGCCCTGCAGGGAATTGGGAGCCCAGTCTCCATTCCCCAGCGGCAGGCTGAGTTACAGGGGGCAGAGAAAGTCGGTCCTGTCCCCCAGAGGCAGAGTGTCCTACAGGGAATAGCGAGCCCAGTCTCCCTTCCCCATCAACAGGACACTGTATTGGGAGCGGAGACAGTCGGTCTCCCTCCCCAGAGGCTGGAAGTATGTACAGGAGAGGAGTTTGTTACCCGCTCTCCCCAGCGGCAGCTTAACATACCAGGGGGAGACAGTAAGCCCCACAACAGTGGAGATGGGACCGAGATCTCTCCACCGGCCCTACAGGGATGCTGAGCAGTCGGCCCAGATCCCCAACGGCAGCCAGATTTTCAGGGAGTAGGGAAAGTTGTTCCTGCTCCCCAGCGGCAGTATGTTTTGCAGGGAGAGAAGAGCATCGTCTCCATTCCCCATCGGCCTTGTGATTTACAGGGAATTGGGAGCCCAATCTCCATCCCCCAGCGGCAGTTTAACGCACCAGGGGGAGACAGTAAGCCCCACAACAGTGCAGATGGGACCGTGGTCTCTGCACTCACAGCACAGGAGGTAGGGACAGTTGGTCCTGTCCCCCAGCAACAGGGCCATTTAGCCAACGGGGAGTCTGTCTCCCCCACAGCAGCATGGTGGTCTATCTAAAGGGGAGACAGTCGGTCTCTCCCCACAGCAGCATGGTGGTCTATCTAAATGGTAGAAAGTCGGTCTCTCCCTACAACAGCAGAACTGTGTATCTAAAGAAGAGACAGTCGGTCTCCCCCCCCAACAACCAGGCACCAACCAGGCTACTTCCGTGGTAGCGCTGGCACCAGGGCAGAGTACCGCTGGTCTCTGCTCACTCAGCAACCCACCAAGGCAGTCTACCAGTCCCCCACACAGCCGTAGTGAGGCACATGGACATGGATAGGTTTATCCCTTGCACAGGTGTAGTAACCATTTATTGTGGGTGGGCTGTACTGCAGTTTCTGTTTTGTGGGTGGGCTCCTGGACTAACAAGGGCACTGACCGGCAGAAGGTCAGATACCCTGTTAGTCTGTTTGGAAAAGGGGAGAAATGTGGTGAAACCAACCTAGCCACTGGGTGCTGAAGAAGCCTGGTTGCCAGCCTCTTGCCCCAGGATTATGGGCCCTCTCATCAGCCCATGCTAAACTTAAACTCCGTGGCGATTTGACTGTGTTTGTGGCATCTGAGCGCTGTTTGGATATATTGAGCGCTCAGATCCAAACCATCTGGGGATATGTTAAATGTCTATATTTACTGTAATGGTTGGGACATTGTATATTTGAATAGTGATGTCTGTCCTATTGTCCCCACGTGTGTATTGGCAATTTTTATTTGTCCTGAGAGATAATTAAATTACTCCTCGGTTGTCTCCAGGACAGAAGACATTGTTTAAAATGATTTATTCTCCTGATAATTACATAAATTGTGTAAGGTAAGTGTATCACAGGCAGAAGGGAGGATTTTGTATGGGAGTGTTTAAACTGTAAAGCTGTAAAGGATTGGCTGCTAGGTCATGTCCTCAGTTCCCAACCAGGTCCACGGAGTGGTAACCTTGTTGGAAAATGTGGATAAGTCAATGCTTGTGTGTTCAATAAAGAGTTCCTGTTTTACATTCAACATAGAGCTTCGTCTCATGTGTATGGGGATTGATATATGCTGTATACTCCTCTGGCTATAACTTCTAGCTGTTGTAAGAGCTGTTCCTGCTCTCTGGATTTAGGAGAGGTTCACCCACTGGAGCCTGGAGCCTTGTCGTAGGTCCAGGGTGGGTAGGAGACGGTGAGACCTCAACCAAGCTTCGCCGGTTCGTGGGGTCTGCAGCGCTTACGGTGTCAAGTGGAGTGCTTGGAGTCCTCGGGAAGCACTAGGAGCATCCATCGACGGAGGTACCTGGTCGGGTGCCAGGAGATCTGTTACACATGGCAAACAGGGCTTCCCAATATATCACTGCACCGCAGAACGTCAATTAGGCCCAAATTTTTTTCTTCTTTTACACAACAGGCTTTTCAACAGATATATGCAACACTGGACGGCGAATATGTTTTTATTTCACCACTAATACACAGCAAACAGGGCTTCCGAATATTCGCCGCAAATTCGAGAATTTGTGATCTCCAGTCATTATTTACTTGATTGCGGAAATTGGCAATTAAATATATTTGCGATAAATTTGCAATTAGAATATTCGCGATCAACACTATTTGTGAATACGATCATATAGCACTATATTCTAAATATTCGGGAATTCTCAAAGTGGTGATATTCACAATTAAAATTTGCGATTCGAATATCCGCGCTCAACACTAATCAATGTCCCTAGCGCCTGCAAACACATCTCTCCCTGCACTAAGCACGCTGGTGAATAGCAGAATCTAAGATGGCCACCGTATGTATAGGGCTGTGACATCACAGGGCTGGCTGGCTGCTGATTGGCTGCGTGCATGTCAGTATGGGTGATCCCGCCTTCCCATGTCCTCACACGTGCAGCAGCCATTTTAGGAAAAAATGTGATTCGTTACCACGAAGAGCGAGGAAATTTGCATTCGGTGCGAATCAAATTTTTCCTGAAATTCAGATCGAATTCCACTTCGTCAGCTTTGATTCGCTCATCTCTACTCTCAGCATGTCATTTGATTTGTCAATCACTATGCCTTTCTTGGCCTCAATCTCAGTATGTCATTTCCTGTTTGGAGTGATATATCGCAGAATTTTTTTTACTGTTTTATGCGCTTGAGAAAAATAGTGGTGCACTCTCAAAAGGCATTGCACTGGTTTACCTGTTTTCATCTCCTCATGCACTTAGCTTATTGTTTTATAGCAACAGTGCCCTTTTTTATCTCCATTTTTATCTTCATTATTTCTGCATTTCTTGGCAGCATTTGATCAAATTTCAGGGAATATAATTGTACTTGTCACCAGTTTGAGACTACCAACACACCTTATCTAGAGATGGGCATGGGGATGTACAACCCCATCTGGTAAGCCTCTGTATTTGTTGTGTGGATACTATTACCTAGTTAGGTTCTTACAAAGAGTAACAGCATTTCACTTCCTGTTTCATTCACAGTGATTGTTCCAGCAGAGAACAGCTGATTGGTAGGGGTGCAAGGTGTTAGACCCTCACAGATTGGATATTGATGACCTATCTACGGAATAGGTCAACAAATATGAGAGAAACCTCATTAAAGGGGTTGTCTCACTTCAGCAAATGGCATTTATCATGTAAAGAAAGTTAATACAAGATCCTTACTAATGTATTGTGATTATCCATATTGCCTCCTTCACTGGCTGGATTCATTTTTCCATCACATTATACACTGCTCGTTTCCATGGTTACATACCACCCTGTAATCCATCAGTGGTGGTTGTGCTTGCACACTATGGGAAAAATCATTAGCCTCTCTGGTGGCTGGGACCATGGAAGTCACATAGGCTAGTGATTTTATCTATATTATTCAAGCACAACCACCACTGATGGATTGCAGGTGGTTTGTAACCATGGAAACGAGCTGTGTATAATGTGATGGAAAAGTTAATCCTGCCAGCAAAGGAGGCAATATGGATAATAATATATTAGTAAGTGGCTTGTAATAACTTTCTCTACATGATAAATGCCACTTACTGAAGTGAGACATCCCCTTTATGCCTTTGTGTACTCTAATTCAACACGGTAGGACAATAATATTTATAGAGTGTAATATTTATAGTGCACACAATATACTGTACTTTTAAATATGAAATTAATGGTAAACCTGCAATGACAATGGCAAAATAGTCTTAATTTCAAAACAAAGAAAATAAAAAAATTGCCATAAATGGCATCCAAAGTCCTACCAAATTATATTAGCCTCAGTGTTTTCACAATTGACACATAGCAGTCAAATCTTACATTATAGACTAATTTCATAAATGAAAACAATATCTTACCAACTAGTTCAGAATGGAGTACTACATACCTTCTCACATACTACTTACTAGCATAACTGTTACTACCAGCAGGTTTATTCCTTTATTATTTAGGGCTCTCCTGTTTATTACTTTGAGCAGTTGCTATGCAACTGTCCCACAGGTGATCCCTTACTGTGAGTCAATTGTGCACTGGTGCTAACTTGTGAGATCTTTATTGCATAGCCTTATATTTCGTCCCTGTTGTGATCTTGTCAGTGCATAAGCTCTGTGTATTTGTATCCAACAAATTCTTGTATCTAGTATCTAATTCCTGATGTAGTGAATCCTTGTCTGCGTTTCATTCTTGCAATTAATCTTATCCAGATCTTGTTGAATGAAATATAGTTAGTTTGTTCCTTTGATTTGAAACAATCTTCGGGGACAGTGAGGGTAATTAGTATTAGGTTTGAGGGTTAGTTTTCTGGGATAGAACTATGGAAAGATTCAGGGGAAGCTAGAATCAGGGTCAGTTATTGTATCTTCGCTATGCTTTCTTTCTTTATCTATCTAGTTCATTGCCTGTCATCATTTGTCTGTTTTATAACCTGACTGACATCTCTATCTGTTTGTGGCATCATCCATTTCCCATCATCTTTCAGTTCCTGTCATCCATCATTGAGTTTATGTTGCTGAATATGTGTCACCTGCCAGTGGTGACATACGCTTCATTATAATTTTCATGCGGCCATCTGGTTGTACTAAACTTTGGCCTTATTGTAAGTCCAGAAGGTAGTGGTAGACACTGGAAGTATCTTAGATAGATGATGGCTATAGATGAAGTCCAGTTCTGCAGTCTTGTGAACAACCAGTGTAGTTGCAATGACCAGTATTGAAATACAAAGTAACAATTTATATATATGAAGTCTATACGTTGCAACAAATTGTGGTGGCCCATCAGTAACTGAGGTGATACATACTAAGAATTAAAATAAAGATAATAACATTCTCAGAGAGTAGCAAACTAGTAGTACAAAAGCCAGTGCAAGGACCCAATCTCTGAAGGACATTTCACAAAGTCATTCCATCATTATGCACTTTGGTATTGAAACTTCTTTATTTTCATGACTAACTTCACTGACATACTGTACATAATGAGAAAAAGCTATGCAGCTTGGATCATGTGCAAATTGTATTTCAAACGCACACACATCATATAACTTGCTTTTTTGATCCAGAATTGGCTATGTAGCGATACCTTGCATTAGGATGGATCATAAAAGGAGAGAAATTATAAAGGACAAATACAACTTTTCCTTTTTTTTTTTAATTGACTCCTGGTTTTGGCTTTCACAACTGCATGTAGAAACCTGACTGTGTGTCCACACCCTAATAAAAGACATATAAATTACAATCTGATTCTGTAGAAAAAAGGAATAGGGACCAAAACTTTTCTGGTGTCATGCATAGGTAATGCTGGATCAGAGCAGTATATCATGACCTACTGTAAGCTTGGCCAGAGGTAGATACTCTCAAGGCTTTCAAATAATTGACATGGCAGACTGTCTAGGGACACGTCCTTTGGGCAGTGCAAATGGTATTGCCCACTTGTCAATATATTCACACATTTTGAGGAGCAATTAGAGAAAAATAATAATAATGCTCAGTGATAAGAAAAATTACTCCAGAATTTTATTTAGTGAAAAATGCAAGTATTTATTAAAACGGACAGAAATAGGAAATTTTACTTTTAAAATGTTAAGAAACTTTTAGTAAGATTTGCTGTCACATATTTACTGCTAATGAAAATGGGTTTTTAAGAGCATATAATGAACAAACACCAATGAGCATTGTCAACAATACATTTGTCGGACGCAAGCTGTGTAATTTGATGAAACAGCCATCAAGTTAGAGGCAACTGAGGTAGGAGTAAGCTGGGTATCAGGACCTGACTGTTCTCTACATGTTGTTGTAATTCCTGTGAAAATGTTAGTGTTAATAATATATATGATCAGAAGGCAGAAAGTGGAAAGAACAGCAGAAAATCTTAATCTAATTCTTTTCAAAACCTGAAAGCGCCCATGTGTGATAATTGTTTCATGGGCAGAGGAGAGCTCAGAAGATTGGGCATCTAGGGAGAATTAGACACTTGATAGACAACTCTCTTTTTACAAGACATTCTAAGATGTAGGCTTAAAATTGCATTAATTGAAAGTCTGTTGGTTTTCTAAAATTAGTCGTTTTGGTGAGTAATTGTGCATATCCACATCCATTCAGATAGTATGTTGAGTGACTTATCTACTCATTAAAGGTGCTTCTTAAAGTAGTTGTCCAGAGTTTTTTTAACTGATGGCTTATACTTAGGATAGGCCATCACTAGCTGATGATCGTCGGGAGACATCCTGCATCCCCGCAGATCAGCTGTTCTGTGTAGCTCTGTTGACAGATGTCAGCACTGGAGCTACAAAGCACCAGGAACATTGTAGTGGTGGCAGCTTGAAGTCAATGCAAGGATAGACCATAACTTAAAAAACACTGGAGACTCCTTTAAAGAAACAATGTATGTTCTGATGTTCTAAAGGAATGCTATAGTAACATAACATAGTAACATAATTTATAAGGCTGAAAAAGACATCCGTCCATCCAGTTCAGCCTGTAATTCTGCAAGTTTATCAAGAGGAAACATAACCATAGCAAAGGCAGCTGCGCTCTGCGGCAATACTAAACCCTCACACTGATAAAATTGAGAGGTTAGTTCGACATATCCTACTACTATCCTACACTCGGGCTACTTGAGAGACCTTGCCGTGGTGTCCGAGCTTAAGACATGTCCTCCTAGTAGGATATATCGAACTAACCTCTCAATTTTATCAGTGTGAGGGTTTAGTATTGCCGCAGAGCGCACCTGTCTTTGCTATGGTTATGTTTTTGATGGTTCTCCACATTCACATTATCGTTATTGTATGTAGGATGGTTATTGTGGTACTTGTAGTCCGTTGCTGACATCTTCCATTGTATGCATTTTTTGCTGTTGATTGCCCCTAGCAACGGACTACAAGTCCAGGATGTGCTCCCCTATATACATGCACAACTGCATATGGGTTGAGCATATCCTGCTTGTTAAACATCACACCACGTTTTCTAATGGTTTGTATAATGTTTGGAGGTGTATAAACTCCAATTTAAATGTGCCTGCTTTTCATCTACAGGCTACATTCAGGTGCAGCTGGTAGGCTCTGGGCCATATCAGCTGGTCTCGGGTGGGGCTCACAGGCACCTCCCACCTCCCATTGCAAGCATGGTTACATGCTGGAGGTTACTGGTGAGCTGTCTGTGAGTCAGGCCTTACGCTCCCGTAATGCCCAACGGCCCCTGGTATCGCCCATACAGCACAGGTAGGTTGAGTGGTAGGTCCTCGGGCTATTTCAGAGACCTTGCCGTGGTGTCCGAGCTTAAGACATGTCCTCCTAGTAGGATATGTCGAACTAACCTCTCAATTTTATCAGTGTGAGGGTTTAGTATTGCCGCAGAGCGCACCTGCCTTTGCTATGGTTATGTTTTTGATGGTTCTCCACATCCACATTATCGTTATCGTATGTAGGATGGTTATTGTGGTACTTGTAGTCCATTGCTGGCATCTTCCATTGTATGCATTTTTTGCTGTTGATTGCCGCTAGCAACGGACTACAAGTGCAGGATGTGCTCCCCTATATACATGCACAACTGCATATGGGTTGAGCATATCCTGCTTGTTAAACATCACACCACGTTTTCTAATGGTTTATCCAGAGGAAGACAAAAAACCCCATGAGATGGAAGCCAAGTTTAGGGGAAAAAATGTCTTCCCCTCTATGCTTCTTTTGATGTGCCCCATAATCTTTTATAGGCCTTGGCAGCAGCTGCCTGATACTGGTTTCTACAGTTTGCTGTCCAAAAAAATTCCCAAGTCGTTTTCCATGTCCGTGTTACCCAGTGTTTTACCATTTAGTAAGTTCTGGTGACATGTATTTTTCCTTTCCATGTGCATATGTCACTAACTGACCTGTCCAGGCTCCAGCAGTGAGATCTCCAGCTTTGGCCAGAGACATGCTGCTTAGCCATGCCCCCTGGTGATATGACAGCGTCATTAGCAACTAAATGCAATGCTCTTTCTATTCACAGTGGGCGTGTGCTGGAGGAGTCTAGTAGTGGGCTGATTGTTCAGCTGATCTCTCCTGTGTGCTGTGTTTTGACTAATGGAGCGCCAAGTCATGGACCTATCAGGTTCGGATCCTGGGACTTGGCGTTCTATTCAAATCCCCGCTGGCAATACACCCTTGCCAGTTATAGATTTACCTTGCTGTGCTCCAGTTGCTATTTTGTGGTTTGTATTGTTGCTATTGGATTAGACTTCGGTTTGTCTTGGACCTCTCTCTGCTCTGTGATTGGGTACTTTATTGGCCTCCTGGCTTTGTCCTTTTCCTGCACAACCTTTCTCTGTGTGTTTGCTTGTTTTGGGTTCCAGTTGCGTGAATAGGTCACTGCAGTTTTTACTGTGGGTGCTTGGTTTGACTCCCTGCACTTACCAGCATAGGGAAGGTCAACCAGTTGTGGACTTGCCGCTTAGGACTTGCTCTGCAAGTAGTCAGGGACAGCGGGTTGGGTGCAAGTTAGGGCCCAATACTGACTCCTGAAGTACCCCACTAGTGACAGTGACCCACTGAATATATACCATTAATAACCACCCTCTATTTTCTATCACTGAGCCAGTTGCTTAACACATACACGCATTGTCCTCCAGTCCAAGCATTCTTATTTTATAAGTCACATTTTATATGGCACAGTATCAAATGCTTTAGAGAAGTCCAGATATATGATATCCATTGACTTGCCACAGTCAAGTCTACAACTTACCTCCTCTTAAAAACTGATTTCATTAGTTTGACAGGACTGATCCCCCATAAAGCCATGCTGATATGGCGTTATTCACTTATTTTCATTGAGGTATTCCAAAATAGTATCTCTTAGAAAACCCTAAAACAGTTTACCCACCCAGATGTTAAATTTACCGGTCTATAGTTTCCAGGCTATGTATTTGACCTCTTGCATATTGGCACCACATTTGCTATTTTTACCATTTTTTAATTGAAGGACAGTTTAGGGTTAGTTTTACTCTCTTTGTCAATCAATCTCTCTGTCTCCAGCTTGGCTGCTTTTATCTGTCTTTTACATATTATATTTTTTCCTTATAATTTTTCATTGCTTCCTCACTAACTTACTCTTTTAGTGATTTAAATGCTTTCTTTACATGTTACAATTCTATTTGTCCACATCGTTTCTTTTCTTGTTTCTCACCCTTTTATTCCCATACGGTATGTACCTCTCAGTATTAGAGTTTTAGATGGCTTTAAAAATATTCCATCCCTATTCCTGAGGATGTTGTGCTAGTTAGTGAGGCTAATGGCCTCTTTTGGCTGGTCAGATTGTGCTTTTTGGAAGTTTGGTTTTTGTTCCTCCCTGACGAAACACTCTTTTGAATGACAATTGGAAGGTTATTATTTTATGATCACTATTTCCCAGGTGTCCCCATACTGCATATCTGTTTCTCTGTCAGGTCTATTGGTTAGTACTAAGTCCAGTATGGCTGTCCCTGTAGTTGTGTCCTGAACCAGTTGGGAAAGGTAATTGTCTTTGGTTATTGCCAAGAACATGTTTCCTTTATGAGATCTACAGGTTTCAGGTTCCCAGTTTATATCTAGGTAGTTGAAGTTCCCCATAATAACAACCTCATTATGACTTGCTGCCGTATCTATTTCGCCTGCTAGTAGATTTTCTGTGGACTGTGGTATATTAGGTGGCTTATAACAAACCCCTATCTGCATTTTATTATTGTTTTGGCCTCCTTGTATTTCTACCCACAGTGACTACACATGTTTATTTCCCTCACTTATATCTTCCTGTAGTGTGACTTTGCATAGAGGCAAACCCCTCCCCCTTTACAGTTTTTACGATCCTTTCTAAACAGACTGTAACCCTGTATTTTAACTGCCCAGTCATAGCTATCGTCTAGCCATGTCTCTGTTATTCCAAATATGTCATAATCCTCCTCAGACATTACCACTTCCAATTCACCAGTTTTATTAGTCAGGCTTCTGACATTAGTATACATACAATTAAGAGGTCTCTGGATATTTTTTATCCTACAACTTATGCACTGTTCTAGTCACTCAAATCCATTCCTAGTCCCATCTTCCCTTCCTATAATGTAAATACCCCCCCCCTCCCTTATCCTTACTTTAAACTCTCCTCCAACCTTCTAGCCATCTTCTCACCCAACACAGCTGCACCTTCCATATTGAGGTGAAGCCTGTATCCAAAAGCATCCTTCCTACACCAGTTCTTAATCCCCCCTGCCTTTTTTGTGCGGTTGTGGTGCCCTAAAAAGTTCATTCTAAATGTTTACCTTACTGTATATGATCTTTATTTGCTTCTAATTCATCATCAAGAAACAATCAGTTATTTCTGCAAAATAAAAATAATATATAGGAAATATAGAGGAATGAAATGCATGTACACACATTGAAATACTTATTTTTATTCAGATGAATTAATTATGAAAGAAAAATGAAATAAAAAGAAACATAATGCAAAAATTCTATATAAAAAGCTCTTATATCATCTCTAAACAAATAATGCTCCTCTTCTCCCTAATCTGCATATTGTTTCATATTTCTTTATATTGTAAATTGGACATAAAAATGCAATATAATGCCCCCAACTGGCAGCCATATAAAAAAGGGTGCACTTATAGTGTAACTGTCGTTCAAGTTACTTTTAACCTCTTCACTACCTTCACCCTTCACTACCAGCACTGTACATATATGGTGCTGGATCGAAGTGCAAACAGACAAATGGGTAATGACTGCGACTGGCAATAATGCCGCTTGTGGTCATTAAAGCCTTTAGATGCCTTGATCAAGTGAGATCATGGAATCTAAAAGGTGAAAAACTTGGAAGCTTAAGTTTCTGGGCTTCTTACCGGCATCCTCTGTGGCCAATGAGGATGCTGGTAATTAATTTCAATGCGCTGGGTCTCTCTGAAGAGACCCAGAGCATTCAAGCTGCAATTTTGGACAACATAAGAAATAAGCAATTCTGTACAAAAAATTGATTTAAACATCCATGATTATTCAGCATTTAAATTTTTTTAATTTATTTTGTAGGCTCAAATACGAGCTTAAAAATCATAAAAAAGTTAAAAAAAAGTTAAAATATATAAAATATTCAAAAAATGAAAAAGTTCAAATCACCCCCTTTCCATATAATAAAAAATAAATACATAAATAACGAACAATATAAACATCATGGGTATCACCATGACACTGAAAATGCCCGTACTATTCGGTGAATGGCGTAACAGAAAAAAGGGTTAAAATTGACAATTTGCCATTTTTTCATCATTTCGCTTACCCAAAAAACTGTAATAATGATGAAATGTGATCAAAACATCACACACACTCCAAAAAGCTATCAATAAAAAATGCAGATTGTCATGCAAAAAAATGGGCCCCCAAATGGGCTGCTCAGTAGATATAACTATAAAAAAAAAGTTATGGGGGTCAGAATATGGCGATGTAAAAATGTTTTATTTTTCAAAGTTTAAATTTATTTTTACACTATTAAGATATAAAAACCTATACATATGTGGTATTGTTGTAATCGTACTGACCCAGAGAATGAAGAGCACAGGTCAGTTGCGCTGCAAACAGAACACTGTGGGAATAAAACCCTTATAACGGTGGAGGAATAGTTTTTTTTCCAACTTAATTTGGAATTTTTTTCCAGCTTACCACTACATTGTATGCTATATTAAATGGTGGCATTAGAAAGTACAACTGGTCCCACAAAAAATAAGCTCTCATACAGCTATGTGAACAGAAAAATAAAAAGTTATGGCTCAAGGAAGATAGGGAAGAAAAATGAAAAGGCAAAAAAAAAAAAAAAACTGGTATCCTAAGGGTTAATATACAGTGGTGCTCAAATGTTTATGAAGCTTTCAAAATCTTCTATATTTCTGCAAACATTTGACATAAAACTATATCGCATTTTAACACAAGTCTTAAAACTAGATAAATATATATAAAAGGATACAAAACTGTGCATGGAGTGGCAGTAAATATGATCTCACAAATAATAACTTTTTCCATTCCACAGCATTTACATCGCCATGTATTTGAATATTTCTGATTGATCATTACACAATTCTCATAATTAAAATTATTAAAACATCTTTCTATAGACTTTTGCAATAATACATTTACCTCCATTTAGGCAAACATAAAATTTTCCGTTCGCGAACGGCGAACGCCAACTTCCACAAATGTTCGCGAACAGGCGAACCGCCATAGACTTCAATAGGCAGGCGAATTTTAAAACCCATAGGGACTCTTTCTGGCCACAATAGTGATGGAAAGTTGTTTCAAGGGGACTAACACCTGGACTGTGGCATGCCGGAGGGGGATCCATGGCAAAACTCCCATGGAAAATTACGTAGTGGACGCAGAGTCGGGTTTTAATCCATAAAGGGCATAAATCAACTAACATTTCTAAATTGTTTGGAATAACATGCTTTAAAACATCCAGTGTGTGTAAGGGTTACGCCCGCTTGACAGACATTGACAGACCAAACTCCCCTTTTAATGCACTGCAAACAACCGCAAACAGTCCATTTGCACAACCGCAAACTCTCTATTTGCACAAGGTTGGATACCAAGCTAGCCATGTCCCGGTGATGTCATTGAAGGTTTCTTCCTCCACCCAACGTACAACACTAAGGGTCCCCGAAAGGTGAATTGAATTGATTTTTGGAAGGGGGAGATGATTAAAAAAACGCTGGCTCCCTCCCCTTTGTTTTAATCCACGGTCACTGCATCTGCGCCGTGCAATTTACTGTCACACCAGATATGAGTGTAATTTTCTGTAGTTCTCTTCTCATCAGTTTAATCCTTGTTACGTCCCCAATCTGGGGTCCATTTATTGAATAGATTTTTCGAACGGGGAGATGGTTAAAAAAAACGCTGGCTCCCTCCCCTTTGTTTTAATGCACGGTCACTGCGTCTGCGCCGTGCAATTTACTGTCACACCTGATATGAGTGGTGTCTTAACTAGTACTATTCCTATCAGTTTAATCCCTGTTACGTACCCTATCCGGGGACGTGTGTTGAATTGATTAACCATTGTCGAATTAACGAACCATTACGACATCATGAAATAATTTAGTTCTGAGCTCTGTACTTGCTTTGTATTGTAATTGATGTTTTTTTTAATTTTCTGCATTATTTCTAATAAACTATTAAGAGACTTTATTATGATTTTTTATTTTATGTATTAAAAACCCATACAACTTAAAAAAAAAAAAGTAAATTAATGTTTTTTCCATGAAATATTATCCAGCCGTCGCTTTTGGTCTGACCATAATGAAGCAACGGCCTTATCATCTGGGGTGTGGCAACATTGCCAACACACTCATAGAGGTGATGATTGCTTCATTGTGATAAGCAAGCCCTTTCACCACAACAAGGTAACGATCACGAAGGGGAATTGACACTTGTATGTGCCTTTTTTGTTTTGTTTTGTTTTTGCAGCCACAGTGCTGCACCATAGGACAGAAAAATTAGGCATGTACACATGCCTGAAAAATAATGGCATTGTTGCAGCCGCTGTTGTAGCAGCGGCCGGAAAAATTTATGTTTTCCAGGCAGAAAAGTGACTAAAACATTGAGGCTTGAACCCTAGTTGGTGGCGGAGAATGCACGAAAGTCATCCGGTATGCAGACATTAAATACAGCAGCGTGGGGAACATTTTGAGGCCAAGGCATGTCATCAGCCCTTTTGTTAGTCAAACATATCCCCCACTGTCAGTCTCTTCGGGATCCATGCCTCAGTCATCTTTATGACGGTGAGGTAATCAACACTTTTTTGACTGAGGCGACTTCTCTTGTCAGTGACAATGCCTCCTGCTGCACTGAAGGTCCTTTCTGACAGGACACTTGAAGCAGGGCAGGCCAGAAGTTCTATCGCGAACTGGGATAGCTCAGGCCACAGGTCAAGCCTGCACACCCAGTAGTGAAGGGGTTCATTGCTCTTCAGAGTGTCGATATCTGCTGTTAAGGCGAGGTAGTCTGCTACCTGTCGGTCGAGTCGTTCTCTAAGGCTGGATCCCGAAGGGCTGTGGTGATGAGTAGGACTGAAAAAGCTCCGCATGTCCTCCATCAACAACACATCTGTAAATCGTCCAGTCCTTTCCGCCGTGGTAGGAGGAGGATTACACTCACCTCTTCCCCTGTTAGATTCCCGTTGTGCTGTGACATCCCCCTTATAAGCTGTGTAAAGCATATTTTTTAGTTTGGTTTTGAACTGCTGCATCCTTTCCGACTTTCGGTAATTTGGTAACATTTCTGCCACTTTCTGCTTATACCGGGGGTCTAGTAGCGTGGCCACCCAGTACAGGTCGTTCTCCTTCATCCTTTTTATACGTGGGTCCCTCAACAGACATGACAGCATGAAAGACCCCATTTGAACAAGGTTGGATGCAGAGCTACTCATTTCCCGTTCCACGTCCTCACTGATGTCATTGACGGTCTGTTCTTCCCCCCAGCCACGTACAACACCATGGGTCTCAGATAGGTGACAACAACGAGCACCCTGGGGTGCCTGCTGTGGTTAGTCTTCCTCCTCCTCAAAGCCGCCACATTCCTCCTCTGACTCCTCTTCCTCATACTCCTCTTCCAGCATTGCCGCAGGTCCGGCAAGCGATGATGACAAGGCTGTTTCTGGTGGTGATGGTGACCTCAACTCTTCCTCTTCCTCTTCACGCTCATCTACAACCTGATCCAGCACTCTTCGCAGGGCACGCTCCAGGAAGAAAACAAATGGGATGAGGTCGCTGATGGTGCCTTCGGTGAGACTGACTAGGTTTGTCACCTCCTCAAAAGGACGCATGAGCCTACAGGCATTGCGCATGAGCATCCAGTAACGTGGCAAAAAAATTCCCAGCACCGCAGAGGCTGTCCTAGCACCCCGGTCATACAAATACTCGTTGACGGCTTTTTCTTATTGGAGCAGGCGGTCGAACATTAGGAGTGTTGAATTCCAACGTGTTGGGCTGTCGCAAATCAAGCGCCTCACTGGCATGTTGTTTCGCCGCTGAATTTCGGAAAAGTGCGCCATGTCCGTGTAGGAACGCCTGAAATGGCCACACACCTTCCTGGCCTGCTTGAGGATGTCCTGTAATCCTGGGTACTTAGACACAAAGATTTGTACCATGAGATTCAACACATGTGCCATGCACGGCACATGTGACAACTTGCCCAAATTCAATGCCGACGACAAATTTGTTCCATTGTAACACACCAATTTGCCGATCTCCAGTTGGTGCGGGGTCAGCCACTGATCCACCTGTGCGTTCAGGGCGGACAGGAGTGCTGGTCCTGTGTGGCTCTCTGCTTTCAGGTAAGTCAACCCCAAGACAGCGTGACACTGTCATATCCGGGATGTGGAATAGCCTCTGGGGAGCTGGGGGGATTCAGTTGATGTGCAGCCAGACGCCGCAGCAGAAGAGGACTCAGCCAAGGAGGATATCGAAGAGAATGGAGTAGGAGTAGAGGAGGTGGCAGTAAGCCTGCCTGCAAGTCTTGGCAGTGTCACAAACTCCGCTGCGGAGCCACGCATTCCATGCTTGTCAGCCGTCAGCAGGTTGACCCAATGCACAGTGTATGTGATATACCTGCCCTGACCGTGCTTTGCAGACCAGGTATCAGTGATCAGATGGACCCTTGCCCCAACACTGTGTGCCTTTTTTTTAAAAAAATTAGTCCGGGTACCTTCTACTGTGGTGTCCCAATAGCGACAAATGAAGGCCTCAGACTCCACCAGCTGGTATGGTAAAAGCTGGCGGGCTAAGAGTTCCGTCAAGCCAGCTGTCAGTCGCCGGGCAAGGGGGCAGATGAGATGGAACTGCTGAAGGTGAGAGGCGGAGTGGCGGGTGGTTGAGAGGGGGCAGGGAGGACAGCAGTGGTTGACGTGGCTGAAGATGCTGGACCAGGAGGAGGATGGTGGCTTTGAGTTTGTGTGCTGCTTGTACGCATGTGTTGATCCCATTGGCGTTTGTGATGTGAGATCATGTGCCTTCGCAAAGCAGTTGTACCGAGGTGGGTGTTGGGCTTCCCACGACTCAGTTTCTTTTGACACAGGTTGCAAATGGCATTGCTGTTATCAGAGGCAGACACACAAAAAAAATGCCACACTGCTGAGCTTTGCAATAGCAGCATTCTGGTGGGGGAAACAGCATGCGCTGACTGGCGTGCTGTCTGGCTGACCCCGGGTGCCGATACACGCTGTCTGACTGTGCCACTAACTCCTTGCAATGACCTCCCCCTGCTTCCAACTCATCTCCTTCTCTCTGTCTCCCCTTCTGAACTTTCCCCCTCTTCTTCTCTTCGAGCAGGCACTTACGTGGCATCCGTGGACACATCGTCATCATCAACCGCTTCACTTGTATCTGACACCTCAGCAAAAGAAAGCAGCAGCGGGTACAACATCATCATCATCATCACACTGGCCGGAGCGTGGTAACTTGAGAGGAGGTGACCGAAGCTGAGCTGGAGGAGGATGGTGCGTCAAGGTTCTTAGCGAAAGCTGTTGAAGATTGGGTGTCCTGTCTAAGCCAGGCAACTATGTCCTCAGAATTTTTCGGGTTCAGGGTACGTGGCCTCTGAACACTGGGCATTATTCCAGGGCCAGTGGAAATCACAGCACTACGACCACGACGGCCCCTGTGGGGTGGCCTGCCTCTGCCTGTCATTTTTTTTTAGATAAGTGGTACTAGGCGTGCTAGGTACTGTGCCACCTGGTATGAGTGGTGGGCACTGGCAGTGGGCACACTACAGTCTGTGCAAGTCGGCCTGACACACACTAGCAGGCAAGCAACTGAAATTAGACTAAAGTGTAAAAATGAAATGCCTTATTTATTGGCAAGCTACTGTTCCACCCGGTATGAGTGGTGGGCACTGGCAGTGGGCACACTACAGTCTGTGGAAGTCGGCCTGACACACACTGGCAGCAGGCAAGCAACTGGAATTATACTAAAGGGTAAAAATGAAATGCCTTATTTATCGGCAAGCTACTGTACTACCCGATATGAGTGGTGGGCACTGGCAGTGGGCACACTACAGTCGGTGGCAGTGGACCTGACACACACTGGCAACAGGCAGGCAACTGAAATTAGATTAAAGTGTAAAAATCAAATGCCTTTTTTTGATGCAAAGTCCTTTGCCACACGGTATGAGTGGTGGGCACTGGCAGTGGGCACACTACAGTGAGTGGAAGTTGGCCTGACACACACTAGCAGGCAAGCAACTGAAATTAGACTAAAGTGTAAAAATGAAATGCCTTATTTATCGGCAAGCTACTGTGCCACCCGGTATGAGTAGTGGGCACTGGCAGTGGGCACACTACAGTCTGTGGAAGTCGGCCTGACACACACTGGCAGCAGGCAAGCAACTGAAATTAGATTAAAGTGTAAAAATGAAATGCCTTATTTATCGGCAAGCTACTGTGCCACCCGGTATGAGTGCTGGGCACTGGCAGTGGGCACACTACAGTCTGTGGAAGTCGGCCTGACACACACTGACAGCAGGCAAGCCACTGAAATTAGACTAAAGTGTAAAAATTAAATGCCTTTTTTTGATGCAAAGTCCTGTGCCACACGGTATGAGTGGTGGGCACTGGCAGTGGGCACACTACAGTGAGTGGAAGTTGGCCTGACACACACTAGCAGGCAAGCAACTGAAATTAGATTAAAGTGTAAAAATGAAATGCCTTATTTATTGGCAAGCTACTGTGCCACCCGGTATGAGTGGTGGGCACTGGCAGTGGGCACACTACAGTCTGTGGAAGTCGGCCTGACACACACTGACAGCAGGCAAGCCACTGAAATTAGACTAAAGTGTAAAAATTAAATGCCTTTTTTTGATGCAAAGTCCTGTGCCACACTGTATAAGTGGTGGGCACTGGCAGTGGGCACACTACAGTCAGTGGAAGTCGGCCTGACACACACTAGCAGGCAAGCAACTGAAATTACACTAAAGTGTAAAAATGAAATGCCTTTATTTAATGCAAAGTCCTGTGCCACACGGAATGAGTTGTGGGCACTGGCAGTGGGCACACTACAGTCTGTGGGCCTGCAGCTGCTCACACACGGGCAGGCCAGGCATCTGCAATATACATATGAAGAAAAAAAAAAGCAGACTAATGTAGCAGCCCTAAAAAGGGCTTTTTGGGGTGCTATCAGGACACTGTCCTTACAGCAGAAATCAGATGAGTCTTTCAGGACTGGAGTGGACACTGAATACACTAGCCTAGGTATCGATTTCCCAATTAAATCAGCAGCAGCTACACTATCCCTCCTCTCACTAAGACTGCAGCTTCCGAATGAATCTAAAATGGATGTTGTCAAGGAGATGGGAGGGTCTGGGAGGGAGGGTATGCTGCTGATTGGCTGGAATGTGTCTGCTGACTGTGAGGTACAGGGTCAAAGTTTGCTCAATGATGATGTATAGGGGGCGGACCGAACATCGCATATGTTCGCCCGTCGCGGTGAACGCGAACAAGCTATGTTCGCCGGGAACTGTTCGCCGGCGAATAGTTTGGGCCATCTTTAGTGATACCCAGATATTATTCACTTTGGCTTATGGAGGGGGAAGGGGAAAGGAAATACCTCCCTGATCCCTTTATATCCTAATAAAGCACATAGACTATGGGAGTAATTTATTAAGACCAGAATTTTAGACACCAGTCTTAAAAACCCTTGCGCTGGCAGTGGATCAGCTGAAGTTATGTAGAGGCGCCAGCCTCTTCAGAATTTCGGCACATCCATTGCCAGTCTAAATCTTTATCAGCTTACTTGCTGCCATAGATTTAGAACATTTTCCAGGCCTAGAAAATGATAAATGAGGAGGGCCTTCCCAGCCCACACCACATCCCCTTTTTTAACACTTGGCGTGAGCATGGAGAAGTCACAGATTGCGACGCAAGTAAATTTTGCGCCGCAATCTGCGACGGATATATGCCATAAAAATGGCCTATAGCACTTAGTAAATGATCCCCTGCATCTTTTAGGTCATAAAACAAAATTATATTAGGCAACTGTATATACAGTTGTGTTCAAAATGATTCAACCCCCAATGCTGTAAAGGGTTTTATGGAATTTAGTGTACATTTGTAATTGTGTTCAGAATGAAATCTTACAAGGACTTTTTAAAGAACCAAAAGCAACTAAAATGACATCAATTGTTTTTGTAATACAGTATTAAATGTTTTTTTTTTGTGATTTCTTCATTGACACAATTATTCAACCCCTTAGGGTACGTTCACACGACGACAATTGTCGCGCGACAAAAAGTCGCACTATTGTCGCGCGACAATTTTTATAATGGGAGTCTATGGTGTCGCAGTGCGACATGCGACATGCTGCGACTGCGACACGAAAGTCGGAGAAAATCCATTCAAGATGGGTTTTTCTGCGACTGTCGCGTCGCAGTCGCAGCATGTCGCATGTCGCAATGCGACACCATAGACTCCCATTATAAAAATTGTCGCGCGACAATAGTGCGACAAAATGTCGCGCGACAAATGTTGCAGTGAAGTTGTGCCCTTAAAGTCTACCACTCTTAAGAACAGAGGTTCATTCAAGTGTTTTCGATCAGGTATTGAAAACACCTGTGGATGTCAAGGAGCAGCAATCAAGCATAATAAGCACCAATTAGGCAGATGTAAAATGACTGTGATACTCAGATCCTTCTAGACATTTACTGGTGTGTTTACAAACATGGTGAAGTCAAGAGAATGATCCAGGAAGACAAGAGAAGAGGTGATTTCTCTTCACAGGAAGGGCAATGGCTATAAGAAGATTGCAAAGATGTTAAACATACCAAGAGACACCATAGGAAGCATCATTTGCAAATTCAAGGCAAAGGGCACTGTTGAAACGCTACCTGGTCATGGCAGAAAGAAGATGTTGACTTCAACTGCTGTGCGCTACCTGAAGCGCAAAGTGGAGAAAAGTCCCCGTGTGACTGCTGAGAAACTGAAAAAAGATTTGTCAGATGCGGGTACTGAAGTTTCAGCTCAGACAATAAGGCGCACACTGTGTAATGAAGGCCTCCATGCCAGAACTCCCAGGAGCACCCCCTTGCTGTCTCCAAAGAATAAGAGAGTTTATGTGGACAAACCACAAAAGTTTTGGGATAGTGTTCTGTGGACTGATGAAACAAAATTTGAACTGTCTGGGCCCATGGATCAACGCTATGTTTGGAGGAGGAAGAACAAGGCCTATGAAGAAAAGAACACCTTGCCTATTGTAAAGCATGGCGGGGGGTCAATCATGCTTTGGGGCTGTTTTGCTTTTACAGGTACAGTTGCCCCTTTGCTTGTTTTTCCTTCCTTTGAGGGATATCTGGCTTTCGCTGTGTTGTAGACCCATAACTGGGGCTCCACAATCTTTTTGCATTTTATGTTTCCCAGGGAGCTTTGCACTTTGGATTGCTGTGTTTGAGACTCTTAAGTGAGGCTCCACGGTATTTTTGTAGCTGGTCTCCCTAAGATCAGCTATTGCTTTGTTTGAGTAGTCACCAAAGCATCGCTCCCGGTTAGCCAGAATCCTACTCCACACTGATGAGGGGCAACACCCCGAAACAGCTGTCTGTGGATGGATAACTTGCTTAGGTCTTCCCCGTCACATCCTTAAAGCTTGTAAGAGAGCGGGATTTTGACATAGGGGCCACTTAATATGGTGGTTTTGGTGATCTCTGTAATGGAGACACCCCTTTGCTTGTTTTTCCTTCCTTTGAGGGATATCTGGCTTTCGCTGTGTTGTAGACCCATAACTGGGGCTCCACAATCTTTTTGCATTTTATGTTTCCCAGGGAGCTTTGCACTTTGGATTGCTGTGTTTGAGACTCTTAAGTGAGGCTCCACGGTATTTTTGTAGCTGGTCTCCCTAAGATCAGCTATTGCTTTGTTTGAGTAGTCACCAAAGCATCGCTCCGGTTAGCCAGAATCCTACTCCACACTGATGAGGGGCAACACCCCGAAACAGCTGTCTGTGGATGGATAACTTGCTTAGGTCTTCCCGTCACATCCTTAAAGCTTGTAAGAGAGCGGGATTTTGACATAGGGGCCACTTAATATGGTGGTTTTGGTGATCTCTGTAATGGAGACACCCCTTTGCTTGTTTTTCCTTCCTTTGAGGGATATCTGGCTTTCGCTGTGTTGTAGACCCATAACTGGGGCTCCACAATCTTTTTGCATTTTATGTTTCCCAGGGAGCTTTGCACTTTGGATTGCTGTGTTTGAGACTCTTAAGTGAGGCTCCACGGTATTTTTGTAGCTGGTCTCCCTAAGATCAGCTATTGCTTTGTTTGAGTTTACAGGTACAGGGAAGTTTCAGCGTGTACAAGGTACCATGAATTCTCTTCAGTTCCAGGAGATATTGGATGAAAACGTGATGCAGTCCGTCACAAACCGGAGGCTTGGGAGACGTTAAACCTCTCAACAGGACAATGATCCCAAGCATACCTCTAAGTCCACTAGAGCATGGTTGCAGATTAAAGGCTGGAACATTTTGAAGTGGCCATCGCAGTCACCAGACTTAAATCCGATTGAGAACCTCTGGTGGGACTTAAAGAAAGCAGTTGCAGCGCGCAAGCCTAAGAATGTGACTGAACTGGAGGCTTTTGCCCATGAAGAATGGGCGAAGATACCCGTAGATAGCTGCAATACACTTGTGTCAAGCTATGCTTCACGTTTAAAAGCTGTTATAACTGGAAAAGGATATTGTACTAAGTACTAAGATTGAATGTCACTTGGGGGTTGAATAAAACTGAGAATGATGTGAGCACAGAAAAGACATTTGTGGTTATTTCATTATAAATGTTATGTTATATTTGTCTGACTTACAAGTGCCTCTTTGATTTAATTGTAAACAAGATGACTGAAATGATCAAAATCAATGTCAAACTGGCCAAAACATTCAATTTCAGAGGGGGTTGAATCATTTTGAACACAACTGTACATATTCTCCCTAATTTGCCTATTGGAATTGAGAACATAAAATCATAACACAGATTGTGATTGCTGATAGACTGAAAAGAAGCTTCTTAAAATTTTATTTGCCCTGTTTTATTATGAGCTCAGGCTCATAAAGAAAGTGAGGGGAAATATATTAGAAAATCACTTTGAATGTCAAAGGTCAACCTACAGTTTAATAAAGCTTCTGAGGAGAATGGAGAACTGCTTTTATTTCTTTTCTACCATATGAAGCTTTCTATAAAAAACACAACTTTGCCATAGTTTTATTGGTTTTGTTTTTACAGCATACCCTATGCGGTAAAACTGACCTGTTACCTTCATTCTGCTGGTCAATACGAATACAGCAATGCCACATTTATATTGTTTTTCTTGTGTTTTAATACATAAAAAAAAACTTTGAATAAAATGTTTTTTCTTTGCATTACCATATTCTGTCTCTAACTTTTTAAATTCTAACTTTTTTTATATACATCTATGGAGTTGTGCGAGGGCTCATTTTTGCTGGGTAGTCTGTCGTTTTTATGGATACCATTTTGAAGTGTATAACTTTTTGATCACCTTTTATTCAATTTTTATGGGAGGTAAAGTGACAAAAAATGATAAATAAGCCATTTAGATTTTTTGGTCCCCATTATAGCGCTCACCGTACAGGATCACTGTTTTTATTTTAATATTAAGGGCATTTTAGAACATGGCAATACCTATTATATTTATTTTATACGAAACTGGAGATGATCACAGCACTCAATCTATTACTGACTGGTGATGAGTGCACGTCAGGTATGTTCCTAGCTCCACCTCTCGGAACTATGATAAGTATATCAGGCAATTCAGACGGCACTCCAAAATTTTGCTTAGTGGATTTTTATTTGTTTAACCGGACATTGTGGTACACGAAGCAACGTTTCAGGCAAACAGGATGCCCTTCGTCAGGCTATTTGGTACACACAGGAGGTGCGAGTGACCGGCATTATATTTATTTTATTATTGTTTATTTTTATTCTTAATATGGAGAAAGGGGGTGATTTTAATATATACAGTGGATATAAAAAGTCTACACACCTCTGTTAAAATGTCAAGTTTCTGTGCTGTAAAAAAATTAGACAAAGATAAATAATTTCAGAACTTTTTCCACCTTTAATGTGACCTATAAACTGTACAACTCAATTGAAAAACAAACTGAAATCTTTTAGGTAGAAGGAATAAAAAATATAAAAAAAATAAAATAATATGGTTGCATAAGCGTGCACATCCTTAAACTAATACTTTGTTGAAGCACCTTTTGATTTTATTACAGCACTCAGTATTTTTGGGTATGAGTCTATCAGCATGGAACATTTTGACTTGGCAAGATTTGCCCACTCTTCTTTGCAAAAACACTCCAAATCTGTCAGATTGCGAGGGCATCTCCTGTGCACAGGCCTCTTCAGATCATCCCACAGATTTTCAATCGGATTCAGGCCTGGGCTCTGGCTGGGCCATTCCAAAACTTAAATCTTCTTCTGGTGAAGCCATTCCTTTGTTGATTTGGATGTATGCTTTGGGTCGTTGTCATTCTGAAAGATGAAGTTCCTCTTCATGTTCAGCTTTCTAGCAGAAGCCTGAAGGTTGACTGGTATTTGGAACTGTTTATAATTCCCTCTATCTTAACTAAGGCCCCAGTTCCAGCTGAAGAAAAACAGCCCCAAAGCATAATGCTGCCACCACCATGCTTCACTGTGGGTATGGTGTTCTTTTGGTGATGTGCAGTGTTGTTTTTGCGACAAACATATCTTTTGGAATTATGGCTAAAAAGTTCAACCTTGGTGTCATCAGAGCATAACACCTTTTCCCGCATGCTTTTGGGAGACTTCAGATGTGTTTTTGCAAAATGTAGCCTGGCTTGGATGTTTTTCTTCGTAAGAAAAGGCTTTCCTTTCGTCTTGCCACTCTACCCCATAGCCCAGACATATGAAGAATACGGGAGATTGTTGTCACTTGCCAGATATTACTGAATCTTCTTTAATGTCGCTGTAGGCCTCTTGGTAGCCTCCCAGACCAGTTTTCTTTTCGTCTTTTCATCAATTTTGGAGGGACGTCGAGTTCTTGGTAATGTCACTGTTGTGCCATATTTTCTCCACTTGATGATGACTGTCTTCACTGTGTTCCATGGTATATCTAATGCCTTTGACATTGTTTTGTACCCTTAACCTGACTGATACCTTTTAACAATGAGATCCCTCTGATACTTTGGAAGCTCTCTGTAGACCATTGCTTTTGCTGTGGGATGTGACTAAGAAAATTTCAGGAAAGACCAACTAGAGCAACTGAACTTTATTTGGGGTTAATCAGAGGCACTGTAAATGATGGCAGGTGTATGCTGACTCCTATTTAACATAATTTTGAATGTGATTGCTTAAATATGAACACAGCTACATCCCCAGTTAATATTTTTAGTTTTTTTCCCTCCACCTAAAAGATTTGTTTTTCAATTGAGTGGTACAGTTTATAGGTCACATTAAAGGTGGAAAAAGTTCTGAAATGATTTATCTTTGTCTCATTTTTTTTACAGCACAGAAACTTGACATTTTAACAGGGGTGTGTAGACTTTTTATTTCCACTATGTATATATATATATATATATATATATATATAATTATTTTTTTAACATGTAGGATCGACTGATTGCTTCTCCTACAGACTGCAGTGAAGTACCATTGCAACCTATGGGAGTTTTATTATGTTCCTACGGAGCACTACCACAGGTTCAAGGCTACCACAAGGAATCAACAGCCTCCCCCATTATCAGCGCAGTGGAGCCATTTGGACCCTGGGAGTGTAGCGTACCTGGGTAAAAGCCTCTTAGATGCCATTGTCACAAATTACCATGGCATATGAGGGGTTACATGACCGTGATCAGAGTTACCACTGATCACAGACATTAGCTCTGCATGTCAGCAGCTTCTGAGCGGGTGCCATTTTTTAATACCAGACTTCCACCATACATGTATTGCAGAAGTCAGGAAGGGATTAACAAACGCACTTAAAATGTATCTTCCTTATCACTTGTATTTCTTTTTCATAATCCTTTAGATTAGTCCTTCTCATAATGAGAGAAAGCCTCTTTAGAACTCTAGTTATAGAGGGGGCAGTGTCATAGAAGAGATCAGAAAGGGAATTTGTCACTAGGTGTATGTCGCCTATCTGAGAACAGCATAAAGTTATTGCACTCTTGTACTGGCACAGCTGATTTGCAGTTTTCTCTCTAGTACTGGGCCTAAGATCTCTAGAATGTACACACATCAATGAGAGGACTCCGGCACTTCACCTAATGAAGTGTGATTTTATGGAAACACCTGCAAGAAAACAAGCAAGTGATATACTAATATGTAGTATCTCACAAAAGGGAGTACACCCCTCTCATTTTTGTAAATATATTATTCAATCTTTTCATGGGAGTAATGCCAACGCTACACACACATAATACGATGCGTGACTACAATAATGTTAACCAAATGACCATAAAGGGACACGCATTTACAATTTCACAAACTTTATTAGTTGATAAAAGACCAACGACATACACAATATCAATATAAAAATAATTATATATAGCAGCAATACAGGTAGTAGCCAAGACATGTGGCTCCCCTCCCACACATAGAAAACACCGATAGTTCTCCTATATAAGGTAAAAACCTTTTACAAAAGTACTGGCATAGACAAACACATCCCCAATATAACAATTGTATAATAGAACAAAGCCCCACTAAAACTGGTATAGTGGATAAACCACACAAACACTGCAGCAAGGAGGCATATATATTCCATAAATGTATACCTGAGGGACACTTAGAGAGGAGAACACGGGTTTTCTATTGAAGAGAGGCGAGCCCACCCCGACGTACGTTTCGCTCCGCTTTCTCAAGGGGCATGTTTGAATCGATCTCTCTAACCTCTATATATATCCATGTTCATCAGGTATAATATAAAATACATGTGTGTGTTGTTAATTTTAAACTGACCTCCTCATCGTAAAACACGCTGGGAGCGCGTCACATCTCCGCGCCGTCGCGCCGCCTCTGACATCACAAACACGCGAGACAGCGCCTAGCAGCTAACCAGTCAGCCGCATGATCTCGCGGTATCATGACGCAAACGGGAATCAAAAAAACAACGCCCACCAGACATCCATCAAGCCGCGAGATCATGCGTAAAGACATCAACACAAGAGTACGTATCTGGAGATAAGTCACGTGTTGCGGCATTACGCCGCATTCGTGACATACAAGGACAGTATCCTTTCCTCAAAGAAATGGTCACAAGACTTCATCAATACAAAAGCATGTGGGACAGATAATACTCGCAAAAATGCTGCCTACAGTTATGTAGGACACACAGCAAGAAAGGCAAAAACAGAAAAAGGAATAGGACAAAAAAGAATTAACAATAATAATAACACTAATCAGTACTCCGTTACCTAATATGGGGTACGGTCACCAAAACCGGATACAAAATATGAGATACATGTATATATATTAATGTGAAAACCTGTGTTACACGGTCATCCGATCCTATCTTGATCAAGTGACCTTCATATAAACGTGAAAATAACCTCTTATATAAAAAACCATAAAGTGACAGTGACTAAAGTGCTCAGTGCAATGTGAACATGCAAGTGCCAAAAATAAATAGAATTGTTACAAAAGTACCCTAATAAAAGTGATAATTCATTTTCAATCTAGTTGTAAATAGCCAACTGGCTAGTACATAATAAATATATACACAAATATAAAATTTAAAATTTATGCTTAATTCATGTATCCATTCATATATCATGTAACCCCATCTACATATCCAAAGCTACCCCACACTAGCTAAGAATATATCCAAAATTCCTCCTTCTCTCATATAAGATAAAATAAATTAAATAATAAATAATAAATAACAATTTTGCCCGACTGCATAATCCAAAACGAAAAAGTCCATAAGGAAAGAGTCCATCACATGTCCAAAACGAATCTCCAGCCTGCCATTTCATCTATACCCAACATGATCTAAAAACATGAATGTAAAAAGTTAGAGCAATGCAATATATATTATATAAAACAAATATTATAATTAAAAAATATTTAATTAAAAACAATAATCCGTAAGCATCAGTGTGAATTACCAGGCCACAGGAGCACGAGAGAGAAAGAAAGGGAGGCAGAAATCTATATGTAACTGCTTATCCGACAGATTTTACAACGTACATATATATATAAGTAGAATTCTTTATAAGAATGGAGCATAAGTGATTCCCTCATTGAGACCATGAGGTGATACTGTATTGAGAAGAAAAATCCACTTTGTTTCTCGCTGCGCGAGGATCTTCTTAAGATTACCTCCTCTTGGTGACATAATGACCCTATCAATTCCTCTAAAGTGCAACAGGGATCCATCTGATCCATGCCTTTCTTTAAAATGGCGGGGAGTGTTTTCAGTGATGTTAGATCTTCTTCATCTTTAGCTGCCTCTATAGATAGGACATGTTCTCTCACCCTTCTTTTCAGCTGCCGCGACGTCATCCCCACATATATAAGGTCACACGGGCAATTGGCCCAGTAAATGACACCCACTGTAGCGCAATTGATGGTGTGTGTGATTTTAAAAGTCCTCCCATGATCAAAATTATGAAAATGGGAAGCTTTTTCCATATTTTTACACGCTACACACTTCCCACAAGCACTACTCCCCATGGAGTTCCCTTTGTACCAAAGGGGTTAGGGGGCTTGCGAGTATATAGGCTCCGAGTTAGATGGTCTCGTAAGTTCTTTGCCCTACGGTATGTGATAGATGGACGGTCTGGTATAACATCCTGTAGTTGTGGGTCCTGTGTGAGGATGTTCCAGTATTTGGTCAGGGCTGCATTAACCGCCTTCCACTTAGGATTAAAGTTTGTAATAAATCTGACCACTGGTTTGTCCTCACGTCTCACCTTTTTATGGAGTAAATCTCTTCTACTGGTGGATTTTGCTCTATTGTATGCTCTCTCAATACATCTTTTTCCATAGCCTCTGTCTTGAAAACGCCCTCTCAAGTCGTCCGCCTGCAACTCAAAAGCAAAATCGGATGAACACACCCGACGCGCCCTTAGGAACTGCCCCACGGGTATGTTTTTAATCAAATTACCAGGATGTGAAGAACTGGCATGTAATACTGCATTCACCGATGTTTCTTTCCTATATAGGTCAGTTGTCATCCGACCCTCTGAATCCACATGGAACATGACATCCAAAAACTCCATCCTTGTACGAGCCACCTTGAAGGTAAGTTTAATATTGAGTGCGTTGGTATTCAACTGTGCCACAAAATTAGCAAAGGTTTCTGGTGTCCCCTGCCAGATCACAACGACGTCATCAATATAGCGTCCCCAATACTGGACGCCATTGGCCTCTGGCAGGGGATCTGTCTGGAGGATCCTCCTCTCCCACAGCCCCAGGAACAAATTAGCATACGAGGGCGCACAGGCCGCCCCCATTGCTGTGCCCCGGAGCTGTAGGTAGAAGGACCCCCAAACATAAAGAAATTATGCGTCAAGACATACTCCAAAAGTGACAGGAGAAATTCACACTTACGTCTATCCATATTGGAACTATTTAGATAGAATGAGACTGCATCCAGCCCATCACGATGGTTGATAGACGTGTACAAGGATTCCACATCACATGTGGCTATATACATATCAGGCTCCAAGTGGATCTCCTCCATCTTTTTCAGTATGTCTGTTGTGTCTTTCAAAAAGATGGTAATTCTTCCACCAGTGGTTGTAAGAAGTAATCAACATACTTGCAAATAGCATCGCTCACTCCATCAATGCCAGCAATTATGGGTCGTCCAGGTGGATTCAGAGGGTCTTTGTGTATCTTCGGTAACAAATACAAAGTTGGAATTACCGGATGTTCGGGTAATAAAAAGTTAAACTGTTTTGATGTTATTATCCCATCATCTACTCCCCTTTGAAGAATCTCCATAAGCTCCTGTTTAAATTTTATGAGTGGGTTAAAGGTCAATTTTTGTAACAGTCACTATTGCGTAGCTGTCGCAAAACTTCCCTTTCATACATTGCTGAAGGCCATAGGACAATGTTCCCACCCTTGTCCGCAGGTTTGATTACAACATCTGGCCATTGCTCAATTTCCTTAAGTGCCTGTCTTTCACCTCTTGTACAATTGTCATTACTCCCGTAGTTTGTTATTCTTGATAACTCCCCTTCCACCAACTTCACAAATATTGCGACATTAGGGAATAGGGAGAGAGCAGGAAAGTTAGTCGATTTCGGAATGAGTGACTTCGAAACTCACCAAAAGATGTGGTTTCATCTTGTTCTTCTAATAAGGAGACCAAGTTGTTCAAGGTCTCCTGTTCTGATGGAATGATCGAGTGGGAATCACTTCGTGATGTATATATTTTATTAAAAACCAAACGTCGGGCAAACAAATGGAGATCCTTCACTGTTGAGAAAAAATCATAATTACTCGATGGCGAAAAAGACAGACCTCTCCCTAAAATGGAAAGTTGGTCATGTGTCAAAACACGATCCGTTAGGTTGATTACCTGTAATTTCTGGTTGGTATCCTGGCGCCTCTTACTGCCAGGTTGTGTAGCCTCTACCATTTTTCGTTTCTGAAAACGTTTCGGATATCTATGTGGTTCATGATCTTTTGTGCTACCATCTTCACTGGCTGATGTACGAGAAGAAATGGAAGACGTACGGGACCGTCCCTCTTCAGGTTTATACTTCCAGCGATATACCCTGTTTAAATCCTTATCTTGTGTGTCCCGCTGGAATTTCCTCATCTTTACATTTTTAATCTGTTTCTCCCATGTCAAAAGTTATCATCGAGTTCTTTCTTAAAAGCCTCCATTTCACTCACATTAAGTTTTTGTGATAGCTGGTCTTCAAGCCCTAAGGCTTCTAATTCCAAGCTAGACATAGTCTTAGTATTGTGCTCCATAATGAGGCGCATCAAGGTCAAAGAGCAGGATCCACAAGCGGACTCCCACTTTTCCCGGAACTCATTGTCATCCTGTCCATAGGAGGGAAAAATTTGTACCCTCAGTCCTCTAGGGATAAGTCCTTTTTCCACATATTTGTCTAGGGTGGCCTTATTCCACCAAAGCTTCATACGTCTATGGAGTGTGTTTTTAATCTGCGCTCTCAACTCACTCGTGCTCCTGCGGCCAGGGTCATCACCAACACCCGCACCACCTGCAAAAGCTGCCTCCACCTGGGACATCCAGGCAGTGTCTCTTGACCGAAAGTCCATACTGTAAGGGACTCTTCTGTGAAAACACACAGGAAAAATAGTTAGTAATGCCAACGCTACACACACATAATACGATGCGTGACTACAATAATGTTAACCAAATGACCATAAAGGGACACGCATTTACAATTTCACAAACTTTATTAGTTGATAAAAGACCAACGACATACACAATATCAATATAAAAATAATTATATATAGCAGCAATACAGGTAGTAGCCAAGACATGTGGCTCCCTCCCACACATAGAAAACACCGATAGTTCTCCTATATAAGGTAAAAACCTTTTACAAAAGTACTGGCATAGACAAACACATCCCCAATATAACAATTGTATAATAGAACAAAGCCCCACTAAAACTGGTATAGTGGATAAACCACACAAACACTGCAGCAAGGAGGCATATATATTCCATAAATGTATACCTGAGGGACACTTAGAGAGGAGAACACGGGTTTTCTATTGCAGAGAGGAGAGCCCACCCCGACGTACGTTTCGCTCCGCTTTCTCAAGGCGCATGTTTGAATCGATCTCTCTAACCTCTATATATATCCATGTTCATCAGGTATAATATAAAATACATGTGTGTGTTGTTAATTTTAAACTGACCTCCTCATCGTAAAACACGCTGGGAGCGCGTCACATCTCCGCGCCGTCGCGCCACCTCTGACATCACAAACACGCGAGACAGCGCCTAGCAGCTAACCAGTCAGCCGCATGATCTCGCGGTGTCATGAAGCAAACGGGAATCAAAAAAACAACGCCCACCAGACATCCATCAAGCCGCGAGATCATGCGTAAAGACATCAACACAAGAGTACGTATCTGGAGTACTTTTGTAACAATTCTATTTATTTTTGGCACTTGCATGTTCACATTGCACTGAGCACTTTAGTCACTGTCACTTTATGGTTTTTTATATAAGAGGTTATTTTCACGTTTATATGAAGGTCACTTGATCAAGATAGGATCGGATGACCGTGTAACACAGGTTTTCACATTAATATATATACATATATCTCATATTTTGTATCCGGTTTTGGTGACCGTATCCCCATTTTAGGTAACGGAGTACTTATTAGTATTATTATTGTTAATTCTTTTTGTCCTATTCCTTTTTCTGTTTTTGCCTTTCTTGCTGTGTGTCCTACATAACTGTAGGCAGCATTTTTGCGAGTATTATCTGTCCCACATGCTTTTGTATTGATGAAGTCTTGTGACCATTTCTTTGAGGAAAGGATGCTGTCCTTGTATGTCACGAATGCGGCGTAATGCCGCAACACGTGACTTATCTCCAGATACGTACTCTTGTGTTGATGTCTTTACGCATGATCTCGCGGCTTGATGGATGTCTGGTGGGCGTTGTTTTTTGATTCCCGTTTGCGCCATGATGCCGCGAGATCATGCGGCTGACTGGTTAGCTGCTAGGCGCTGTCTCGCGTGTTTGTGATGTCAGAGGCGGCGCGACGGCGCGGAGATGTGACGCGCTCCCAGCGTGTTTTACGATGAGGAGGTCAGTTTAAAATTAACAACACACACATGTATTTTATATTATACCTGATGAACATGGATATATATAGAGGTTAGAGAGATCGATTCAAACACGCCCTTGAGAAAGCGGAGCGAAACGTACGTCGGGGTGGGCTCTCCTCTCTGCAATAGAAAACCCGTGTTCTCCTCTCTAAGTGTCCCTCAGGTATACATTTATGGAATATATATGCCTCCTTGCTGCAGTGTTTGTGTGGTTTATCCACTATACCAGTTTTAGTGGGGCTTTGTTCTATTATACAATTGTTATATTGGGGATGTGTTTGTCTATGCCAGTACTTTTGTAAAAGGTTTTTACCTTATATAGGAGAACTATCGGTGTTTTCTATGTGTGGGAGGGGAGCCACATGTCTTGGCTACTACCTGTATTGCTGCTATATATAATTATTTTTATATTGATATTGTGTATGTCGTTGGTCTTTTATCAACTAATAAAGTTTGTGAAATTGTAAATGCGTGTCCCTTTATGGTCATTTGGTTAACATTATTGTAGTCACGCATCGTATTATGTGTGTGTAGCGTTGGCATTACTAACTATTTTTCCTGTGTGTTTTCACAGAAGAGTCCCTTACAGTATGGACTTTCGGTCAAGAGACACTGCCTGGATGTCCCAGGTGGAGGCAGCTTTTGCAGGTGGTGCGGGTGTTGGTGATGACCCTGGCCGCAGGAGCACGAGTGAGTTGAGAGCGCAGATTAAAAACACACTCCATAGACGTATGAAGCTTTGGTGGAATAAGGCCACCCTAGACAAATATGTGGAAAAAGGACTTATCCCTAGAGGACTGAGGGTACAAATTTTTCCCTCCTATGGACAGGATGACAATGAGTTCCGGGAAAAGTGGGAGTCCGCTTGTGGATCCTGCTCTTTGACCTTGATGCGCCTCATTATGGAGCACAATACTAAGACTATGTCTAGCTTGGAATTAGAAGCCTTAGGGCTTGAAGACCAGCTATCACAAAAACTTAATGTGAGTGAAATGGAGGCTTTTAAGAAAGAACTCGATGATAACTTTTTGACATGGGAGAAACAGATTAAAAATGTAAAGATGAGGAAATTCCAGCGGGACACACAAGATAAGGATTTAAACAGGGTATATCGCTGGAAGTATAAACCTGAAGAGGGACGGTCCCGCACGTCTTCCATTTCCTCTCGTACATCAGCCAGTGAAGATGGTAGCACAAAAGATCATGAACCACATAGATATCCGAAACGTTTTCAGAAACGAAAAATGGTAGAGGCTACACAACCTGGCAGTAAGAGGCGCCAGGATACCAACCAGAAATTACAGGTAATCAACCTAACGGATCGTGTTTTGACACATGACCAACTTTCCATTTTAGGGAGAGGTCTGTCTTTTTCGCCATCGAGTAATTATGATTTTTCTCAACAGTGAAGGATCTCCATTTGTTTGCCCGACGTTTGGTTTTTAATAAAATATATACATCACGAAGTGATTCCCACTCGACCATTCCATCAGAACAGGAGACCTTGAACAACTTGGTCTCCTTATTAGAAGAACAAGATGAAACCACATCTTTTGGTGAGTTTCCAAGTCACTCATTCGAAATCGACTAACTTTCCTGCTCTCTCCCTATTCCCTAATGTCGCAATATTTGTGAAGTTGGTGGAAGGGGAGTTATCAAGAATAACAAACTACGGGAGTAATGACAATTGTACAAGAGGTGAAAGACAGGCACTTAAGGAAATTGAGCAATGGCCAGATGTTGTAATCAAACCTGCGGACAAGGGTGGGAACATTGTCCTATGGCCTTCAGCAATGTATGAAAGGGAAGTTTTGCGACAGCTACGCAATAGTGACTGTTACAAAAATTGACCTTTAACCCACTCATAAAATTTAAACAGGAGCTTATGGAGATTCTTCAAAGGGGAGTAGATGATGGGATAATAACATCAAAACAGTTTAACTTTTTATTACCCGAACATCCGGTAATTCCAACTTTGTATTTGTTACCGAAGATACACAAAGACCCTCTGAATCCACCTGGACGACCCATAATTGCTGGCATTGATGGAGTGAGCGATGCTATTTGCAAGTATGTTGATTACTTCTTACAACCACTGGTGGAAGAATTACCATCTTTTTGAAAGACACAACAGACATACTGAAAAAGATGGAGGAGATCCACTTGGAGCCTGATATGTATATAGCCACATGTGATGTGGAATCCTTGTACACGTCTATCAACCATCGTGATGGGCTGGATGCAGTCTCATTCTATCTAAATAGTTCCAATATGGATAGACGTAAGTGTGAATTTCTCCTGTCACTTTTGGAGTATGTCTTGACGCATAATTTCTTTATGTTTGGGGGTCCTTCTACCTACAGCTCCGGGCACAGCAATGGGGGCGGCCTGTGCGCCCTCGTATGCTAATTTGTTCCTGGGGCTGTGGGAGAGGAGGATCCTCCAGACAGATCCCCTGCCAGAGGCCAATGGCGTCCAGTATTGGGGACGCTATATTGATGACGTCGTTGTGATCTGGCAGGGGACACCAGAAACCTTTGCTAATTTTGTGGCACAGTTGAATACCAACGCACTCAATATTAAACTTACCTTCAAGGTGGCTCGTACAAGGATGGAGTTTTTGGATGTCATGTTCCATGTGGATTCAGAGGGTCGGATGACAACTGACCTATATAGGAAAGAAACATCGGTGAATGCAGTATTACATGCCAGTTCTTCACATCCTGGTAATTTGATTAAAAACATACCCGTGGGGCAGTTCCTAAGGGCGCGTCGGGTGTGTTCATCCGATTTTGCTTTTGAGTTGCAGGCGGACGACTTGAGAGGGCGTTTTCAAGACAGAGGCTATGGAAAAAGATGTATTGAGAGAGCATACAATAGAGCAAAATCCACCAGTAGAAGAGATTTACTCCATAAAAAGGTGAGACGTGAGGACAAACCAGTGGTCAGATTTATTACAAACTTTAATCCTAAGTGGAAGGCGGTTAATGCAGCCCTGACCAAATACTGGAACATCCTCACACAGGACCCACAACTACAGGATGTTATACCAGACCGTCCATCTATCACATACCGTAGGGCAAAGAACTTACGAGACCATCTAACTCGGAGCCTATATACTCGCAAGCCCCCTAACCCCTTTGGTACAAAGGGAACTCCATGGGGAGTAGTGCTTGTGGGAAGTGTGTAGCGTGTAAAAATATGGAAAAAGCTTCCCATTTTCATAATTTTGATCATGGGAGGACTTTTTAAAATCACACACACCATCAATTGCGCTACAGTGGGTGTTATTTACTGGGCCAATTGCCCGTGTGACCTTATATATGTGGGGATGACGTCGCGGCAGCTGAAAAGAAGGGTGAGAGAACATGTCCTATCTATAGAGGCAGCTAAAGATGAAGAAGATCTAACATCACTGAAAACACTCCCCCGCCATTTTAAAGAAAGACATGGATCAGATGGATCCCTGTTGCACTTTAGAGGAATTGATAGGGTCATTATGTCACCAAGAGGAGGTAATCTTAAGAAGATCCTCGCGCAGCGAGAAACAAAGTGGATTTTTCTTCTCAATACAGTATCACCTCATGGTCTCAATGAGGGAATCACTTATGCTCCATTCTTATAAAGAATTCTACTTATATATATATGTACGTTGTAAAATCTGTCGGATAAGCAGTTACATATAGATTTCTGCCTCCCTTTCTTTCTCTCTCGTGCTCCTGTGGCCTGGTAATTCACACTGATGCTTACGGATTATTGTTTTTAATTAAATATTTTTTTAATTATAATATTTGTTTTATATAATATATATTGCATTGCTCTAACTTTTTACATTCATGTTTTTTAGATCATGTTGGGTATAGATGAAATGGCAGGCTGGAGATTCGTTTTGGACATGGGATGGACTCTTTCCTTATGGACTTTTTCGTTTCGGATTATGCAGTCGGGCAAAATTGTTATTTATTATTTATTATTTAATTTATTTTATCTTATATGAGAGAAGGAGGAATTTTGGATATATTCTTAGCTAGTGTGGGGTAGCTTTGGATATGTAGATGGGGTTACATGATATATGAATGGATACATGAATTAAGCATAAATTTTAAATTTTATATTTGTGTATATATTTATTATGTACTAGCCAGTTGGCTATTTATAACTAGCATTGAAAATGAATTATCACTTTTATCAGGGTACTTTTGTAACAATTCTATATAATCTTTTATTTATTTCTGGCACTTGCATGTTCACATTGCACTGAGCACTTTAGTCACTGTCACTTTATGGTTTTTTATATAAGAGGTTATTTTCACGTTTATATGAAGGTCACTTGATCAAGATAGGATCGGATGACCGTGTAACACAGGTTTTCACATTAATATATATACATGTATCTCATATTTTGTATCCGGTTTTGGTGACCGTACTCCATATTAGGTAACGGAGTACTGATTAGTGTTATTATTATTGTTAATTCTTTTTGTCCTATTCCTTTTTCTGTTTTTGCCTTTCTTGCTGTGTGTCCTACATAACTGTAGGCAGCATTTTTGCGAGTATTATCTGTCCCACATGCTTTTGTATTGATGAAGTCTTGTGACCATTTCTTTGAGGAAAGGATGCTGTCCTTGTATGTCACGTAATGCGGCGTAATGCCGCAACACGTGACTTATCTCCAGATACGTACTCTTGTGTTGATGTCTTTACGCATGATCTCGCGGCTTGATGGATGTCTGGTGGGCGTTGTTTTTTTGATTCCCGCTTGCGCCATGATGCCGCGAGATCATGCGGCTGACTGGTTAGCTGCTAGGCGCTGTCTCGCGTGTTTGTGATGTCAGAGGCGGCGCGACGGCGCGGAGATGTGACGCGCTCCCAGCGTGTTTTACGATGAGGAGGTCAGTTTAAAATTAACAACACACACATGTATTTTATATTATACCTGATGAACATGGATATATATAGAGGTTAGAGAGATCGATTCAAACACGCCCCTTGAGAAAGCGGAGCGAAACGTACGTCGGGGTGGGCTCTCCTCTCTGCAATAGAAAACCCGTGTTCTCCTCTCTAAGTGTCCCTCAGGTATACATTTATGGAATATATATGCCTCCTTGCTGCAGTGTTTGTGTGGTTTATCCACTATACCAGTTTTAGTGGGGCTTTGTTCTATTATACAATTGTTATATTGGGGATGTGTTTGTCTATGCCAGTACTTTTGTAAAAGGTTTTTACCTTATATAGGAGAACTATCGGTGTTTTCTATGTGTGGGAGGGGAGCCACATGTCTTGGCTACTACCTGTATTGCTGCTATATATAATTATTTTTATATTGATATTGTGTATGTCGTTGGTCTTTTATCAACTAATAAAGTTTGTGAAATTGTAAATGCGTGTCCCTTTATGGTCATTTGGTTAAAATCTTTTCATGGGACAACACTGAAGATAATGCACTTTGATACAATATAAAGTAGTCCATGTACAGCTTGTATAACAGTGAAAATGTGGTGTTCACTCAAAATAACTAGTCAACACCATTAATGTCTAAACCGCTGGCAACAAAAGTGAATACACTGCAAAGTGAAAATGGATAAATTGTGCCCAAAGTGTCAATATTTTGTGTGGCCACCATTATTTTTCAGCACTGCTTTAATTCTCTTGGACATGGAGTTCACTAGAGCTTCACATGTTGCCATTTGAGGATGCTCCACAGATGCTTAATAGGGTTAAGCTCTGTAGACATGCTTGACCAGTCCAGCACCATTACCCTCAGTTTCTTTAGCAAGGCAGGGTCGTCTTGGAGATCTGTTTGGGGTCGTTATCATGTTGTAATACTGCCCTGCGGCCCAGATTTCAAAGGGGGGAATCATGCTCTGCCTCAGTATGTCACAGTAAATGTTGGCATTCATGGTTCCCTCAATGAACTGTAGCTCCCCACAGCCGTCAGCACTCATGAACCCCCAAACCTTGACACTGCCACTACCATGCTTGACTGTAGGCAAGAAACACTTGTTTTTGTACTTTGTACTCCTCACACTTGTCTTTGTACTTTGTACTCCTCACTTGGTTGCCGCCACACAAGCTTGACACCAAATAAGTTCATATTGGTCTATCTTGGTTTCATCAGACCACTGGACATGGTTCCAGTAATTCATGTCTTCAGCAAACTGTTTGCAGACTTTCTTGTGCATCATCTTTAGAAGAGGCTTCCTTCTGGGACAACTTCCATGCAGACCAATTTGATTCAGTGTGCTGTGTATGGTCTGAGCACTGACAGGCTGATCCCCCACCCCTTTAACCTCTGCAGAATAGCTGGCAGCACTCATATGTCTAATATGAAAGGACAACTTTTGGATAGGACGCTGACCATGTGCGCTCAACTTCTTTGGTTCACCATGGCGAAGCTTGTTCTGAGTGGAACCTGTCTTGTTAAACCACTGTATGGTCTTGGCCAATGTGCTGCAGCTTGGTTTCAGGGTGTTGGCAATCTTCTTATAGCCTAGACCATCTTTATGTAAAGCAACAATTCTTTTTTGAAGATCCTCAATGAGTTTTTGTCATGAGGGCCATGTTGAACTTCCAGTGACCAGTATGAGAGAGTGTGAGAGCGATAACACTAAATTTAACACACCTGCTCCCCATTCACACCTCATTCACATATGACACCGGGAGAGAAAATGGCTAATTTTAAGGGTGTACCCACTTTTGTTGTCAGCGGTTTAGATATTAATGGCTGTGTTGAGTTATTTTGGAGGTACATCAAATTTACACTGCTATACAAGCTGTACACTAACTACTTTATATTGTATCAAAGTGTCATATCTTCAGTGTTGTCCCATGAAAAGATAGAATAAAATATTTATAAAATGTGAGGGGTGTACTCACTTTTGTGAGATATTGTAATCAGGTGTTTAATTTATCACTGCTTTATGCTGCCCTCAGATAAAGCAGAATAAATCAGGTGATAGACTATATAGGTTATAGAATCTTTTTTCTGTGGCACCATTCTCCTGCTTTGCCATGGACTTTGACTATGGAGGGTGAGGCCGAGGTATCTCCTTGAACAATATTCCAACAATATTTTATAGATATGGAATACATTTTGAGTTTTAACAGGTAGGAGTTCTAGACCTTCTATCGTTTGACAATGCTGGCTGTGATTTGTTGTTTAACTGGTAGCTCAAGGACTTGTTCAATATGCTGGCTGGCTGACAACCTAGAATTTTGTATGGTGAGCTGTTCCTTTTTTTCGATGTTATACCAGTATCTCCTTGTTTTGAATTGTGAGGCACTAGTAGAAACAGTTTTAGAAGTAATGCTCTAGATAGAAATGAAGAAAAGCAGTTTTAGCACCATTTAAATTATCAAGACTTGCTTGAGTTGAAACATCACTATGTTTAATGCTGGTTGTTAAATAAATCACCATTTGCTTAACTGGAAGCATGCTGCAGTAACCTCCTTCATATACTGTGGCATTTTGAGCCAGGATCTGACACTGCGTGCTCCAGGTATTTTTACATTGATCTTATACATATGTGTGGGGTCATTGTGCTGCTTAAGTGTGATTTTTCTGGATGATATCGCTACTAGTATCTAAACAGTGTCAGATAAGTGCAGGACCTGCACCTATCTCCAGAACGGGGCCCTTCAAAGTAAAGGAGAGCACACCGCACATACTTCTATGGGAGTTCTAAAAATAGCTGAGTGAGAGCACTCAGCTATTTTCAGAAGTTCTATACTGGAGAATGGAGGGTGGCCGTGCTTGCACAGTGTGCTCACCTTCAGTTTTTGTGGTCCATTCTGGAGATAGTCCAACAAATGACTCCCTTCTTATTTAAGCTTCAGACTGACCCAGAGCCTCACTTTCGCTCCACCATTCACCTTCACAAAGCACTTCAGTCTATTCTCATTAGCAAGCTCAATATTCATGTGAGAAATATATACTACTCACGATTTCTTTAAAAGACACGTTCGGTCCTTTTCCTTTATTTTCCACGATAAAAGACAAATAGCAAGACTCGCAGGTCCACTTGTTCAGAGTTAGCCTGAGTTGTATACCACAGTCAAACGCAATGTTTCGAGGGTAATGCCCCTTAATCATGGAGATAGAAATGTGTCCCAGATGTGAGACCCACAGCTAACATTGGTGGCATAGTCTAGTGAAATATCATTAATGTCTGAGATGAGAGAGCCCATTTCATTCAAGTTAACCAATTATTTCAGTTGACAGGAAACATCTTTCAATCACTAAGAAGTTGTTACAAACCTCTAAAATGATACTGTCTATATGGTACTTAATTTACAACTTTCACAGTACAGACCATAAATAAGGAAAATCTTTCTCCACGTTACTCTGGCATTCCCCTCATCTCCTCCCCTCTCTTCTCTTTTCTTCTCTCATTCACTTTGCTGCGTGTGTGCAGTAGGGTCAGAGAAGAGACAAGGAATAAGGAGCAATTAAAGAGGTAGCTGAACAAACAGAACCAGAGGAGGCTGGAAAGGAGGGAAGCAGATTTCATGAGAGCTCTTGGTGCTGCAGTCTGAAATATTGGATACTAAGTCCACCGAATGATCTGCCTTCCGAACAGACAGGCTTCCTTCTATTCACTACCTACTGCTTCACAAATATGCTACCGGGATTCCTGATTTCTCTAGCTTGGATTACTGGCATGAACTGTAAGTAAATATGCTATAACTTACTATCTCATTGTACTCGTGTTTTAAATCAGACAGAATTACTAATTATTTATGGACCAAAAAATAAACGTTTTTGTCCACGTAATTTAAAACATAAACTAGTTTTATATCAGAGGAATGTGCATAAAGCATGGAGAAAAAAGCAAGTTTGGAAATAATATTACAGGACTCTGTGGTTGTGATTTTTAGGGACTGTAATGAAGTAATAGTGAGCAGTATACATTAGAGCTGCTTTCTTTATATGCTTATACAGTATGATTACTGACATGACTCAATATGTGAATTTTATAGTAAGGGGTTTAGTTCATTTGCAACTTGCTTAGATTTTAAGTAGCCAGAAGGGAAAACTAAACCTCCTACTAATGAAATAGAAATTTGTGACTGGAATTTCTACTGCAGTTTGGCTCTATAAATATGTAACAAGAAATGCCTAAAGTATGTGCAATAAGCGTCCTAGAATACGGTAGTATACAAAGCAAAGAAGTAACGCTAAAACTTGACCTTTATTAGTATATGTAAAATAAAGGAATAACACCCGTGGGTAGGATTACATAAATTGTGAGGGTGAGAAGCATGCTCATAGTCCAAGGTATTGGACCTGAGTAATGAAAATTCCCACGCCACAACACTAGGTTAAGGAAAAACAAAAAAGGTTTGTTTAGAAAAACCGGCCAGTCTGAACAGATGACTTATCTCCAGATACGTACTCTTGTGTTGATGTCTTTACGCATGATCTCGCGGCTTGATGGATGTCTGGTGGGCGTTGTTTTTTTGATTCCCGTTTGCGTCATGACACCGCGAGATCATGCGGCTGACTGGTTAGCTGCTAGGCGCTGTCTCGCGTGTTTGTGATGTCAGAGGCGGCGCGACGGCGCGGAGATGTGACGCGCTCCCAGCGTGTTTTACGATGAGGAGGTCAGTTTAAAATTAACAACACACACATGTATTTTATATTATACCTGATGAACATGGATATATATAGAGGTTAGAGATCGATTCAAACATGCCCTTGAGAAAGCGGAGCCGAAACGTACGTCGGGTGGGCTCTCCTCTCTGCAATAGAAAACCCGTGTTCTCCTCTCTAAGTGTCCCTCAGGTATACATTTATGGAATATATATGCCTCCTTGCTGCAGTGTTTGTGTGGTTTATCCACTATACCAGTTTTAGTGGGGCTTTGTTCTATTATACAATTGTTATATTGGGGATGTGTTTGTCTATGCCAGTACTTTTGTAAAAGGTTTTACCTTATATAGGAGAACTATCGGTGTTTTCTATGTGTGGGAGGAGCCACATGTCTTGGCTACTACCTGTATTGCTGCTATATATAATTATTTTTATATTGATATTGTGTATGTCGTTGGTCTTTTATCAACTAATAAAGTTTGTGAAATTGTAAATGCGTGTCCCTTTATGGTCATTTGGTTAAAATCTTTTCATGGGACAACACTGAAGATAATGCACTTTGATACAATATAAAGTAGTCCATGTACAGCTTGTATAACAGTGAAAATGTGGTGTTCACTCAAAATAACTAGTCAACACCATTAATGTCTAAACCGCTGGCAACAAAAGTGAATACACTGCAAAGTGAAAATGGATAAATTATTGCCCAAAGTGTCAATATTTTGTGTGGCCACCATTATTTTTCAGCACTGCTTTAATTCTCTTGGACATGGAGTTCACTAGAGCTTCACATGTTGCCATTTGAGGATGCTCCACAGATGCTTAATAGGGTTAAGCTCTGTAGACATGCTTGACCAGTCCAGCACCATTACCCTCAGTTTCTTTAGCAAGGCAGGGTCGTCTTGGAGATCTGTTTGGGGTCGTTATCATGTTGTAATACTGCCCTGCGGCCCAGATTTCAAAGGGGGGGAATCATGCTCTGCCTCAGTATGTCACAGTAAATGTTGGCATTCATGGTTCCCTCAATGAACTGTAGCTCCCCACAGCCGTCAGCACTCATGAACCCCCAAACCTTGACACTGCCACTACCATGCTTGACTGTAGGCAAGAAACACTTGTTTTTGTACTTTGTACTCCTCACACTTGTCTTTGTACTTTGTACTCCTCACTTGGTTGCCGCCACACAAGCTTGACACCAAATAAGTTCATATTGGTCTATCTTGGTTTCATCAGACCACTGGACATGGTTCCAGTAATTCATGTCTTCAGCAAACTGTTTGCAGACTTTCTTGTGCATCATCTTTAGAAGAGGCTTCCTTCTGGGACAACTTCCATGCAGACCAATTTGATTCAGTGTGCTGTGTATGGTCTGAGCACTGACAGGCTGATCCCCCACCCCTTTAACCTCTGCAGAATAGCTGGCAGCACTCATATGTCTAATATGAAAGGACAACTTTTGGATAGGACGCTGACCATGTGCGCTCAACTTCTTTGGTTCACCATGGCGAAGCTTGTTCTGAGTGGAACCTGTCTTGTTAAACCACTGTATGGTCTTGGCCAATGTGCTGCAGCTTGGTTTCAGGGTGTTGGCAATCTTCTTATAGCCTAGACCATCTTTATGTAAAGCAACAATTCTTTTTTTGAAGATCCTCAATGAGTTTTTTGTCATGAGGGGCCATGTTGAACTTCCAGTGACCAGTATGAGAGAGTGTGAGAGCGATAACACTAAATTTAACACACCTGCTCCCCATTCACACCTCATTCACATATGACACCGGGGAGAGAAAATGGCTAATTTTAAGGGTGTACCCACTTTTGTTGTCAGCGGTTTAGATATTAATGGCTGTGTTGAGTTATTTTGGAGGTACATCAAATTTACACTGCTATACAAGCTGTACACTAACTACTTTATATTGTATCAAAGTGTCATATCTTCAGTGTTGTCCCATGAAAAGATAGAATAAAATATTTATAAAATGTGAGGGGTGTACTCACTTTTGTGAGATATTGTAATCAGGTGTTTAATTTATCACTGCTTTATGCTGCCCTCAGATAAAGCAGAATAAATCGGGTGATAGACTATATAGGTTATAGAATCTTTTTTTCTGTGGCACCATTCTCCTGCTTTGCCATGGACTTTGACTATGGAGGGTGAGGCCGAGGTATCTCGTTGAACAATATTCCAACAATATTTTATAGATATGGAATACATTTTGAGTTTTAACAGGTAGGAGTTCTAGACCTTCTATCGTTTGACAATGCTGGCTGTGATTTGTTGTTTAACTGGTAGCTCAAGGACTTGTTCAATATGCTGGCTGGCTGACAACCTAGAATTTTGTATGGTGAGCTGTTCCTTTTTTTTCGATGTTATACCAGTATCTCCTTGTTTTGAATTGTGAGGCACTAGTAGAAACAGTTTTAGAAGTAATGCTCTAGATAGAAATGAAGAAAAGCAGTTTTAGCACCATTTACATTATCAAGACTTGCTTGAGTTGAAACATCACTATGTTTAATGCTGGTTGTTAAATAAATCACCATTTGCTTAACTGGAAGCATGCTGCAGTAACCTCCTTCATATACTGTGGCATTTTGAGCCAGGATCTGACACTGCGTGCTCCAGGTATTTTTTACATTGATCTTATACATATGTGTGGGGTCATTGTGCTGCTTAAGTGTGATTTTTCTGGATGATATCGCTACTAGTATCTAAACAGTGTCAGATAAGTGCAGGACCTGCACCTATCTCCAGAACGGGGCCCTTCAAAGTAAAGGAGAGCACACCGCACATACTTCTATGGGAGTTCTAAAAATAGCTGAGTGAGAGCACTCAGCTATTTTCAGAGTTCTATACTGGAGAATGGAGGGTGGCCGTGCTTGCACAGTGTGCTCACCTTCAGTTTTTGTGGTCCATTCTGGAGATAGTCCAACAAATGACTCCCTTCTTATTTAAGCTTCAGACTGACCCAGAGCCTCACTTTCGCTCCACCATTCACCTTCACAAAGCACTTCAGTCTATTCTCATTAGCAAGCTCAATATTCATGTGAGAAATATATACTACTCACGATTTCTTTAAAAGACACGTTCGGTCCTTTTCCTTTATTTTCCACGATAAAAGACAAATAGCAAGACTCGCAGGTCCACTTGTTCAGAGTTAGCCTGAGTTGTATACCACAGTCAAACGCAATGTTTCGAGGGTAATGCCCCTTAATCATGGAGATAGAAATGTGTCCCAGATGTGAGACCCACAGCTAACATTGGTGGCATAGTCTAGTGAAATATCATTAATGTCTGAGATGAGAGAGCCCATTTCATTCAAGTTAACCAATTATTTCAGTTGACAGGAAACATCTTTCAATCACTAAGAAGTTGTTACAAACCTCTAAAATGATACTGTCTATATGGTACTTAATTTACAACTTTCACAGTACAGACCATAAATAAGGAAAATCTTTCTCCACGTTACTCTGGCATTCCCCTCATCTCCTCCCCTCTCTTCTCTTTTCTTCTCTCATTCACTTTGCTGCGTGTGTGCAGTAGGGTCAGAGAAGAGACAAGGAATAAGGAGCAATTAAAGAGGTAGCTGAACAAACAGAACCAGAGGAGGCTGGAAAGGGAGGGAAGCAGATTTCATGAGAGCTCTTGGTGCTGCAGTCTGAAATATTGGATACTAAGTCCACCGAATGATCTGCCTTCCGAACAGACAGGCTTCCTTCTATTCACTACCTACTGCTTCACAAATATGCTACCGGGATTCCTGATTTCTCTAGCTTGGATTACTGGCATGAACTGTAAGTAAATATGCTATAACTTACTATCTCATTGTACTCGTGTTTTAAATCAGACAGAATTACTAATTATTTATGGACCAAAAAATAAACGTTTTTGTCCACGTAATTTAAAACATAAACTAGTTTTATATCAGAGGAATGTGCATAAAGCATGGAGAAAAAAGCAAGTTTGGAAATAATATTACAGGACTCTGTGGTTGTGATTTTTAGGGACTGTAATGAAGTAATAGTGAGCAGTATACATTAGAGCTGCTTTCTTTATATGCTTATACAGTATGATTACTGACATGACTCAATATGTGAATTTTATAGTAAGGGGTTTAGTTCATTTGCAACTTGCTTAGATTTTAAGTAGCCAGAAGGGAAAACTAAACCTCCTACTAATGAAATAGAAATTTGTGACTGGAATTTCTACTGCAGTTTGGCTCTATAAATATGTAACAAGAAATGCCTAAAGTATGTGCAATAAGCGTCCTAGAATACGGTAGTATACAAAGCAAAGAAGTAACGCTAAAACTTGACCTTTATTAGTATATGTAAAATAAAGGAATAACACCCGTGGGTAGGATTACATAAATTGTGGGGTGAGAAGCATGCTCATAGTCCAAGGTATTGGACCTGAGTAATGAAAATTCCCACGCCACAACACTAGGTTAAGGAAAAACAAAAAGGTTTGTTTAGAAAAACCGGCCAGTCTGAACAGACATGAGAGCTGCCGGACAGCAGGATTGCTGATTAACAAAACCGCATGTGAACAAGGACCCAGCTGTAGTCCAAGAGAGACAGCATGCAACTGTCAGTGCGGTAGCAGGTATATGAAAAATACCCCCTCATGTGTGCTGGCTCGGCGCGTTTCTTGTGTCAATAACGACACATCATCAGGAGCAAGAGGGATAAGGGATGGTAGCAAGAAAACCTGCCTAAGGTACTGCCACGCTAAGTGTTCGTGGCGGCACCTGCCGGCGCTATGATGGCCGTGATACGGCCGCGTCAACGCTAGTTTAAATAGCAACCCACTCCTCCCAGGGAGGGGAATGGGAGGGGCCAGCGTGCGACGTCACTAGATGGCGGAATATGCGAATGCAGACAAGCAATCCGCCCACCATCTCCATGACAACATATACGCGGCCAACCCAGATCAAATAGGTAAGAGGGATGTAATGGGCAGACCTATAGAATAAGGAGGCAGCGGCGGAGTTTGTAAAGCTATCCGCCGCATGGCGACACTAATAAGAGATGTCAGGGGCATGAACATGAGGCATAAGTCAAGCATGTAGTAAGAATATTGCTAAGAAATATGGTGCAGCAAAGCAGGTAGTGGTGGGGACAATAGGACCTGCCAACCCCATATACAGAAGTAAAAGGGGCAGCTAAGTCCACCCCGGGTCAGTCAATAAAACAGGCGTAGGAAATCCGTTCATTAAGACCATCAGGTTTGACAGTGCCCAATCTAAACGTCCATTGGGCTTCCTTGCGCAGGAGTATGTTATCAATATCGCCGCCCCTTGGTGATGGGCACACCACATCAATCCCTTGGAACCTAATGACGGATGTTTGTTGTGGATGAAACAGATTGACATGTCTAGCTATTGGTGTGTCTTCGTTTTACGTATATCACCAAGGTGCTCGCCAATTCTGCGGCGAAATTCCCTGATGGTCTTGCCCACGTATTGCATGCCACAAACACACGTGGCTAGATAGATGACCCCAGATGTTCTGCAATTGACAAAGCATCTGATATTATAGCATTTGGATGTCTTGGTACTGACAAATGTGTCCCCTGTTTGGATGGATGAACATGCGATGCAGCCCTTACAACAAAATGTGCCCAGGCTACGATTGGTGAGCCACGTCTGGGGGCCGGAGATTGGAACAAACTATGAACCAGACGATCACCAAGGCTGCGCCCCCTGCGATAAGTCACAGAGGGCCTTTCACTAATGCAGTCTGAAATGTCTGGATCCATACGCAAAATGTTCCAATGCCTCCTTAAGATATTCAGTATCTGTGGATTTGCTCCATCATAGGTGGCAATTAGACGTATTAGACCGTCGCCTTCCTGTTTAGGTCTAGGATTCAATAATGATTCCCTAGTCGCTGCCAATGAATGTTGGTAGGCAGATGCTAAAACCGGGGAAGGATAACCCCGTTTAGTAAATCTCTGCCTTAATTCACCAGCTTTGAGATGGAAATCAGAGAGATTTGAACAGTTGCGACGGACACGCAAATATTGGCCACGAGGATCCCCCTCTTCAGAGGGACAGGATGACAACTGTCCCAATGAAGAAGGGAATTGGTGGCCGTAGTTTTGCGATGGAGACTGGTGTGCACCTGTCCAGTGCCATCCCTGCAGATGGTCAAATCCAAGAAATTGATACTCTCAAAATGGATCTCAGATGTAAAAAGAGTCCATATTTGTTGATATTGAGGGCACGCACAAAACATCCAAATTCATCAGCCGTGCCTGACCAGAAAATGAGAATGTCATCGATGAATCTGAGCCACAATGTGATATGAGAGGTCCACCACTGATCGTCATCAGAAAACACAGTTTCCCTCTCCCACCAGCCCAGATATAAATTTGCGTACGACGGGGCACACGGACTCCCCATCGCAACGCCTCTGAGCTGGTGGAAGAGGCGACGATCAAAGGTGAACACATTGTGGCCCAGAATAAACTCAAGGAGTTGGATGACAAAATCATTATGTTGGGCAAATGCGATACCTCGTTGGCACAAAAAATGGCGTGCAGCTACAAGGCCTCCTCGTGTGGGATGGAGCTGTATAGGGCCTCCACGTCGAGGCTAGCAAAAGCATATTGTCCTCGACGTGGAGGCCGTCCAGCTTACTGACCACCTCCATTGAGTCCCGCACATACGAGGGCAAGGCCAACACAAGCGGGTGCAGTATATTTTCTACATAATCGCTAATGCCCTGCGTAAGACTGTTGGAACCGGAGACTATGGGTCTGCCCTTAAGGGGCCGCAGCCCCTTATGAATTTTGGGCAACGCATAGAAACAAGCAGTACACGGATGTTTAGGGAAAAGAACCTGGAACTCATTTTTGTCAATGAGATTTTGTGACAGGGCAGCAGACAGTATGCCCTTGAGCTCAACGGCATAGTCATTCATGGGATTCCGAGAGAGGACACCATAACATTCAGTATTCCTGAGGATCTCCAGGCACATATTCACGTATTGTGCCTGGTTCATGATGACCACATTGCCTCCCTTGTCCGCTGTCTTAATCACTATGGAGTTGTCACCTTCTAATGACCGTAACCCCTCCATTTCTTCTTTTGTGATATTATATCTCACACGGACATGGTCAAGGGAGGCAAGGTCATCAATGACCAGGTTCACAAAAACATCGGCCGGAGTGGTATCCGTAATTGGGGGGTAAGTTTAGATCGTGGTTTCATCGAGGTAAATGGTCCTTTACCAAGAGGACGTTCATTTTCCCTCACCAAATCCATGAGGTTTCTAATATCACCCAAATCGGACTCCTCTATTCCCAACTCAGCACATTCACGTCTGTCCTTATGTTTAAAAAATTTTTCCATTTGAGTTTCCTAAGGAAGAGATTTAAATCTTTGACCCAATTAAAGGGGTCAAATGGCTGGGTTGGGACAAAGGAGAGGCCTTTTTGAGGACACCAATCTCAGATGGCGTGAGAATTCTATCAGAGAGGTTGATCACTTGCAGTTCATCCGACTGTGAGGGGTCTGAGGCAAATATGGACACATGTTTATTGGCCCTTGCGATCCCTGAGAAGATAGTCTGAGATCGGGACCCCTTGTCCTAAAAATTATTATTATTGCCACCCCTTGAGCGACCACCTCTACCACGTCTCCGCTGGCCTCTACCTGAGTAGCCCCTGGGATTATTAGATTGGCTATTATGTGAAGTATGACGTGTGGAACCAAAATCAGCCTCTCCCTCAGAAGACGAGGGCTCTGTATCAGCTTCCAGGGCCTTTGTTGGTTTTGTGGCAAAACCAAACAAATGGCCGTCACGGAAGTCCGTAGTGTCTCTCAAATATTGACTATGCTTGCGTTCTTTCAATTGTGCAGTATATCTGTGCACTGTTTGTTCCAGTGCCTGTTCCTTTTTAGTAAAATCTGCGTGCTCAGAGAACTTCTTAGCAGTATCAATGAATGTCTGTAGTTCACCTGAGCTCTTATCAAAGATCTTATGTTCCTCTTCGAGGAGTAAACGCATCAAGCGAAGGGATGACTGAATAGATTCAGACTCCCATCGCTTGATGAACTCAGGTGAGTTCAAGCGAGGCATTGGGAAAAAGTGGTATTCTCAGACCCCTAGGGACAATATTGTTTTTAAATATGTCTCCAGGGTCTGTATCTCCCACCAACTGCGTATATTGTCCTTATATGCTCTAGTGAGGTTTTTGAAAACGCTTGTGATGGTGGGAGCAATAGGTGCCGAAGGTAATTGTGCCTCAGAAAACACTAGTTTTGACTCTGAATCCCATGAGTCTCTGTTTATGCCTCCAGATAGAAAGCCTGCCATCCCAGATGGCTAATAAATCAATAAGTAACAAGAAATGCCTAAAGTATGTGCAATAAGCGTCCTAGAATACGGTAGTATACAAAGCAAAGAAGTAACGCTAAAACTTGACCTTTATTAGTATATGTAAAATAAAGGAATAACACCCGTGGGTAGGATTACATAAATTGTGGGGTGAGAAGCATGCTCATAGTCCAAGGTATTGGACCTGAGTAATGAAAATTCCCACGCCACAACACTAGGTTAAGGAAAAACAAAAAAGGTTTGTTTAGAAAAACCGGCCAGTCTGAACAGACATGAGAGCTGCCGGACAGCAGGATTGCTGATTAACAAAACCGCATGTGAACAAGGACCCAGCTGTAGTCCAAGAGAGACAGCATGCAACTGTCAGTGCGGTAGCAGGTATATGAAAAATACCCCCTCATGTGTGCTGGCTCGACGCGTTTCTTGTGTCAATAACGACACATCATCAGGAGCAAGAGGGATAAGGGATGGTAGCAAGAAAACCTGCCTAAGGTACTGCCACGCTAAGTGTTCGTGGCGGCACCTGCCGGCGCTATGATGGCCGTGATACGGCCGCGTCAAGCGCTAGTTTAAATAGCAACCCACTCCTCCCAGGGGAGGGGAATGGGAGGGGCCAGCGTGCGACGTCACTAGATGGCGGAATATGCGAATGCAGACAAGCAATCCGCCCACCATCTCCATGACAACATATACGCGGCCAACCCAGATCAAATAGGTAAGAGGGATGTAATGGGCAGACCTATAGAATAAGGAGGCAGCGGCGGAGTTTGTAAAGCTATCCGCCGCATGACGACACTAATAAGAGATGTCAGGGGCATGAACATGAGGCATAAGTCAAGCATGTAGTAAGAATATTGCTAAGAAATATGGTGCAGCAAAGCAGGTAGTGGTGGGGACAATAGGACCTGCCAACCCCATATACAGAAGTAAAAGGGGCAGCTAAGTCCACCCGGGTCAGTCAATAAAACAGGCGTAGGAAATCCGTTCATTAAGACCATCAGGTTTGACAGTGCCCAATCTAAACGTCCATTGGGCTTCCTTGCGCAGGAGTATGTTATCAATATCGCCGCCCCTTGGTGATGGGCACACCACATCAATCCCTTGGAACCTAATGACGGATGTTTGTTGTGGATGAAACAGATTGACATGTCTAGCTATTGGTGTGTCTTCGTTTTACGTATATCACCAAGGTGCTCGCCAATTCTGCGGCGAAATTCCCTGATGGTCTTGCCCACGTATTGCATGCCACAAACACACGTGGCTAGATAGATGACCCCAGATGTTCTGCAATTGACAAAGCATCTGATATTATAGCATTTGGATGTCTTGGTACTGACAAATGTGTCCCCTGTTTGGATGGATGAACATGCGATGCAGCCCTTACAACAAAATGTGCCCAGGCTACGATTGGTGAGCCACGTCTGGGGGCCGGAGATGGAACAAACTATGAACCAGACGATCACCAAGGCTGCGCCCCCTGCGATAAGTCACAGAGGGCCTTTCACTAATGCAGTCTGAAATGTCTGGATCCATACGCAAAATGTTCCAATGCCTCCTTAAGATATTCAGTATCTGTGGATTTGCTCCATCATAGGTGGCAATTAGACGTATTAGACCGTCGCCTTCCTGTTTAGGTCTAGGATTCAATAATGATTCCCTAGTCGCTGCCAATGAATGTTGGTAGGCAGATGCTAAAACCGGGGAAGGATAACCCCGTTTAGTAAATCTCTGCCTTAATTCACCAGCTTTGAGATGGAAATCAGAGAGATTTGAACAGTTGCGACGGACACGCAAATATTGGCCACGAGGGATCCCCCTCTTCAGAGGGACAGGATGACAACTGTCCCAATGAAGAAGGGAATTGGTGGCCGTGGTTTTGCGATGGAGACTGGTGTGCACCTGTCCAGTGCCATCCCTGCAGATGGTCAAATCCAAGAAATTGATACTCTCAAAATGGATCTCAGATGTAAAAAAGAGTCCATATTTGTTGATATTGAGGGCACGCACAAAACATCCAAATTCATCAGCCGTGCCTGACCAGAAAATGAGAATGTCATCGATGAATCTGAGCCACAATGTGATATGAGAGGTCCACCACTGATCGTCATCAGAAAACACAGTTTCCCTCTCCCACCAGCCCAGATATAAATTTGCGTACGACGGGGCACACGGACTCCCCATCGCAACGCCTCTGAGCTGGTGGAAGAGGCGACGATCAAAGGTGAACACATTGTGGCCCAGAATAAACTCAAGGAGTTGGATGACAAAATCATTATGTTGGGCAAATGCGATACCTCGTTGGCACAAAAAATGGCGTGCAGCTACAAGGCCTCCCTCGTGTGGGATGGAGCTGTATAGGGCCTCCACGTCGAGGCTAGCAAAAGCATATTGTCCTCGACGTGGAGGCCGTCCAGCTTACTGACCACCTCCATTGAGTCCCGCACATACGAGGGCAAGGCCAACACAAGCGGGTGCAGTATATTTTCTACATAATCGCTAATGCCCTGCGTAAGACTGTTGGAACCGGAGACTATGGGTCTGCCCTTAAGGGGCCGCAGCCCTTATGAATTTTGGGCAACGCATAGAAACAAGCAGTACACGGATGTTTAGGAAAAGAACCTGGAACTCATTTTTGTCAATGAGATTTTGTGACAGGGCAGCAGACAGTATGCCCTTGAGCTCAACGGCATAGTCATTCATGGGATTCCGAGAGAGGACACCATAACATTCAGTATTCCTGAGGATCTCCAGGCACATATTCACGTATTGTGCCTGGTTCATGATGACCACATTGCCTCCCTTGTCCGCTGTCTTAATCACTATGGAGTTGTCACCTTCTAATGACCGCAACCCCTCCATTTCTTCTTTTGTGATATTATATCTCACACGGACATGGTCAAGGGAGGCAAGGTCATCAATGACCAGGTTCACAAAAACATCGGCCGGAGTGGTATCCGTAATTGGGGGGTAAGTTTAGATCGTGGTTTCATCGAGGTAAATGGTCCTTTACCAAGAGGACGTTCATTTTCCCTCACCAAATCCATGAGGTTTCTAATATCACCCAAATCGGACTCCTCTATTCCCAACTCAGCACATTCACGTCTGTCCTTATGTTTAAAAAATTTTTTCCATTTGAGTTTCCTAAGGAAGAGATTTAAATCTTTGACCCAATTAAAGGGGTCAAATGGCTGGGTTGGGACAAAGGAGAGGCCTTTTTTGAGGACACCAATCTCAGATGGCGTGAGAATTCTATCAGAGAGGTTGATCACTTGCAGTTCATCCGACTGTGAGGGGGTCTGAGGCAAATATGGACACATGTTTATTGGCCCTTGCGATCCCTGAGAGTCTGAATCTATTCAGTCATCCCTTCGCTTGATGCGTTTACTCCTCGAAGAGGAACATAAGATCTTTGATAAGAGCTCAGGTGAACTACAGACATTCATTGATACTGCTAAGAAGTTCTCTGAGCACGCAGATTTTACTAAAAAGGAACAGGCACTGGAACAAACAGTGCACAGATATACTGCACAATTGAAAGAACGCAAGCATAGTCAATATTTGAGAGACACTACGGACTTCCGTGACGGCCATTTGTTTGGTTTTGCCACAAAACCAACAAAGGCCCTGGAAGCTGATACAGAGCCCTCGTCTTCTGAGGGAGAGGCTGATTTTGGTTCCACACGTCATACTTCACATAATAGCCAATCTAATAATCCCAGGGGCTACTCAGGTAGAGGCCAGCGGAGACGTGGTAGAGGTGGTCGCTCAAGGGGTGGCAATAATAATAATTTTTTAGGACAAGGGGTCCCGATCTCAGACTATCTTCTCAGGGATCGCAAGGGCCAATAAACATGTGTCCATATTTGCCTCAGACCCCCTCACAGTCGGATGAACTGCAAGTGATCAACCTCTCTGATAGAATTCTCACGCCATCTGAGATTGGTGTCCTCAAAAAAGGCCTCTCCTTTGTCCCAACCCAGCCATTTGACCCCTTTAATTGGGTCAAAGATTTAAATCTCTTCCTTAGGAAACTCAAATGGAAAAAAATTTTTAAACATAAGGACAGACGTGAATGTGCTGAGTTGGGAATAGAGGAGTCCGATTTGGGTGATATTAGAAACCTCATGGATTTGGTGAGGGAAAATGAACGTCCTCTTGGTAAAGGACCATTTACCTCGATGAAACCACGATCTAAACTTACCCCCCCAATTACGGATACCACTCCGGCCGATGTTTTTGTGAACCTGGTCATTGATGACCTTGCCTCCCTTGACCATGTCCGTGTGAGATATAATATCACAAAAGAAGAAATGGAGGGGTTGCGGTCATTAGAAGGTGACAACTCCATAGTGATTAAGACAGCGGACAAGGGAGGCAATGTGGTCATCATGAACCAGGCACAATACGTGAATATGTGCCTGGAGATCCTCAGGAATACTGAATGCTATGGTGTCCTCTCTCGGAATCCCATGAATGACTATGCCGTTGAGCTCAAGGGCATACTGTCTGCTGCCCTGTCACAAAATCTCATTGACAAAAATGAGTTCCAGGTTCTTTTCCCTAAACATCCGTGTACTGCTTGTTTCTATGCGTTGCCCAAAATTCATAAGGGGCTGCGGCCCCTTAAGGGCAGACCCATAGTCTCCGGTTCCAACAGTCTTACGCAGGGCATTAGCGATTATGTAGAAAATATACTGCACCCGTTTGTGTTGGCCTTGCCCTCGTATGTGCGGGACTCAATGGAGGTGGTCAGTAAGCTGGACGGCCTCCACGTCGAGGACAATATGCTTTTGCTAGCCTCGACGTGGAGGCCCTATACAGCTCCATCCCACACGAGGGAGGCCTTGTAGCTGCACGCCATTTTTTGTGCCAACGAGGTATCGCATTTGCCCAACATAATGATTTTGTCATCCAACTCCTTGAGTTTATTCTGGGCCACAATGTGTTCACCTTTGATCGTCGCCTCTTCCACCAGCTCAGAGGCGTTGCGATGGGGAGTCCGTGTGCCCCGTCGTACGCAAATTTATATCTGGGCTGGTGGGAGAGGGAAACTGTGTTTTCTGATGACGATCAGTGGTGGACCTCTCATATCACATTGTGGCTCAGATTCATCGATGACATTCTCATTTTCTGGTCAGGCACGGCTGATGAATTTGGATGTTTTGTGCGTGCCCTCAATATCAACAAATATGGACTCTTTTTACATCTGAGATCCATTTTGAGAGTATCAATTTCTTGGATTTGACCATCTGCAGGGATGGCACTGGACAGGTGCACACCAGTCTCCATCGCAAAACTACGGCCACCAATTCCCTTCTTCATTGGGACAGTTGTCATCCTGTCCCTCTGAAGAGGGGGATCCTCGTGGCCAATATTTGCGTGTCCGTCGCAACTGTTCAAATCTCTCTGATTTCCATCTCAAAGCTGGTGAATTAAGGCAGAGATTTACTAAACGGGGTTATCCTTCCCCGGTTTTAGCATCTGCCTACCAACATTCATTGGCAGCGACTAGGGAATCATTATTGAATCCTAGACCTAAACAGGAAGGCGACGGTCTAATACGTCTAATTGCCACCTATGATGGAGCAAATCCACAGATACTGAATATCTTAAGGAGGCATTGGAACATTTTGCGTATGGATCCAGACATTTCAGACTGCATTAGTGAAAGGCCCTCTGTGACTTATCGCAGGGGGCGCAGCCTTGGTGATCGTCTGGTTCATAGTTTGTTCCAATCTCCGGCCCCCAGACGTGGCTCACCAATCGTAGCCTGGGCACATTTTGTTGTAAGGGCTGCATCGCATGTTCATCCATCCAAACAGGGGACACATTTGTCAGTACCAAGACATCCAAATGCTATAATATCAGATGCTTTGTCAATTGCAGAACATCTGGGGTCATCTATCTAGCCACGTGTGTTTGTGGCATGCAATACGTGGGCAAGACCATCAGGGAATTTCGCCGCAGAATTGGCGAGCACCTTGGTGATATACGTAAAACGAAGACACACCAATAGCTAGACATGTCAATCTGTTTCATCCACAACAAACATCCGTCATTAGGTTCCAAGGGATTGATGTGGTGTGCCCATCACCAAGGGGCGGCGATATTGATAACATACTCCTGCGCAAGGAAGCCCAATGGACGTTTAGATTGGGCACTGTCAAACCTGATGGTCTTAATGAACGGATTTCCTACGTCTGTTTTATTGACTGACCCGGGGTGGACTTAGCTGCCCCTTTTACTTCTGTATATGGGGTTGGCAGGTCCTATTGTCCCCACCACTACCTGCTTTGCTGCACCATATTTCTTAGCAATATTCTTACTACATGCTTGACTTATGCCTCATGTTCATGCCCCTGACATCTCTTATTAGTGTCGTCATGCGGCGGATAGCTTTACAAACTCCGCTCGCTGCCTCCTTATTCTATAGGTCTGCCCATTACATCCCTCTTACCTATTTGATCTGGGTTGGCCGCGTATATGTTGTCATGGAGATGGTGGGCGGATTGCTTGTCTGCATTCGCATATTCCGCCATCTAGTGACGTCGCACGCTGGCCCCTCCCATTCCCCTCCCCTGGGAGGAGTGGGTTGCTATTTAAACTAGCGCTTGACGCGGCCGTATCACGGCCATCATAGCGCCGGCAGGTGCCGCCACGAACACTTAGCGTGGCAGTACCTTAGGCAGGTTTTCTTGCTACCATCCCTTATCCCTCTTGCTCCTGATGATGTGTCGTTATTGACACAAGAAACGCGTCGAGCCAGCACACATGAGGGGGTATTTTTCATATACCTGCTACCGCACTGACAGTTGCATGCTGTCTCTCTTGGACTACAGCTGGGTCCTTGTTCACATGCGGTTTTGTTAATCAGCAATCCTGCTGTCCGGCAGCTCTCATGTCTGTTCAGACTGGCCGGTTTTTCTAAACAAACCTTTTTTGTTTTTCCTTAACCTAGTGTTGTGGCGTGGGAATTTTCATTACTCAGGTCCAATACCTTGGACTATGAGCATGCTTCTCACCCCACAATTTATGTAATCCTACCCACGGGTGTTATTCCTTTATTTTACATATACTAATAAAGGTCAAGTTTTAGCGTTACTTCTATAAATATGTAGTGTCCAAACTATTTGTTAGACTCTGTGCCTGTGTACCAGTTGTTTGTCCTTTATAAGCAGTGATCTGTTACTATACCATGGGATCGCTTTCTTGTATGCAATTAAAAAAGCTATAAATGGGTGGAAGTAAAGCTAGCCATACACATTAAATAGATAAATGTCGAGGGAACCTGCCAATTTCAGCAGGTCCAGCCATCCATCTAATGTGTAGAGAGAAATCCTGCCTCTTCCCTAATGGCAGGTGTGAGAGGAAATATGGATCCGACCATTAAACATCAATTACCCTATCCTTTTTATTTCTTGAAGCGATAAGCCACTATCAGAGTTGTCTTCCAGCATCTTTCTCCCTATTCAGGACACATGCATTTTTGGCCAAGATGATTGTTCATCTGTTTGGAGGGTTCAGGAGAAATCCCTGGCCGAACAAGTGTTTGGCTGACAGCAATCTAATGTGTATGGCCAGCCTAATACTTAACTGACTCATATTATTTAGTGAAAAATCTTTGACATTAGTCAAGTTTGTAATAGTCACGTTTGTAATATTTCACCACATACATAGGGAGAAAAATATTTTACGTCACTTCATATGCTTATTTAATTTAACTATTTCAACTCTAATGCTAGTTGTATTAAGTTATTTGTCAAGCCCTTTTTTACTTTTACATTTCATCATAAAAAAGTCAGATGGGGGTCCAGCCACTGCAACCGACTCTTGCTGAAAGGCTACAAATCCCCATTTTTGACTGAAGAGTAGGAAGAACATGTGCAACACCTCTCCATGGAGATTAAAAAGATTTATGAGCACATTTGACTGTTACAGATGCTGGTATTCACTGTGAATGAGAATGACCCTGTCCCCACCTAACTTACTTTTATGACCCATCTGATTGAGAGTAATAAAAGTCTTGGAACAATGCCTTTATAAAATTCAGTGAAGCCAAAAGAAAATTTTTAGTGCAGCAGTCAAAACATTTGTCACATCTAAAATCTATTACTATAATCCAATGGATTTCTAAATCTTAAATATAGAACTTATAGGACTGTTTTCCAAAATGATAGAAGCTTTGCGCTACTTGATTTTTTCAGCTTGCTAGTTAGCATTACATTTTAAGGATTTAGGTAGGTTTTCATGGACACTAAATATAACCCCAGTTAAAAGCCATGGTCTTGGAACAAAACTTTTGAGGTATAACTCAAATGGTATTAAACTGTACTTAACTTTAAAACAGTAAAAAAATGAAATATATCCTCCAGTCAAATTTAACTTAGCCCTGCTCTAATGAAATAAGATATCCTCCTATTTGAAGCGTTATACCTCCCTCGATTAAATTTTACTTTTTGTCAAAAAGCTGTTCTGCTCAATGATAAAATGATCGTGACCTTCCAAATTACTACACTGCTAAACTACACACAAGAGTAATGTGCTTGTTTGCCTTTTCATAGATGTAAGCAGCTTACTGCAATGATTTCCAACCAATCTGAAGTGAAATTGTGTCAAGAATGATATATTTGAGAACACAATGTAGAAAATCTTTCAAAAGTCGCTAAGGATTTTTTCTTAATATTTTTTTAACAAAACAAAAGTTAAGATGACAGCGATATAATTATATAGAATGAAGGAAAAATAAAAAGGAAAAGTGTATCATGGGAGGAGAAATTAAATAGTGAAGCATAAAAGTCTCTAAAAGTCCATAGTTCATTGTCTTGGAGTACCATATCAAAGATGCAGTTCATGCAGTTGTTATTAGGCTCCTGGAGAGGCCGGGGGCACAGAGAAAACTGATGATTGCCTTTAGTGTTTGGTTGCTGAGAACCTTTCATTTTCTTTGATAATCAAATATTAGTAAATGTATTCGTTCTGGTGGTTTTGTTGTCAGTTCTAAGTATGCCTTTGCTTTCAGAGGTTGTGCCAAATTTATGAAATGGTGCACAGTTGTAATATATTTGGCGCAAGTGCAATATGATGTACGTCTATGTGTGTAAAAGTACATCAGGGAGTTGCCAGGCATGGAGATGTGACTTTTTTTGTAACTTTTTAAAAAGTTACACATCACAAATGAGACTTAAAGATGTTCTAATAAATCCAGGCCTACTTTTCACTCATCTTCTGAAAGTTGCAAGGCTCACAAAATGTCGCAAAATTTGACCAAATGTCACACACAGACATCGCTTGGGACATTTTTACGCCACAAAACTGGTATAGCAGACCTGATAAATGTCCCCCTAAGTATTTTGTTTTGGTTGGCCCTAACCTAACTATGAGGGGAGGACATTTCAATCTTTGCTGGCTGTCAATAACATATCATAACAAGAAGCTTTTTCTTTCACCCTGTTGCATTATTCATGCATGTGAGAGAGAAATTTTGAGAGCATAAAGCTTTTAATGCTGATAAAATAAGGTAGGATAAAGGAGCATTTAGAGAGATGCACGTAACAGTCATTCACAAGTTAGAAATGTGGTGGTGAGAAGTTGCGTTATAAACATTGCTTCTCATGCCATTGTCCATCAACCATGGAACAGACAAGAGTGCCTAAAATTCTGAATTGTTGACAAGTATGAGTATCTGCACACGTTCCCTTGAAAAAACCATTTGGGGCGAAACGCGCGTCGGGACGCGGGAGGCACTAGAGTCACTTTACGCTATCCGGTACAACCTTGCGCAATGATGGGCTTATTTTTGATGTAATAGTATGTGCATTATCCTTTTACTTGTGGTTTTATTTGTCCTGGGCATAACATGCTCTTGATTTGCATACTATATGTATAATTGATATATTGAATCACACCAGCAGCCTTTATTGAGCATGCATGGCATCATACCATTGAATTATATATTGGTGCATTATCTCCTGTGTGGGGCTTTTCCTGCGTGTTATTTACACAACCAACCATATATATATGTACCATTTATACTCTTTGTGAAGATCTTGTTTTTATGTGTTGACATTAAAAAAGTAATATTTTATATATATGTCCAGATTGGTTAATTTAGGTGAGAAGTATGAGTATCTGCGTGTCTATATAAGAGTTGGTAAAAGTATCTCACAAATGATCTTCTGAACAGTGATATGATGTTGTTATACCTTATTTACCCAATTCCCTAGCCAGGGAATACTTTATTATGGCAAAATGTTATGTAGTCCAGTGTGCACATAGTCTAAGGTGTTTAAAAATTCCAAGAACACATTATATAACACATAAATTACTTATCTGGATCACTCTAAGACTTGTCACTAAACTATAGTTTCTTAAAATTAAAGTTATGGCTTAAGAAGTCAACTGGCACCTTGGAAGTTTGTCCATTTTTAATCCATAGCCATGTCATTATACTAATAGATCTGTATTATGGCAAGTCTTTTTGAAGTACATATGCATTTCCACATATTTTACTACAAAAAGTGACAGAAGAGCATTGTTGTTAATTTTTTCTGTTACATATAAATTGTTAAATTGTTCTGGTCACAGTGGCCATATTATCACAAGGGGCTAGATGCCTGTGTGAGCTGCTGGGTCTTAGCAGACCCAGATCAGCGTTGCAGTGAAATTGTACATAGCTGTACAACCCCTCTGAGGGCTCTATTCCCCTGTAAATTAAGCTACTATGTCAGCCCTTCTTACAAAATAAATTAGCAATAAATAAAAAAATGTAATGTTAAATGTCCACCAAAGGTCTCGTATAACCATGTGGGGGGCAGAAAGGGTAAAATAAAAAATAAAAGCAAGACAAAATAATAATTATTTACATAACTGAACAAAACAAATAGCTGCTTTGAAAGGCACATGTGCTGAAAAATTGGAAAATGTGCCTGGTCTTGAAGTAGTTAAGCTCCTTAATCTTTGTAAGCTCATGTGATGTGCACTATTCTACCTTATTTACCAAAGCCAGGGAGTACTTTATTATTTCAAAATATGATGTACTACAGTGTGCATCACTGGAGACATGGTCTGAATAGTGTTGGGCGTGAATATTCAGTATCGTGAATTTTAATCACGAATATCCCTACTTTGAGAATTCGTGAAGATTTAGAATATAGTTCTATATGTTTGTATTCGCGAATATTCTTGATTTTTTCATCTGAACCCATGATCCCCTCCTGCTTCTTGCTTGTGGGCCAATGAGAAGGCTGCAATGTCTTTGTCTGAGCTTAGCAACATCCTTAGCAACCATTAGGAACGTTGCCTACCCCTTACCATATAGGAACCTCCCCAGCAGCCATTTTCTGAAGTTTTTTGTAGTTCTGACAGAGACAGCAGTGTCATTGCAGTGCTCTGTGCTTTGCTGTGTCACATTACATTAGATAGCTAGTTAGTTAGTTAGTTAATTAGTTAGTTAGCTTATATATAATACAGATAGTTAGTGGGAGATAGTCAGTGTAGGTTAGATTGGGATATAGTGTAGCTGATAGGTTTCAGTGCAGGGTGTTAGGTAGTGTAGTGCCGATTTTCGCAATCAAGAAAATAATCTTCGCACAAATATTTGTGAAATATTGCGAATTTGAATATTGCCCCTGCCACTCATCACTAGGTTTAAAGTGGTTTAACACATGGTCTAAGGTGTTCAAAATTACAAGAACACATAAATTACATATCTGGATCACTCTAAGAGTCATCAATAATCTACAGTTTCTTAAAACTAAGGACTAACATAAATACAAGTTATGTCTTAAGAAGGCTCCTGGCACCTTGGAGGTTTGTCCATTTGCAATGCATAGGCAAGTCATAATACCAATAGATCTGTATTATGGCAAGTCTTTTTGAAGTACATATGCATTTCTACACATTTACTAAACTTTCAAATACACTTACCTTATCAGTTCTATAGTGTTCTCCTGTTGCTGTCACATGAAATAATTTCACGATAGATATTCAGTCAACTGGAATTACAAGAGAGGATCAGCGGTGGAAAGCAAAGGTCTTTATAAGGGATATTGGCATACAAAGCATTTATAATCAGCTCTACATCTGGATACACCTTAGTCTTAAAAGGTTGTATCATCTGAGACAGTGGCGGTGTATTGATAGGATATGCCATCAATATGAGATAGGTGCGGTTCTCACCTCTGGAACCTGCAGTTAACAAGAACAAGAGTACACTGAGCATGCGCAACATGCTCTCCATTCTTTTCTATAGGAGTTTTATTGGAAATATCATAGAAATTACTGGAGAGTGCATTGCCCATGCATGACCACCCCTCCATTCATCCCTATGGAACTGTCAGAAATAGCCAAGCGAATGCTCAAAGGACTATAAATCAATGTTGTTTCCATTATAAAAAAAGAACAATAAGCGTAATGTGAACAGAGACAAAAATAGATGTCAAATATGTTAGAATCTGTAAGAAACAGAGCCTTTGACATAGATGTGAATATAGCCTTCAAGGGCTTATCCCATGATTAATTACAAAATTAAAATCAGATATCATATAGAACGATAGTCTGTATCTTACAAACTTATAACCAGCCCTATACCTCACATGAATCCAGAGATCACCCCATTCATTGCTGTAATTGCTCTGCTAGATTTATTTGAAAATGGCAGCTTAGGGGTGGGCACTTTCTCACGGGACATGTTCTTTCTGCTGCAAGCTAGTTGCAGTTAAAGGATGAAACTGAACATGAATGTCAACCTCAGTGAGCTGGACAGAAAATTTAGAAAAAGGACACACAGCAGGTGGAGCTGTACAGATAGATTTCAGGGAATAACTGAGTGGCTATACAAAATTTTTAATAACATGCGATTACAAAAGTATTCAGATCCAGGTTTGAAAAATGTAGAATATGGGACAACCCCTTTAATAACATGCTCTATTATTTAACTCTGTAGTTAACTCTCATGTAGTAGACCAGGCTTGTTTCACAACCATATGTATTGAATTTCGATTCACATCCCAGCCTGTTTCGGTTCTGCACAACATTGTTAATCCCACAACCACTCTGTTCTGCTGTTTTGTCTTCATTGTTGACCACCATTTCCATGGGGAGATCCACCTAAGGACCACCATAATCTGAAAATCATCTGCAGCAATACATACATCCCCGAAGCAGACTTAGAATGAAGACCACTCTCTATCAGTGCCAATCTTTAGGACCAGGCTGAGTAACATCTACTCACAGAGCTACATTACAATTAGGGTTGAGCAAAATGAAGTATGCGAAGTGGACTTCGTTCTGAATTTTAGGGAACATTCGATTTGCTGTGAAGCCAAATTTCCTTGTACTTTATGGTAACAAATCAATTTTCCCTGCCGCAGCCATCTTGATTGAAGGTACCTTGCGAAATCTCGTGCGTCTGAGGGGTGCATCACAATCGCCGTTCACCATCATTGCGACCACTACTTATAACGAGATGAGCTTCGTGACAAAGTACTTCTTTGTGAAATTTGGCTGAATCGAATTTTTGTAAACTTCACTCATCACTGAATACAATATCAACCATTGGAGCTATGGGGATTTGTATTGGGACGGTAAAATGGAGAAGGCTATGCAGCTAGATTACAGCATATCCACATATCTCCACATATAACCCTAGCAGACAGCAAACATATACATTACAAATACAACCAAATAATAATTCATCCTGCAGTCTGGGCTAGTTTCTGGCCAAACAGAAATGTAGTTTATTCCAGGTCTAGTGTACCACATGACAGGTTACTGTATGTTACATTCTGACCTTACTCCATAGTGCACATTTACATATTATCTCACACTGTAGCACACTAAATACTGTGTAGACATCAACGTCACGCATGCAGTAGTGACAGTGACAGCACAATAGTATCACATATAATATATGCAACTTTCAAACAACTGAATACTGCGTAGACATCAGTCACCCACGTAGTAGTGACACAGTGACAACACAGTAGTATCACACATGACATATGATATTTGCAACTTTAGTCCTATGTGTATGACAAATGACCACACAGCAAGCTAACATTATGATCGACAATAATCTGCATGATCTGAAATCACATTTATATTTAGCTGATGTTAAATACCTGTGTATTCCACCATTTAAAGCTTTATGATTTTCTTCGAGTTAAATTCTCTGGGGCAGGATGGGATTTCTTAAATATTTAATATTTGGCGAGGCAGCAGAAGTGCTTTGTGAGGGATATTCTGTATGTGCTCTCCAGTGAAGTGCTGATTAGTTGATTAGCAATTCGCTTGGCGTCTGGTCATAAGAACTTTAAGTATATAGTGCTTGAGGGTCAGATCATTCAGTTTAGTGACATTTAGTGTCCAGTACTTGTTAGACATTATCATATCCAATTGCCTTTGTACGTCAGCTAGTGTGGATCTGCAAAATCTTTCCTTTCCTGTTGTTTAGTCGGAAAATCACGAACATGTGCTGTCCGTGTTCTCCACGGACCCATTGATTTTGATATGTTTATTCACTCATCCATCACTCTCCACTAACCATGAGTCAGTGGAAAAACTACTGAGACACGCACTACTTTGATTAGTGATGTGAACCAAACATGTCTATTGAAGTCTATAGCATCTTTGTTTGTTCAGTGGTTTTTCCATACCATTTGGTAGGACATGCACCGGAAATTTATTTTCAACTTAGCTGTTTCCGTGGAATACGGGTGACACACAGATGTAAAAAAATGGACATGCGGCCCAAACACGGATTATTCATGGATATGTTCACAGATGAAACCCCAGACTATCTAGTCACAGATGTCATCATGGACATGTGAATAAGCCTCAAGACTAGGGTCATATCTGAGGTTCCAGCAAAAAACAAATGTATCTAATATTAATGTATGCAGTGGTATTTTGTCCAGCAGAATGCCTGTATCCATGGATGGACTGGCAATAGACCCTACAGGGAAATTTCCTGGAGGGAAGATGGGCAGGTAGGCCTCCGAAACCCTTATCATGGCTGCTGGCCTGGTGCATTAGTTAATGCTAGAAGCATCAGATGCTAATGCGCCTCACCAATGTGCGCTCTCCTGAATTCAACTATATCACCATCCTCAGGACGGTGATATGGTTGAATACTATGGTGAAGGCTGCAGTATTTTCTGCGGCACTGTAATATTTGGTGCTGCTGAGGCAGTGTTTCGTGCTGCACTATAGTATTTGGTTTTGCTGGGGAGGTACATCATGGGGCTACTGCTAGATTTTTTTCAGGGCCACTTTAGGTTCCCAGTCCCCCCTTCCCGTATCTATGCAAGAAACCCAACACACCCCTTTATAGCCAATGGGCTCCATTGAGCGTTGACAGTATCTGGCATATGCCAGATCTAATGATTCTGGTATTCTATTCTTATGCCAGAACAAAATGAATGAATTGATATGCATATGTGAACTTAGCCTAACCTATTTGAGCTGAAAACACAGAATAACACAGATTTACTACTCCTCTATGTAAGTGCTTGTTCTTGTTTTTCTCTCAATAACTCACTCGATAAATTATACCGCACTTATAACTAATTACTACTATAGGTTACTTACCATGCGTTCAGCAAAATTGTGCAAATTACTCTTACACCTTATTCGGGGCTGTTGTGCAAGAACAGTAAAGGAGCTCCTTAGTTTTAAAAAGCTCATCATAGGCCATCCTTTTCATGTCATTAATGTCTATGAAATTTCTTAGTGCAGTTCTTTACATGCAATATAATAGACGATAGGAGGCTGCCATGATAGACCCCTTTATCTACTGGCCACTTGTGCAGCTGCGGTGGTTGCACATATCCTATGTCCGCCCCTGATTCATAAAACATTAATGAATGTTATTCAAAGTTATATTCACACATCAAATAGCCTACTCACTTCACTCAAGAATTATTTCCTAAGATCTTCAATAGCTTATTTAACAGATTACAATAATTTAAGATTTTACACAGCTTGAGGACAAAATACTTCTATTAGCACGCAATAGCTATGCTACTGGAAACCTTTTATGAACACACAACGTGTGCAATAATGGCTGGAATGCTTACTATTCCCAAGATAACTTCTGCACAGATATTATACACTTAATTTGCAGTGGTAGAAAGCATGATCTGATAGTGTAATAGCACATAATATTTAAGGCTAAGTGACAAAATCTCCAAAGCCTTCCTAGAATTCTTGCAAGCGTTTGCTTTTATTACTTGATGTATCAGGATAAAAATGTATAAGTAATGCTGTAAATGGTTAAAATTAAAGTTAAAATTACTATAGATCATATGCATCAATGCATTATGCATGCAGTTTAAATTACAATATGTATTTGCATATTCACAATGATTCAGATTATCAGTTTGGCAAACAGCTTTGAAAATGCTGCATATCATACACATCGAAATTGATGAAGTGGGACAGTGAAACAGATCCAGGAAGACAATAATGCAATTTGCATTAATTTCCTTCCCATATTGATTTTTTTTGTTTATTTTAATAGATGTGCCAGCAAGCTCCACTATGGTTTCATGATATATTAGAGTATGGCCCGTGCAGACACCGCACAAACACTATCTGTAGTTTGTGTGGTGTGCTGTTAGAAAAGAGAATGTAGAGTACTTAATCCCAACCTAACTCATTTATGTGTTTTTATAGTTTAGAGCTGCAATCCTGTTACATGTTTATGTGTTTTGACAGAGGCTAGTGGTTTACCAAGTGTAGCCACTGTACTCTTGAAAATAGCCAGATACAATGAAACATTTACAATTATATTAAAGAAGCACTCCAACAACTTCTGTATAGTGCAGCATGGGCTATCATAAAAAAATAATGTATTGGATCTTTTATATAACTTGTGTATATCTGGATTAGCTAATGTGCTATTTATCGGTAATTTAATTTTCCATCTTGAATCCTTCTTTCTCCCTGTCAGTTGGCAGAGGAGGCAGTGTGAAGCAGCATGGTAGTAGCTTATTGGTAACCTTGGGTTAATTTGTGACCATTCTGTTACACACATTGCTGGTCAACCACTCCTAGGGAGGGTACTAATAATGGTCTTGAATTTCCTTCATTTGTACAAATCTGACTGACTGTGGATTGGTGGAGTCTAAACTCTTTAGAGATGTGTCTGTAACCTTTTCCAACCTGATGATCATCAACAACTGTTCTTTTGAAGTCCTCAGAAATCTCCATTGTTTGGGCCATGATACACTTCCACAAACGCGTTGTGAAGATCAGACTTTGATAGATCCCTGTTCTTTAAAGGCTATGTACACCTTTGGGGGAATTTTTTATTATTGTATTGTACTCATTATGAGCTGAAAATAATTTTATCAATTGGTTTTTATTAAAAAAAAATATGTAGTCCTTTTCTCTGTACAGAGCTGAGATGCTCTATTAGCAGGATCTAAATTTTCTCTCTGCTCCATCAGACAGGGAGCTGACATGCTCCTTATCACTGCTCTCAGACCTTATAAACACTTATCAAAGCTCAATCCTTATTTTACTGATAAAAATGTGGCTTAAATAAGTGTTGACACTGTGACAGAAAGGCTCAATATGTATAATAAAAACATATTGAAAAAATGATTTTTAGCCCCAAATGAGTATAATGCAATCATAAAAAATGTTCCTAATGGTGTAAATAGCCTTAATTCTTAAGGGTTCACAAACCTTTAACCACTTCACGACCGCCTATAGACTATAAACATCCTATGGGCAGTCGTTTATCTCTGAATGGACGTTTTGGAACGTACATTCAGAGGGCAGCTGCACGCTAATCGTGCAGCTGCCAAGCGGTGGGCCACTGTCAGTGACAGCAGGGCAACCCAGAGAGAAGGCGGGGATAGTTCAAAGGTGTCCCTGCCTTCTAGATCGCTGTATACACAGTGCTCAACGAAATATCATATGTACCCAAAAATGGTACAAATAAAAACATCAACTCTTCCTGCAAAAAACGAGCCCCTGCACAAGAAGATCGGCAGAAAAACACAAAAAGACACAAAAACATAATTATTTTTCAAAAATGCTTTATTATGTAAAACTGAAACAAACAAACAAAAAAAGTAGACATATTTGCTCTATAAAAATAGCACATGATCTACACTGTCAGATGAATGTTGTAAAAAATAAAAACTGTGCCAAAACAGACATTTTTTTGGTTACCTTACCTCACAAAAAATGTAATATAGAACAATTTAAAAAATCATATATACCCCAAAATAGTACCAATAAAACTGTCACCTTATCCCCTAGTTTCCAAAACGGGGTCACTTTTTAGGAGTTTCTACTGTAGGGGTGCATCAAGAGGCTTCAAATAGAACATCTAAAAACCAGCTAGTTCAGCCAAATCTGCTTTCCAAAAATCATATGGCGCTCCTTTTCTTCTGCGCCCTGCCGTGTGCCCTTACATCATTTTACAACCACATATGGGATGTTTATGTAAATCTCAGAATCTGGGTAATAAATATTACATTTTGTTTGGCTGTTAACCCTCGATGTGTTAAAGAAAAAATGGATTAAAATGGAAAATCTGCCAAAAAAGTGAAATATAAAAATGTAATCTCCATTTTCCTTTAATTCTTGTGGAACACCTAAAGGCTTAACAAAGTTTGTAAAATCAGTTTTGCGTAACTTGAGGGGTGTAGTTTCCACAATGGGGTCATTTATGGGGGGTTTCCACTATGTAAATGCCACAAAGTGACTTCAGACCTGAACTGGTCCTTAAAAAGTAGGTTTTCTAAATTTTCTTAAAAATTTTAAGAATTGCTTCTAAAATTCTAAGCCTTCTAACGTCCTAAAAAAATAAAATGACATTTCAGAAATGATGCCAACATAAAGTAGATATATGGGGAATATTCAGTAAACGTACAGTAAAAATCATAAAAAGTCCAATAAAAAGTTGTAAATACATTACACATACATACATTATACACACGTAAGTACATACATTTTTATTGGACTTATTACAACTTTTTATTGGACTTTTTATGATTTTTACTGTACTTTTACTGTACATTTACTTACCCTCATTTATTTATATATGTATGTTTTAGACTTGATAAAGGGGTTATATCACCCCAAAACACGTCGTCTACTTAATAAAATCAACTGTTCTTACAACTCTGACCGTTTGAGTGCGCCCCTGGCTATCCTGCGTCTGATTCGATAGATCTGACGTTCCTCCTTCTCCATATTAAGCTGACCGGCGGTTTGGCCGCCGCCCAAAGCCACCTGGACAAGCCCTGGCTGCACCTACACCGTCTGATCTTCACCATCTCTTTACGCCTACATTGTGGTTGTGCCCAATTTTGGTACAACCGAAATAGGTGAGAAATACACATATCCTTTTAAATCTGACAGTCTATATGACGTTATCACCCTATAAGCGCCTCTTTCTCCTTTTAAACGCCATCCAAATGCTTCATTTTGTCAGGGGTAACCAGTTCTAGCCAGACATTTCCCAGCAGCTTTTGCATGGGAAATCTAACATTAGATATTGAACCTTCAGGTAAGTGGCTGTCTATGTATATAATTACATGGATGCCTTAGGTTCACTAGAGTAGGGGATCCCTCTGAAGTCCATATGCTCTGAGCACATGAAAAGGGATTCCTTCATACAAATACGCTGGATTTCCATGTAAAAATTTAAATGTTTTTGTACTTATTCAAACAACCAATACATTTCCACATGAGCTAAAGATAAGCAGCACTAATTATTGTACAAATTCTTCTAAATATATGTGAATATGTACATATGTAGGATAATTAAAGATTAACAAGAAATATATATATATATATATATAATCCATTGTGTCTCTTTTTTGAAGACACTTTAATAATTGCTTCCTTTCAATTATTATTACCCAATTACCTGTACATGTGACACTGCAATTTAAAAAAATAGATTAGATAATTTACCAAAAGGATCCTCTTGAGGGTTGTTGTGCTTGACATCTGACATCATTGAGTTGAGTTCACATCAGCGTTCAGCAGTTCTGTTCTCCTGCTCCGTTATGGGAGCAGGAGAACAGAATGGACAGATTTGGCACATAACTGAGCCGAATGGAGCCTACGGACCCCATAGACTATAATGGGGTCTGTTTAGGTTTCCGCTCAGAGGAAGAATTTTAAGCGGAGATAAAAGTCCTCATGCACTACTTTTGTCTCCGCACTAAAAATCTTCCTCCGAGCGGAAACCTAACGGACCCCATTATAGTTTATGGGGGCGTTGGGCTCTGTTCGGCTCAGTTATGTGTAGAAGCCGTCATTTCCGTTCCCCTGCTCCTACAACTGAGCTGGAGAACAGAAAGGCTAAATGCTGATGTGAATTCAGCCTTATAGGTACACAGCAAAATCTGCTAAATGTGTTAGTCCTGATAAGGAAAAGCCTCAAAACATAAGTAACAACAGTAAAAGCAGCACAAATATTCCAATGGCTGGTGAACAGCCAAAACATTCTGCAGCCAAGGTAAAATTTGAACAATTATGGAAGAAGAAATTACACCTTTAAGATGTTTGTTTAAGTTGGCACCCTGGAATGTTCTGCGAAACCAAACATCCCAGGCTATAGTTCCAGACGCAGTGTAATTTTATTTACAAAGGTATGCAAAAGCCAAAGACGTGCAATAAAGAAAACACAAAGGAGCAGCTCTGTAGCTATTTCCACATACGGTATCAATGCAGGAGTCTGAAACCAGAAGAAAGCAATTTTACAGAGCGTTTCAAAAGTAGGGTTGCATCATAAAATGCATACAAACATAGGGGTGAATTTATAATGAGGGTAGTATTTGAAGTCAGTATTGGGATACTTTGCAAAAAATTCATCAAATGTTGCATGGTTGTTAAATTTGGCACATCTATAGACCTGACCTTTTCTCTTTAAAATCTACCCCAGTTACCACACTACTCCCCTTCTGGAGTGGTTTAGGACATTTTTTGTGACTTTTTAAAAAGTTGTAGTGATAAATCTGAATGAAACTCATCAGTATGGTGTCCATATTAGGACATCGTCAGACATCATCCACAACTCCATCCTCCGTCAGGCAAAACACCCTCCTTCGTCAGCCCAAACTCCATCAGTCCTATTCCCTCAGGCAAAACTCTATCCTCTGTCAGCCAAAACTCCTTTCTTCCTCATACAAAACTGCCTCCTCCCTCAGACATCAGCCAAAATGCCCTCCTCCCTCATCCAAAACTGCCTCCTCTCTCAGACCTCAGCCAAAACGCCCTCCTCCCTCATCCAAAACTCCATCACATGTCAGCCAAAACTCCCTCAGACATTAGCCAAAAATTCCGTCAGACCTCATCCAAAACTGCCTCCTCCCTCAGACAAACCTCCCTCATCCAAAACTACCTCCTCCCTCAGACCTCAGCCAAAACGCCCTCCTCCCTCATCCGAAACTCCATCAGATGTCAGACAAAACTCCCTTCTCCCTCAGAAGTCAGTCAAAATTCCCTCCTCCCTAACTCAAAAGTATGTAATACACAACTCTTAGCCTGAAGAAGCTGCTAGCTGCTGGAAAGGCAAAGGACCTGTGATGATGTCATGACCATGTGATGAGTCATGTGTGTGGGAGGGGTCAGATTTCACAGCGACTGTGTACAGAACTGTAGTCATCAAATAGAGCTGTGTATTAGAGATGTGTGTACTGTGTAATAGAGATATGTGTGTATCCTATATCTATTACACAGTACAAAGCTCTGCTACATGCAGGATACACACATATCTCTATGCAAAAAATACAAGCTGTGGGGGGCAGAAGATTTCATTGATACTTGATACCTGTCTGCCGCACCGCTAATGCTGCTAAACTGGCTGAGAGGTCTTCTGCTCGCTTTTGTTCATGTTCAGGACCCAGGTGGAAGAGCTGACAGCCTGTGTGAGTGCAGTGGGGACTGCGGCATCAGTGGCGCGGTGGATCGGTAAGTATTGAAGAAATCATCTTTCTTCTACAGGTCAGAGGAATTTGTGTATTTTTCATAATGCCTGGACAACCCCTTTAAGGGGAACAGTAATAGGGAGAAACCCGTGAAACTGTGACTGGAGATCGTTGGGAGCTGGCATAATATTAACAAATTGTATCCCTTGCAGCAGCAGTTGGCATGGACTGCACAGTTTAATGTGTATGTTTTCTAATACTGAAGTCAACATGGCTGTCACTACACAACCTTTTGAGGGCAGCATAAGGGATCTGAAAGGTACCCTTTAGATACAGTAATAGAAAATGATGATTAATTGCTACAGCATATAGAAAATTTTCCACCATCTACCAGAACACGTATTGTAGTCTTTGTACTGACGTATACACTGCAATGAATCCTTTAATAAAGAAATGAAAAGGTAGAGCAGTTTATTTTGGGAAGACCCTTATGATGATGATTATTATTTATTCATTAATTTTCTAAGAATTGTTAATTATTGCTGATCATATATACCACATAATGTGGATCTTTAGGCTTTTTTTTCAATGTAACTATAGGCCAGTTAATTTAACACTGCAAACTACATATGTACTGTACCAAATTAATAGAAAATTTTATGTCAACAATATGTCAGCTACAGGAGCATAAAATTTAGAAGCATAAGTGCCATTACAGTACATACAGTGACATGCAAAAATGTGGGCACTCTGGTCACAATTACCATAAACAGTTGGGCAAGCTGAAGATGAAATAATCTCCAAAGGGCATAAAGTTGAAGATGACACATTCCCTTTTTATTTTAGGCAAAAACATTTTTTTATTTTCATCTTTAACATTTTCAAAAAAAAAAAGGAAAAGAGCACCTTGCATGGTTATTACCTAGTAGCACATCCTTTGGCAAGTATCACAGCTTGTAAATGCTTAGTAGCCTGCCAAGAGGCTTTCAATTCTAGTTTGAGGGATTTTCATCCCTCAAAAGAGCAGTGCATGCAGGACAGCCCAGTAATCTCACAGAACTGGAAGACTTTTGCAAGGAAGAATGGATGAAAATCCCTCCAACAAGAATTGAAACACTCTTGGCTGGCTACAAAAGCATTTACAAGTTGTTATACTTGCCAAAGAGGGGGCTACTTGGTACTAACCATGCAGGGTGCCCAAAGTTTTGCTTCGGGACCTTTTCTTTTTTTGTTATTTGAAAATGTAAAAGATGAAAATTAAAATTGTTCTTGCTTAAAATAGAAAGGGAATGTGTCATCGTTAACTTTATGCCTTTTGGAAATCATTTAATCTTCAACTTGTTTAACTGTTCACAGTAACAATAATTTTGATCAAGCGTGCCCAAACTTTTTCATGCCACTGTATAGTGCTGCCCACAAATAGCAATGAATGACTAAATTAACAAACAGTAGTAAATAAAATAAAAAGACTGCAAATATGAGTATATGTTCATAGGATAATCCTAGACTACTCATAGCCCCAACTGTTGATATTCGGTTTATTTAGACTGAAGGTAAAACTTGCCATGTACAAAGAGTACCGATCTTATAAACCTCTTATTGCCAGTTGCCAAGTGTTGTCAGTGAGTGGTTACTATGGCTTAAAATATGTACGATGAGAGTGATTTGTAGTGTGTCTAGGGCTTGTGGATGCAGTTGTTTTTTATTCCTTTTTCAATGTGTTCCTTTCAATGACCGCAAAACAGATGGGATACTGTTATAGACATAGTGTAAGGCTCTATTCACACTAAGTTTGTATCCAGACATATCCCATTTTGTTTTTACATGTATGCTACCAAAAAGACTAGTAACTGTGTACCAACTCTATACTTGTGGCAGGCCTCAAGTCTTTCAGAGGGTCCAAGGCTGCCACAGCAAGGGAAAGGCTCCATTGATCTCAGCATAGGGTTTCACCACTCAGATGCTGTGGTCGCATTTGACCATGGCATCTGAGGGGTAGATATCCATGATAGGTGTTATTGCCAATCACAGATTTTGCCTCCAGATGTCTGCTGTGCTCTGCCTTCAGGAAGGTGTTAAACTTTATAGATGTAAAAAAAAAAAAGAACAATCTCTTTAATCTAAATTTGTTGATATAAATTGATACATAGCCAGAGTTCATGGACACTAATATATAAAAGTAATATATGACTAGGCAGGAGACAATGGAAATTGGTGCAAAAGTTGTATACATTATGTTTGGTGCATTTGCATAGCCACTCTACATTTTACCAGAGCAAATAACAAAGGTAATTGCCCTATTGCCATATATTCATTAGCAAATCTCTTCCATAATATGTATTTTATGGTGTTTTAGGGCTGGGGTTACAGGTCAGAGAGATTTACATGATTCAAACTAAACACTTTCTGTACCTTTAAAAAAAGACCAAGAACTCAGAAGTATTAAAATAAAAACACCACCACCCCCTTTTTCCCTCGGGATAATCTAGTTTAAGCAACAAGATGTACATTATGTTCAGATTCCTAGGTTTGGGAGGAGAATAAGTGACAGAGAAGATATAGAGTTCCTTGGGGAAGTCTTTTTGGACAAATCTAGAAACGGCAGAGTTGCTTTTTGCAATTACTTATTAACTATTAATTGGTATGGCATTTTTGACCATGTTGTAAATTTTGATTAATTTAGAATATCTTCCTCATCTAGGTACTTCAGCTTGTTTCTCTAAAAAGTGACAAACTTATATGTTTACATTGGGGCAGATTTACTAATAGGCCCACTCTAATAATACAAATAACAGTTGTAATGTTAGACAAATATACAATTATGGTGCTTGGACCTTTATAAGTTTTCTGTACCAGATTAACACCAGAATTCTGTGCCAAAAAAATGCATGCAATTTTATTTTTCCAGGGGCCAATATTCTGTCCATTTGCCAAAGGTTTGTCCAAGTTTCAAAACTGTTTTATTTTTGCCATTAAGTAAGGCGATAGAGAGAAAACTAATTTCTAATACTGTCCAACAGGAAAACAGTGTAAACTTAGACAGTCTGAGACAGATTTATCACAGTGCCTGATGCTGGCTGGTAATTATGGCACATCTTTTGACTGTTTAGTATAGGTTTACATCACCTATAAGTTGGTGTAGTTTTACTCTAAAAATGCGCCAACAGGCCTCGTCATAAATTAGGAGCCTCCACCAGCAGCCTGTGCGCCTAAACAGAAATCTACGACAGCTCAGTGCTGCCGTAGATTACTGGTTTCATTTGCACCAGAAAACCAGTGTAAATGAAGATAAATTTGTCTTTGCTGTTGGCCACACCCCTTTCCACCCTTACCATGCCCCCTTTAGCAAAAGTGCCGAGCGTACCATAAAAATCACTTGCAACTTTCTTTTTCAAAAAGTCGCATTTAAAAAGTCGCAAAAGGCTTACAACTTTTTAAAGCCACTTTTCTGGCATAAGGGTGATAATAAATCTCCCCCAATGTCACCTTTAGTACTTCAAAGAGAAGTGCAAGCTTCTGGGTAGTTAGTTTAGTTAGGTTTTGCGTTTTTGTGTTATTACAATAGTAAGTGTTTTAAAGGCATCACTGTAACCATGATAAAAATGTGTACATTTTGGAACTTTTGGCATGGCTTTGCCTTGTTTAATAATCCTTAGAGGGGTATGCTATGACTGATGTAAAAAATGAAAATCAGACATCATATAGTACATGACAATACCTTTATAATAAAGCTAGAAACAGCCCTGCACCTCACATGGATCCAGAGATCCCCCCATTCGTTGCTTCAACTGCTCTGCTAGATTACAGTATCTTTAGCCTGCAACTCAGGGGGGTGTCCTTTCTGCTGTAGCGCTCTGCCTGTAACTGTCACGGCTTAAATAAATAAAAGAACAAACAGCAGGTGGCGCTATACAGACACATTTTATTGAATAACTCATTGCCGATACAGAATTTTTAATTACATGCAATTACAAAAGTATTCAGATCCAGTTGCTGGTTTGAAAAATGTAGAATATGTCTCCAAATCTGAATTTCCTCACTCTTCGTGGTAACGAATCACATTTTTTCCTAAAATGGCTGCCGCACGTGTTAGTATATGGAGCAAAGAACTCTGGGAACGAGGGATCACCCACATTGCCATGCATGCAGCCAATCAGCAGCCAGCCAGCCCTGTGATGTCGCAGCCCTATAAATAGCCTCAGCCATCCTGGATTCAGCCATTTTCCAATGTACTTAGTGCAGGGAGAGATGTCAGCAGACGTTTGAGACAGTGCTAGATAAAACTTCATTGTGCTGAGAAAATAATTTACAAGTTCAGGGAAAGATTAGTCAAGGTGTAGGGAAAGGATAGGGAGGCATTATCTGCGCTATAAAAGGAGAACAGGGTACAATAGGAGAGTGTACAGCCTAGGTAATAGGAGTGATTACTATTACACCTTGCTGCACTAATTCGGGATCCAAATTGGTGTTATACTGCTGCTTTTAGGTTGTTTGCACTATATGATACATCACTAATTCCAGAAAACCTTGCTTGTGATTGGGGTGCAAGTTCTATGTGATACAGCCATTTACGGGGTACCTATCAGAGAACTGATGGCTTGTGCCGAGCCGAGGTGGGGAGTCCCAAGCTATAATTTATTTGCGAAAAAGGCAGTACCAGCCCTGCACATATATGTAGAACAGAAGGTGGGCCAGACCTTGAGCCTGCCGGTGTCTGCCAAAGTGCATGGCAGCATCGACGTGTGGAGCTGTAACTACAGTCAATGACAATATATGTCCTTTACGGCCCCACTGGGTAAAGGTTGGGTACTGCCCAGCCACACTAGCAACTTGGCCAGGTGACGCCGCTTCCGCCTCCACATTCTCACGCCGTTGGTCCTGCGACAATGTCCGCCTCTGCCTCCTCATCCTCCACCGTGTCTTCAGCCTCCACTGCAGGGACAATTCACAGTGCCCCTCCAGCATACCACATGTGCAGGGCACGGCTGTGTCACGCTGTTCTGCACCTAGTTTGCCTAGGCGAATGGAGTCACACAGGGGAGGAACTGCTCCGCGTCCTTCATCAAGAAATCGAATCCTGGCTTTCTCCTCGATAACTCAAAATCAGAAATATGGTGACTGACATAGGGAAGAACATGGTGTCAGCGCTGCGTCAAGGAGGGCTGAGCCATGTGCCCTGCATGGCACACATGTTCAATCTGGTTATAAAGCGGTTCCTGAAGTCTTCACCCCATCTGCAAGATATCCTGAAAATGGCCAGGAAACTTTGCATGCACTTCAGCCACTGTACACCTCAAAGCACAGCGGTGTCCCCCAACATAGGCTGATATGCGACCTGTTAGAATTCCACCCTCCATATGTTGGACTGATTTATATAAACAGAGAAATGCCATAAACTATTTCTTGATGATCCAAGCGGACAGAGGAACTCCCTTGTGTAACTTTGATGTTAGCCAGTGGCAGCTCATGCGTGACACCTGTCGTTTGCTCGGGCCCTTTGAGGAAGTCACTTTATTTGTCAGTCGCCAGGACTATAGGATAAACAATGTAATTCCACTGCTTCATGTCCTGGGACAGGTGCTGCTAAATCTGGTACCAGCAGTAACAGCTCTATCAGCTTTATCAGCAGCAACTTAAGTCTAGAGTCTCTGATGAGCAGTTTTCTTAACCTGCCTACTGAAGAAACTACTCACCAGCAGCACTTTGACAAAAGAGACCTGTTTCTTCTGTCTGCTTCAGCTACTATTCTGATTCTGCCACCCGCCTGATGCCACACTTGCTGTCAGGTGCTCCTACTGCCAGCCACCATCATCAGCTGGTACTGGTATTGCCCCCACCTCCCCACTCTGTCACTGGGCCATTCTGTGGTCTCCTCATGCTGCTGCCACATCACTACTCTGTGGTCTCCTCATGCTGCTGCCACATCAACACTATGTCACTGGGCCACTCTGTGGTCACCTCATTCTGCTGCCGCTTCACCACTCTGAGGTCTCCTCATGCTGGTGCCACATCACTACTCAGTGGTCTTCTCATTCTGCTACCACATCACTACTCTGCGGTCTCCTCATGCTGCTGCTACCTCAACACTATATCACTGGGCCACTTTGTGGTCTCCTCATGCTGCTGCCACTTCACCACTCTGTGGTCTCCTCATGCTGGTGCCACATCACTACTCAGTGGTCTCCTCATTTTGCTGCCACATCCCTACTCTGCGGTCTCCTCATGCTGCTGCTACCTCAACACTATGTCACTGGGCCACTCTGTGGTCTCCTCATGCTACTAATACCTCACCACTATGTCATTGGGCCACTGTTCTGTCTCCTCATGCTGCTGCCACTTCACCACTCTGTCACTGTGTCACTCTATGGTCTCCTTATGATGCTGCCACCTCACCACTCTGTGGTCTCCTCATGTTGCTGCCACCTCACCACTCTGTCACTGGGCCACTCTGTGGTCTCCTCATGCTGCTGCCACCTCACCACTATGTCATTCGGCCACTCTGTGGACTTCACATGCTGTTCCCATTCTCCTCACTCTATAACTGGGCCACTATTTTGCCTTTTTGGCCTGGTTGACATCATCATTTATTTGACCCTTCTTCTGATCTGTCAGACGGAAGGAAAAATGAGGCGCACAACGGATCCTGTCTATGTAGCAGCTGTAAGGCCTGTGTGACACAGTCCCTATTTTGCATCAGAATTGGATTATGATTTGGTAGCCAAAAGCAGGAGTGGCTTTAGCAATATTGGTGAATTACTGACCAAATGCTGACGAGTGAAGGCGTATGCTCAACAGACAGGATACGTTTTTTGGGGGTATTGTTCTGATGGATCAGAGGAAGGGGAAAATAATCAGTGACGTCAACACAAACTTACTGCTGACACCTTCTCCACTCTGTCGGGGAGCTCTTCTGGTATGAGCGTTTAATAGAACAGGTTCTGTACACATCTATGTGCAATCAGCTAATGCCATTGTAAAAGGAGAGCCCTTCTTCTTGACACTAACATTGACCTGTATGGCTGAGTTCACACTTGAGTTATTTGGTCAGTTTTGGCCCCATAACTGCCCAAATAAGTGAACTGTGCAGTGATTCTAAGAGCGACACCGATCATCTGCATGTCATACTGACTCACAGTATTGTTTCACTAACACAGCAGACTCCCTATGCGTGTTACTGCAAGGCACAGTAGTGTTCTACACCACTATACAGGCTCTCTGCAGCCAGGAAATAGCTGTTCTTTAATGTGATTCACCGCAAATTTTTTCGGATCGAATCAAATCTTTTCAGAAAATTCTGCAAACCGACCGAATCGAATTTTTGAGAAATTCGCTCATCTCTAATTATCACATTGCTCCTAGTGCACTATACAGTATGTAGACTAAAACAATGTACAAATTGCATACTATCTGAATAATCTCTAATAAAGTATAGATGAAATCAAGGGGAAATAAAAGAGCATTCCGAACTGTGCATATACCCACAGGTTATGTCATAAATGCCCAGTAGGTGGGGATCCCACATCTGAGACTCTTTCCTGTGTGAAGAATGGTTTCCTGTATTATGCACTCATGCACAGCAATCTGCATTCACCTCTAAAGGGAGTTCTGAAATTAGTCAAGATGAAATTAAGGGAAGATTAAACATTTAAGTGTATTCCCATTTAGATATTTATACTTCATGGATACTTCATAAATGTTCAGGTGGGAATACACCTTTAAAACACAGAGCACCATTTTGAATGTAATGACACAAAATGTTTTCCTATGAAGCTTGATCTTGAAAGGTAAGCTATGATGCCCAGATTTATGAGATTATATAGGGCATTATTACAATGTACTCTGTATAACTTTTTGCCTTTTTCTGCACTCTTTTTTAAATGTTTGACTTTTCAATATAAACTTACTTCATACAGTATATATAAACTGACATACAAAAGGGTAATTATATTTCGAACTTTTGACTTTCAGGCTCCATATCTCACCATCCACTATAACTTTAAACATAAGACTACCATCATTTTATAGACAATCATCTTGGTTATCTCATACATAAATTGGGCCTGCAACTATTTAGCATATGTATTATGGGTATGAAAAGGACGACATACTGTTCCAGCAGGACAACGACCCAAAGCATGCGTCGAGACTGATGAAGAAATAGTTCAATGACAATTAAGTGAAGGTGCTGGATTGGCCCCCACCTTCCCCAGACCTCAACCCAGTTGAACACTTGTGGGTAGAGTTGAAGAAAAAGCTGTATTCGTACCCAAGTGACCAGTATGCACCAACATTGGTAATGTGTAAAAGAGTCCTGGGAACAGATTTCGGTCAAGACATGCTTGAATCTGACTTAGAGCATGCCCAGAAGGATTCAGGCAATGTTGAAAGCCAAAAGTAGATTTACAAAATAATAAGAATTAAAATTTAGAATTTCAGGAACAAAGCACTAACAATGCAGTTATATGACAAGAATCTGCATAACTAATCATATGCTAAATAGTTGCAAGTCCAATTTATGTATGAGATGTATTTATGTATAAGATTTATGTATGTAGCTAAGATGATTGTCTATAAAATGATGGTAGTCTCCCGTTCGTAGCTGTAGTGGAGGGTGATATATGGAGCATGTAAGTCAAAAGTTCAAAACTATGTTATCCTGTTATCCTTTTGCTCGTCAGTATATATATATATATATATATATATATATATATATACACACACATACATATATACAATATATATATAAAACTAGACTCAGTGATTATCATTTCTCTCAGCTAAATTTAGACAACGCCATATATTAAATGTAACTACACGCGTGACAATGCCACAGCTGCTGTTCTGATATAATTTTCATAGTTACAATATAAAATGAGACTGAATCATTAATTTCAGCAGATTTGATTTTCTTTAGAGCCATTTGGTTCTGTGTTTAATGATGTACTCATAAGACATAGTACTAGTATATACGTCAAAACTGTGCTAACCTGTTTAATAATACATTTGAAGCATTAATTACTTTATACATTCTATAATTAGTACAAGCTAATACAAAGTGGTTTGGGTAGCATAAATCTTATGAGAGTGGCTGTTACTCCTTCCAGTGAATCATTTTATAGAAAACTCCCAAATATTTCAGATATTGGTCAATGTAAATACTTATTGACATGACCTGCTATGGAACAGTATCATTCTAGCTTATTCGATTTATAGAAAAAACAGCAGGGACTTTATGGCAGTGTGACATATAACTTATGGATTTCTACCAAACTCTTGCCAATTATTTCACTCTTCGCAGAGCAGATGACTTAAAGGGACTGTAAAAATATGTTTTTGTAAATAGCAGGGAAGGTATTACAATAATAAAAACTTTTTCCCCCTAAACTCTAGCTGTTCTGATCCTCCCCGGACTGTAGTGGTGAAGTGCCTGTATACCACATGTGACCCCTGCAGCCAATCACTGGTCTCAATAAGCTCGTACCATATAGTGATTGGCTGCAGTGATCATATGTGGTACATGGGCATGTCATTACTGCAGTCCAAAACATGATGTCATGACTGCAGCCTTTTAAATAATAAAAAATAAATAAATCAGACAACCATTTTAACTTTGTGGTGATATGCAATGCAAATACAATACTTTGTATTTGGTTTTTAGCACATTTAATTCAGATCAAGGGTGCATTCGGACAACCATAGTGTTTTGTGGATCTGCAAAACACGGATACCAGCCATGTGCGTTTTGAAATTTGCAGACCGCCCATGGCTGCAACCATAAAAGAAAATGCCTATTCTTGTCCACGATTGCGGACAAAAATGGGACATGCTCCATCTTTTCTTCAGAGCCGCAGAATGGAACCATGGAACCACAGTGAGCTGTCCGCATCTTTTTTGGCCCCATAGAAATGAATGGGTCAGCACTAGTTCTGCAAAATTTCTAAACGGATGTATACTCATTCATACGACCGTCTGAATGAGCCCTTAGGGTCATATCTAGTGTTGAGCGAACCCGAACTGCAAAGTGCAGTTGAAGTGAGGGAGAGTGTTAGGAATCTCATCTGGCTATTTATTCTGTTGTTGACCTATAGTGATTTTTTTGTGGGTGCAATACACCAGCTATGCACCCCTGACACAGAAATATAATAATTATTCTGGCTGTTAATTCAGAGGGTTACCTATAGCGATCTTTTGTGGGTGTAATGCGCCATCTTTGCACCCCTGACACAGAAATATAATAATTAATATGGCTGTTAATTCTGTGGGTGACCTATAGCGATTTTTTTGTGGGTGCAATGTACCATCTTTGTACCCCTGAAACAAAAATATAATAGTTAATCTGTCTATTAGTTCGGTGGGTGACATATACCCATTTTTGGTGTGAGGTACACCTGCTGCATACGTGACAGGGAAATTAATATAGTTAATTCATCTGTTAGTTTGGTGGGTGACATGTACCCATTTTTTGTGTAAGGTACACCTGCACTGCATCCATGACAGGGAAATTGATATAGTTAATCTGTCTGTTAGTTCGGTGGGTGACATATACCCATTTTTTGTGTGAAGTACACCTGATTTGTATACGTGACAGGGACATTAATATAGTTAATCTGTCTGTTAGTTCAGTGGGTGACCTCAAAGAATGAGGAGGGCATCAAATAAGGAACTTGGCCCTGGTCATGGTTCTGCTGGTGTTGGTGGAGCTTCTGTTGCAGGAAGAGGACGTGGTCGATCTGTGCCAGCTACACGCCCAAATGAAACAACTTCCTCAGGTGCACATAGGCGACAGAACATTCAGCGTTATTTTGTAGGCCCGAAAACCTGTGTACAAATGGTGAGGCCAGAACAAGTAGAGGCGGTAGTAGATTGGGTGGTTGACAGTGCCTTCATTTCCTTCACATTGTCTCCTACCTGGTCCCCTGCTGAAAGCGCAGAATAGGCGCCTGCAGCCAATGGGCATATGTCCTTCATCTCACCCCCTTGCAAATCAGCCAAGCAGCCTGAGCCCCAAGTCATGCAGCAGTCTCTTATGCTTTTTGATGACTCTGCCAGCAGGGTTTCCGTGGGCCATCCACCTAGCCCTGCCCCAGAAGTGAAAGAGATTGAGTGCACTGATGCGGAACCACTTATGTTTCAGGATGTGGACGTGGGAGGACCACCGCAGCACGTCTCTGATGATGACGAAACACAGGTGCCAACTGCTGCGGCTTTCTGCAGTGTGCAGACCGGCAAGGAGGGCAGGGGTGAAGAGTGGGTGGAAGATAATGTGGAGGATGATGAGGTCTTATACCCCACATGGAATCAAGGTCATGCGAGAGACGTATGCAGTTCGGAGGAAGAGGTGGTGCTGACACAGCGCCAGCCGCAAAGCAAAAGAGGAAGCAGGGTGCAAAAGCAGTGTGGCCTTCCCCTAGCCCATACGCCTGCTACTGCCCACCGCACCCAGGGACTCCAAGGAGTCCCCTGGCGTGTCAGTTCTTCAGACAATGTGCCGACGACAAGACGCAAGTGGTTTGCACGTTGTGCAATCGGAACCTGAATCGAGGCATTAATGTTCTAAACCTGAGCACCAACTCTATAACCAGGCATCTAAATGCAAAGCACGAGCTGAAGTGAAGTACACACCTAAAAAACCACAAAATATCTCAGGCTCCTCCTTCTCCATTTTCTGCTGCAGTCTCGACCTCTTCCTCCCCCCTCTGGAGTGACAGTGGCACCTGCCACCCCGCAGCAACACCACCATCTCCATCACCGTCACCAAGCATCTCCACACTGTTCCATGGAAGCGTTCAGCTGTCCATCCCCCAAACACTGGAGAGAAAGAGGAAGTACCCCCCTACCCGCCAGCGATCCCTTGCCCTGAATGCCAGCATTTTAAAGTTCCTGGCTCTTGAAATGCTGTCATTCCATCTGGTGGAGACGGAGACCTTTAAAAACCTTATAGCGGTGCCTGTCCCACAGTACATGGTTCCCAACCGCCACGACTTTTCCAGGCGAGCCATCCCTGCCCTATAGAGCCAAGTGGCGGACAAAACCAGGTGTGCACTGCGCAACGCCATCTGTGGCAAGTTCCACATAACCACCGATATGTGGACCAGTAAGCATAGGCAGGGACGTTATCTCTCCCTAACTGCACACTGGGTAAATGCAGTGGCGGCTGGGCCTCAGGCGGATAGCAGTTTGGCGCATGTCCTTCCACCACCGAGGATTGAAGGACGTTTCTCGTTGCCTCCTACTCCGCTTCCTCCTCTACTGCCTCCTCATCCGGTCAGCGTAACACCTGCACCACCAACTTCAGCACAGCCAGGGGGAAACAACAGCAGGCTGTTTTGAAAATCATCTGTTTGGGGTAAAAACTCCACACCACGCAGGGGCTGTGGACGGGCATGGAACAACAGACTGATGAGTAGTTGGTGTCACTGAGCCTCAAGCCTGGCCTGGTGGTGTGGGATAATGGGCAAAATCTCGTAGCAGCTCTAGGCCTAGCCGGTTTGACACACATCCCTTGCCTTGCGCATGTGCTAAATTTGGTGGTGCAAAGGTTCCTGAAAAATGACCCCGATATGTCAGAGTTGCTACATAAAGGCCGTCTGTGCTCGCTTTCGGCGTTCTTATCCTGCTGCTGCTCGCCTGTCTGCGCTGCAGCGTAACTTCGACCTTCCCACTCACCGCCTCATATGCAACGTACCAACAAGGTGGAACTCCACCTTACACATGCTGAAGAGACTGTGCAAGCAGCAGCAGGCGATAGTGGAGTTTCAACTACAGCACCACTTCACCACAAACAAGTGGGCCTCCATGCAGGACGTGTGTTCTATGTTGCGCTGTTTCAAGTACTCCACTAACATGGCCAGTGCCAATGACGCCGTCCTCAGCGTTAATATTCCACTTCTATGTCTCCTTGAAAAAATGCTTCGGCCGATAATGGAAGAGGATGTGGCACAGGAGGAATAGGAGCAGGAAGGGGGATCATTTCCATAGTAATCAGGCCAGTCATTCACAAGTGGCTCGGAGGGTGGGTTCCTGCACCAACAGAGGCCAGGTACACAACTGTCCAGCCAGTACACAGTTCTGGAGGATTAGGAGAAAGATGAGGAGGAGGAACCGTGTTCACAGCAGGGTGGCACCCAATGCAGCTCATGGGCATCACTGGAGCGTGGCTGGGGGGATACAGAGGACACAGACGATACACTTCCCACAGAGGACAGCTTGTTGTTGCCTCTGGGAAGCCTGGCACAGATGAGCGACTACATTCTGCAGTGCCTGCGCAACGACCGCCAAGCTGCCCACATTCTAACTAGTCATGAGTGGCAGGGGCAATATTCTGCATTCGCGATATTTCGTGTGAAATATAGGCGTGGGTCACTATAGCTATATTTTTCAAGCTGCTAGAAGTTTCCTGACACTGGAGAAAATGGTTGGCATGGCAGAACATTACAATAGCTTTATATGCAGATAGAGTACTCCAATATATTCGAGATTAAATCGGCACTAATGATGCGAATATTTTGGCACAATATGTGCAACTTCACATTTTAACACGTCTGACTAAATATTAGTGATTGGTGCACTAAGTATTGTTGTGAACTTGTGACATCACAGCACTATGTATGTAGCATGTATAAATAGACAGCAGAACCAGCTACATTATTACTATCTAACCCAGTATTTTTCAAAAATCACGAGGCACACCACACCGCCAGCTCATCCCCCCAACCAACCGGGCTGGTCAACTCCAGACAGTGCAGGTGGGGCTGCCCTGAGCTGAGGGCTTTTCCCGCCAGCGCCCACTCATCTCTCAACCAACTTCCCCCCCCCCCCATCACATTTGCCTGTAAAATTACCTGCTGCTGCTGATACAGTGCAGCAGGTGCATCCTGAGCTGAGGGCTTTTTCCCGCCAGCTTATCTATCATTGTCAAGTTCCCAGCCCCCCCTCCCCTCTCCTCTCCTCTCCTCATATCTCAGGACCGAGTGGTTCTGTGCTTGGCTTAAAGTTAAATTGGCGTGCCTGTGAATGAACTTACTTACCTGCTCCTACGGCTCTTGTCCTGGCTCTGGATGATGAGTCCCGTCCTCCTTCCCTCTCAGTCTCTTCTCCGGCTCTGCTCCACCTCCGAGTGCTGCTGTGCAAGTCGCGCGGGGTGCATGTTCCCAAATCCCGCGAGACCTGCCGCGACCCCGAGAATAGTGTTGAGCTCGAATTATTCGCGAATATCCGTGGTAAAAAATCGCATATTCGTGAATAATTCGAGCTCACAGACACAGCGCATCGGACAATATCTCAGAGCACACTAGTGTGCCGCGGCACAGTGGTTGAAAAACACTGATCTAACCTAGACTGACTATCTCCCACTAACTATCTATATTACATATATATATATATTTATGCTAACTAACTACCTATCTAATGTCATGACACAGGAAAGCAGAGAGCACAACAATAACACTGCTGTCTCTCTCAGATCTGCAAAATGCTGCATACAGTGGCTGCTGGGGAGGTTCTTATATACTAAATGGGTAAGCAACTTTCCTATTGGTTGCTAGGGATGTTGCTAAGCTCAGAGAAAGACATTGCAGCCTTCTCATTGGCCCACAAGCAAGAAGGGAGGCTTCTGATTTAAAAAAAAGTCTAGAATATTCGAAATTCCGAATATATATCACTATTCTGTCTCTGGAGCGTGATTGGAAGATTCGCAAGTACAAGCGCACGCTGGTAGACGCGCTGCTGATGGCATTCCCAAATGACAGCGAGGGCTCAGTGGAAGCAGAAGACTAAGGCAGAGAAGGAAGAATTTGCCAATGCAGCCAAGGCACCGCCAGCACCTCAGAAGGGAAGGTTAGCATGGCAGAAATGTAGAAAAGCACACCACAACAACCAGCACCACCAGATGATATGGAACGTCTTAGCAGGAGGAAGCATTTAAGCAACATGGTGGAACAGTATGTGTGCACATGCCTACACATACTGACTGATGGGTCTGCCCCATTCAACTTCTGCGTCTCTAAATTAGGCACATGGCCCGAGCTTGCCCTTTACACCTTGTTGGTGCTGGCCTGCCCTACGGCCAGTGTGTTGTCCGAATGTGTTTTTAGAATGGCGGTGAGGGGGGGGGGGTGATCACAGACAAGTGCAGCCACCTGTCCACAGCCAACGTGGACAAGCTCACGTTCATTAAAATGAACCAGGCATGGATCCCACAGGACTTGTGCTGAATAGACAAGTATACCGGCCGCACCCAGCCATTGTTATACTCCAGAGTACTTTCTCTTTGCATTCTCTTTTACATTTCCCAATGTTTTGGGTTCTTACCAAATTTATAAAAAATAAATAAAGGAAAAAACAAAACAAAACAATGGCTATCTCCTCCTCCTCCACCGCCGCTTCCACCTACACCGTCATATCTACCGCCTCCTCAACCTCCTACTCCACTTTGACCTCCGCCTCCTAGTTCAAGATTATTATTTTTTATTTTCTTTCTATTCTGTTATTTAAAGTCATTTCCCTATCCACATTTGTTTGCAGGGCAATTGCCCTGCTCTTACTCCCATTTTGCTTCCTTTTGTAGCCCTCTAGCCCTTACTATGACTATATTACAGCCCTTTTAGTGCACCAAAGTTCAGGTCCCCATTGACTTCAATGGGTTTCGAGTTCGAGTTCGAGTTCAGGTCCTGAACCCGAATTTTGACCCGAAGTTCATCCAAACCCGGCGAACCCGCTCATCCCTAGTCATATCTCAGGTGGATAATTTCCTCCCTGTGTATAGTTTTAAGTTAGAATATGTGACTGTACTGTACCCTTCTTATACGTGAACTTTTTATTACATTTCAGTAGTAATAACATTTAGTGTTGTTTTAGTGAAAGCTAAATGTTAAATTGCTTTGCCATTTGCCTTTTCAGTATACAGTCAATATCTCCGAGATAGGAACTTGGGTTACACATAGCTGTGCCATATTTGCTTATTCTGTGGATGTAACATACATTGATCTTTAGGAGAGAAACCTGTCAATGATGTCAGTGGCATGTATAGAGTTCAATGTCTAGCTCACACCAAGTTTGGTTAGGAAACCTGACAGTATACATGAGACATACTGAACAAATCCAGCATGTAGTTAAAAGTGGTGTAAACTGAGACTAAGTGTGATGGGATTGTGCCATGAAAGTGTTTCTATACAATGAATAGGGCATTTCAAATGAAGTATTACTGCTATATAAATGCAATTAAAATATTTTTATGTACATTACATTTTCCTCCTTGGTAGCGCCTCTTGCTATTTATTCTTCTGGTCCACAACATTCTTCTGCATTCAGAGATGGATTGACATGCTCATTGTCTTTCTTGCTCCCTTACCCTCAGTACTTGTGTAATGATTAGAGATGAGCGAATTTTTCGAATATATTCGTGGTGAATTACATAAAAAAAAAACGGCTATTTCCTGGCTCCTAATAGCTTTTATAGTGGTGTAGAACACTGTGCCTTGCTTTAACACGCATAGTCTGCTTTGGCAGTCTGCTTTGGTAGTGAAATAATACTGTGAGTCCGCATGACATGCAGATGACAGGCGTCGCTCTTAAAATCACTGCATACTTCACTTATTTGGGCAGTCATGGGGCCTAAACTGACTAAATAACTTAAGTATGAACTCAGCCTTACAGGTCAATGTTAGTGTCTAGAAGAAGCGCGCTCCTTTTACACAGTCGTCAGCTGATTCCACATATTTTTTAAACATAACCTGTTCTATTAAATGCTTATAAAAATAAAGCCCCCCGACAGAGTGGAGAGGGTGTCAACAGTAAGTTTCTGTTGACGTCACTGATTATTTTGCCCTTCCTCTGATCCGTCAGTACAATAACCCCCCCAAAAAATGGATCCTGTCTGGGGAGCATTTGCCTTCACTCGGTCAGCATTTGATCAGTAATCCATCAGTATTGCTAATGCCAACAAAAAACAGGAGTGGATCCAAAACAGATGACACGGGAATGGAATATTTGCATGTCTTCTGAGTTTTGTACCCACTCCTGCTTTTGGCTACCAACCCATCACAGTCCCCGCACATATCGTGTACTGCCCCTAGGCACCTCCATGTGCATCAGCAACCGGTGGGAGGAGAGACATATACACCTATATGTACCACCTTAATCAAGGTCACCTATTAGATAGGTGGGACAAAAGTGCACTTGTCACTCCCAGTATAGGAGCGTATTCACACATGAAGGTGCCACTCCTTCAAGACAAATCAAACAAATCACTGAAAAAAATATATATACAACCATCCTGCATGATATGGTATTAAATGCATGGATGTACATGGCTACATTTACAAAATCACCGAAAATAATGCACTATAATAATAGATGCAAGCATAACATAAGGACTAAGCCCTTACTCTTGATAAAATCTGAGACACTTTGTTTAATACATTTTGATCAAAATACATCTAAGCCCACCTACCAGGCGACAAGGTGGTCTTAGTACAGGCGGGTTCCTATGCTAACCTATTCATGCTGTGGCGCATTTTTCAGGAGCACAGTGCGGGCAGCACACCATATGTGCAGGGACTGTGCTCCTGAAAAATGCGCCACAGTTGGAAGCATGCCCAATGATATTCTGGAGATGGCAGCACAGCATCAGGAGGCCACAGAGTGGCACAATGACAGATTGTGGAGGTGGCAGCAGCATCAGGATGCCACAGAGTGGCACGACGACGAGAGATTGCGGAGGTGGAATCAGCATCAGGAGGCCACAGAGTGGCAAGAAGACAAGAGATTGTAGAGGTGGCAGCAGCATGAGGAGGCTATAGAGTGGCACGATGAAGAGAAATTGTGGAGGGGGCAGCAGCATCAGGAGGCCACAGAGTGGTACGACGACGAGAGATTGCTGAGGTGGCAGCAGCATCAGGCGGCCACAGAGTGGCACGGCGACAAGAGATTGCGAAGGTGGCAGCAGCATGAGAAGGCCACAGAGTGGCCGCTTCTTCTATTCATTTATAGGGAATATGGGACAGAACAGAAGGTTAAAATTTCTCAACTTTATAAAGTGTTGCTTAAAACACGATTTAATAATGCACGTTCACGTTCATTGATTGTCCGGGAATTTCCCACGAAGATTTGGATAACATATATTGGTGAATTTAAGTTTACTTTCTTACAGTTTTAATCAACAGTTTTTTGTTCAATTAAATATTTAATACATTTTATACAAAAAATTAAGTGTTGCCTAAGACAGGAGAGAATCAGCCAGTCTTCTGTTTATTCGACGACATGGTTGTGATGGAGAAAGCATTTAAAAAAACTATTTCTCTTCACCTGGAGACCTGGAGAATTCTGTCAAGACTGATGCAAGTGCAGTATCGGCTGCTCATCAAGCCACATACTTCTGGGAGAACCTGCCTGGCATGAAGAGGCCTCTAGTAGCTACAGACAATGAGAAAACAAAGCTTCAAGATAGCTTGGAGCCTGGAAGAGTTGCGAAGTTCATCATGATTCAAACCATAACTACCAGCCCCTGGTCTCTACGTCAGGGAAAACATCACAAGTTCCCAGTCATCATGGAAAAAGCTTAGAATCAACGTTGAAAAATATATGGCATCAGAGGTCTGTGAGGACGCCATCACAATAGGACGGGTATGCCATCCAGGGCAGATTGTATATGTGGGCGAAATACAGAATATAACCAAAAAACAGATTGAGGAATGGGGACAATTCCATCTGATAATTGGCGGCCTTCCTTGTAATTACTTATCTTTGGTAACCCGCACCAGAAAGGCCTTTATGGGGGCAGTGAACAACTGTTTTTTTACTTTCCGCAATTACTCAATAAAGTGTTGCCTAAGAGAGAAACGGCTAGTCTTCTGGTTATTCGTCGACGTTGTTGCGATGGAGAAGGCATTCCAAAAAACAATTTCTCTCCACCGGGACACAAATCCTGTAAAGATTGATGCAAGTGAGGTATCGGATGCTCATCGAGCCAGATACTTCTGGGGGAACCTGCCTGGTATGAACAGGCCTCTAGTAGCTACAGACAAAGCGCCAAGATTGCTTGGAGCTCGGAAGAGTTGCGAAGTTTATCAAGATAAACCATAATTACCAGCCCCTGGTCTCTACGTCAGGGAAAACATCATAAGTTCCCAGTCATCATGGATGGGAAGGAGGATGTCCTGTGGTGCACGGAGATGGAGAGAGTCTTCGGATTCCCCCGCACTATACAGATGTCTCAGAAATGAACCGCTGCTCCCGACAGCAGCTTCTGGGAAGGTCATGGAGCGTCCCGATCATACAGCACCTATTCGCCTCGCTGAAGGATTATGTTGAAAGTGTGTGAAAGCCACACAGGGCCCCTACGCTGCAGATTTATCATGGAGACAACGGATTTTATAATATTACATTATTATATAAATTAAAAAATGAAGCCCCTTTATCACCCAGCTCCCAAGTGCGATCAGGTACATCATCATGATCGAGTACTGTCTGCACGTCACTGATGCCCTCCTCAACCGTCTCTGGGTCAGAAGTCTGACCGCTCGCAACACCAGCTCCCACTCTACTCTCCTCATCAATACTTGCCCACCTCGTGGAGGAAAGGACAGAGGCAGGTTGAGGACAGGTGAGGGCACAGGGCCTGCTCCCAGGCCATGCCAACTAAGGGTTGTGTCTGACGAACCCTCTGACTCTTGGCTGGGGGTGTCTGTTGTCACTTGCGACAAAGTCAAAGATCGAGTCAACCATTCAAGAACCGCTGGGTTGCTGGTCACGACACGACAGCTAGCTAACACTGGGCGCTCAGGCCTCTCGAAGTGACCCCTGCTGCCACGGTCCCTTACTCTTCTGTGACCTCTGCCTGCACTAGAAACATTTACGCCTCTGCCACTACCCTCTGCAGGGCCTGGCACTTCTCTGTCTAATATATTGTTAGATCAAATAATAAAATGTTAGATCAAATATTTTTTATTTCACCACTAATACACATCAGACTGGTTTTTAGAACAGCCTGTTGGATTGTCCTGCTGCTAGTGAATGTGTGCCCCCGAACTACCGCTCCGGCCGCATTGACTATAATGGGGGTGGGGCGGAGTTCCGGCGGAGGCACGGCAGCACACGGTGAGAGGCTGCCGGAATAAAACCACGACATGTCCGACATTTATTCCGGCAGCCTCTTGCCGTGTGCTGCCATGCCTCAGCCCGCCCACATTATAGTCAATAGGGCCGGAGCGGTAGTCCGGGGGCACATGTTCACTAGCGGCAGGACGGATCCGACAAGCTGTTCCGTTGGGTGAACAGCATGTCGGATCCGTCCTGCCGCTAGTGGGAAACTAGCCTAAAACAGATAACTGCACCGCTGTGCAGCAAATATCTTTTTTTCTTTTTCCACTAATACACAGACAAAAAGGGCTGTAATTTTCGCCCTTTACCACACAATGGCTAATAAGCTCTTTTTTCCCACTAATACAAGCCAAAAAATGCTTTAGAGCATATAACTGCACCGCACAAGGTCAAATAAAATGTAGAAATATTTCCTTGTAACATAAACCCTGTTAATGCCTGTATCAAACAACACTTGCACCCTAATAAGACAGGTTTGTTGAAATTACAGAGCTGTATATTGGCAATTTGGATCCCCAGTCAGTGCAGAAAGGTATAATTGGATTGTTTCTATTACCCAGGCTGTCACCTTCCTGACTGAACCCTGTTCAACACAAATGCCAGTATAATGATTCCTCCCTATCCTTTCCTTACACCTTGAGTAATCTTTCCCTGCACTTGTAAATCGTTTTTTTTTCACCACAATCAAGTCTTTCTCATTACTCTCCCTAGCGCCTGCAGACACGTCTCTCCCTGCACTAAGCACGCTGGTGAATGGCAGAATCTAAGATGGCCGCCGTATTTATAGGGCTCTGACATCACAGGGCTGGCTGGCTGCTGATTGGCCGCATGCATGTCAGTATGGGTGATCCTGCCTTCCCAGAGTTCCTTGTTGCATGTCCTCACACATGTAGCAGCCATTTTAGGAAAAATGCTATTTGTTACTGCGAATCACGAGGAAATTCGCATTCGGTGCGAATCGAGTATTTCTTAGAATTCGGATCGAATTCTGCTTCGTCAGCTTCTTTTCGCTCATCTCTAGTAATGATCTTATAGTGAAAGGGTCCAAACACCTTTCATTCATTCATCACTACTAAATTCATGGAAATATTACGGTAATTACATGTGTGCGTGTGTATAATTATGTGTATATATATATATATACATGTACATTGTGGGCCTCCATGCTCGACGTGTGTGTCTTGTTGCGCTGTTTCGTGTACTCTACCAAAATGGCCAGTGCTGATGACTCCATCCTCAGCGTTACTATTCAACTTCTATGTCTCCTTGAAAAAAGCTTTGAGGTGACTGATGATGGATGAGGATGTGGCACAGGAGGAAGGAGGAAGAGGAGGAGGAACAGAGATCAGGCCAGTCATTCACAAGTGACCCGGAGGGTGGGTTCCTGCACCAACAGAGGCCAGGTACACAACTGTCCAGCCAGTACAGAATTCTGGAGGATGAGGAGTATGAGGATGATGAGGAGGAAGAACCGTGTTCACAGCAGGGTGGCACCCAAAGCAGCTCATGGCCATCACTGGGGCTGGGGGGATACAGAGGACACAGACGATACACCTCCCACAGAGGACAGCTTGTTGTTGCCTCTGGGCAGCCTGGCACACATGAGCAACTAAATGCTGCAGTGTCTTCACAACGACTGCCGACATTCCAACCAGTGCTGATTACTTGATGGCCACCCTGCTGAATGCTCGCTACAAGGACAAAGTGCCGTCCTTATTAATTCCTGGAGCATGACTGGAAGATGCTCGAGTACAAGCGCACGCTGGTAGACACGCTGCTGATGGCATTCCCACCTGACAGCAGGGGCTCAGTGGAAGTATATACATATATATACTGTATGTATATATGTGTGTATATATATATATATAAATTCCATGGCACATCCCAGGCGTATATGCCTTCCAAAGTGCCGCTGTCTTTTTTTTTATTTATTTATGCTTTGACAGTGGGTTACGTCTAAACTGCTGGCACTCCTTACTTTGACTACGGATTGTGCTGCCCTGGACTTTGTTGCTAGTTTTATATATATAGTTATATATAAATATATCACTTTGTTGTGCACATGGATGTTTCAGAGGAGCATGTGAATTTCACGAATTCATTTTCACATTACTGTTCAGATACAGTCTTTTGTGACATTAATATACATGTATTTATAAGATATTCAAAATAGCACTCCATTTAAAAAGAGTGTTCTCTCTAGAGAACAATGAAATTTAGAAATAAAATATTAAAAAAGGTCACTTTTCTATTTTAATCCATCTTGATGGTTTTAATGGTTTTAAAAATGCAACATGGTAACCATCTACTGATGGACAAATATATACAGTATATATGGTGTGTGTGTGTATATATATATATATATATATATATACATGAAAAATAGGGCAGCACTCCTCAGTCAGCAGTAAAGCGGGTGCCAGCGGTAACCCCTCGATTCAGGGTAGTAGACAAATCACGAAAGTCCACAGCACTCCTTAAAAGTGAAAAATTTGCTTTTATTCACACATGAAATACAGCAATGTTTCAGTTCTCTCTCAGAACCTTTTTCAAGCCCACTTGGCGTGAAAAAGGTTTTGAGAGAGAAACTAAACGTTGCTGTATTTCATGTGTGAATAAAAGCAAATTTTTCACTTTTAAGGAGTGCTGTGGACTTTCGTGATTTACATAGATATCTGCTTGAGCAAATATCTGCTTCACTGCTTGAGAAAGGTGCCATTGGGTGCACCGAAACGTCGCTTTTTACCCGGCAAATAAAGTAGCAACCTTTTTTCACCAACAAGGAAGTGCTGTGGAATTTCTTTGGTGATATATATATATATATATATATATATATATATACATTGTTTATATTTTATTATATCTTTTTATGGGACAACACTGAAGATATAACCCTTTGATACAATGTAAAGTAGTCAGAGTACAGCTAATATAACAGTGTTAATTTGGTGTGCCCCCTTAAAATAACTCAACACACAGCCATTAATGTCTAAACCGCTGGCAACAAAAATGAGTACACCCCTAAGTTAAAATGGTCAAATTGTGCAGTGCACAATTAGCCATTTTCCCTCATTATTGAATCCTGGAAATATGTAAAATATTAAAACCTAAGACCATTGTACTCTGAGGGATCATTGTTTACTAAGCTCCATAAAGTTATGAAGTTACTGAAAAATAAGTTGTCTTCTACTTATTATTATAGTAGCTATACTTTTTAAAAGACTTTTTTTTTATATTTTATGCGTGGCTACGTTGATGGGATTAAAGGAGCCTCTCGATGCATATTCAGCCTCTACTCAGTAAGGCTTTTACTTTCTCCTAGAACATATTTTTTCATATATATAGCTTATTTTCACATGTGATATATATATATATATATATATATATATATATATATATAGTATCTCATGTGACGTGTTAGTGTTACAAGGTCTCAGGTCTGAATGAGGAGCAGGTGTGTTAAATTTGGTGTTATTGCTCTCAAGTGAAAACGGTCAAATTGTGCCCAAAGTGTCAATATTTTACGTGGCCACCATTATTTTTCAACACTGCCTTAACTCACTTGGTCATGGAGTTCACTAGAGCTTCACAGGTTGCCACTGGAATCCTCTTCCACTCCTACATGACGACATCACAGAGCTGGTGGATGTTAGAGACCTTGCGCTTCTCCACCTTCCCTTTGAGGAAGCCCCATAGATGCTTAATAGGGTTTAGGTCTGGAGACATGCTTTGCCAGTCCAGCACCTTTACCCTCAGTTTCTTTAGCAAGGCAATGGTTGTCTTGGAGGTGTGTTTGGGATTGTTATCATGTTATAATACTGCCCTGTGGCCCTGTTTCTGAAGGGAAGGAATCATGCTCTGCTTCAGTATGTCACAGTACATGTTGGCATTCATGGTTCCCTCAATAAACTGTCGCTCCCCACAGCCGTCAGCACTTATGTAGTCCCAAGCCATGACACTCCCACCACCATGCTTGACTGTAGGGAAGACTCACTTTTCTTTGTACTCCTCACCTGGTTGCTGCCACACACACATGACACCATCTGAACCAAACAAGTTGATCTTGGTCTTATCAGACCACAGTATATGGTTCCAGTAATCCATGTCCTTAGTCTGCTTGTCTTCAGCAAACTGTTTGCAGGCTTTCTTGTGCATCATCTTTAGAAGAGGCTTCCTTCTGGGACGACAGCCATGCAGACCAATTTGATGCAGTGTGCTGTGTATGGTCTGAGCACTGACAGGCTGACCCCCCACCCCTTTAACCTCTGCAGCAATGCTGGCAGTACTCATACATCTATTTTGAAAAGACAACCTCTGGATATGATGCTGAGCACGTGCACTTATTTTCTTTGGTCGACCATGGCGAGGCTTGTTCTGAGTGAAACCTGTCTTGTTAAACCTCTGTATGGTCTTGGCCACTGTGCTGCAGCTCAGTTTCAGGGTGTTGGCAATCTTCTTATAGCCTAGGCCCTAGGCCATCTTTATGAAGCTAATAATTCTTTTTTTCAGATTCTCAGAGAGTTTTTTGTCATGAGGTGCTATGTTAACCTTCCAGTGATCAGTGTGAGAGCGATAACACGAAATTCAACACACCTGCTCCCCATTCACACCTGAGACTTTGTAACACTATCGAGTCATATGAGATACTATATATATTCATATATATATATATATATATATATAAAGCACATGTGAAAATAAGCTATATATATATAAAAATATGTTCTAGGAGAAAGTAAAAGCCTTACTTAGTAGAAGCTCAATATGCATAATCCCATTAAAGTAGTCACGCATAAAATATCAATAAACAATTCTTCAAGTCTTTCAAAAAGTATAGCTACTGTAATAATAAATAGAACACAACTTATTTTTCAATAACTTTATGGAGCTTTGTGAACAATGATTCCTCAGAGTACAATGGTCTTAGGTTTTAATATTTTACATATTTCCAAGCTTCAATAGTTTTCTTGCCTATTTCACTGTAACACTTAAAACCACATTCATCATCAGCACACCAACAAATCCAGCCAATCAGCAGTCATATTTCATAGTGCCTGTTATTGGCCACAAGCAACAGCCAGTCAATCATCGCTTTGGAAGCAAGTAGAGTGTTTGTTGCAGTGTCGGACTGGGGTACCTCGGGCCCACCAGTATTTTGGGAGCTCACCGTACGGATACATTCAAATATAATAAATATTTTAACAAGTTTTTTTTATATGAACATAGGCTGGCGGAGGTGCTGTGCGTGAATATATGTATATAGTGCAGTAAGTCTACTGTGTTATGTGCCACTTGTGCAGGGGGTGGAATACTAGGGGCCCACCTTGCTCAGGGGCCCACCGGGGGATTCCCCTGTACCCCTGTGGGCCAGTCCGAGCCTGGTTTGTTGTGTTATTGAACTGCAGAGACTGATTTACCTGTCCACCATACAGTGCAGCACTGTATCTACTCTATTGCTCTCTTTCTGTACTACATCTACCATACAGGTTTTTATTTTTACGACATTTACTGCACTGTTATCTATCCGTACTATATATACATTACCACTCTGTTTCTATGTCGCATGTTCTATACCGCTATCTTACTTTTTCACATGTAGTGTATTATAGTGCTCTCTACCAAAACATGTAGTCAAGTGTACTACTCTGTACCTGCAGTTCATATACTTTATCACAGTTCTCCACCTGTGTCATATGTACTGTGCTGCCAACTACCTGCCATACTGCATATTGTACTGCTCTCTACCAATATTTCATATACTGTACTACTGCCTAAACTACATGTACTGTACTGCTCTACAGTGTATTATACTGCTCTCTACCAATACTACATGTACTGTACTGCTCTATATCTGTATTTCATGTACTGTGCTACTGCTATCTACCTTTATGACCTGTATTGTACTGTTCCCTACTCATATATTTTATTACTGTACTGCTCTATACCTGCATTTCATGTACTGTACTATTGTTCTCTATCTTTACTACATATATTATATTGCTATACCCGGGCCGGGCCGACACAGAGGCTGGGGAGGCTCCAGCCTCAGGGCACAGGCCAGCTCCCCTGCCTCTGGGCGGCAGGCAGACCACTGATCACCTCGCTGCTGCTGGCTGCGCTGGAGGACGGAGGGAGTAGTGACTGTGAGCACTTGTTGGCACTGACTTACCGTGCTCCCTCCCCTCTGCCCCTTATGGCTCGGCTCCGCTGCTCTGGTCTCACAGAGTCTCTGCTCTCTGTCTTGCCTGACTGGCTGCGTACAGCGTGCGCACTTTGACCTGACGCGCTGTACGCAGTCAGGTCACATGTGCGCCCAGTCTGGAGACCAGGAGGCAGCGCGGGCAGCAGCACAGCAGTGTCACTGTCACGACCCAGCCCATGAGCCAAGGACCTGTCAACCAGCAGCAGGGATATAGAGCGTAGAAGTGAAGTAAGAGTAAGAAGATAGTTCTTAAATAAACAGTTCCAATAGTTTCTGGCTTGAATCAAAGGGCTTATCTTAGACACTTTCTAAGGTGTACTTGCTCAGATTTCTACAGTCCAATCCAGCTTAGAGGTGCAATTGATCACAAAAATATTATATGTCTACATTTCCCATTGTGGGGGTGAGGAAACACATTGTCACACTGGTATGGATGGGAGTACAACATTAAGTATTTAGTAAAGACTCCACAAGTTCGGAGGGGGGGGGGGGGGCACACTTGGGCAGCTCAGCCTCTGTTGGTGGTGGACCTTGTACCAGCCCTGGCTATACCTATATTTCATGTACTGCTGCTATCTAACTGTACTACATGTACTACGCTCTACAAAATCGATATGTGCTGCAATGCTCTATACCTGTATTTCATTTACTGCTATCTACACATACTACATGTATTATACTGCTCTCAGTCTCTAACAATATTACATATACTGTTCTGCTCTATACATTTCATCTGTTGTGCTACTACTCTTTTCCTTTACTACATGTATTATACTGTTCTCTACCAATAGTACAGGTAGTGTACTGATATACACCTGTATTGCATGTACTGTGCTACTGCCAGCTGTATGACATGTACTGTACTGACAAGTACCTGTACTACATGTACTGTACTTCTCGCTACCTGCACTTCATATACAGTTCTCTAGCTGTACTACATGTACTGTACTGCTATCTACCTTACTACATATATTGTTCCTATATCTACCAGTACTACATGCATTGTATTGATATCTACCTGCACTACATGTACTGTACTACTGTTCTCTACCTGCACTACATGTAATGTACTGTTCTCTACCTGTAGCACATGTACTGTACTGTACTGTTCTCTACCAGTACTACATGTACTGTACTACTATCTTATCTACCTGTACTGCAAGTATTGTATTGCTATCTACCAAAACTACATATACTGTACTGCTCTATCTCTGTATTTCATGTACTGTGCTAAAGCTATCTACCTGTACTACATGTACTGTACTGCTATCTACCTGTACCACATGTACTGTACCATTTTCTACCAGTACTGCATGTACTGTACTGCTATCTACCTGTACTACATGTATGGTACTACTTAGGGGTAGACTGGCCATAGACCTTTCAGGAAGCTTCCCAGTGGGCTGATGCTCAGAGGGCTGCCCTCTTCTCTGTTGTTGGCCAGGCACATAATGAGCTCACAGTGCTAATTAACCCCTTAGTGACCACCAATGCGCCTTTTACGGTGATTACTAAGGGTCCTTAAGCTAGTCCTTTTCACGGCGGCCCAGTCTAAGTGCTGCACAGGTCCCCTGTGGAGAGTGGGGGCTCGGCACTCACATGAGAGAACCACTCTTGCTCTAACAGCCCGGACGGGCAGTAGTGCCAATACGGGCTTTTTAACCCCTTACATTCCACAGGCAATGGTGCCCGATGCCTGTAAGCAGTGACAAAGGGAGCGGACTCCCTCTGTCTTCCATTGGCACCCAGCAAAAGCGATCACTGGGTGCCGATGTGTGTATAGGCAGACGGGGACTTGGTGTAGGCCGCAAGACTGCTTTGAGTATTCCCCTGCAGATTGTGCCTCTCTGGCGCAGCCTGCTGGTCAATGTCAGTACAGCACTGACATTAAAATGCATTGCACTATAGGGATAGTACATTGTATTTTAGAAGTAACCAAAAGAATGTCTGTTATAGCCCCATGTGGGACTATTAAGTGGTTAAAAAAAGTTAAAAACAAACACTTATTTTAAAAAAATTGCAATAAAAAATACGCTTTTTTCCATTACAAATACCCTTTTCAATTAAAAAAATTGCAATAATAAAATCTTGTTTGATATCACTGCATCCGTAATGACCCGCACTACGCAAATATCATGTAAATTTTCCCTTGCGGTGAACGCCAAATACCAGAATTGCTAATTTATTCATAGTGACCACCCAAAAAACTATAACAAGCGATCAAAAAGTGTTATTTACCACAAAATGATACTAATGAAAACTACAATTAATCCTGCAAAAATCAAGCCCCACACAACTCCATAGAAACAAAAGTGAAAAAATGGGTCTTGGGATGTGGTGATGCAAAAAGATTTTCTTCTTTTTAAAAAAAATAGGGGTTTTACTGCAAAAAACTAGTAAAACGTAAAAAAAAAAAAAACTATATGTATTTGGTATCACTGCAATTGTACGGACCCAGAAAATAAAAATATTTATGTCGAAAATGAACGCCGTCCAGGTGCATAACAAGAGACCGGTGATTTTAACTTTTATATGCTTATTCTTTTATTTATTTTGAAAGTATAATAAATTTGCCGGACGTTGAATGTTGTTTGCGGTGCCTCACTATTTTTGCCCTTTATCTCTATTTAAAATAAAGTGGAAGCAGGAATAGAGTCTTGGATAAAAGCGCCTTAAGGCTACATTCACACGTCCGCAAGTGTTTTGCGGATCCACGGAGCCGCGGATCCGCAAAACACGGACACAACGGCAATGTGCATTCCGCATTTTTGCGGACCACACATTGCCCGAACTCCATAGAAAATGCCTCTTCTTGTCCGCAATTGCGGACAAGAATAGGACATGCTCTATTTTTTTTGCGGAGCCGCGGACCGGAAGATCGGCGGCGCGCTCCGCAAAATCGGATGCGGAGAGCACAGTGTGTGCTCTCCGCATCGTTCCCGGCCCCATTCACAGTCAATGGGTCCGCATGTATTCCGCAAAATTGCGGAATACATGCGGACTACATTGCGGATGTGTGAATAGGGCCGTAGTGTGTAGCAGTTATTGACTACACTGCCAGGAAGACCTGGAACTGCATGTGATATCTATCCTGGAATAGATTGCCCAGATTGATTGAGCGCGGTTTTATTTCTCTAAACAAGGCCAAAAACAGGCTGGTGACTAAGGGTTTAGTGCTATGGGAAGCAGGTACTCATGTACCCAGCCAGTGACCGCACATGTCCTCCTGAATCCAACTGCTGTGGCCCGCATCTCACCTCTTAAGCCCACGCTCCATATCTTAGGCCTCATGCACACGACCGTTGATTGTTTCCGTGTCCGTTGCTCCGTTTTTCGTGATTTTCTGCAGACCCATTGGTTTTCAATGGGTCCGTGGAAACCTCGGCAAATGCACCGTTTGTCCTCCGTGTCCGTGGTCCGTAATTCCAGTCCGTCAAAAAAATATAACCTGTCCTATTCTTGTCCGTGAAAAACGGTTCACGGACCCATTCAAGTCAATGGGTCCGTGAAAAATGCGGATGGCCATCCGTGTGTCATCCGTGTTCCGTGTCCGTTTTTTTTGCGGATTCCTTGGCAGGCACTTGGGAAACATTGTCAGCCTGTCTTTTGGTAAAATCTTTTGGGTCATGTCCGCTAAAAAAATGGAAGACACACGGAAGCACAACGGAAGGCAAAAACGGACACGGATCACTGAACAATGGAACCCCTTTTTGCGGACAGCATAAAAAAACGGTCGTGTGCATGAGGCCTTAATCAGAGACAACTGGAGGAGAAGGACAGAAAATGGTGTCTATTGATGGCCTCTACAGAGTGACAGCTTTTTGGGCAACATATTGTGCTGCACTGTGGTATATAGTTTTCATTATGTTTTTTTGCGCCATGGTATTGTTGACCCCACCTACTTGTGCTGCACCTCCTTCTTTCAATTTAAATCTGCCTACAACTTGGAGCCACTTTTAGTTTATTTGTTGTTTGCTTTTCCATGGCTACTTTAATTTCCCAATTAGTAATGTCGCGAACATAAAATTTTCCGTTCGCGAACGGCGAACGCGAACTTCCGCAAATGTTCGCGAACGGGCGAACCGCCATAGACTTCAATAGGCAGGCGAATTTTAAAACCCTCAAGGACTCTTTCTGGCCACAATAGTGATGGAAAAGTTGTTTCAAGGAGACTAACACCTGGACTGTGGCATGCCGTAGGGGGATCCATGGCAAAACTCCCATGGAAAATTACGTAGTGGACGCAGAGTCGGGTTTTAATCCATAAAGGGCATAAATCAACTAACATTCCTAAATTCTTTGGAATAACATGCTTTAAAACATCCAGTGTGTGTATACGATCAGGTATGATGTTGTATCGATCAGGTAGTGTAAGAGTTACGCCCGCTTCACAGACATTGACAGACCAAACTCCACTTTTAATGTACCGCAAACAGTCCATTTGCACAACGGCAAACTCCCCATTTGCACAAGGTTGGATACCAAGCTAGCCACGTCCCGGTGATGTCATTGAAGGTTTCTTCCTCCACCCAGCCACGTACAACACCAAGGGTCCCCGAAAGGTGAATTGAATTGATTTTTCTAACGGGGAGATGGTTAAAAAAACGCTGGCTCCCTCCCCTTTGTTTTAATCCACGGTCACTGCGTCTGCGCCGTGCAATTTACTGTCACACCCGATATGAGTGGTATTTTCTGTAGCACTATTCTCATCAGTTTAATCCCTGTTACATCCCATATCAGGGATTGCCTTTTGTGAAAAAAAATTTAGGCCGGGTACCTTCGACTGCCTTCACAGTGACAGACCAAACTCTCATACACCAAACTGAATTGATTTCAGGAACCGGGAGATGGAAAAAGCAGCTTGGTCGGTCCTCATACTCCCAAATTGGGGCACTGCGCGTGCACAGAGCAATGTGCTGTGACACCCTATATGAGTGGTGTCTTAACTAGTACTATTCCTATCAGTTTAATCCCTGTTACGTACCCTATCCGGGGACGTGTGTCGAATTAGACTAATGTGTAAAAATTAAATGCCTTATTTATCGGCAAGCTACTGTGCCACCCGGTATAGGTTGTTGGCACTGGCAGTGGGCACACTACAGTCAGTGGAAGTGGGCCTGACACACACTGGCAGCAGGCAAGCAACTGAAATTAGACTAATGTGTAAAAATTAAATGCCTTATTTATCGGCAAGCTACTGCGGCACCCGGTATCAGTGGTTGGCACTGGCAGTGGGCACGCTACAGTCTGTGGAAGTGGGCCTGACACACACTGGCAGCAGGCAAGCAACTGAAATTAGACTAATGTGTAAAAAGTAAATGCCTTATTTATCGGCAAGCTACTGTGCCACCCGGTATCAGTGGTGGGCACTACAGTCAGTGGAAGTGGGCCTGACACACACTAGCAGGCAAGCAACTGAAATTACACTAAAGTGTAAAAATAAAATGCCTTTTTTTGATGCAAAGTCCTGTGCCACACGGGATGACAGGGGTGGGCACTGGCAGTGGGCACACTACAGTCTGTGGGCCTGCAGATCTTCACACACGGGCAGGCCAGGCAACTGCAATATAAATATATGGAGAAGGAAAAAAAAGCAGACTAATGTTGCAGCCCTAAAAAGGGCTTTTTGGGGGTGCTGTCAGGACGCTATCCTTACAGCAGAGATCAGATGAGTCTTTCAGGACTGGAGTGGACACTGAATTCACTAGCCTAGCTATCAATTTCCCAATTAAATTAGCAGCAGCTACACTGTCCCTCCTCTCACTAAGACTGCAAATTCCGAATGAATCTAAAATGGATGCTGTTCGGGAGATGGGAGGGTCTGGGAGGGAGGGTATGCTGCTGATTGGCTGGAATGTGTCTGCTGACTGTGAGGTACAGGGTCAAAGTTTGCTCAATGATGATGTATAGGGGGCGGACCGAACATCGCATGTGTTCGCCCGCCGCGGCGAACGCGAACAAGCTATGTTCGCCGGGAACTGTTCGCCGGCGGATAGATCGGGCCATCTCTATTCCCAATCCGTTCCTGGTACTGCTACCTAACTACACTACATGTACTGTACTGTTCTCTACCTATATCACATGTACTGTACCAATCTCTACCACTACTGCATGTGCAGCATCCCACATTTGTGTGAAAGGATCACTTTAAATCTCTGTATTCATCTAATGTACTGAATATATGGTATTTCCTATTTATCAGGCTAGCAATGTCATTTCACCCATTCTCCCCTAGTGGTGCTGGCGCCACTCATTTATATTGCTTGGGGTGTGTTAGAACAGGAAGCAGAAAGTAGTGAATTCAGTCTTGCTCAGTGTGTTGTAGTAGTAGAGGAGAGAAGTGTGGATGGAGGAGAGAAACAGGCCCAAACCGACATGTAGCTGTTTTCCTCTTTTCTGGGCCCTGATCAACCCTGGAGAAGACCAATACAGCAACCAAGCACCAGACAGTGAGTCTATGAATAAATATGCAGTAAGCCTAGTGAGGATTAGAGCTGAACCCAGCCTATGGACTTCACCAGCACAAGTGCCTGAGAGTAACTCTAGAAGTGCCGGGACACGTATGGAATTAGTGCACAGAATTGTCCTTTATACACTACACAAGCCTTCCAGGACATAGTCGAAAACCTAGACCTTTTAGGAGAGCATCCTGCAAATAATGAATCAGAAGACTGATGCCTGCCATGAGGGAGATTGCGCTTATAGGATGGATCAAAGTCAGTAGAAACCAGCATATTTAGTACCAGAGTGCTATAGTTTGGACTAAAAATAATTACAGAAGTCTTGCTTGTAAAGTGTCACCCTTAAAGGGAACTCCTCAACTGATAGATGCCTAAACCTGATAAAAGGAATACAATTAAAGCTACTTCCCAGTCATCACTTATGCCATACCAATGTACTGTGTCTGTATTGACTGCCTGAAGACAAGTGATTTAGTAAATGTTCAACTGTTTGATAACATCAGACTCCTCATCATTTCTACTACTACACTTATCATTTGCACCTAACGGTGCTGGCATCATGAACACAGGAGCCCAGCCACCAAAGCACCTTAAACAACTATACCATCAAGGGCACCTCAACCAACATCTGGCTGGTGTTCCCTGCAAACGAGAGGGCCTCGGAGGATTTAGTGCTGTCTTCCCATCCACTGCACGCCGGCCCCAAGGGACAACTTAACCATGAGTACTACTATACTCGGCACCTCATCACTAGTACTCTCACACACATCATCCCCTAGAGTGTCCGGTCGCTGCACATGTATTGATTTCTACCTGTACCACATGTACTGTACTGCTGTCTAACTTCACTGTATGCACTGTACTATTAACTACAGTACTACATGTATTGTTCTGCTATCTAACTGTACTACATGTACTGTACTGCTATCTACCTGTACTACATGTATTGTTCCCATATATACTAGTACTACATGTATTGCTTTGATATCTACGTGTGCCACCTTTATTGTACTGTACTCTACCTGTACTACATGTATGGTACTGCTATCTACCTGTACTGCTCTACCTGTGCTACATACAGTTTTCTGATATCTACCTATACTGTTCTTTATATTTTAATACATGCATAGTAAAGCAATTCCATGCACATACTCCTCAAGTTTATTAATATCTACCTTCTTTGCCATCATTGCATTCAATGCAAACAGTTATGTCAAGATCACTCTTCACAACAAGTTTGTCCTAACTGGAATAAATCATAACAGTAGACTTTTCTAGATGGTGTTTGGGATTTTCACAACCATAAAATGAATGGTTAGATACAGTACTTGTTTATCTCAATAAATTAGAATATCATCAAAAAGTTCATGTATTTCAGTAATTCAGTTCAAAAATTTAAACATATATAGATTTATTACACACAGAGTGATCTATTTTGAGCATTTTTTTTCTTTTAACCCCTTAGTGACCAGCCTGTTTTGGGCCTTACTAACCAAGCGTTTTCTTCCCTTTTTCATCTTAGACTTCCAGCAGTTATAACTTTTTTATTTTTCTGTCTATATAGCTGTATGGGCTTGTTTTTTGCAGGACAATTTGTAGTTTTTAATGGCACCATTTTGGGGTACACATAACTTTCTGATTAACTTTTATTAACTCTTTCTGGGAGGGAGATTTTACAGCGTTCATTTTTCAGTAAAAATAACATGATATCTTTACTCTCTGTGTCAGAACGATTACAGTGATACCAAATAAAAAAATTTTTACGTTTTAGAACTTTTCTTTAATAGAACCCATTTTTTTGTTTGAAAGAAAGAAAATCTTCTTGCATAGCCGCTTTCCAAGACCTATAACTTTTTTTTATTTATTTCTATGGAGTTGTGGGTGGGCTTTATTTTTGCAGGATGACTTGTAGTTTTCATTGGTATCATTTTGGAGTAAATTACACTTTTTGATCGCTTGTTATTAAGTTTGTTTTCTAAGAATAAATTGGCAATTTTGTCATTTTTTTGTTGTTTTTTTATGGAGTTCACCAAAGGTAATAATTTACATGATATATATGTAGTGCAGGTCGTTACGAACTTGGCGATACCAAACATATGAGGGAGATTTTTATTTTTTTTGCAATGGAAAAAAGTGTCTTTTTTACTGGAATTTTTAAAATTGAATAAATGTGCTTTTTTAAAAATTTTTACCACTTAATAGTCCCACAAGGGGACTATAACAGACAACATTTTGATTGCTTTTAAAATACAATACGCTTTCCCTATAGTGATTGCATTTTAATGTCAGTGCTTTACTGACATTGACCAGCAGGCTGCACCAGAGAGGCACATCCTGCCGGAAAATACTCACGGCTAGCTGGGGTCTATATGGACTCCAGCCAGCCTTTAAACACATCAACACCCTCAATCGCATTTTCGGGGTCCGGATGGAAGGCTCCCTCTGTTACGGCTTTCATGCGGCGGGCACCATTGCCTCCGGCATGTAAAGGGTTAAACAGCCAGGCTTGGCACTCCTACCAGTCTGGGCTGTTAGACCAGGAGCCCCCCCCTCCCCGCTGCAAGGGGAACTCATGCAGCGCTTATACAGGGCCACCGTGAAAAAGGGCTTAATGTTAATGATTATGGCTTACAGCTAATGAAAACCCAAGAATCAGTATCTCAGAAAATTAGAGTATTGTGAAAACATTCAATATAGTAGATTTGTGGTGTCACACTCTAATCAGATATTCAACACAAAACACCTTCAAAGATTTCCATACTTTTAAATGGTCCATCAGTCTGGTTCCGTAGGCTACACAATCGTGGGGAAGACTATTGACTTGACAGTTGTCCAGAAGACAGTCATTGACATCCTCCACATGGACGCTAAGCCACAAAAGGTCATAGTAACATAGTAACATAGTACATAAGACCGAAAAAAGACATCTGTCCATCCAGTTCAGCCTGTCATCCTGCTAGTTGATCCAGAGGAAGGCAAAAAAAAAACCCTGTGAGGTAGAAGCCAATTTTCCCCACTTAAGGGGAATAAAAAATTCCTTCCCGACTCCAATCAGGCAATCAGAAGAACTGCCTGGATCAACGACCCATCTATAGTAGCTATAGCCTGTAATATTATTACACTCCAGAAATACATCCAGGCCCCTCTTGAATTCCTTTATTGTACTCACCATCCCCACCTCCTCAGGCAGAGAGTTCCATAATCTCACTGCTCTTACCGTAAAGAATCCTCTTCTATGTTGGTGTAGAAACCTTCTTTCCTCCAGACGCAGAGGATGTCCCCTCGTCACAGTCCTGGGGATAAATAGATGATGGGAGAGATCTCTGTACTGACCACTTATACATAGTTATTAGATCTCCCCTAAGTTGTCTTTTTTCTAAAGTAAATAACCCTAATTTTGATAATCTTTCAGGGTACTGTAGTTGCCCCATTCCAGTTATTACTTTAGTTGCCCTCCTCTGAACCCTCTCCAGCTCTGCTATGTCTTCCTTGTTCACAGGAGCTCAGAACTGTACACAGTACTCCATGTGTGGTCTGACTAGAGATTTGTAAAGTGGTAGGACTATGTTCTCATCACAGGCATCTATGCCCCTTTTGATGCAACCCATTATCTTATTTGCCTTGGTGGCAGCTGCCTGACACTGCTAAAGAAGCTGGCTGTTCACAGACTGCTGTACCCAATCATGTTAATGGAAAGTTGAATGGAAGGAAAAAGTGTGGTAGAAAAAGGTGCACAAGCAACAGGGATAACTACAGCCTTGAAAGAATTGTCAAGAAAAGGCAATTCAAGAATTTAGGGGAGCTTCACCAGAAGTGGATTGACCCACCACACATAGACTTATCCAGATGAGCTACAGCTGTCAGATGCCTTGTGTTAAGCCACTTATAACCCAGAGACGATGTTAGAAAAAGCAGGAGAAAAAGCATTGAATTGTTGCTTAGTGATCCAATGTCCTGTTTTCTGATGAAAGTTAAGTCATGTCCCTCGTCTAAGACATGAGGCTTTTTTAGTGAGTTTCAAAAGGTGTATAAAGCACATAACACATGTGGTGTGAGGCATGTACACTATTTTTTTTAGTGTAAATTGAGTCTAGTAAATATCCCCCACTAAGTTAATTGAGCATGGTTATGTTATTGTGCTAGTAATGCAACCTTCTGCTTTCTACAACATACCTACCAATATATATTAATATATCTATACTGTTGCACGAATCAAAGTTAATGAAGTGGACTTCGATTTGAATTTCAGGAAAACGTAATCATGAAGGCAAATTTCCTAGCGCTTCGTGGTAATGAATGAATTTTTCCTGAAATGCCAGTAAAAAAAAACATATAGCCTTCATCCATTTGATCATAGAGATGCCGTCATGGCCATCTTGATTGAAGAAAATGTGCCAAATCTCTCATATGTTGACGTTTGATGTCACCAGGTCACCACATCTGCCCAGCATGATGACGTAGTGACTTCATCACGTCATCATGCACAAGATTGGTTATGTTTTCGTCAATCAAGATGGCCACGACGGCCTCTCCGCGATCAAAGGTGAAATGTACTTTTTTTTTTAACCTCTGATTAACCCCTGAAAGGCCTCAGATACCTTGATCAGCACTGAACAGGGCATCTGAAGGGTTCAATGACTGGGAGCGGTGCTTTCCCTGCCATTGCACCCACTACATACAATGGAAAGCAATTTGTGACAAAGTAGTTCGTAACGAATAGAATTTTATGACGAAATTCGGCAAAGCAGCCAAATCAGCTTATCACTACTTATAGGGCTTTATGCCTTCTAGATAGTACTAAATAGACAGTGCAGAGCCATAACATACTGTGGCCATGTGCAAAGATTGTAAAGTAGTACAATATAGAGGATAATATTCTTTTGAAAGTGTGAAAATGCACACAGCATGTAATATGTATGCTGTTGCTGTTTATATATTAGACATATATCTTTGCCGAATTTCCATATGGCCTGGAATGCACATAAAATCTGTCCAGGATGGAACCATAGAAATGAGATTCCAGTTCTATAGAAATAATAATATATAGATTCATAATTAAACCAATGAACTGAGACGCAGACTATGAACAGGCGCAAAGTATTTTATGGACTTATCTGCTTTTCTTCTTAATGATGTAAAATTAATATTAGCTTCTCAGCGTTTCTCTTTAATCCTCCTATACCATCGTTTTATGACAGAAATAACTCCATTAGAATGTATTAGATCAATAAACTCAACTGTATTACATGCAGTAAAAAACATATTCACCACAGTAAATGTCAGCAGCATATTTATGAAGCAATAAATAATGGCAAAATCATTGACGGGGAGGGGGACCAAACAATTTGACTAAGACCATTGTTATTCATAGGACTATTATGGTAGACTGGATGTCAGCAATGAGCAATAGTTCTAGAAAGCTGAAATGATGAAATGAACTAAGCTTTAGTCACCTCTAAGTCTGATCTGAATACCAAGCAAAAATGTAACTAGGCAAGTAGTAAAAATAGAAATATATTTTTGTAATATTTGCTATATTTCTTTACTATGATATCCCTGTACTTATTAGACAATATCTATATCAGCTATAACCCCGACATACTTCATAGGGATTTATCTACCACTTCTTTTGTACACACTTCCAAGTACAGAGATGTTCTTCACTAGAAACAAGACGTCTAGGGTAGTAGGGTACTGTTCCTTTGTATGGACAACAGCGGTCAAAAGTTTGGATACACCTCAGTAAATGTTGGTTCCTCTTGATTCAACAATTTGATCTTGTTGAATTTTTCAAAAAATGTTAGTGTCGGAATCAATTCTACATGCATTAAATATGCTCTAATTGGCCTGAAAATTGGTAAATGACACTGAGGTTTCCTAAGACTCATTTTTTAATATATTGCATTGTCATTTTTTTTTTTTTACTAATCCTCAATCCCCTTATGATCTTTAACACAATGACAGCAATAGCAAATAATGTGACAGTGACACTAAGATATATAGCTATGGGTAAATGCATGGTTGAAGATGTTAACAAGCAGCCTGTTTAAAAACATACACAAACATCACATTTGTTATGCTTTTTGATATTAGAAACTTTCCAAACATTGTCCCTTTATATACATATAGGGGGTCATTTATTAAGAACGACATTTGAGGCACCGGTCTTAATAAGCTCTTTAACTAGCGTTGATCGGCCAAAGTAATGTAGAGGCTCTGACCTCTGTCTAACTTCAGCGTATTCACTGGGTACTACATCTCACCTCTGGGACCGGCTCCTATCTAGAGAATGGCCTGCTCACCATATGTCTTACCTTTGGGACCTGCTGTCATCTAGCATACGCAGGGGCTCACCATTCATCTTTATGAGGGTTCTGAAAATAAGACAGTAAGCGTGCATGGCCACCTCTGACACAGAATCAGGTATGGTAAGTCGGAGAATTGTGTGTTTTCTGTCCTGGAGCTTCCGTTTTTGGGATACCTGCTTTCTGGTTCCGGTTTTCGGATGGACCCCGAAAAGGTCCGGGCGGTTCTGGAATGGGACCAACCAGAGAATCAGAAAGCTTTGATGCGGTTTTTGGGGTTTACCGATTATTAGAGAAAATTAATTTTGAACTACTCTACCATTGTAAAACCGCTGACCGATATGACTAGGAAGGGCGCCGGCTGCTCTGTCTGGTCAGATGATGCATTGCAGGCTTTTTCAGCTATTACCCTAGGTACACACCTAAGCGTTTTACAGCGTTTTACAGTTCAAACGCGCTGTAAAACGCACAACATGTGAAAAGCCATGCTTCCCTATGGGCATGGTTCACATTTGGGCGTTTTACAGCGCGTTTGAACGCGCTGTAAAACGCCCCACGCCCAAACAAGTACATGAGCTTTGGGGCGTTTTAACGCGCCTATGGACAATGATGCCATAGGGGAGAATCACTGAATCGCGCGTATGACGCGCGTTTCTTAGTTACAAAAACGCACATCCAAAAACGCGCGTAAAACGCGCATCATACGCGCGATTCAGAAACGCCTAGGTGTGTTCCCAGCCTTAAGGAGTGTTTCGCGTCTGCTCGCAGGGTCCATCGCCTGGCAAGTGGCGTTCGTACGCCCTCTTTTCCGAGAGGAATTAAGATGTAGGAGATAGGGAATTGCTGGCCATCAAATTGGCCTTTGAGGAATGGCGTCACTGGTTGGAGGGGGCGTATCATCCCATTACTGCATATACTAATCATAAGAGTTTGGCTTATTTGCAGTCCGCGAAGCGCCTAAATCCTAGACAGGCTAGATGGTCACTGTTCTTTACTAGATTCAATTTTGTGGTCACTTTTCGCCCGGGGATTAAAAACGTGAAGGCAGATGCTTTGTCTCGTAGTTTTCCCAGGGGAAGTGATTCAGAGGATCCTGCTCCAATTTTGGCTGATCGAGTGGTTGTCTCCGCTCTGTACCCCGAGTTGGAGATGGAGGTGTTGTAAGCCCAGGAGGCGGCTCCTGATTCTTGTCCCCCAGGGAGGTTGTTTGTTCCTTCTAGACTGCAATACAAAGTATTCAAGGAACATCACGATACCCTCCTTGCTGGACACCCTGGTGGTTGTGGACCGTTTTAGCAAGATGGCTCACTTTGTGTCGTTAGCTAGTCTGCCCAATGCTAAGACTCTTGCTCAGGTTTTTGTTGATAACATTGTGAAATTACATGGTATTCCCTCGGATGTGGTTTCTGATAGGGGTACTCAGTTTGTTTCCAGGTTTTGGAGGGCGTTTTGCTCTCGTCTTGGCATTGAACTTTCGTTCTCTTCGGCTTTTCATCCGCAGTCGAATGGGCAGACAGAGCATACTAACCAAAACCTGGAGACCTACTTGAGGTGTTTTGTGGCTGAGAACCAGGAGGACTGGTCCTCATTCCTATCTCTAGCAGAGTTTGCCTTGAATAACCATGAGCAGGAGTCCATGGGTAAGTCGCCATTTTTTTGGCGCATACGGTTTTCATCCTCAGTTTGGTACCTTTTCTGGGACTGGTTCCTCTGGGATGCCAGAGGAGGAGAGATTCTCTTATGCCTTGTCTTTTATCTGGCGGGGGATCCAGGGCAATTTGGAGAAGATGGGTGAGAGGTATAAGCGAATGGCTGACAGAAGACGCGTGACTGGTCCGGACCTGTGTGTGGGTGATCTGGTGTGGTTATTTGCTAAAAATATTAAACTAAGAGTACCATCTTGGAAACTGGGTCCAAGATTTATTGTACCTTTCAAAATATCTGCGGTTGTCAATCCAGTTGCGTTTCGTTTGGATCTTCCACAGACCTGGAAGATCCATGATGTGTTTCATAGATCTTTACTTAAGAAATATGTGAGACCAGTAGAACCATCACCATTGCCTCCTCCCCCTGTTCTGGTTGATGGTAACTTTGAGTTTGAGATCTCTAGGGTTCTTGACTCGCGTGTTCTTCGGGGTTCCCTTCAGTACTTGGTACACTGGAGAGGATTCGGTCCCAAGGAGAGGACATGGGTCCTGTCTGTGGATGTTAATGCCAGCCCACTGGTGAGGGCCTTTCACGGGTCCCAATCAGATAAAGTTGGTCCCGGGTGTCCAGAGGTCATCCGTAGAAGGGGGGGTACAGTCATGCCCTGCTCTGGTCAGGTGCGGAGGTCTGTCAGGTTGGCAGCACGTGAGTAGTTTTCTGTTTACTTGGAGTGAGCTGTACCTGCCTCCCTTCAGGTGCACTGGGTGGGGTCTTTGTGCGAGTTTAAATCAAGCACCTACCCAGTGTCCCTTGCAGGTTATAGCTTCTTTCTCACTCTGAGGAAAGTTGGATTGCTGTTTCTGCTCTGCTTCAAAGATAAGTGTGTTTTTTGTTTCCATTTGTGAACTGTCTAGGCTGTTAGTTAGACACCTGCTTCATCCAGGATTAGAGGAAGCAGGCTACCTTTTTCCCCCCTTGTCCACTATATCAGGGACTATAGGGTTAATACAGTCTTAGGCACAGGGGCACGATTATTCCCACCTTTGGAGTCTAGAATCAGCTGATAGGATTTTGTCAGGAGGTGACCATTATCCCCAGCTTTTGCCTAGATGCTTGTTTGTTGTTTCTTGTGTTTCTATTGTATCTTGTACCCTTTCCGGCGTGACATTTACTTATTCCTATATAAACTACATAAACTAAGAAAGGTAATTCAATACCAATAGGATGGAAGCCTTTATTATTCTACTGCCAGCTTGTCAACCAATACCATCCAGTCTGCACCCCTTAGGAGGAGGCTAGGTCTTAATAATCACCATCCTCATCTTTTGCCAGTTTTACTTCTTCCAAATCATCATTCAAAGTCTCTATGTCCTAAAAAAAAGTTAGCAAACTGCAGAGAGAAGAGTTGCTGAATGTTACTGATGACATATTCTCATCAATATTAAATGATGTGGGAAAGCAGATGTCAGAAGAAGGGCTCCCACTTCTAGGGCAGGAGAGTGCTGGGGTTGGAGAAGTGGGTATGTCAGAGCTGATTAATATTCTGTGTCAAGTAACCTGCAGGAGATTGCAGACGAGAACAGCAATAATTTGCATATTTTGTCCCCACCTGACCAGTCAAACCCCATACCAGCAACAGCCCCTGTTTAAAGATGCATAAAAGGTGCCATGGGGCCATTAACAATGATGAAGGACTATACAGTGTGGTCTTCATTATTAAATGAACGGCAGTTGCAGGCTAATTGGCCATGCAGTTCTTCGCGGCAGCATGGCCACAACCTGCCCGCAGCATGGCCATATTCTAAGGCAGAGTGATCTGGGTATACCTGATTTATAGTGATTTGTGACAAATTAATTCGTAATGAATCAAATTTCTTGGCTAGTATCACAGAAATAAACGTGGCCTAAATGGGTGGGACTGCTCCAAACCCCAAACACTGTGGCGTGTTTCTAACGGGGGGGGGGGCAGTTCCTCCTCATGTGGTTTGCTGCGAGCGGCTATCCCCAGCAAAAATTGCATACAATGGAGGATACCGGCGTGAACCACAAGCACCAAACAAACATCCTACACAAAATAAAACATGTGCGGATGAAAATATATAAACACATAACTCACGGAAAAAAGGTGCACCACAAGGATAAGTAACTGACAACACTGGCTAATCCCTCACTCTGGTGTTAAAAGCTGAGAGATTCGCCAATATTTCCAATCAGGAACATATCGGAGCCCCTTCATGCACCACGTCACGGTCTCTCAGCATGGCATTGGGTCCTACCACTAGACTACCTATGGTGTGTGAACAGGGTCTGAAATGGTGTTTATCAGCTTACAGCCCCCTCCCACTCACCTGCATTGCGGGACCAACAATGCAATGGGAGACAAATGAGACCGCAAGCTACACCTACAACAGACCATGTGACACCGGCTTCCAGGTGCAACAGAATGTTCACCAGCCATATGCAATGGCACATTCAATACATATAAAACAAGAATCACAGAGATAAACGTGGCCTAAATGGGTGGGACTGCTCCAAACCCCAAACACTGTGGCGTGTTTCTAACTGGGGGGGCAGTTCCTCCGCATGTGGTTCGCTGCGAGCAGCTATCCCCAGCAAAAATTGCATACAATGGAGGATACCGGCGCGAACCACAAGCACCACACAAACATCCTACACAAAAACCTTTTTTCCGTGAGTCATAAATTTCTTGGCTAACTTCGGCGATGTTGCCGAATCAAATTTTCAAAACTTCGCTCCTCTCTAGATGCTACCATTACAGCTATGTTGATTACCTGCGAACATACAGCACCTATTGCATCCATTGGAGCAAACCAAAAAATTAAATCCAACACGAAAAAGTACCTTCATGCCACTATAAAAAAAAAAAAACATGAGAACAACAGAATGTTTTATTTGTTCGGTTTTAGTGGCATTTTCAAGGTATACATAAAGAAGACAACAGGGAGATAATATACAACAACAAGTACAAGAGAAAAGAAGAAGAATGTATGGAAATCACAGCCAAATTGGAAGGATATGGTAGCACAACGAAGCATAAGCTATAACTTTATAACTCAAGGGTAGATTGAAAGCCATAGGAGAATTTGAGGTATCCAGAGAGACTGTTTCTTGATGAAGTGCTCTGGGAAACCCAAGTCTTCGGCCATAACAAAATGTGTTTTTAAATATAATCCCAGTAGACTTTCTGCTGTTCATAACAAGCACTGAACCTACTGAATGTCATTGTAAGCTGTTTTCTGTTCTATCTGAAATTCTTGCTCAAGGGAGAAGATAAGTGAAATGCCAGGCTATTTCTGAGGCTCTAAATTATTTGATATTCTCACTGTGGAATAACTTTAGCCATATTTGTGCTTGTTCTGTCACACAGATGTAGCCACTGTTATCTTTACAGGCATAAAGCATTACACGTTACAGTGACCATCCTGGTAGAGCTGCTTTCAGGGTAATGTTGCTACATCTGTACATTTCAATGGTTTCTCTAAATCTGTGCAAGCTTGAGTTGCTAAAAGTGGGTTTCCTAAATTTGACTTTTTTGACATGTCAGAGGTTTCTGTAACTTTCATAGTTTTCATTGGAGAGGGATTGCAAATTAGAGGCTACCTCCATTAGGAACAGGATCAATCAGTGCTGGTCTCAGCTGCCAGGTGTTTACTGATTTTACTCCTATGACATGTCATATTGAGCACCATATATTCACTCTTGAATCCATATAAGTTTATGTTCACACTGCCACTATGCTTTCCAGTCTTAAAGGGGATGTGCAAGAATAGGGGGGTTTTGGCAACCTGCCACCCTCCCCACTTGGCCAACCGGTAAAGGGAAGCTTACTTACCTGCTCCCCGGCGCTGGCTCCCTGCTCCTTCTCCTACCAGCCTGCGATGCTCCGCTAGGCTCCAATGGGGAAAACATCCAGTTTGACATCGCCTTCAGCCAATCACTGACCATGGTGGTTACTGGCTCATTTGAGGCAAAAAGTGTCGGTCACAGCCAGGGCCTGTTTTTTTCAAGCAAACTCCTTTAACAAAGCCATGACCAGTATGGTGGATCTGTTTCGAAATGGATCCCAACTAATACTGATGGAGCTACAGATTACCCTATTATTGGCAGAAAAAAACATCAAGCCACAAAAAAACAAAATGCAGTAGCAGTTTGAACAGAGCCTACAGTAAGTACATGATTGCGATTATGATGAATACATTTACACAAAATGAAAATGAAAAAAGTTTGGTGTATACATTAAATGCAAAATCAACAAGAAGGTCCTTACATGTCTTCCAGAAAAGCATGAGAAGGAAAGATGAAGATGTGCTGCTATATTTGACTGACATATTGGTTGTTGTCTGTATAGATATTTGACAAGCACATTCTGTAATTTATATTTATCAAATTTTCTGATATCTGGATTCCTTTAAAAACAACATTAAAGCGGCTCTGTCACCAGGATTAACCAGACATACTGGCTGGTAGGGCTCATCATGCTGATTAAAAATATATCTTTCTTTACCTGTACGATAAACAGCTGCAGATATATCTGCATTTTTTTTCATATGCAAATTAAAGGTTTGAGCACCAGGAGATGGGACTGAACCCTTTGAGCACTGCTTTTTAACACCCTCTGTGCTCTGCACATTCCCCCCTCCCCTTGATTGACAGGGGCTAGACAGCAGGTTGAAGGCAGAGCTGTGTACCACAGCTGTGTGCTTGCAATATCATATCACTATATACTATAGCTTCACCATAATGAGATCTGCTCAGAAAGCTAATCTGCATATTACTGCTTTATTTACAGACACAATATGCGTATATGATCATATAGACACAAGTGATATGAGTTAGCTTATAGAGTTGAGCGAACCCGAACTTTATAGTTCATACCGAACTTTACTTTTTTCCGCACCCGAACCCGAACATTTCTATAAAGTTCTGGTTCGTTGTTCGGCAATTTCTTCCCGCTTTTTGAAAGGCTGCAAGGCAGCCAATCAACAATCGTTTCACTACTTTGCCCTAAGAAGCCATCACAGCCATGCCTACTATTGGCATGGCTGGGATTGGCTAAGTGCAGCATGTGACCCAGCCTCTATTTAAGCTAGAGTCACGTAGTGCCGCACGTCACTCTGCTGCTCTTAGTGTAGGGACAGGTTGCTGCTGGTGCTCTCAGGGAGAGATTAGGGAAGATATCTGTTGAATTTGGTGGTGTTAAATCTTCAAACTACAGCAATTATTGAGGGTGCTATGCTACATATTTGTACCCAGCCCTGAGCCCAGTGCAAAATAATTTTTAATCCATCTGTTACTGAGGTGGGGGTTGGCGGCCATTTTAGCAACTGCAGTGTCCTTGGAACTGCATGTGACCTGCATGTGTGCCAGCCTGCCAGGGACATCAGTCTAATTATTTTTTGGTAGCCCAGTGGAGGAAAAATTCCTTTTTTTTGGCAGGTCAAGTACCCCTACATTACCTATTTTATAATTTTGGGGTGACATAGTGCATTTCTGTAGTTGCTATAATAAACCCGTACTGTCGTACCACAGAGCACGTTTGCATACACCGCTAAAAAACCTATTTTAAAATTTTGCAATGACATACTGCATTTCTGTAGTTGCTGTAATAAACCCGTACTGTCGTACCACAGAGCACGTTTGCAAACACCACTGAAAAACCTGTTTTATAATTTTGCGGTGACATAGTGCATTTCTGTAGTTGCTGTAATAAACCTGTACTGTCGTACCACAGTGCACGTTTGCATACAACGCTGAAAAAACAGTTTTTTTTGCCAGTGTTGCTGTATACAAACCCCTGCTCTGCATAGGTAACAAGGAGGTACATTTCAAAAAAATCATCTGTTACATTGGTGGGTGACATTTTGCCAGTTTTGCCATATACAAACCCCGGCTCTGCATAAATGACAGGGCGGTAAATTTCAAAAAATCATCTGTTACATTGGTGGATGACATTTTGCCAGTTTTTCTGTATACAAACCCCTGCTCTGCATAAATGACAGGGCGGTAAATTTCAAAAAATCATCTGTTACATTGATGGGTGACATTTTGCCAGTTTTTCTGTATACAAACCCCTGCTCTGCATAAGTGACAGGGCGGTAAATTTAAAAAAATCATCTGTTATATTGGTTGGTTGACATTTTGCCAATTTTTGCCATATACAAACCCCTGCTCTGCATAAGTGACAGGGCGGTAAATTTCAAAAAATCATCTGTTACATTGGTGGGTGACATTTTGCCAGTTTTGCAGTTTGTAAAGGTGAAGCTGAGGCCATGTCCCCAATTTGGAGACCCAGAAATTGAATGCGGCAGACCCAGTGGCGTAGCTAAAAATGAATGGGACCAACAGCAAATTTTTGAATTTCCCCAAGTAATTTTTTCGCAACCCCTTCCTTTCATGTTGCCCCCATTCCTGTGGCTACTAAACAAAGCTCTCTCAAACCAGGCAGCTGTTCCATCCATTTTCAACACTGTCTATACTGCCACTGTATATAATTTCATTGTATAATACTGTTCAGGGGGCCCTGACAAAGTCTTTTAGTCCTACTCCTCCTGGATGGGCCACTTCTTGGTCAGGGCCCCAAAGCAGCCGCTTTCCCTGCTTCCCCTGTAGCTACGACCCTGGGCAGGCCCATCAGTCAGTATGTGTAGTTGTGTGCACAGATACTATTCCACCATTTTGCAGAAATTCTGCCTCTTGCTAAGACGTTCCATATCTACTGGTGGTGCTGGTTGTTGTGGCGTGGTGACAAAGCTTTTCCACATTTCGGCCATGCTAACCCCCGCTTCAGTGACGGAATTAAGGATGGCACATTGTCCTTGTAACGGGGATCCAGCAGGGTGGCCACCCAATAATCTGCACAATTTAGAATGTGGGGAACTCAGCAGTCGTTGCACAGGCACTGCAGCATGTAGCTGCTCATGTGTGCCAGGTTGCCCAGAGGCATCGACAAGCTGTCCTCTGTGGGAGGTGTATCATCTGTGTCCTCCGTATCCCCCCAGCCACGCTCAAGTGATGGCTGTGAGCTGCTTTGGGTGCCACCCTGTTGTGTACACGGTTTCTTCTCCTCCTTCTCCTCCCCCTCCAGAACTGTGCCCTGGGACAATTGTGTACCTGGCCTATGTTGGTGCAGTAACTCACCCTCCGAGACACTTGTATATGACTGGCCTTATAAGTTAAGGGTAAGGCATGTATATAGTTTTGTTTATTTATCTGACTTATAGTTATTTAAATATGTTTACAAGTAAATTTGTAAATAGTTTGTGAATGGGCATTAATGAGTGGTTTGAATGAAAAGGGGGGGGGGGGGATTGGAAGTCTGGTCAGGTTAATTTTCTCTTTTTTTTAAATGTTTCTTGTATAGTTTCTGTTACGATTTATAATAAAAAGTCCTGATAACTGTGGTGGACATGTTACCCAACAATCTAACCAACAAATTTAATAAAATGATTTGCCTGTCACATCTGGGGCTCAGGCCGCAGGGTTCCTTGAGCACCAATAAAAGTGAATTTGTCCCACCAGAATCTAAGAGCTGGATTAACTGAATTGATTTTCACTGTCAGGTGTTCAGGAATTTCTGCACCACCAAATTCAGCACATGCACCAGGCAAGGGATCTGCTGCTACGAGATTTCGCCCATTATCGCACACTACCAGGCCGGGCTTGAGGCTCAGTGGTACCAACCACTCATCAGTCTGTTGTTCCATGCCCGTCCATAGCCCCTGCGCGGTGTAGGGTTTGTCCCCCAAACAGATGAGTTTCAGAACAGCCTGCTGTTGTTTCCCCTTGGCTGTGCTGATGTTGGTGGTGAAGGTGTTAAGCTGAAAGGATGAGGAGGTGGTAGAGGAGGAGGAAGCGGAGTAGGAGGCAACAGGAGGCAAATAGAAATGCCCTGCAATACTCGGGGGTGGAAGGACATGTGCCAAACTTCTATCCGCCTCTGGCCCAGCCGCCACTACATTTGCCCAGTGTGCTGTTAGGGAAATATAACTTCTCTGCCTGTGCTTACCGGTCCACGTATTGGTGGCTATGTGGACCTTGCCACAGATGGCGTTGTGCAGTGCACACCTGATTTTGTCCACCACTTGGTTGTGCAGGGAAGGGATGGCTCGTCTGGAAAAGTACTGGTGGCTGGGAACCACGTACTGTGGGGCAGCCACCACGATAAGTTTTTTAAAAGTCTCCATCCATCTCCACCAGACAGAATGACAGCATTTTAAAGGACCAGGAATTTTGAAATCCTGGCATTCAGGGCCAGGGATCGTGGGTGGGTGGGGGGTACATCCTCTTTCTATTTATTTTTCTAATTGGGAGATGGACAGCTGAACGCTGCCATGGGATAGTGTGGAGATGCTTGGTGATGGTGAAAGATGTGGTGGCTTTGCTGCCACATCCTCTGTTTGCGGGGTGGCAGGTGCCACTGTAACTCACTTGTGCTCTGGTTTAGAAAGTTTATTTTTCATTTTTATGTTATTTTAAGTTATTTCCCTATCCAAATTTGTTTGCAAGTCACTTGTCCTCCTCTTACCCCCATTTTGCTTCAGGGCCTTCTAGCCCTTTCCAGGACTTTTTTAGAGCCATTTCAGTGCCCCAAAGTTCGGGTCCCCATTGACTTCAATGGGGTTTGGGTTCGGGGTAAAGTTCGGGTCCCGAACCAGAACTTTTTTGTGAAGTTCGGCCGAACCCATCGAACCAGAACTTACAGGTGTCCGCTCAACTCTATTAGCTTATAAACATAGAAAAATTTTATTTCTCAATGTGGTAATGTTACAGTTCGGTGGTGAAGTGATTGGTTTTGCATGTAGAGATCCCAGGTAGTGAATATTACTACTACTACTACTACTACTAATAATAATAATAATTATTATTATTATTATATGTTATTTATTATAGCATAGCCTTTTATTATAAGGTAAAAATAATAGAAAAAAACTTTTGTCTTTCCTAGGACTTGAACCTAGGATCTTCTACATGCATGGTAGACCATGTAGAAAAGTATGTTTTTTTCAATATTTTTCTATACACCATTACTGGTGTCTTTCTCAAATTGTGCTTGTGAATATACCAGTAATATGTAGATTAGCTTTAGCAGATCAAAGTGGGGTAAAGCTATAGTACATAGTAAAATGATATATACATGCTAGCACACAGCTCTTGGACAGGGCTCTGCTCTCAGCATATCCAGCCCTGTCAATCAAGGGGATGGGGGAGTGGGCAGAGCACAGGGGGTGTTACAAAGCAGGGCTCAAATGATTCAGCCCGATTAAAGTGTTTATTTGCGTATAAATAAAAACGCTGATTTCTCTGCAGCTGTTTATCGTACAGACAAAAGAAAGGTATAATTTTAATCACCATGATGAGCCCTACCAGGCAGTATGTCTGTTATAATAGTGTTGATCCTGGTGTCAGAGTCTCTTTAACATTTCATCTCCAAGTGACAATTGATTATGGCACTAAATTATTCATAAAATCACTATAAAATTGAGAAAAGTAAAATTACTACATATAACCTAACTCTTTAACCAAAATCTTTTAGGAACTTCAAGGTATATGAGTCAATAATACATGTCCCTAAATGACTCTCAGAAGAATGGTAATCAATTCCTTTTATTGACCCACCCCCCGTATGAAATGCTTCAGACTGTACATGGTTTTAGGTCCAATGCGCATGATGCTGTTACAGTTTTATTTGGTGAGGAGGCTCAATAGTGATATCATAAGGGTGCATAAATTCTCCATTTGCCTCACATTACATACGGTGGAACATGGAGCATTGTTTCTGTGGGAGAATAAGAATACCTCCATACACACGGAGTCCAACAAAGGTTCTCTGGCAGTGTTCTGAGGCTACAGAAATTGTGCCAGTGTGCATGAGCTCTTAGTAAGAGTCTCAGGAAAAAGTATATTGTGTATTTGTTTAACTCAATACTATTTCAGTACTTTCATGGGTCAGTAGTGTGCCACTCAGCCGTGTAATGCTTGTGGTTTACAGCAAATTGCCATGGTTTTGCGGCATGTACAGGTAAAGCATGTGAATTTTATGACATTTGATATATGAGACTGAATGAACGAAATGTCAACCATTCAGCTTCCACACTTTTAAATTTCAAAGGCATTTAAAAAATGAAAAAAAGTGACCTGAGCAACTACTGTGTTTGTCATTTAATACATCCTCTCCATGTTTCTTTAAAGGAGTTGTCTCACTTAACCACTTGCCGCCACGCTAACGCCGATGGGCGTCAGCGCGGCGGCTCTCTCAGGTCTCACTGCCGCCTATCTGCGTCATCTCGTGAGACCCGAGACCCGAGCGCGTAGTGCGCGCGCGTTTATGCGATTGGAGCCGGGACAACTGAAACTACAGCCTGCCAGCGCTGATCATGCGCTGGCAGGCTGTAGATGCGGAAAAAAAAACGGATTTAAATCGCATATCAGACGCTGTTTTGTAAACAGCATCTGATATGCCTGCTGTCTGCTCGTCTGGTGGTCCCTTTGTCTGGGACCACCAGAGGAAACATAGGTAAAGTGCACCAATCACTACACACACCCCCCCACCCCCCATCACTGATTAACCACTGATCACCCATGTCACCCCCCCTGATCACCCCCTGTCACCCCCCCTGTCACTAATCACCCCCCTGTAAGGCTCATTCAGACGTTCGTATGTGTTTTGCGGATCCATGGATCTGCGGATCCATGGATCTACGGATCCGCAAAATACGGACACCGGCAACGTGCTTTCCGCATTTTGCAGATCCGCACATTGCCAGAACTATATAGAAAATGCTTTTTCTTGTCCGAAATTGCGGACAAGAATAGGACATGTTCTATATTTTTGCGGAACGGAAGTGCAGACCCGGAAGCGCGGATCCGTAATTCCGGATCCGAGCGGGACAAAGTCTGTCCCCATAGAAATGAATGGGTCCGCAATTCCGTTCCGCAAACAGAATTGCGGACGTGTGAATGGGGCATAAGGGTCCCTTATCACCGCCAGTTAGCTAGCTACTTGTTAGGTAGTTAGCGCCCAGCCCACCGCACCGCAGTCACTGATTTTGGCAGAGATTTTTTCATCCACATTGATCGATGCGAATGAAAAAATCTGTGCTGTTCATTTTTTTTTTTTTTTCAGCCCAGCGGCTAAACGGAAAAAAAAATCTCAATATAAGGAGAATCGCAGAAACTCCTAATGCTGGCCATACGTGTAATGATTGCGGAGACCCTCAAATGCCAGGGCAGTACAAACACATCACATGTGACCCCATTTTAGAAAGAAGACACCCCAAGGTATTCCGTGAGGGGTATGGTGAGTTCATGTAAAATTTTATTTTTTGTCACAAGTTAGTGGAATATGAGATTTTGTAAAAAAAATATATATATATATAAATTTGCGCTATTGCCAAATTATTTTTTTTTCTGTGAACTCGCCATGCCCCTCACGGAATACCTTGGGGTGTCTTCTTTCCAAAATGGGGTCACTTGTGGGGTATTTATACTGCTCTGGCATTTTAGGGGTCCTAAAGCGTGAGAATCCAAATACGTAAAAATGCCCTGTGAAATCCTAAAGGTACTCATTGGAATTAGGGCCCCTTTGCGCACCCAGGCTGCAAAAAAGTGTCACACATGTGGTATCGCCGTACTCAGGAGAAGTAGGGCAATGAGTTTTGGGGTGTATTTTTTTATATGCCCATACTGTGCTGTAAACGACAACTTTTTTAATTTTTTTATACAAAGTTGTCAATTTACAGAGATATTTCTCTCACCCAACATGGGTATATGTAAAAATACACCCCAAAACACATTGCCCTACTTCTCCTGAGTACGGCGATACCACATGAGTGACATTTTTTTGCAGTCTAGGTGCGCAAAGGGGCCCAAATTCCAACGAGTACCTTTAGCTTTTACATGGCTGCTCACAATTTAGCCCCGCCCAAAATGCCAGAACAGTAAACACACCCCACAAATGACCCCATTTTGGAAAGAAGACACCCCAAGGTATTCGCTGAGAGGCATAGTGAGTCCATGAAAAATTGAACTTTTTTGTCAAAAGTTAGCAGAAAAAGAGACTTTGTGAGAAAAAACAATAAAAACTCAATTTCCGCTAACTTGTGCCAAAAAAAAAATCTTCTGTGAACTCGCCATGCCCCTCACGGAATACCGTGCGGGTGTCTTCTTTCCAAAATGGGGTCACATGTGGGGTATTTATACTGCCCTGGCATTTTAGGGGCCCTAAAGCGTGAGAAGAAAAATGCGTAAAAATGCCCTCCTAAAAGGTACTCATTGGAATTTGGGCCCCTTTGCGCATCTTGGCTGCAAAAAAGTGTCACACATGTGGTATCGCTGTACTCAGGAGAAGTAGGGAAATGAGTTTTGGGGTGTATTTTTACATATACCCATGCTGGGTGAGAGAAATATCTCTGTAAATTGACAACTTTGTATAAATTTTTTTAAAAAGTTGTCATTTTCAGAGATATTTCTCACACACAGTATGGGTATATGTAAAAATACACCCCAAAACACATTGCCCTACTTCTCCTGAGTACGGCGATACCACATGAGTGACACTTTTTTGCATCCAAGATGCACAATGGGGCCCTAAATCCAATGAGTACCTTTTTGGACGGTATTTTTACGCATTTTTCTTCTCACGCTTCAGGGCCCCTAAAATGCCAGGGCAGTATAAATACCCCATATGTGACACCATTTTGGAAAGAAGACACCCCAAGGTATTCCGTGAGGGGCATGTCGAGTTCACAGAAATAAAAAAACTTTTGGCACAAGTTAGCGGAAATTGATATTTTTTTTTTTTTTTTTTTTTACAAAGTCTCAAATTCCACTAACTTGTGACAAAAAATAAAATTCTACATGAACTCACCATACCCCTCACGGAATACCTTGGGGTGTCTTATTTCTAAAATGGGGTCACTTGTGGGGTATTTATACTGTCCTGGCATTTTAGGGGTCTCTAAAGCCTGAGAGGAAGTCTGGAATCCAAATGCGTAAAAATGCCCTGTGAAATCCTAAAGGTACTCATCGGAATTAGGGCCCCTTTGCGCACCCCACAAGTGACCCCATTTTAGAAATAAGACACCCCAAGGTATTCAGTGAAGGGTATGGTGAGTTCATGTAAAATTTTATTTTTTGTCACAAGTTAGTGGAATATGAGACTTTGTAAAAAAAAAAAAATATATCAATTTCCGCTAACTTGTGCCAAAAAAAAAAAATTTCTGTGAACTCGACATGCCCCTCACGGAATACCTTGGGGTGTCTTCTTTCCAAAATGGTGTCACATGTGGGGTATTTATGCTGCCCTGGCATTTTAGGGGCCCTAAAGCGTGAGAATCCAAATGCGTAAAAATGCCCTGTGAAATCCTAAAGGTACTCATTGGTTTTAGGGCCCCATTGTGCATCTTGGATGCAAAAAAGTGTCATTCATGTGGTATCTCCGTACTCAGGAGAAGTAGGGCAATGTGTTTTGGGGTGTATTTTTATATATACCCATACTTTATGTGAGAAATATCTCTGTAAACGACAACTTTTTAAATTTTTTTATACAACGTTGACAATTTACAGAGATATTTCTCTCACCCAGCATGGGTATATGTAAAAATACACCCCAAAACACATTGCCCTACTTCTCCTGAGTACGGCGATACCACATGAATGACACTTTTTTGCATCCAAGATGCACAATGGGGCCCTAAAACCAATGAGTACCTTTAGGATTTCACAGGGCATTTTTACGCATTTGGATTCTCACGCTTTAAGGCCCCTAAAATGCCAGGGCAGTATAAATACCCCACATGTGACACCATTTTGGAAAGAAGACACCCCAAGGTATTCCGTGAGGGGCATGTCGAGTTCACAGAAATTTTTTTTTTTTTGGCACAAGTTAGTGGAAATTGATATTTTATTTTTTTTTTTTTTTTACAAAGTCTCATATTCCACTAACTTGTGACAAAAAATAAAATTTTACATGAACTCACCATACCCCTCACGGAATACCTTGGGGTGTCTTATTTCTAAAATGGGGTCACTTGTGGGGTATTTATACTGTCCTGGCATTTTAGGGGTCTCTAAAGCCTGAGAAGAAGTCTGGAATCCAAATGTGTAAAAATGCCCTGTGAAATCCTAAAGGTACTCATCGGAATTAGGGCCCCTTTGCGCACCCAGGCTGCAAAAAAAAAATGTCACTCATGTGGTATTGCTGTACTCAGGAGAAGTAGGGCAATGTGTTTTGGGGTGTATTTTCATATATACCCATACTTTATGTGAGAAATATCTCTGTAAATGACAACTTTTTAATTTTTTTATACAAAGTTGACAATTTACAGAGATATTTCTCTCACCCAGCATGGGTATATGTAAAAATACACCCCAAAACACATTGCCCTACTTCTCCTGAGTACGGCAATACCACGTGTGTGACACTTTTTCGCAGCCTGGGTGCGCAAAGGGGCCCAAATTCCAACGAGTACCTTTAGGTTTTACATGGCTACTCACAATTTAGCCGCGCCCAAAATGCCAGAGCAGTAAACACACCCCACAAATGACCCCATTTCAGAAAGTAGACACCCCAAGGTATTCACTGAGGGGCATAGTGAGTCCGTCTGAGATTTTTTTTTTTTTTTGCCAGAAGTTAGCAGAAATGGAAACTTTATTATTATTTTTTTTTCCTCAGAAAGTGTCATTTTCCGCTAACTTGTGAAAAAAAATGAAATGATACATGAACTCACCATTCCCCTCCGCGAATACTTTGGGGTATCTTCTATCTAAAATGGTGTGATTTGGGGGGTATTTATACTATCCTGGCATTCTAGCACCTGAAGAAACATGACAGGCGCTCAGAAAGTCAGAGCTGCTTCAAAATGCGGAAATTCACTTTTTTGCACCATAGTTTGTAAACGCTATAACTTTTACCCAAACCAATAAATATACACTTATTGGATTTTTTTTTATCAAAGACATGTAGAGCAATAAATTTTGTGAAAAAGTTATATAGAAATGTAGTTTTTTTTTAAAAAATTTACAACAGAAAGTGAAAAATGTCATTTTTTTGCAAAAATGTTGTTACATTTTTATTAATAGCAAAAAAAGTAAAAATGTCAGCAACAATGAAATACCACCAAAAGAAAGCTCTATTAGTGAGAATAAAAGAAGTTAAAATTCATTTGGGTGGTAAGTTGTATGACCGAGCAATAAACGGTGAAAGTAGTGTAGTGCGGATTTGTAAAAAAGGGCCTGGTCACTAGGGGGGTATAAACCTGTGGTCTTCAAGTGGTTAATCAAATTACATTTATTATGTAGACAAAGTTAACACAAAGCACTTACTAATGTGGTGTGTGTTTGGTCTCAGCCAGTAGGGCTGAGGGGCCACAAGGCTTTGTAAAGCCAAAAGTTTGGGGGGCCCAGCGATGCCTACAGAAAGAGGGTCGCACGGTCAGAGGCGGGAGGACTTCTGGACCATCTCCCCCCAAGGGTGCTGGTGTGGTCACAGCCTGGAGGCTGCTGGACCGTATTTGGCTGAGGAAGCCGGATCTAATTCCATGTGTGAACGGTGCTCTAGAGCCCAGACGGACGTGTGTTTATTTTCGACGTTTATGTGTGTGATAGTGCTGAGGGGCCAAAATAAAGCACCTTTTGGACTTGAACTCTGTTGTCAGAGGAGAAGTCTGTGATTGCGACCACCAGAGCGAGAGCGATCCCTTTCACTTCTGACAGATCAGAAGAAGAATCAAATAAATGATGATGTCAACCAGGCCAAAAAGGCAAAATAGTGGCCCAGTCATGAAGTGGGGAGGGTGGGTACAGCATAAAAAGTCCACAGAGTGGCCCAATGACATAGTGGTGAGGTGGCAGCAGCATTCAGAGACCACAGAGTGGCCCAGTGACATGGTGGTGAAGTGGCAGCAGCATGAGGAGACCACATAGTGGTGATGTGACGGCAGCATGAGGAGACCACAGAGCGGTGAAGTGGCTGTAGTATGAGGAGAGCACAGTGTGGCTCAGAGACATAGTGTTGAGGTGGCAGCAGCATGAGGAGACCACAGAGTGGCCCAGTGACATAGTGGTGAGGTGGCAGCAGCATGAGGAGACCACAGAGTAGCCCAGCGACATAGTGTTGAGGTGGCAGCAGTATGAGGAGACCACAGAGTAGTGATATGGCAGCAGCATGAGGAGACCATAGAGTAGTGATGTGGCAGCAGCATGAGGAAACCACAGGGTGGTGAAGTGGCAGCAGCACGAGGAGACCACAGAGTGACCCAGTGACATAGTGGTGATGTGGCAGCAGCATGGGGAGACCAGAGAGTGGCCAAGTGACATAGTGGTGATGTGGAAGCAGCATGAGGATACCACAGAATTGTGATGTGGCAGCAGCATTAGGAGACCACAGAGTGGCCCAGTAACAGAGTGGGTAGGTGGGGGGGGGGGGGATACCATTACCAGCTTAAGATCGTGGCTGGCAGTAGGAGCACCTGGCAGCAGGTTTAGCATCAGGTGGGTGGCAGCATCAGAATAGTATCTGAAGCAGGTAGCGAGAAGAAACAGGTCTCTTTTATCAAAGTGTTTGTGTGGCACCATGGATGATCTAGTCTGATGCATCAGGCATTGGTGTTTGAAAATCCTGGCTGATCCACGCCTGATTCATTTTTACAAAGGTCAGTTTCCCTACATTTTGGGTGGACAGGTGAGTTCTGCCTCCATCTCCACTGCATACTGCCACTGTGTGTCTGGGTCCTCTGCCTCGTCTTCCTCATCGCCCTGTAGCTCCTCTGGTTGTTCCTGCTCTTCCTCTCCTGTCACCTGTGTAGAAAAACCACCCATTTCTCTATGTATTGCTTGTGCTCAAATGTCCTCCTCCTCCTCTAGTTCAGCCCCCACAGGACTCATGTGGCTGTGAGATGTAGTCCCCCGTCCCCTAGCTAGCCAGATTTAGCAGCATCTGTTCCAGGACATGAATCGGTGGAATGACATTGTTCATCCCGTAGTCCTGGCGACTGACAAATAAATTGGCCTCCTCAAAAGGCCTGAGCAAAGGGCACGTGTCACGCATGAGCTCCACCTGGCTAACATCGAAGTTACACAGGGGAGTACCTCTGTCCGACTGTATCATCAAAAAATCATTTCTGGCCTTTCTCTGTTCATATAGTCTTTTCAACATATGGAGGGTGGAATTCCAACAGGTGGAAATGTTGCATATCAGCCTACGTTTGGGGTGTACGAGTGGCTGAAGTGCGTTCAAAGTTTCCTGTCCATTTTCAGGATGTCTTGCAGATGGGCAGAAGACTTCAGGAACTGCTTTACAACCAGATTGAACACATGCGCCATGCATGTTCTTCCCGTTGTCGGTCACCATGGTTCCGATTTTGAGTTGTCGAGGAGAAAGCAAGGATTCGATTTCTTGATGAAAGACGCAGAGCAGTTCCTCCCCTGTGTGACTCCATTTACCCAGGCAAACTAGGTGCAGAACAGCATGACACCGCCGTGCCCTGCACATGTGGTATGCTGGTGGGGCACTGTAAATTGTCCCTGCAGTGGAGGACACAGTGAAGGATAGGGAGGCAGAGGCGGACACTTTCGCAAGACCAACGGCGTGAGAATGTGCAGGCGGAAGCGTTGTCATCTGGAGTTGCTGGTGTGGCTGGGCGGGAACCACATTTTACCAGTGGGCCGTAAAGGACATATATTGTCTTTGACCGTAGTTACAGCGCCACACATCGGCGCTGCCATGTACTTTGGCAGACACTGACAGGCCCAAGGCCTGGCCCACCTTCTGTTCTACATATGTGGGCAGGACTCGTACTGAATTTTTGGCAAAGAGATGACGGCTTGGGACTCCCCACCTCGGCTCGGTACAAGCCATCAGATCTCTGAAAGGTGCAAAGTCCACCACTTTGAAGGGGAGGGACAGCAGCACCAGCAACATGGCCAGAAGCTCGTTCAGCTTCTGCGCCGTTGGATGAGCATGCATACTGTTGTCTCAGGCCACTTTATGGTGACTGCGTGTGTTGATGCAGGGCCGCGGTGCCAACATTGGCACCCTGGCCACACATCACATTCTGCCCACAAATCCGGCAAATGGCCATGTTCACCTCCAACGGCAGCCTAACAACACCTCCCCAAACACTCTGCGCTGACTGCCTGATACGGCTGCCTCCGTGAACCCCCGCACCGCTGCTTTCCAGGCCGGTAGGCGCCTGCACAGCGGGTGGTACGTTTGGCTCCCGACCTCCCACTGCTGCCACCCTGCTGGCTCAGCCGCTGCCTCTCATGCAAGCTGACACCCTCTTCTCCTGATGATGATGATGAAGCCCCTTCTTCACCCGGCTCCTAAGTACGATTGGCTACATTATCATTCGTTACTGTCTGCACATCACTGATGTCCCCATCAACGGTCTCAGGGCCAGGAACCTGACCGTTCGCAACACCTGCTCCCACACGACTCTCCTCATCACTACTTGCCTGCCTACCGGAGGAAGGATGTCTCCTCCAGATCTTGGCTGGGCAGTAGCTGCTGACTGTCCTCTAGTAGCTCATCCTCGCTGAAAAGTGGAGCGGAGCCTACGGCATATAATACTACAGCATACAGAGGAAGGCTCAGGACAGGTGGGGGTACAGGGCCTGCTCCCGGGCCATGCCAACTAAGAGTCGTGTCAGAGGAACCCACCGACTCTTGGCTGGGGGTGTCTGATTTCACTTGCGACGAACTTGAAGACCGAGTCAACTATTCAAGCACGGCTGGTTTGCTGGTCAAGACACGACCGCTAGATGACCCCTGCAACTCCTGCTGCAACCCCCCCTCCCTACCTGCAACAGAAACATTTTGCCCACTGCCCGTCCACTTTGAAGGGCCATCCCCTATTTGTCTGATAGACTCTATGATAAAAGAATTAAATTAAAATTAAAATAATACTCCCCAAAAAAGGCTGTGGTACAATGTTACTTCACCGCTGAACGGCAATTAAGACATATATTATTTTTTTCTGATTAATAAACCCCCCCCCCCCAAAAAAAAAACACAATTCACCGCAGAACGGCAATTAAGACTTATTCTTATTCCTATTTCTACACCCCAAAAACAGAAATAACAATCCAAATTCACTGCAGAACGGCTAATGGGACGTACATATCTTTCCTATTAATACATCACATAAATGGCTGTAGTACAATGTAACTTCACCACTGAATGCCAGTTATGACATATACTTTCTCCTTTTTTCCGATTTCTACACCACAAAAAAAAATTGCAATCACAATTCACCACAGAACGGGTGAAGGGACATACGTATATATTTTTTTCTAAACCACGTAAATGGCGGTAGTACAATGTAACTACACTGCCGAACGGCACTTATGACATATATATATATATATATTTATTTTTTCCTATTAATACACCCCCCCCCCCAAAGTAAAATCAATGCAGAACAGCTAATAGGACGTATGTATCTATCCTATTAATACACCCCGTAAATGGGTCTAGTACAATGTAACTTCACCGCTGAACAGCAATTTTGTCATATTTTTTTTCCTTATTAAATTTCCCCACCCCACCCACCCCCAAAAACAAAAGTAAAACAATGTAAAATCCACGCAGAAAGGCTAATGGGACGTACCTATCATTCCTATTAATATACCCTGTAAGTGGCTGTATCACAGAAATTGCACCCCAATCACAAGCAAGGTTTTTTGGAATCAGTGATGTATCATATAGTGCAAACAACCTAAAAATTTTTTAGTTCCCCAATAAGTACAGCAAGGTGTAATAGAATCGCTCCCATTGCACCCTGTTCTCCTTTTATAGTGTTCTCCTTTTATAGATAATGCCTCCCTCTCCTTTCCCTACACCTTGACTAATCTTTCCCTGAACTTATAAATAGTTTTTTCAGCACAATGAAGTCTTTCCTAGCACTATCCCTAGTGGAAAATGGCAGAATCCAAAATGGCTGAGGGTATTTATAGGGCTGTGACATCACAGGGGCTGGCTGGCTGCTCATTGGCTGCATGCATGGCATTGTGGGTGATCCCTCGTTCCCAGAGTTCTTTGCTCCATGTCCAGCAGCCATTTTAAGAAAAAATGCGATTCGTTACCACAAAACGTGAGGAAATTTGGATTCAGTGTGAATCGACTTTTTCCTTAAATTCGGATCGAGTTCCTCCTCGTTAACTTTGATTTGCTTATCTCTAGTGACTGTGCTTGTACGCTATGAGAAAATGTGGTTGCTTATATGAGCTCCAACATCCTGGCTATCAGAGAGGCTGTTACCTTTTCCTATAAAGTGCAAGCACGGACACTGTTGCTGGATTGCAGGGTATAAAGAAATGGAAAAATTAATCAAGTTCTGTAAAGAGGGCAATATGGACAATCACAATACATTAGTAAGTGCCTTGTATTAACTTTGTCTATATGATAAATACCATTTGCTGAAGTGGCAAACCCTTTAAGATTTTTCATTTTCCCGTTATTTTTCATGGTCTTTACTGTATACTTTCAACCAGGTGAGACCTATTTTATACGGAATTTCATATATATATATATATATATATATATTGTAAGAGGGTGCAAGGTATCATATGCGATGGCAGGTACGTGTCACCGAGGTTGCTGGCCTCGGTGAGGTGAGAGCCGGGTTTTTTGTCTGCAGCAGCTAGTGCTGCTAGACTCTGTGACTTAGTTTGGCTGCAAAGCTAATCCGGGCCGGCTCTTACTGGGAGTAGGTAAAGTGTAGGGTGGGTGCCTACTCCCCACGGTCCAGGCCGGACTTTATCCGGCCCCTTTAAAAGGCAGCCTCCTTAGCAGCTGAGGAGGTGATTATCCTGGAGCTGCTAACAGAGCTGAGGAGTTCTCTGTCCTGGAGGAAAGAGCTCAGCAAGGAGGTGCTTTGTTCCTGGCTACCTGAAGCTGGATTCTCCTGCGGCGGGGCCGACAGCGTGGTGCGAACCTGCACCTACACCTCCCAGGTGACTGAACCTGTGTTGGCCTGTTTTGCTTTGCCTCCTTGTGTCTGGCCTGTGTGAATTACCACCAAGAGACTGTTTCTGTTTATTTTTGTGTCAGTGTGAATAAAACACTGTTTGATGCACAATTCTGGACTCCTTGTTTTGCCTCGGTACTGCACCCGCACCGCTATCTACCAGAGCGACTCCCACATTTGGTGTCGGATGCGGGCATGCGCAGTGAGGCTGGCGTGAACGCCGAACTTTGTTTTTGTGCGGAGCAAAAGTGAATGTCCTATATTAGGCCGGCAAAGTTGCAGCCTGTGATCTCTGGCAACATGGAGGCTGCTGTGAAGGCTCTCGTAGAAGCTAACGTGCAGCAGCGGGAGACCAACCAGTTACTGCTACAACATGTGATGGCATTACAGGCGGCAGGAGCGTCCCACCACGTCCATGATGCTCGGAAAGCGGTCCGTGCGGCGATCCCAAAGATGACCCCCGCAGACGACGTGGAGACATACCTAGCGGTCTTTGAGAAGGTCGCCGTGAGGGAAAAGTTACCCCGTGACCAGTGGGCCGAGGTGGTTGCTCCGTTCCTGGCATCCGGACCCCAGCAAGTTTTTTTTGATTTGGCAGACGACCAGGCTTCTGACTATCCCACGGTGAAGGTGGAGATCCTGGCCAGAATGGGGGTTAACGTGTTGGTCCGGGCTCAGCGGGTCCACCAGTGGGACTTTAAAGTGGCTGAACCTGCCAGGCCGCAGTACTATGAGTTGCTGCACAGGTTGCAAAAATGGCTGCAGCCTGAGGTTCTAAGTCCGACTGCTATGCTGGACCGGCTGCTGGCTGACATGTTTTGGAGGGCCTTGCCTTACCCCCTTCAACACTGGATCGGCCAGGTATCCCCCACCAATGCCCTTGAGATGGTCGACCTGGTGGAGCGATATGAGGCCACCAGAAACCTGCAAGGGGGTTCTTTTGGGAGGGGGCCAGTCAAACCCCGGAAGTCTCCACCCCAGTCCCGGCGGCCGGCCAAACCCGCCCGGGATGTACCTCTTGCAGATCCGTCCCCAGTGGTCTGCTGGCAGTGTCGGGAGCCTGGACACATAAGGGCCAACTGTCCACAGTGGGGGAACCCATGGAGACTAATTATGGGTACCGGCCTTCCATGTATGCCCGGAGACTGTGTGCGACCGGCACCCCGAGACAATAGACAGTCGTCATCTGTGCCAGGTGCAAGTCGGGGATAACCTGGCAGTGGCGCTGTTGGACTCAGGGAGCCTGGTAACCCTGGTAAGTGCTGCCCTGGTACAGCCCACCCAGTATACGGGCCGGAAAGTGGGTGTGGTGTGCATTCACAGAGACTTAAAGGACTATCCCACTGCTGTAATGTCTCTGTCCACGGCGGCCGGCACCTGGACTTGTGAAGTGGCGATCTCCACAAAGCTACCCTATGAACTGATAATTGGGAGAGACTTCCCTGGTTTTCCATCACTGTGGCCTGAGGTGAAGGTGTCTAATAGCCCTGAGACAGGGGTAACCCTAGCAGAGTGGCCTGATACCACTGGAAGGCCAGAACCCTGGGAGCCCGAGTCTGAAGGGCCAGCGGTAGGGGTGACCACTGCTGCAGCGGTAGTGGGGGAGACAACCCCACTGAGTGTAATGGTGGGAGACACGGAGGACTTGCCACCGGGACCTGAGTTGGCAGACCTCAATGTCTCCGGGAAAATTTTGGGACCGCACAACACCGGGACCAAACCCTAACCAGGGCCTGGGAGAATGTGCTGGAAATTGATGGTAAACCCCAGAAACCAGGGGCTGAATTAATGTTCCCACGATTTATTGTTCTGCAGGATATGTTGTATCGGGTGAACCAAATCCGAGGTGAACCTGTTGAACAGTTGGTGGTGCCCACAGCGTATCGCAAGCTTGTCATGGAGCTTGCCCACCAACATGTTCTTGGGGGACACCTGGGGTGGCAGAAAACCCAGGACCGCATACTGCAGCGGTTTTATTGGCCCAGTGTGTTCAAGGAGGTAGAAAATTATTGTAAGTCCTGTCCAACCTGTCAGGTAACTAGCCCCCAGCCACATTTCCGTAGTCCTCTGGTACCTCTGCCAATTATTGAAGTACCGTTTGAGCGAATCGCTATGGATTTAATTGGGCCTGTACCAAAGTCTGCTAGGGGCCACCAACACATTCTGGTAGTTCTCGACTATGCCACTCGGTATCCGGAGGCGGTGCCTCTGCGACATACCTCAGCTAGGCTCATTGCCAAAGAGTTAATGGAGATGTTTTCCCGTGTGGGCCTGCCAAAAGAGGTTCTGACAGACCAAGGGACCCCTTTATGTCCAAAGTAATGAAGGAACTGTGTAAATTGTTGCGTATAAAGCAGTTACGGACGTCCGTTTACCATCCGCAAACAGACGGTCTTGTTGAGAGGTTTAATCAAACTCTAAAAATATGTTAAAAAGGGTGGTGTCTAGAGATGGGAAGGACTGGGACCTGCTTCTGCCCTATCTCATGTTCGCAGTGCGAGAGGTGCCCCAGGCCTCTACTGGGTTCTCGCCCTTCGAACTGCTTTATGGCAGACACCCTCGGGGCCTGTTGGATATCGCCAAGGAAGCATGGGAACAACAGCCTGTCCCCCACAAAAGTGTCATTGAGTATGTCGCCCAGATGCAGGAACGGATGGAAAGGGTGTTGCCCTTGGTCCGGGAGCATATGGAGGCAGCACAACAAGCCCAGAGTAGGGTGTACAATCGTCAGGCTCGGGTACGGGACTTCAATCCGGGAGATCGGGTTTTGGTTCTGGTACCCACCCTTGACAGCAAATTCCTAGCTAGGTGGCAGGGCCCCTATGAGGTGATCGAGAAGGTAGGGAAGTAAATTACAAGGTACACCAGCCAGGCGGCGCAAGCCGGAGCAGGTGTACCACGTGAATTTACTTAAGCCGTGGAAAGATAGGGACGCGGCCGACGACCACAGCCCCGACCAGGGCTTCTAGGTGAAAAGGGTCCAGCCCCACAGTTCGAGGCCTGTGAAGCCGTAACCACGGTAAAATTGCAGACAGCCTGTCTTCCAAACAAGTTCAGGAAGTCAGGGAGTTCCTCAGTCGGAACACGGATGTGTTCTCAGACCTCCCTGGCCGCACGCCTCTCATCCGACATGACATCGTCACTGAGCCTCAGGCCAAGGTCCGGTTAAAACCATACCGGGTACCCGAGGCTCGGCGGCGGGCCATCGCGGAGGAAGTGCAGTTAATGTTGAAGCTCGATGTCATTAAGGAGTCGAAAAGTGAGTGGGCCAGTCCCATAGTCCTAATACCCAAGCCGGATGGGACGTTGCGGTTCTGCAACGACTTTCGCAAGTTAAATGAAGTATCCAAGTTTGACGCGTATCCCATGCCCCGAGTAGACGAGCTTGTTGAAAATTTAGGACAAGCCCGTTATTTTTCTGTGCTGGACCTCACTAAAGGGTACTGGCAGGTACCCTTAACGGAGACGGCTAAGGAAAAAACTGCGTTTGTTACCCCGCAGGGCCTATATCACTACAAGGTGTTACCCTTTGGCCTGCATGGCGCCCCTGCCACTTTCCAAAGGTTAATGGACATAGTGCTGTGACCACATCGTCGGTACGCCTCGGCCTACTTAGATGATGTAGTCATCCACAGCACCGACTGGGAAAGCCATTTACCCAAGGTGCAGGCGGTAGTGGATGCCCTGAGGAAACCTGGACTAACCGCCAATCCAAAAAAGTGTGCGATTGGGTTGGAAGAGACCAAATATCTGGGATATGTAATTGGGCGGGGAGTCATCAAACCTCAGGTAACTAAGGTAGAGGCCATTCGCAACTGGCCCCGACCGGTCAGCACCAGGCAGGTAAAGTCGTTTCTGGGGATTGTAGGATACTACATGAGGTTTGTGCCCCACTTTGCCACAATAGCAGCGCCATTGACAGACCTGTTCAAGGGGCGAAAGTCTGGGAGGGTTAGCTGGAGTGAGAAGGCGGAGGAGGCTTTCTCCGCGTTGAAGTCGGCCCTGTGTGGGTCCCCGGTTTTGGTGACACCCGACTTCAACAAGGAGTTTGTCGTACAGACCGACGCCTCGGAGGTAGGCCTCGGTGCGGTACTGTCGCAGGAGGTCAACGGGGAAGAACATCCCGTTGTCTTCCTGAGCCGTAAGCTCAGTCCCGCTGAGTCCAGATATAGTATAGTGGAGAGGGAGTGCCTGGCTATCAAGTGGGCACTCGAATCTCTCCGCTACTACCTGTTAGGGAGGAGGTTCCGTCTGGTGACCGACCATTCCCCTCAAGTGGATGAGTCAGGCCAAGGAGAGGAATGCTCGGGTCACCAGGTGGTTCCTATCCCTTCAAAATTTCAAATTCTCCGTGGAACACAAGGCAGGCCGCTTGCAGGGCAACGCAGATGCCCTGTCCCGCGTCCACTGCCTCACGTGTGTTCACCCCTCAGGGTTGAACAAAGGGGGTGTAAGAGGGTGCAAGGTATCATATGCGATGGCAGGTACGTGTCACCGAGGTTGCTGGCCTCGGTGAGGTGAGAGCCGGGTTTTTGTCTGCAGCAGCTAGTGCTGCTAGACTCTGTGACTTAGTTTGGCTGCAAAGCTAATCCGGGCCGGCTCTTACTGGGAGTAGGTAAAGTGTAGGGTGGGTGCCTACTCCCCACGGTCCAGGCCGGACTTTATCCGGCCCCTTTAAAAGGCAGCCTCCTTAGCAGCTGGGGAGGTGATTATCCTGGAGCTGCTAACAGAGCTGAGGAGTTCTCTGTCCTGGAGGAAAGAGCTCAGCAAGGAGGTGCTTTGTTCCTGGCTACCTGAAGCTGGATTCTCCTGCGGCGGGGCCGACAGCGTGGTGCGAACCTGCACCTACACCTCCCAGGTGACTGAACCTGTGTTGGCCTGTTTTGCTTTGCCTCCTTGTGTCTGGCCTGTGTGAATTACCACCAAGAGACTGTTTCTGTTTATTTTTGTGTCAGTGTGAATAAAACACTGTTTGTTGCACAATTCTGGACTCCTTGTTTTGCCTCGGTACTGCACCCGCACCGCTATCTACCAGAGCGACTCCCCACAATATATACATATCTGCATCATTTGCCTATAAACTTATTTTGAATTTTTTTTAAATTTCTAAATTTTAAAAGGGATTTCTGGGAGTGAAATATTAATATCTGATCGGTTGGAGTCCGACTCCCAACACACATGTCAATCAGCTTTTTGAAGAGGACATGACACATCAGGAAGCACTGCTCGTTCATCCTATACAATGTATGGCACTGTGCTTACTATGCTGTGAGGAGGTTGCAGTTCCCAACGGAGACCCACAGCCTTGTCAAACAGCTGACCGGTTTCAATTCCAGGTGTAGAACTCTCACTGATCAGTGTAGGCCATTAATATTGTACTTCCGGGAAACCCCTTAGGGAAATCCCAGATAGATTTTTCCTTTTGAAGAAGGAATAAATATTATTATTGGATAAAACATGTTTGTATATATGTATTCAAAAATTTAATATCATGCTATTCAAAATACATTATTCTAACATTAGATATCACTCAGTGGACACAAAAGTCATTTGGTTCTTATACTGGTAGGAAAAGAGGAAAAAGAATCATCTGATGAGTAATTCTTGCAACTAGGTCAGTGTGTTTCTTGAGGGCACTCAGAATTTAAAACCTTACATATTGATATTTAGTTCGCATACTATAACGTACTGGAAAATACTTGAGGAAAATGCATCAAATGGATTTTGTCCACCTTTTTAAAAAAAAGTTTCTGGTTATGTTGGGAAAGTCATAACAAGAATGTAGGGTTCAAATTTGAAGGTTGGAAGGTATGTGTTTGGGCATATTTCTTTGCCTTTCTATAATCATAGTGGGTTCAGGGAATCATTGTCAGAAAATGTACAGTTTTATAAGTCATTTTTTTTTTTATGTTAAAGCATACTTCCATTAATATACCTGAAAAATAATTTGAGCTAGAAAGCTTGTAGAAAGAGGCTGGTGACAGATACAGCTCAAATGTATATATAACTACATTTAAAAATGATAACTTACTGTTAGTGAAAAGAGGTCTTGACTGGAGTTCAAAGACTGAACTTTAAAGGGAAAGGCTTCACACAGGTACCCTACATGAGGATCTAAAAGCACTGGGATTTTTTATTTTTAACTAGATGTATAGTTTAAAAATATAGATTTTTCCAAGTGGCTCAAAAATATCTGTGTTTGGCCCAAATGGGAGGGGCAGAAGTATGGTCAAAGGGCAAGCAGACCATAAGACAGGCAGAGTTTATGCAACACGGTAACCAGGCAATAGAGAAGAGTAGATGGAACATGGTAAATACGGTCAATAATAGAAGAAAAAAAAGAGGAGTAAAAATGAGGAGAACAATGAGGAGAAGGGGAAGGAGGGAGAGGGCAGGAGGCCAGGGATGGAAGTGCCAGAGGACTATAAGAATATTAGAGGTGGATGTGAAGAAGAGATTCTCATGAATGAATGGGAATCTATTATGATCAGTAAAGGCTGCTACCTTGGAACCAATTCTGTCCACAAGGGGTGAACTAAAGGAAAGATCAAAAACAAATGCCGGGAGCACCAATAGGAGGCATATGGTACTTTATTAACTTTCAGTTCTGAAGGTATTGGCACTCCTAGCATTTGTTTTTTATTGTTTGTTCTTGAATATGGTCAATAGGCAGAGGTCAGGCACGAGAGCTCAGAAAATATGATACACCCTTGCAAGCCTAGACATGGTAAGAACCTTTTGTTCAGACACCTTCACAAAAGTGAAGGTGTCCTATGAACCCCTAGAAAAGCTACTACGCGCACTGACCCTTTCAGAGGTGAGAAGAGCGTATGCTCTACCGGAATGTGCACCGAGTGGAAAGATGCAGGGAAGGCAATGAATGGCCTGAAACATGGAACAGCAAGAGGAGTGAGTACTCCAACAGCCATGCCAGTCAGTAGAGAGGAGATGCTAGCAGACAAAGGCTGCTGGCATTACCCTTATCCTAAACATAGACCAAGTTTTTGTCACTAGCTTACCGGTCTGGGCTCCAGCATCAGGACAGATGCCCTTCTAAGCCATGCCCCCTGGTGACTCAACAGTATCCTTAGCAACAGGATGCAATGCTCTGTTTAATGCTGGAGAGCATTAGCAGTAGGCTGATTGCTTAGCTGCTCTATTACTATGTGCTAGTGTTTATGGCTGATGAAGTGCCAAGTCATTACCTATCAGGTGCATATCCAGAGACTCCTTGCTCTATTTAAACCTCTTCCTGGGCATATACCAGTGCCAGTTTGGGCTCACTAGCTAGGTTCCTGGTTCTTGGATTTATTCGGATTTGTTTGTGCTTTTTGACCTTGGCTTGTCTTTTGACCACTCTCTGTGTCTCATTTTTGTACTTCGTTGTCTGCCTGGTTTTGTCCCATTTTTGTACGACTATTCCTTTCTGTTGTTTTTGTCTCTTGGTGTTTGTCTGTCTCTGTACCTAAGTAGCATAGGGACCGTCGACCAGTTGCGGTCTTGCTACCTAGAGCTTGAACTGTAAGTAGGAAGAGAAAGTGGGCTGGGTTCCAGGTCAGGGCTCACTCTCTTTGTCTGTCCCTATCTACAAGTGTTACTGTTTTTGGGTGAGGTAGGTTTTCCAGATTCCTGATTGCCATGAAATGTACAATCATGTCAACTTCTAAAGTGTTTTTCAAGTCATCTTCTGGAGAAAAAAAAAACTCAACCTGTAAACCATTTTTACAAGGTGGGGTTTTCAACATAAAATTCAGTGGGGAAACCATTGGTTGGTTTTGAATGGGAATTTAGCAGCTGAAAACGCATTTTTTCAGCTGCTGAATTCGTGGCAGATTTTAACTTTCAGGGTTTTTCTTTGTTTTGGGAAGTGACTTTTCAGCTTGTGCTTTGTACTCTGGGGCTGGGTCAGCAGTCCTTGATCTCATGAACAGCAGAGTTTGGGATGTATTATAATGAAAAGTTATCCCGGGGGAGGGAGGCCAGACACAGAACTTGTTCTTTTCCCCAGGTGAAAACACAGCATTTTCATGCATTTACTACTAGGAGGAATAGAATTCATAGATTATTACAGCTTCCACGATAGTTGTATTAATTCTTATTCACTCAGCTTCCCCTAGTGGTGGCTGCAGCCAGCTAGTTTTGTTATAGAAGAAAAGCAGGAGATTTATCAATGTATTTTGTCAAGTTTTCTGCAGGTTAGAGGAATAAGTAGTGGCACACACCGTTATATAAACTCTGCAGCTTTATTAAAGAGGTCTGACAAGGTCTAATAGACTTGCTGCACGTGATCTGACAGATCTTTCTCTTTTTCCTTGTTGTTTGGTGTTGTGGGCAGGATCCCACCTCTCCACAGGTTCTGCTCATTAGCTATTTAGTGGCTTTATTTATACCCGCCCCTCACTGAAGCCCTTGCGGTTTATATTTCCTCCTGGAGTTCTCAGCTAGTGTTTGGTGGATTTCCTGCTCCCCGTTCGTTTAAAGTGAAGTCCGCCTTCCTTCCCTTTTGTTGTGTGTTCTGACTAGGCCTCAGGGAGACGCTGGTTCCTTTTACGGTGGAGGGAACCGGTTGTCTTATATCCTGCTTCCTAGCTGAGGGTTTGTTTCAGTGTCAGCAGGGCTTAGGTTCCAGCGCATGAGTACTTCCACCTTTTAGGATTTGTTCATGCTGTCAGGAGTCAGGGAGAGAATCAGGGATTGTCAGTTGGTGACCTTTCCCTCTTCCCTAGCTGTTGGGGCCTAGTCTAGTGTTGTGTTGTATTTGGTTTTCTTCCCCTCCCTCACCTACCGTGACAGTTACACTGTTTCCAACATAAAAGGCGGATAAAGTAGGTAAGGTCAGAGGCTACTTTTTGTTATTACAATTTGTATTTCATTAAAATTTCTTCCACTTGGGAAAAAAACAACATCAGTTCATCAGAAATTCATCAGAAATCTGGGACATTGTACATGTTCTGTATTGCCTGGGAGTAACTGATGTGCATACACTGGTGGGAAACTTGGTGCAAGGGGCCCATACAAAGTTTTGCTATGGAGTCCTATGAGATCTGTATATGCCCCTGTACATGACAATCTATTTTTAACAGCCCTGTACCTGACATGGATCTGGAGATCTCCCCATTCATTTCACCAATTGTTCTGCTAGACTTTCATCAGGTCTAATAGTCATGGCTTTTCTGCTGAAGCTCTCTCCCTATAATTGTCCCAGCTGCTAACAGAAAATATGGCTGGTGGCAGTTGAAGCTTTATACTTAGCGCGTCCACCACCTTAGTGAGGTGGACAAGAGATAAAGAAAAGAACAAACACCAGGTGATGATATGCAGATACATTTTACTGAATAATTCAGAAACCACCTCCTAAATTCTGAAGGTGCAGAAATTAAAGGCAGCTAAAACTAATCTGCACTTGCTTTTATATCTTAGGCTACTTTCACACTAGCATTTTGGCTTTCCGTTTCTGAGATCCGTCATGGGCTCTCAGAAGCAGTCCAAAATGGATCAGTTTTGGCCTAATGTATTCTGAATGGAAAAGGATCTGCTCAGAATGCATCAGTTTGCCTCTGTTCAGTCACCATTCCGCTCTGGAAGTGGACACCAAAACGCTGCCTGCAGGGCTTTGCTGTCCGCCTGTCCGTCTTGACACACAATGTAAGTCAATAGGGACGGATCCGTTTTCTCTGACACAATAGAAACGGATCCGTCCCCCACTGACTTTCACTGGTGATCATGACGGATCTGTCATGGCTATAGAGGACATAATACAACCGGATGCGTTCATGACGGATGCATGCGATTGTATTATTGTAACAGAAGCGTTTTTGAAGATCTATGACGGATCTGCAAAAAACGCTAGTGTGAAAGTAGCCTTATCCACCATCTGAGACTTTCTGTTCTTGTGTATTCTGCAGCTGTCCCTGCATCCTGTTCTACAACGCACAATTTCCCACAGCACTATGTCAAACGTACATGAGACCTAATCCAGCAACATATATCAATGTCTTTCTATTTCACTGCACATGTTGTTTTACAAATTGAAATATCAACTGCAATACAGTTGGTGGTCTAAGGATTTGTTAAAACTAAATTTCAAGTGTTAATATAAAGTAGCATTCTGCATATTTAAAAAAAATCATTATACTATACTAATGTAAGTATATTAAACAGGTTTTCCAGGAGTAAAATATTAATGAGCTATCCTCAGAATAGGCTATGAATACTTGATCTGTAGGGGCTAACCTCTGGCACCCCACCTATCAATTGTATGAAGAGGCCGCTGTGATCCGTTGAGTGCTGTGATTTCATGTTCATTGGTAACATGGTCTATGTGCATCTCAGTCCCATACAAGGAAATGGTCATTGTTTGCAATCAATACCAAGCTCAAATACTATATAATGTATGGTGCTATGCTTGGTATGCTATAAAGAGATCAAGGTGCTGCCCCCCCCCCCCCAACAGCTTATCGGAAGGGGTACAAGGTGGTGGACTTCCACCAATCAGATATTGATGGCCTATGAGGATAGGACATCAATACTCAACTCCTGGAAAAGTTCTCTAAATATAATTGTCTAATGGCGGGTTCACATCAGCATTATGGATTCCATTTTTGTTTTCCGTTATAACATGGTTAATTCAAAAGATGGAAGTCAAAACAGAAGCCTATAACCCCTTTCTGACCAGCGCCATAATAGTTTAAAGATGGCGCCCACTCCTGTCCGCTGCTGGTGCCATAGCCATGGGGGGCCACCTACTTTTTATAGCAGACACCCGTGGCTCATGTCCGCAACCGGCAGTAATGCCGATCGCGGACATTTTACCCCTCAGATGCTGCTCAATCCTGACCACGGCAACTTAGAGAGCTGAAAACCGAAAGTAAACCCTTTCAGTGGTGCTCTGGCTCCCCCATGGGGCGATCAGAGAAGCTGGAGAATGTATGCAGAAGCCCGTGTCTTTATGAATGACATGAGGCTGCTGCATAGTATTTCCTATGGACCATTTGCTTGTAATAGGGCTCCATAGGAAAGGAAACTAGTAAGATCATCATAGATTCCAATGCAAGTGCATTGGAGTCTATGAGAATAGCAATCTAATGATTGCATGTTATAGTTCCCTCTGGGAACTATAAAAAAGTGTAAAAAAAAAGCTAAAAAAAATTAAATAAATAGAAAATATATAAAAATCCCAATCACTCCCCTTTTCCTAAAATAAAAATAAAAGAACTAAAAATATATATATTCCCCATACAGCAAACAGCAAAACGGAAAAAAGCGTCCAAATGGCCCATCCGCCGTTTTTGATTGCTTCGTTTTCTACAAAAAAATGAATAAAAAGTGATACACAGCCCAGAATGGTATCAATGAACAATTCAGATTGCCCTGCAAAAAATGAGCCCCTATACACCTCTGTACACATAACTACAAAAAAGTTATAGGGGTCAAAATATGGCGACAAAAAAAAACTGATTTTTTTCCCACTTTTTAATTCTTTTATCACTATCAAAACGCAAGAAAAACTATACATAAGGTATCGTCATATTTATACTGACCTGTGGAATAAAAGTAACTGGTCGGTTTTATTGTACATCGAGCGTCGTAATTAAAAAACCCGTAAAACTGTGGTTGAATTTCTTTTTTTTTTGCAATTTCACCCCATTTGGAATTTTTTTCCTGCTTCCCACTACATCATATGCAATATTAAATGGTGGCAGTGGAAAGTACAACTTGTCCCGCAAAAAACAAGCCTTCATATGGCTATGTGAACAGACAAATAAAAAAGTTATAGTTCTGGGGAGGCAGGGAGCGCAAAACGCAAACGCAAAAAAAAAAACCTCCGGGGCTGAAAGGGTTAAGAGGCATTCCGTTTTGATCCTTCATAATACAAGTCTTTTGGGCAGCATAACAGATCCGTCCTGGTTTCCATTATGCAGGAGTCCAGTCCTGCATAACGGAAACCAGGACGGAACCGTTATGCTGCCTATAGACTTATATTATGACAGAATGCAAAACAGAAGCCTTTAAGAGGCATTCCGTTTTGCTTTCCATCATAATAGAAGTCTATGGGAATCATAACAGATCCGTCTGGTTTCTGTTATGCAGAACGGAAAAAAAAGTTTTTCCGTCTTGCATAACGGGAACCAGACAGATCCGTTATGATTCCCATAGACTTCTATTATGACGGATCAAAACGGAATGCCTCTCAAAGGCTTCCGTTTTGACTTCCGTCTTATGGATTCCGTTATAACCATGTTATAAAGGAAAACAAAAACGGAATCCATAACGCTGATGTGAACCTGCCCTAAATGGAAATTGGAATATAATGTTACACTTATGACTATAAAAAAAACTAAAAAAAATGGAGAGCATCTGTGAAAACAAAAATGGAATCCATAACACTGATGTGAACCTGCCCTAAATGGAAATTGGAATAAAATGTTACACTTATGACTAAGGCTCCAAAGGATCTATTGGTCACACAATAGGCACTTTAAGTATGTAACTTTTCTCTTTGTAACCTTCTCAGCCCTATTTTTATCCCATGACCACTCAATTTTATATAATTTTTAATTATGTTTTATGTTTTATTAATTAATTATATATGTTTCAGAATTTTCCCATACATTTTTTTGTAATGCATGTGATACTTTATATACTGCATAGACATGTGGCTAGATGTGCTCAAAACACATATACGGTATGTAGTTTTATAGTTAATTGATCTCCTTGACAAGTTCCTTGTGTATAGCAATCTCATTATACTGCTTTTTTCTATGTTACATCAATAAAGTATCAAAAAAACATGTGTTTAAAAGTCCAAGGTGCAAAGTCCATAAAAGTTAATACTTATCAGTCCCAAGAAACTGTTCACGTGGAAGTGGAGGGTTGCCGTGCCCACACGCTACATGCAATTTCGAGGATAGCCCCCTTTCTGAGGACCAATAAGTATTAACTTTTTTGCACAAAGGACTTTTGTACTTTATGAATTTCATGGTGCATGGATTGTATGGATTCAGCTTGTATGATATGAACTTTGGTAAAGGAATAAGATGAAAAATTGAGCATTTGTTCATGTGTCTGTGTGTGTTATTTTATGTTTGTGATTGCTATTGCAGATACAGAGGATCTCTGTTTTACACACGTAGTACATTTAAGTCCAATCTCTGATTTTGCTGTTGCATGAGATAATATAGCAATTCAAATAGCCCTTTTTTCACCTCTACCTGGATCATTCAGACATAAGTCAAATAGTAAACCTATACAGACTGAGACCACCGCTAATTGTAATAAATGTGCATATAATGTATATAGGGCGGACTCAGTATAAGAGACACACACGAGCGACATCCCTTGCCATCACAGTCATATTTAAAACTTTACTGAGCATTAGGCCCTTTGTTACCTTGTATCTCTTTGTGCCTTGAATTTTCCACATTCATTCACATTACACTCACAAACTTAAATATATTTTATAAGGATTTTATGTAATAGACCAATACAAAGTAGCCAGTATAATATGTGTGAAGTAAAAAGGAAATGATAAATGGTTTTTAACATTTTTAATAAATAAAAATCTGTATTCAGCCACCCTGAGTTAATACTTTGTAGGACCACCTTTGCTGCAATTACAGCTGCAGGTCTCATGTGTAGAGGTATGTCTCTACCAGCTTTGCACATCTAGAGGTTGAAATATTTGCCCATTCCTCTGTGCAAAACAACTCAAGATCAGTCAGATTGGATGGAGAGCATCTGTGAACAGCAATTTTCAAGTCTTGCCACAGATTCTCAATGGGATTGAGGCCTAGACTTTTACTAGGCCATACTAACATGAAGATGCGTTGATCTGAACCATTGCATTGTAGCTCTGGCTGTATGTTTAGGGTCTTTGTCCTGCTGGAAGGTGAACTTCTACTCCAGTCTCAAGTCTTTTGCAGCTTCTACCATATTTTCCTCCAGGATTTTCCTGTATTTAGCTCCATCCCGCTTCCCATTAATCCTGACCAGCTTCCCTGTCCCTGCTGAAGAAAAGCATCCCCATAGCATGATGCTGCTGTAAAGAGCAGGACACGTGCAGGAAACTGGAAGCGGAACTGGCAGTAAATAACAGACAAAAGTAATATTGGACAAGTAACTCTGGGTTAACAGTGTCTTCGGCCGCATGTCTGTGTAAGGGGAGTATCGAGCTCCCTTACACGTAGTCTCTCAGGGTTCTCAATAATCATACATTTACCCTGTCTTCAGCCGTACACCTGTATGAGCGGAATCTCCTTTTCTTAACCATGTAGTCTCTCAGGGTTATCAATGATGCTGTTGAGGCTGTTGCCCTCAGTTGCCACAATCGCGCAGGCGCAGGCAATCGCCGGAGGTAGCAAAGGGGGGGAGCACTTAGCCTCGCCTCTGGGAGGCGATTTTACATGCTGGAGGCGTTCCTATTTTTCAAATTTAGGCGGGCTGGGCACATCAAGGGGGCGTTCCTGGGCACCTTGGAAGAGGAAAAACACCCCTCTGGGCTCCTTACAGCCCAATTTGCATATTAGATAAAGCGTTTTTTGGAAGAAAATACAAGACACACAATTAAAAGAAGAAGACATATGAAAATAAGGTAATTTATTACACCTGGATTAATGTAAATAAAATTTTGGTAATATGCAGGTGACAGATTCCCTTTAAGGGTTATTTGCAGAGGTAGTTTTCCGCCACACATAGCATTTTGCATTTAGGCGAAAAAGATAAACTTTGGTCTCATCTGACCAGAGTACCTTCTTGCACTTGTTTGCTGTGTCCCTACATGACTACTAGCAAACTGCAAATGGGACTTGTTATGGCTTGCGTTCAAAAGTGGCTTTCTTCTTGCCACTCGTCAATAAAGGGCAGATTTGTGGAGTACACGACTAAGGGTCCTTTCACACTGGCGTTTTTCTTTTCCGGCATAGAGTTCCGTCCTCGGCGCTCTATGCCGGAAAAATCCTGATCACGATCATCCCTATGCATTCTGAATGGAGAGAAATCCATTCAGGATGCATTAGGATGTCTTCAGTTCAGGACCGCAACGTTTTTTGGATGCAGCAAATACCGCAGCATGCTGCACTTTTTGCTCCGTCCAAAAATCCGGAACACTTGCCGCAAGGCCGGATCCGGAATTAATGCCCATTGAAAGGCATTAATCCGGATCCGGCCTTAAGCTAAACGTCGTTTCGGCGCATCGCCGGATCCGACGTTTAGCTTTTTCACAATGGTTACCATGGCAGCCAGGACACTAAAGTCCTGGTTGCCATGGTAAAGTGCAGTGGGGAGCGGGGGAGCAGTATACTTACCATCCGTGTGGCTCCCGGGGCGCTCCAGTGTGACTTCAGGGCGCCCTACACGCATGGATCACGTGATCACATGGATCACGTGATCCTTGCGCATGGGGCGCTCTGACGTCATTCTGGAGCGCCCCGGGAGCCGCACGGACTGTAAGTATACCACTCCTCCGCTCCCCACTACTACTATGGCAACCAGGACTTTAATAGTGTCCTGGCTGCCATAGTAACCTCAAAGCATTTCGAAGACTGATCAGGATACTGATCAGTCTTCTAATGCTTTCAGGCGACTCTGACGGATCCGGCGGGACGGAAGTGCTTGCTGGATCCTCAGAACGCAAGTGTGAAAGAGGCCTAAGGCTAGGTTCACACGACAACATTTGTCGTGCGACAATAAGTCGCGCAACAAATAGAGTACAACTACACTGCAACATTTGTTGCTTTAATGACGCGCGACAACTATTTATAATGGTAGTCTATGGTGTCGCATTGCAACATGCGACAAGTTGCAACACGACAGTCGCAAAAAATCCATTCAAGAAGGATTTTTCTGCAACTGTTGTGTGGCAGTCGCAGCATGTCGCATGTTGCAATGCGACACCGTAGACTACCATTATAAAAATTGTCGCGCGACATTAATGCAACAAAATGTCGCGCGACAAATGTCATTGTGTGAACCTAGCCTTATAGTTGTCTTGTGGGCAGCGATGAGTATGGCAGAAATGTTGCCTACAGCAGCGGCCCTGCCGAGGACATGTCTGTTACCAGGGTAGCCGCGGCTTTAGGAGGGTCTCATCGCTGCCTCCCATTGAAATGAAAGGGAGACAGAGTGGATGTAGCTGAAGCATTTTTTGGCTAAATTTCCAAACAGCTGTCCGCAACTTAATTCCGCTGTAATACGGACCACGTGAACGGGCCCTTACACTGCCAGAGAAAGTACACAGCAGTACAGAAATTATAACAGTGATTAAGCCGCTTACTGGTTAGGTCCTGTATTGGGACTAATAACATGTTTAAAAAATGTATATAAAACATTCAAAAACTTAAAAAACATAGCCTTTTTCATATTAAAAAAAAATTTCATGTTAAAAAATAAACTATACAATAAAATCGTATACAAATTTGATATCAGAAATGACACTTTCGATAGAACTAATACTTTATTATTGCTGAACAGTAAATAACGTAAAAAAAATACAGATAACCATGCCACATCTGATATTTTTCAAAATAACGGAATGCCCAGACAGAAAGGCATTCCGTGTTCTTTCCATCCTAATAGAAGTCTATGGGAAAATATAACGGATCTGTCTGGATCCCGTTATGCAAGGCGGAAAACAAAGTCCTGGACTTTGTTTTCCATCTTGCGTAACGGAAACCAGACGGATCCGTTATATTTTCCCATAGACTTCTATTAGGACGGAAAGCAAACGGAATGCCTTCTAAAGGCTTCCGTTTTGCATTCCGTCATAACACAAGTTTATGGGCAGGAGAACGGATCCGTCCTTCTGTCTTATGGATTCCGTTATGTTCCGTTATAATCATGCCAGTGTGAAGCCACCCTTACCTCTGCATGAAAATGGAATAACGAGTGACCCCAAAATGACACTTACAAAAACCAAACAATTCCTTACAAAGGTTTGTCGATGGGGAAAAAAAAAAATCTATGGATCTATATCAACAAAAAAGCCAAATGATAGCTTTTTAAAAAGTTTTTATTATGCAAAAGTAGTAAAACATAAAAAACTATAGATATTTTGTAATAATACTGACCTGTAGAGTAACAGATTATTTCTACCAGAGTGAACGGTGCAAAATTTAAAACACAGAAAACAAGGAAAAAGAAAAAAATATGTTGTTTTGAATAGTCCTTTCTAAGTATAACAACCAAACAGATGTCTGCTCACAGATGAGGCCTGGTATTCCCTTGTTTACAATTGTTTATTCTTACTACTTAGTAATTTAGAGGAACACTGTATTCCACATCACTATAAAATGACTGTGTATAGCCTTTTGGCTGCTGCTCTGCATTTGACAATTCATTTTCATCTCTGATCTCGTCATTTGTCAACCCTGTTTATTAGCCATGATGTGTTGAAATACTCTCCTGTAGGGATGTAGTGCTCATGCTTTATTTTACTTTGGATTTGCTTGGTTGTGTTCTTTCAATCGCATCCATATTTTAACAAGTGAGAATAGTATGTGAAAATTCTACAGGTGAAAACAAAGTTCAAACTGTTTGTGCAGTCTCTAAAGTTGTGTTATTTTGTAGAATGCTTGCTTTTTTAAATCACCTAAAGGAATGATTTTTTTTGTAATGACTGCTTTCTTTCACAAACTATACCTGTTAATGGGTTTCGTCTGTTATTGCTGTGATGATCCATGAAACTAAATGTGGCTGACCAATTACGTGTGAGCAGGTGGGACTGAACTACTTATACAACCCCTTCTCCACATATGCTGTATATATATGGAACAGTAGTAAGAGAGTTAAATACCAGTGCTGTACTATTATGGCAACCTAATTGGGCAGGCACAGGAGCTGACAGCCAGACCCCTCCTAACAGCCTGCATCAGTCAAAACTGAAGCAGGTAAATAAATCCCTTAAATGCCACGGTTAATGCTGACTGCGCCATCTAAGGGGTTTACAGAGGGACGCGCCTGCTTCTCTCAACCCATTGGTTCCAATCAGATACGATCGATGGTTGCCACAGAAAAATATTTCACATATTGCATAACAGTGGTAAGAAATAAAATTAGTATCTGTGTAATTGGGCTGACCAGCAAAATAAAGTTAACATGCAGTTTTTCCTGCACATTGTACGTCATAAAAACAAAACCCAAAAAGCAATGGTGGAATTGCTGCCTTTTCTTCATCCTACTTATTAAAAAGCTAAATAAAAAAAACAATGCATGCATCCCAAAATAGTGCCAATGCTAATGGCAACTCATCCTGCAAAAAAATAACCCCGATAGAGCTCTGTCGAAAGAAAAATAAGCATAGCTGCACTGGTACATCAGGCGCTGTTTGAAAGCAATATGGTGCCCGTAGACTAATTAATCAAAATCTGAGCTGCCCTTTTAAACTCTGCAGCGTACCAAAACAGCAGTTTATGTCCACATTTATCGCATTCCTGTACCCAGTAGAACAAATTAAGGGCTCCTTCACACGACTGTGGTTTGGTTCTGCATCCGAACTGCATTTTTTGCTGCTCGGGTGCAGACCCATTCACTTTAATGGGGCTGCAAAAGATGCGGACAGCACTCCGTGTGCTGTCTGCATCCGTTTCTCCGTTCCGTGGCTTTGCAGACAAGAATAGGCATTTCTATAAAGGACCGTCAAATTGCGGAAGGCACGCGGGCGCCATCTGTGTTTTGCGGACCGCAAAACATGGCACATTCGTGTGAACAAGCCCTAAGGGGTATGGCTGTCAGATGGCATAAGATAGGCACAGCATATTTGGGACTAAAATGGCATATCTGTGGATAACTTGCAATTTTTATTTTGCACAGTCGCCTACTCAATACTTTCGGCAAAATACCTGTGGTGTCAAAATGCTCGCTCCACCCCTTGATAAATAACTTGAGGGGTATGGTTTGCAAAATGGGGTCACTTATTGGGGGTTTTCACTGTATGGGTACCTCAGGGTCTCTGCAAATGTGATGCAGAACCCAAAAACCATTCCAGCTTAATCTGCACTTCAAAAGCCAAATGGCGCTCCTTCTCTTCTGAGCCCTGCCCTGTGCTCATACAGCAGCTTACATCAACATTTAGGGAATTTCTGTACCCAGTAGAGCCTGTCTATGAATTCAAAATGTGTGGTGTGAGTCTCAGATGGCATCAGCTGGGCACAGAATATATGTAACTGAAATTACATAGCTATGAAAAAATTGCAATATTCATTGTGCATGATGCATTGCACATTAATTTCTACAAAATACCTGTAGTGTATCAATGTTCACTTTCAAACCCTCAATAGCTTGATGGGTGGAGTTTCCAAAATGTGGTGACTTCTGAAGGGTTTCATTTATTTCACCCCAGAGCCTCTACAGTTGTCAGCACAAGATGCATAAATCATTACTTTGGGCCTCAAATGATTATGGTGCTCTTTTACTCCTGAGCCATGTATTCTCAGGCAAAAGATGAAGGTCACATGTAGAGTGTTTATAAAACTAGGAAGCACAGCATAATAATAAGAGGGGTTGCTTTTTGCACTGGCATACAATGGGCACTACATATTGGGCACTGAAATGGCATACCATTGTAACACTTTCAATTTTTACTTTTTATAATCTGCTGTGCATTAGATTAGACACCGGTGGAGTCAAGAAGCTCCTAACACACCTTGGTAAATTCTGTGAGGGGTGTGGTTTCTAAAATGGGGTCACTTTTTAGGGGATTCTTTTTTTCAGTGTCTTTGCAGTTGTTGACCTGTATTAATCACCAAACTAGACCTCAAATGCACATGGTGCTCTTTCTCTTCTGAACTCTGTAGTGTGCTCAAACAGCAGTTTATGCCATATAGTAGGTATTGTCGTGCTCAGGAAAATTATGTAACAACATTTGAGGCTAAACATACAAATATGGGGTGCATAAAATGTTTGACCAAGGGGGGGAGGGAGGGTGTAAAAAGAGTTGATTATGTTTAGTCATGCATGTATATTTAGGCCTGCGGCCTTACTTGGAATATTCATGATATATAACCTCATGCCATGTTTTACAATGTATGTTTTTCATTGTGCAAAAATTACAATAAAAATTATGAAAAAAAAAAAAAAAAGTATAACCAATTACGAGGTGCTTTTTTTCTTGTTACCTCTTGTGGAAATGGAAATCTGAGGCTAAAGCAAAATTTTATTGCAAAAAAAATAATTGTAATTTTTCTCTCTAAGTTCTATAAAACACCTGTGGAGTCAAAGCACTCACTTTGCCCTTCAAGAAATTCCTTAAGAGATGTCGTTTCCAAAATAGGTTAACTTTTTGGGGTTTACATTGTAGAGGTACATACTTCAGAGTCTCTGCAAATGTGATTTGATGCCCAAGAACCATTCCAACAAAATCTGCCCTGCAAAAGCCAAATGGTGCTCCTCCTACACAGCAAAATCAGTTCATGTACACAATGAACTAGTTTAGCCCCTTCAGGACCCTGCCATTTTTCACCTTAAAGACCATGGCATTTTTTGCAAACCTGTCATGTGTCATTTTATGTGGTAATAACTTTAAAACGCCTTTATTTATCCAAGCCATTCTGAGATTTTTTAAATTTTAATTTCTCTGCCTTTAAAAAAGATGCGGATACATCCTAAAATAGTTATTACTTTACATTTCCCATATGTCTACTTAATGTTTCGATCATTTTGTAAATTAGATTTTCTTTTTTTGGGATGTTAGAAGGCTTAGAAGTTTAGAAGCAAAACTTGAAATTTTTCAGAAAATTTCCAAAACCTCCTTTTTAAGGACCAGTTCAGGTCTGAAGTCATTTTGTGAGGCTTACATCATAGAAACCACCCATAAATGACCCCATTTTAGAAACAACACCCCACAAGGTATTCAAAACAGATTTTACAAACTTTCATAACCCTTTGGGTGTTCCACAAGAATTAAAGGAAAATGTATATGAAGTTTCCGAATTTCACTTTTTTGGCAGCTTTTAGATTTGAATCCATTTTTTCCAGTAACAAAGCAAGGGTTAACAGCCAAACAAAACTCAATATTTATTGTCCTGATTCTGCAGTTTACAGAAACATCCCACATGTGGTCGTAAACAGCTGTACAGGCACACGGCAGGGTGCAGAAGGAAAGGAACGCCATATGGATTTTGGACTGGGACAATTTTAAGTTACTCTGTCACATTTGAAGACCTCCTGATGCACCCCTAGAGTAGAAACTCCAAAAAAGTTACCCCATTTTGGAAACTAAACCCCTCAAGGTATTCAAAACTGATTTTACAAACTTTCCTTACCCTTTAGGCGTTCCACAAGTTTTCAGAAATTTCAGAACTTCACTTTTTTGCCAGATTTACCATTTTAATCCATTTTTTTTCCACTAACAAAGCAAGGGTTAACAGCCAAACAAAACTCAATATTTACTACCCTGATTATGTATTTTATAGAAACACCCCATATGTGATCGTAAACTGCTGTACGGGCACACGGCAGGGCGCAAAAGGAAAGGAACGCCATATGGTTTTTGGAGGGCAGATTTTACTGGGATAATTTAAGGTTGCCATGTCACATATGAAGACCCCCTAGATGCACCCCTAGAGTAGAAACTCCAAAAAAATTACTCTATTTTGGAAACTATGGGATAAAATGGCAGTTTTGTTGGTACTATATATACTGGAGAGTAAATCTGGATCGCACATCCTCAACACTATGCTTTTGATGTAATGACTGTCTCAGCATGATTACATGGCATATCCGCCCAATATGTAATACATAGTATGTTGTGCATAAGAGGCATTAGTATACAGTTTGATCAAAGAGCATAGGCCCACTTTCAGCGACAAGGAAGCCTCTGCAAGTGGGAAACTCCAGTAGTGGCGACTGGGAACCACATACTGTGGGACAGCCAGCGCCATAAGGTTTGTAAAAAGTCTCTGACTCCACCAGACGGAATAACTGCATTTCAAAGGCTAAGTATTTTAAAAGCTGACATTCAGGGTCAGGGATCGTGTGTGGCGTGTGGGGGGTGGGGTACTACCTCTTTCCCTCCAGTGTTTGGGAGAAGGACAGCTGAACGCTTCCATTGGACATTGTGGACATGCTTGGTGACAGTGACGGAGGTGGTGCCATTGCTGCCACATCCTCTGTTTGCGGGGTGGGAGGTGCCACTGTCACTCCAGAGGGGGAGGAAGAGGCCGAGACAGCTGCAGAAGAGGGAAAAGGAGGATCCTGAGATCTTTCGAGGTTTTTGAGGTGTTTACTCCACTGCAGCTTGTGCTTTGCATTTAGATGCCTGGCCATGCAGGTGGTGCATAGGTTTAAAACATTTATGCCTCGCTTCAGGCTCTGATTGCACAGCGTGCAAAGCACTCGCGTCTTGTCATCAGCACATTGTCTGAAGCACTGCCACGCCAGGGAACTCCTTGGAGCTGGCTTTGGTGTGCTCAGTCCCTGGGTGCGGTGCGCAGTAGCAGGCATACTGGCTAGGGGAAGGCCACTCTGCTTTTGCTCCCTCTTTTGCTGTGTGGCTGGCGCTGTGTGACCACCACCTCTTCCTCCGAACTGAACGCATCACTCCCATGACCTTGATTCCATTTGGGATCTAGGACCTCATCATCCTCCACATCCTCTTCCACCCACTCTTAACCCCTGCCCTCCTTGCCGGTCAGCACACTGCAGAAAGCCGCAGCAGTTGGCACTTGTGTTTCGTCATCATCAGAGATGTGCTGCGTTGGTCCTCTCAGGTCCACATCCTGAAACATAAGTGGTTGGGCATCGGTGCACTCAATCTCTTCCATTCTGGGGCAGGGCTATGTTGACGACCCACGGAAACCCTGCCAGCAAAGTCATCAAAAAGCATAAGAGACTGCTGCATGACTTGGGGCTCAGACTGCTTGTCTGATTTGCAAGGGGGTGAGGTGAAAGACAGATGCCCATGAGCTGCAGGTGCCAACTCTCTGCTTTCAGCAGGGGACCGGTTGGGAGACAATGCAAAGGAACTGGAGGCACTGTCAGCCACCCAATCTGCTTCCGCCTCTACTTGTTCTTGCCTCACCATTCATACACCGGTATTCGGGCCTACAAAATAACGCAGAACGTTCTGTCGCCTACATGCACCTGAGAAAGGTGTTTCATTTGGGATTCTAGCTGGCACAGATCAACCAAATCCTCTTCCTGCAACAGGAGCTCCACCAACACCATGACCAGGGCCACGTCCTTTATTTGACGCTCTCCTCATTCTTTGAGGTCACCCACTGAACTAACAGATAGATTAACTATATTCATTTCTGTGTCATGTATGCAGTGCAGGTGTACCTCACACAAAAATTGGTTAGAGGTCACCCACCAATCTAACAGACGCATTGACTATATTTATTTCCCTGTCATGTATGCAGTGCAGGTGTACTTCACACAATAAATAGGTATATGTTGCCCACCTAACTAACAGACTGATTAACTATATTTATTTCCCTGTCTTGTATGCAGTGCAGATGTACTTCACACAATAAATGGGTATATGTCGCCCACCTAACTAACAGACGGATTAACTATATTAATGTCCATGTCACGTATGCAGTGCTGGTGGTGTACTTCACACAATAAATGGGTATATGTCACCCACCGAACTTACAGACGGATTAACTATTATATTTGTGTGTCAGGGGTGCAAAGATGTTGCATTGCACCCACAAAAAAATCACTGTAGGTCACCCAATCGTAAAGTTTGGTACGGACCCAAACTTTACAGTTCGGGTTAGCTCAACACTACTGTAACTGTTAAGTGTGATGTTTCTTCTACATATATAGGCTAACAACAAAGAGAATACGTGACCTCATATTGATGGAGAAGGAAGAAATATAAGACATTCCATTATAGTGACAATATTAAATGAATTAATTTCTAAATGCGGTATAAAAAGGGTAGCAACTAAACCAAGATCTTCGTATATAATAAGTGTTAATGCTTTTCCTAGTTCAATGGCACAGAGTCATTCAAGGTCTTTACATATACCGCAATAAGCAGAGTAATGACGGTAATCTATTTTTTTTTATCGCTTAATTTCAAGTTTAAATGTATTGATGCATAAATTCAAGCTTCTGTTTGAGAATTTAAATATCCGTGCTCTATACTTATAATTCATATTATTAGTTTATTAATTATACATAAAATATTCTGTAATTTGAGTAACTATATAATGGGTTGGGATACTTTCTATTTCTAGTATGCAAATAATATTCAATACATTGCATAAAAATACCAGCCGTACAGGGTTTCATATTATAATTAGAGATGAGCGTCCGGTTCAGCAAATTTTCCGAAACAATTCAATGCAAATTTATTAACCGCAAATTGCGTTAAAAAACAGCTGTTTCCTGGCATCAGGGAACCTGTATTTTGGTGTAGAACACTGTGCCTTGCAGTAACATGCATAGGGAGTCTGCTGTGGTATTATAACAATACTGTGAGTGAGTATGACATGCAGATGACAGGTGTCGCTCTTAGAATCACTGCACACTTCACTTGGGCAGTTACGGGGCCAAAACTGACCAAATAACTCAAGTATGAACTCAGCCTTACAGGTCAATGTTAGCGCCAAGAAGAAGAGCACTCCTTTTACACCGTCGTCAGCTAATTCCACATAGATATCTACAGAACCTGTTCCATTAAACGCTTATACAAGTAGAGCCCCCCGACAGAGCGGAGGGGGTGTCAGCAGTAAGTTTGTGTTGACATCTCTGATTATTTTGCCCTTCCTCTGATCCGGCAGAACAATAACCTCCAAAAAATAGATTCTTGTCTGTTGAGCATCCGCCTTCACTCGGTCAGCATTTGGTCAGCAATCCATCAGTATGGCTAATTCCAAAAAAACAAGGAGTCGATGCAAAACAGATTACACGTGAATGGAATATTTGCATGTCTTCTGTGTTTTGTACCCACTCCTGCTATTAGCTACCAAATCATAAGCCAATTCTGATGGGACCATACAGGCCTTACAGCTTCTACACAGACAGGATCCGTTGTGTGTCTCATTTTTCCTTCCTTCTGACAGATCAGAAAAAGGGTCAAATAAATGTTAATGTCATCCAGGCCAAAAAGGCAAAATAGTGGCCCAGTCATGGAATGGTGAGGGTGGGGGAACAGCTTGAGAAGTCCAAAGAGTGGCCCAATGACTAGTGTTGATTGTAAATATTCTAATTGCGAATTTTTATTGCGAATATCGGAACTTTGAGAATTCACGAAGATCTAGAATATAGTGCTATATCTTCGTAATCACAAATATTCTAGATTTTTTTTTCCTCAGTATCCTCACTGCTTTTTGCTTGTGGGCCAATGAGAAGGCTGCAATATCTTTGTTTGAGCTTAGCAACATCCTTAGCAACCAATAGGAAAGTTGCCTACCCCTTACTATATAGGAAACTCTTCAGCCATTTTCTGCAGTTTTTTGCAGTTCTGAGAGAGAGAACAGTGTCATTGCTGTGCTCTGTGCTTTGCTGAGTCATCTGGATCCTTATTTAATTATAGTTAATTAGCTCATATATATAATACAGATAGTTAGCGTGAGATAGTCAGTGTAGGTTAGATAGTGATATAGTGTAGCTGATAGGTTCCAGTGCAGGGTTTTAGGTAGTGTGATAGGAATTACTGTGCTGTGATAGGGATTAATGGCTTTGTCTTTGAAAAAAAATAAAAAATACAGTGATCAGGTGTTCTTCCTCACAGTCACGAAAGTTGCAGCCAACCATTTTCTCTAGTCTCAGGAAACTTTTAGCAGCTTGAAAAATGTAGCAAAAGTGAGCCACTGTTGTATTCCACGCGCAATACGCACATATTACATTTTCGCAATCAAGAAAATAATGACTGGACATTACGAATTCTAGAATTTGTCAACTATTAGGCAAAAAGTTTGTGAAATATCTCAAGAACGAATATTGCCTATGCTGTTCATCACTACCAATGACATAGTGGTGAGGTGGAAGTAGCATAAGGAGACCACAGAGTGGCCCAGTGACATATTGGTGATGTGGCAGCAGTATCAGCATAAGGAGGCCACAGAGTGGCACAATGACAAAGTGTGGAGGTGGCAGCAGCATAAGTAGGCCATAGAGTGGCACAATGACAAAGTGTGGAGGTGGCATCAGCAGCATGAGGAGGCCAAAGAGTGGCGCAGTGACCTAATGTTGAAGTAGCAGCAGCATCAGGAGGCCACAGAGTGGTACAATGACAGTGTGGACCTGGCAGCAGCAGAATGAGGAGGCCGCAGAGTGGCAAAGTGACATAGTGTGGGGGTGGCAGCAGCATGAGGAGACCACAGAGTGGCAAGGTGACATAGTGTGAGGCGGCAGCAGAAGCAGCATGAGGAGACCACAAAGTGACCCGGTCACAAAGTGAGGAGGTAGGTGGCAATAACAGTACTCGCTGACGATCGTGGGTGTAAGAAGGAGCACTTGGCATCAGATGTGTGGCATCAGGGGGGTGGCAGCATCAGAATAGTAGCTGATGCAGGTAGCCAGAAGAAACCTGTCTCCTTTTGTCAATTTTTTGGGTGAGGCAGCATGGATGATCTAGTCTGATGCATCAGGCATTGGTGGGTGGAAATCCTGGCTGATCCACACCTGATTTATCTTGACAAAGGTCAGTCTCTCCACATTTTGGGTGGACAGGTGAGTTCTCCTCGGGTTAACTATGGGCCCCGTCGCACTAAACACCCACTCTGATGCCATACTACTGAATGGGAAGAATAGCTTTTCCAGGGCAAACTCTATCAGTTGCGGCCACAAATCCAGTTTGGCTGCCCAGTAGCCCAGTGGATCTTCGATGACGGGTGGCAGGGTACACTCCAACTATGCTACCACCTGCTGGTTCAGGTTCTGCTCTATGTCTAGCTGCTGGTGAGTAATTTCTTCACTATGCAGGTAAAGAAAGCTGCTCATCAGCGACTCTAGAATCAGGCAGCTGTTGATGGAGCTGGCACTGCTCCTGCCCCCTCCCCAGCAGCCATGGCAGTGGAACATAAGCGCAAATAAATAGGATGTCTCTACAGTAGTTCAGTTTGTCCTCCCTCTCAGCGGGTGTAAAAAATGCCCCCATTTTAGACCGGTAGCAAAGGTCTAACATGTGCATCGGGCCATTTGCACAAGTGATTTGGAGGGACTCCCTGCCTCCATCTCCACTGCATACTACCCCGGTGTGCCTGGGTCATCTGCCTCATCTTCCTCATCTCCCTCTTGCTTCTCCGGCTGCTCCTGCTCCTCCTCTTCTATCACCTGTGTAGAAAAACCACCCATTTCACTACACATTGCTTGTGCTCAAATGTCCTCCTCCTTCTCCTGTTCAGCCCCCACAGAGCTCATGTGGCCATGAGATGTAGGCGCCAAGTCTCCAGTCCCATGACCAGCCAAATTTACCAGCATCTTTTCCAGGATAAGAATCAGTGGAATGACGTTGTTCATCCCGTAGTCCTGGCGACTGACAAAAAAAGTGGCCTCCTCAAAGGACACCAGCAAACGGCAGGTGTCACGCATGAGCTGCAACTGGCTAACATCGAAGTTACAGAGGGGAGTATCTCTGTCCGCTTGAATCATTAAGAAATCGTTTATGGCCTTTCTCTCTGAAGTGCATGCATAGTTTCCTGGCAATTTTTAGGATGTCTTGCAGATAGATGGAAGACTTCAGGAACCGCTTTACAACCAGATTGAACACATGCTCCATGCAGGGCGCATGGCTCAGCCCTCCTTGATGCAGCGCCGGCATCATGTTTCTCCCATTGTCGGTCACCATGGTCCCGATTTTGAGTTATCGAGGAGAAAGCCAGGATTTGATTTCTTGATCAAGGACACAGAGCAGTTCCTCCCCTGGGTGACTCCAGTCGCCCAGGCAAACAAGGTGTAGAAAAGCATGACACTGCCATGCTGTGCAAATGTGGTATGCTTGTGGGGCACTGTGAATTGTCCCTGCAGTGGAGGCTGAGGTCACGGTAGACGATGAGGAGGCACAGGCGGATATTGTTGCGGGACCAACCGGGTGACAACGTGGAGGCAGAAGCTGCATGACCTGGCCAAGTTGCTGGTGTGGCTGGGCAGGAACCACATTTACCCAGTGGGCCATAAAGGACATATATTGTCCTTGACCATAGTTAAAGCTACCGACCAATTTTCTCAAGAAAGGCTGTATCACAAGCAAATTTCACCACTGAATGGCTAATCGAAGATTTGTTAGTCCCTACGGAAGATACTCTACAATCACCCATCAATTTTCCCAAAAAAGGCTATTTCACAAAACAATTACACGACTGAATGGCTAATTTACGCAATTACTCAGTCCCTGCAGAAAAAAATCTGCATTTACCGAACAATTTTCCCAAAAAAAGCTGTATTACAAAAAAAATTCACCACTGAATGACAATGTAAATTTACTGCAGAACGGCTAATAAGAAGTACTTATTTTTCCTATTAGTAAACACTTGTGATGAGCGGTAGGGGCAATATTCGAATTCGGGATATTTCGTGAAAATTTGGTAGAATATTCCTCATATATTGGCGAATTCGTCAATATGGTCTTGTTTGCGAAAATCGCCAATGTAATATGTGCGTAATGCGCGCGCAATATAGTAATGGGTCACTATAGCTACATTTTTCAAGCTGCTAGATGTTTCCTGAGACTGGAGAAAATGGTTGGCGCAGCAGAACATTACAATAGCTTTATATGCAGATAGAGTGCTCCAATATATTCGCAATTACGAAATCGGCACTAATGATGCAAATATTTTTGCGCAATACGTGCAACTTCAAATTTTAACAGGTCTGACTACATATTAGTGATTGGTGCACTAAGTATTGTTGTGAACTTGTGACATCACAGCACTATGTATGTATGTATGTAGCATACATACAAACAGCACTATGTATGTAGCATGTATGTATGGACAGCAGAACCTCAGCTACACTGTAGTTTACTACACTATATCACTATCTAACCTACACTGCCTATCTCCCACTAACTATCCGTAATATATATATATATATATATATATATATATATATACATATATATATACACAGCTGTCGATTCAGGCTGCACACCAAAATGAGTGCCAGCGGCCCACACCCAGACTTCGGTGTTGCACACAGAACTTCGTAAAAAGCCACGACACATCCAGTTGATGAAAAAGAAATGTGATCTTTATTCACCCATCTAGCGACGTTTCGGTCCGCTTACTGGGACCCTTGTCAAGGGTCCCAGTAAGCGGACCGAAACGTTGCTAGATGGGTGAATAAAGATCACATTTCTTTTTCATCAACTGGATGTGCCGTGGCTTTTTACGAAGTTCTATATATATATATATATATATATATATATATATATATATATATATAAGCTAACTAATTAACTAACTAACTATCTAATGTCATGACACAGGAAAGCATAGAGCACAGCAATAACACTGCTGTCTCTCTCAGATCTGCAAAATACTGCATACAATGGCTGCTGTGGAGGTCCTTATATACTAAAGGGGTAGGCAACTTTACTATTGGTTGCTAGGGATGTTGCTAAGCTCAGACAAAGACATTGCAGCCTTCTCATTGGCCCACAAGCAAGAAGCAGGGAGGGATCATGGGTTCAGATGAAATAAAATCTAGAATATTCAAAAATTACGAATATATATCACTATATTCTAAATATTCGCAAATTCTCGATTAAAATTTGCGAATATCGCGCCCATTACTAATAAACACCAACAATGGCTGTATGACAATGTAAGTTCACTGCAGAACGGCTAATAACACATAATTATTTTTGCTATTATTTCAGCGCAACAATGTCTGCATCACAATGTAAATTCACCGCAGAATGGTAATAACAGGTACTTATTTTTCCCATTATTACACCCCAACAATGGCTGTATAACAATGTCCGTTCACTGCAGACCGGCTAATAAGACGTATTCTTTTTCCTATTAATACACCCCAAAAAAATAAAACATAACACTCACAATTCACCGCAGAACAGCTAACAGGACATATGTATCTATCCTCTTAATACACACCGTAAATGGCTGTAGTACAATGGAACTTCACCACTGAACGGCAAATAATATTTTTTTTCTTGCCACTAATACACGCCAAAAAGGGTACTCCAACACACAACGGCTAATAAGCCACTTTTTTCCCCACACTAATACAAAAAAAGGCTTTAGAACATTTAAATGCACCGCTGAACGACAAATATATATTTTTTTGCCACTAATACATGCCAAAATGGGCTGTAATTTTCTCACTTCACCACACAACGGCAAATACATTTTTGTGCCACTAATACACGCCAAAAAGGGCTTTAGAACATATAACTGCACCACTGAACGGCAAATAATATATAAATATTTTTGCCACTAATACATGCCAAAAAGGGCTTTAGAACATATAACTGCACCGCTGAACGACAAATAATATATATTTTTTTGCCACTAAAACACACCAAAAAGGGCTGTAATTTTCTCACTTCACCACACATCAGCTAATAAGCCCTTCTTTCCCAAAATGCTTTAGAACATATAACTGCACCGCACCGCACAAGGGCAAATAAGACGTAGAAATATTTTCTTGTAGTAAACCCGTGTTAATGGCTGTATCAAACAGCACCTGCACCCCAATAACAAGAACAGTTTGCTGGAATTACAGAGCTGTACAATGGCAATTTGGATCCCCAGTCAGCGCAGCATGGTGTAAGAGGATTGTTCCTATTACTCAGGCTGTAAACTCCCCTACTGAACCCTGTTCTGCTTCAATACAGTGAAATGATTCCTTTCCCTGAACTTCTATACAGCAAAATAAAAGTTTTAAAGTCTTTTCTACCACTGTCACTAGTGCCTCCTGATGTCTCTCCCTGCACTAAGTACACTGGAAAATGGCAGAATCCAAGATGGCTGGGGCTATTTATAGGGATGTGACATCACAGGGCTGACTGGCTGCATGCATGGCATTATGGGTGATCCCGCCTTCCCAGAGTTTCTTGCTCCATGTCCTCACAAATGCATCAGCAATTTTAGGAAATAATGCGATTCGTTACCACGAAGCGTGAGGAAATTTTTCCAGAAATTTGGACCGAATTCCACTTCGTCAGCTTTGATTCGGTCATCTCTAATTATAATACAGTTTCTAAATAATATAATGCACAAGTAATGCTGCCATCCAGATCATAAAATACTATGATACAGCCAAAGCAATCCTATCACACAACAGTTAAATAAAAACTCCATACAATTATATCATATTGCAGCTCAAAGTAATCCCCCCACCTCCCTCACCATACCAGGTAGACCTGTAGATCTTTGAACTAGGGTCCATTGATTTCAAGTCAGAGTATGGTGCTTTAGGATAGATGAGGATGGGGAAAGGATGCCAAGTGAGGCAGGAGGAGAGCAGTGAATTAGCCCCATAGCTGAGGCAGGCTGATGTGGTCTTGGATGGGCAAAGTTTAGACTGGGTCCAATGATGGTCATTTTCCTGCAGGAATGTAGAACCATTTACTGCTGCCAATTTGCACTGTTGTCTCTACCAAGATAAAAAGGAAAACATTCATGGTTGGATAGACACTTTAAGGTTCAGTCTGATATGAAGAATGGAAATGTGGACTTCGTGCAGAGCTGTTTTCTCAATGTACCCATTGTTGTCACAAATTGTATTAATTGTATTAATTGCAAATTAACATGGCATGTGTTTATGCTCCACTAATTATCTCCCTAATGGATCATTGAGATCAGGTAATAGTTAATTTGTTATATCTCAAAAGTTTGACAACAAAATGTGTGAACTCACCTTAAAAAGTAACTAAACTTTTATTCAACTTTTTTTTAATGTCCCAAAAGCCCTAAAATTTTTCTAATAAAACTGTATTAATTTATTTAGACTTTTTACTAAAGAAATTTCAAACTAAAGCCTTAATTTCAACTGTGCTTTAAATTCAGTATTCTGGCATTCTGTACCCAGTACGGACTCTGCATTGTATCAATGGGGCCGTAGAGAACGGTGTACAGGCAGGAACACACATTGCTGCTCCTCCCTGTGCCCACTGAGGTTGGCTAAATGCTGGCATAGCACATGGGCACCCTGTAACAATGTGCTATGACAGGATTAGTTGAGCGGAGTGTGCTCCTGCCTGTGCCTTCTTCAAAGGTAAAAGTTCTGCATATAAACTTTTAGCTTAGTGAAGCAGGCACAGGCTAGAGCCCGCTCAGCTAATAAAGGAATTACATACATAATTACATATTATTTCATTTGAAAAAGAAGCATGTTAAAGTATACAGATTTTCTGATTTAGATGCTACCCCAGAGGGGCAAATTCCAGAAGGGTAAATTCCAGGTCCTGGTTTCTGGTTCTTCTCCCGAAGACAAGACTAATCAGAAACTGTGACGTATAAAAGCAAACCTTGTACTGCTGCAATTAGTTAAGAAATATTTCTGGCTGAAGCAAACAATTGTGTAGAAAAAATAGAAGCGAGTAGTTGGAAAGAGATAAAAAAAAATATGTAAATGCCATAAAAGCAGTTTCAACTCTGTGTAGTCCAAGCACCAAAAATGTGACTGATGAATAGAAATTTTCTGTTCAGTGAGTTTGCATTTTGATATTTTTTTCTAAATAGACTTTTGTCAACTTGTAATTTAGTGAAATTTTTTGTACACCATGATGTTCAGAAATATATTCTACCCAGAAAGACTTTACAGTGTTAGTTACATTAACAATATATCCAATCGAGTAACAGTAATTGCACATCTTCAGCCAAATTCCAGTATTCTGTACCGGTATATGAACAGAGTACTGGAATAAAAGGATGCAGCATATGCCAGACACCACCCACGACCAATGGATCCTATTCACTATATGGTATTCGCCAGGTTTCCGGCATGAATATCAGCATTCTGCTGGACAAAATAGACTTAAGGGGAGATTTATCAAGACTGACGCTTTCTGCTCTGGTCTTGCTATCTCCTGCACTGATGGAGGATGTACGTAATTTATGACTAGGCTCAGGTCTTGAAATAAAGCCAGATGAACAGCACTCCTAGAGTATGAGTGACAGGTGCTCATCTCTGGAGAAGTGGTAGGTTACAAAAAAATAGGATACTCCACAAAGCAAAAATAAAAAAGATGGAGACAGCAAATCCAATATGTGGAATTTATTCCAGATGCAACGTTTCGGATGGGGAGAAAAGCCGAAACGTTGCATCTGGAATATATTCCACATTTTGGACGTACTGTTTCCATCTTTTTTATTTTTGCTTTGTAGGCTCAAGCCTTGTCATAAATTAGGCACATCCTTCAGTAGTCCGTGCGCTTAAACAAAAATCTACTGCAGATCTGAACTGCTATAGAATTCTGGCTTCATTTAATTTGCACCAGAAAACAGGTATTAATGAAGATGAATATGTTGGGGCTGTTGGTCACGCCCCTTCCCGCCCTTGCTTTGTCCTTTGTCTGAAAACTGATGTAAATGTGAAGATAAATGTTTTGCTGCTGCTGGCCACGCCCTCTTATCTCCCTTCCCTTGCCACATCCCCTTTCTGAAAAGTGTGCGGTGGCAAAGTAAAAAGTGAGGGAAGCGTACATTTTTTTAAAGTCACAGTTAAAAAGTCACAAACACATAGTTTGCGACTTTTTAACTCCACTTTTCAGGTTTCTTAGGGCAAATTGCAGTCCCCAATGCACGTGCACCATACATGTGGTGGGTGCTGACAGATGCAGACCCATTCAACTTGAATGGATCCGCAATCCGTCCGCTCCACAAAAAAAGAGCATATTCAATTTTTTTTGCACTGCAGAGGCACGGACAGAAATGCCACAGAAGCACTCTGTAGTGCTTGCGTGGCCTTCTGCTCTGTGCCTCCTCACCATATCGTCCGGATTGCGGACACATTCAAGTGAAATGGTGCGCAGATGGTCGGTGGCCGTATATTACCGACCAGCTGTTTGCGGGCCACAATACGGGCACGGCCGGCACATGTTCATGTGCAATGTGTGCATGAGCCCTTAAGCAAGTGGATTTTATAAAAAAAAAATTGTATTAACTTTCAAGAATTGGGGTGACATGTCCCCAAGTGGTATGTAACCCAGCATATTTCTTGAGGACACATTACTGATGAGTCCAGTCAGTAGCTGCACGCAAACCGTCCATACCCCTGCTGGAAGTAAATCACCAAACTGAGCCAGGGCGATGGAAGGGGGCTAATTAAAATGGGCTACAATCCCAGAAGAACCCTTTAAGGCAAAGAAATTTAAATCAGAAGGGATATTCTTCAGTTGGCGACTCAAAGACTTAGCAGAGCTTCTCAAGTGAGGAAACTCAGCATGTGTTGATGTCCATGTGTTTCAGAATTCAGACAGTCATTGACTGGAAAGTATTTTCATTCAGGTATTAACCTTTTTAGTACCGGGCCACTTTTCACCTTAAATCCTAGGCCGATTTTTGCAAACCTCACTTTATCTGCTAATAACTTTGGAACACTTTTATTTATCCAAGCCATTCTGAGACTGTTTTCTCATGACAAATTGTACTTTATGACAGTGGTAAATTTGACTCAATATATTTCACCTTTATTTATAAAATAGTCCAAAATTTACCAAAAATTTTGAAAATTTCACAATTTTTTAAATTTTTATTTCTCTACTTTTAAAACAGTAATACCTCAAATGGTTATAAATCAACAATCAACATTCCCCATATGTCTGCTTTATGTTGGCATCATTTTGTAAATGTAATTTTATTTCTTTATGACGTTAGAAGGCTTAGAAGTTTAGAAATTTTTTGTTTCAAATTTTCAACAATTCAGTTATAAAGTGATTTTGAGGGTCTTCTTTAATGGAAATCACCCATAAATGATCCCATTTTAGAAACTACAGCCCTCAAATTATTCAAAACTGATGTTAAAAACTGTTTACCCTTGAGGTGTTCCACAAGAATTAAAGGAAAATGGAAGTGAAATTTTATTTTATTCAATTTTTTCTTGAAACACAGCAAGGGGTAACAGCAAAATAAACCTCAATATATATTACTCTGATACTGCAGTTTACAGAAATACCCCATATGTGGCGGCAAACTGCTCTATGGGAACGTGGAAGTGGTCAGAAGGAAAGGAATGTCATATGGATTTTGGAGGGAGATTTCGCTAGAATGGTTTTTAGGCACTATTTTGTATTTGAAGAGACCCTGACGTACCCATACAGTGGAAACCCTCAAAAAGTGACCCATTTTGGAAACTACACCACTTAAAGAATATATTAAGTGATTACTGAGCACTTTGACCCCCTAAGCATTTTATGATTTAACCCCCTTAGCTGTAAAAATGAAAAGTTTCATTTCTTTAAATAAAATGTTGCTTTAGCCCCAAATCTTTGATTTTCACAAGGGGTAACAGGAGAAAAACACCCCATAATTTGTTACCCATTTTCTCCTGAATACGGCAACACCCCATACGTGGTGGTAAACTGCTGCACATGGCACAAATCAGAACGGAAGGAGCGCCATATGGCTTTTGCAGCGCAGATTTTGATGGATAGGTTTATGGGTGCCATTGGTTTTTATTTTTGTGATTGTCTTATGTGGGGGCTCATTTTTTGCGGGATGAGATGACGGTTTGATTGGTACCATTTTAGGGTACATAAGACTTTTTGATTACTTGGTATTTTTGTGAATTAAAACAACAGTCACCAGTGTTTTCGGACGGTTCCTCGCTGCGAGTCTCTGTAAGTGTTGGGATCAGTTCACATTCAACAGTTCAAAACGCAAAGATATTGAGACCGCGCGTCCCTTCCTCTCTTGTTTCCCACGCTATTTCGATGTGGCGCTTAATCGAGTCATCCAAGAGACCCAGGCTCCTTACATGTGGAGATCCTGTGAAATGTCAGAGAGCATATACCGTAGTGAAGTACCCTCATGGAACACGTACCTTCACCCTGGACGGGTCCATAGTCTTCCTAGCGTGGGAAACAAGAGAGGAAGGGACGCACGGTCTCAATATCTTTGCATTTTATACTTTTTGTGAGGCAAGGTGAACAGAAAATTGCTTTTTTGACACAGTTTTTTTTTTTTTACGGCGTTCACCTGATGGGGTGGATCATGTGATATGTCGGTCGATACGGATGTGGCAATACCTAATATGTCCACTTTTGTTTTTCCCCCTATTTTTTTAATATTTTTTTTTTTACTTCATTTTGTGAAAAGGACGTTTTTTGTTGTTTTTTTTTACTTGAAACTTTTAATTTTTTTGTAAAACTTTTTTTTTTTAACTTCTTTTTTAACTTTATTTTCTGTCCCACTCTGGGACTTCAACTTTTGGGGGTCTGATCCTCTTCATATTGCATTACAATACTTAAGTATTGTAATGCATTGGCTGTAAGTAGTGGGTCATGAGTAAGGACCGTACGTTTAAGGTCCAAAACGCGTAGACAGTGAGTTATTGTCCTGTACCTGGAAAAGTTTTTATCGCAACGCTAATAAAGAAAGAAAGAATAAGAAAACCTTACTGGTGAGCTGGGCTTCATTTCCTTTATTATTGGGATCAGCTGTGTCCAGAGTCCGTGTCCGTGCTCACGGGAAGGAAGGCTGAGGTGAGAGCTGCTCTTTTGGATTTGTTATTATTGGCTGTAAGTGTATTACCAGTGTAATACACTTACAACTTCCTGCCTGTGAGATCCAGGGGGCTGGATCTAACAGGCTCTCACGGAAGGCAGCCACGATGCCCAAGGAATGTATCGGGCTGCATACTCTGTATAGAAAAGAGAAGCCGCGGCACTCCTATATCAGTAAAGTTTTTCTTCCTTTATTAGCACCCAAAATTCACAGCGACGTTTCAAGCTCCAAGGGGCTGAATCTAACAGGTTCTCACGGAAGGCAGCCACCATGCCCAATGAATGTATCGGGCTGCCTACTCTGCTATCGGGTCCCTGTCACAGCAGACCAAGGACCCGATGGACTTCCCGCACCCAGCAGGAAAACCACACTTGCCGCGGTCAGACAGATCAATTTTTACTTTTTTCTTTTTGTTACGGTTTGTGAAAATATCATATACGTGTGTATTAAAATACAGAGGGTAGCAGTTTAATCTCTGAGTGATAATGTGAAATACCGAAATCTGTGTCAGTGCATCTCCAGACAGTTCAAATGTTGGTGGGGGAGGGAATCTCATAGTAGGTTGACCACTTGGGTTTTACACTAGAGAAAGTTTTTTTTCTGAATCTGCATATTTGAATGCACATAAGACATTAGGCTTAAATTAGTGGCACCGATACTCAGTGGCATGCCTAGGGTGTTTGGCCCCCGGGACGGGTCCTTTCTCTAGCGACCCCCCCAATACTTAAAAAAAATGTACCCCCTCACAGTTGTATTGCCCTTATTGTACAACCTTCATAGTAGTTTTGTACAGATGTGTGCCCTCTCACAGTAGTTATGCCCTCCCTGTGCCCCCTTCACAGTAATAATTCCTATTGTGTCCCCTTCACAGTAATAATGCCCACTGTTCCCCCTTCATTGTATTAATGTCCTCTGGCTCTGTGCCCCCTCCATAGTAGTAATGCCCTCTGTGCCCCCAGCCCCCAACTGTTTGAAGAGAGGGCAGCGCTCATATGAGAGCTGGTTTCTCTGTTCTGTTTACCTGCTTGCTGTAGCATTTGCAGTGATGAGCAGGTAAACAGAGCAGAGAAGGCAGTGCTCGTACAAAAAAAAAAAAAAAGCAAACAACCCCTTTAAAGACATACTTGGAAAACATTACATACAGCGCTGCAGAACATACAGGGTCATACAGCGTCACATACCTCTTACATCCAGTTACTTCTCTTCTCTGATGTAGATATTCTCTTTCTGCTTCTTCTCCTGTTAGACCAGACCACCATGGTGACTTATTTCAGACGCGCCTTATCTCTGCAGAGTTTAACAAACAGACATCTTACTTTCCTACTTTTCCATCATCCTCCCACCTTTTCAACATCCCATCCTGCCATCCCCAATACTGTGTCCACTGTGCTCCCCAATACTTTCCTGCAGAAACAGTCCCCCTGAAAATACTGGTACCACACAGACAGTACAAAAACACTCCTTTATATTGTGCGCTAGTAATAATAAAAAAAAACCTTCCTTTCAGATCAGACCCCCATATAAAACCCTAAATGAGATCTCCCCAATCTCAGACCAAACCCCCTTTAGACCTCTATGTCAGACCCCATACAAGACCCCAGTTTTAAACCTCAGATCAGAGCACCATTAGACCTCCATGTAAGACCCCAACCCAATATCAGACCTCAAATAAGACCTGCCATATAAGACACCCATTAGACCTCCAGATCCACATATCAGACCTCAGACTAGACCCCCATATCAGACCTCCAGACTCCCACTAAACCTCTAGACCCCATTAGACCTCCAGACCCCCATATCTGACCCCATTAGACCTTCAGACCCCCCAGCCAGACTTCCAGATCCCCAATTAGACCCCCATTAGACCTCTAGACCCCCCAGTCAGACCTCCAGACCCCCAAGCAGACCCCCCTTAGACCTCCAGGCCCACAATCAAACCCCCCAGTCAGACCTCCAGACCCCCATCAGACCACTCCAGACCCCACCGTCATACCTCCAGACCCCCCCAGTCATACCTCCAGACCCCCCCAGTCAGACCTCCAGACCTCCCTCAGTCAGACCTCCAGAACCCCCATAGACCACCCCAGACCCCCATTAGACCTCTCCAGACCCCCATTAGTCTTCTCTTCTCAGGACCGGTGCTGCAGTCTCCTGACCTCCTGTAGCAACAGGTGAGAGTGCGCTCTGTACGTCCTGATGCTGCAGGCAGCCAGAACACAGCAGTGCGGGTCCTGAGAAGAGCAAGCAGGAGGGGGGGGGGGGGGTAAGTACTGTACAGTGCTCACAGAGCTTCTCTCCTCTTGCAGACTAGTGAGCACTCCCATTATGGAAGCACTCACTAGTATTCCCTTTATAAGAGGCACTTCAGTGTGTTTGTGAAAAGGAAAGGACATTTTATTGTACCTCCCTATCTTTAGGTTCCGGGAAAACAGATTTTAAAACTGTTCCATACTTTGTATAACTGCGTACATTTAGGCCCAAAAATGTCAGGAATACTAAAGGGTTCCAAATGAAAGGCCCAGAGCCAGAATGTGGGAAGTAGTAGCCCAAGCTGTAGTAGTAGTAGTAGCAGTAGTAGTAGTAGCAGTAGTAGTAGTAGCAGTAGTAGCAGTAGCAGCAGTAGCAGTAGCAGCAGTAGCAGTAGCAGCAGCAGTAGCAGCAGCAGTAGCAGTAGCAGCAGCAGCAGTAGCAGCAGCAGCAGTAGTAGTACACACTCCTCCTCTCAGTCATAGCTGAATCACATGGAGGAGACTTCTAAGTCTGATACCGTGCTGTGGATTAAGGATTTCTCCTGCTCCTCCTCCTTGCAGCCCCAGAGAGTCCTCTCTGTCTTCACTGCCCCTTCCTAGTGGGGCGTCTCCTAAGACGTGGTTGGAAAATCCCACCATGCCCTACACCAGATATTGATTGTTGATGACTTGTGTGAGAGCAGTCGGAGATGGAGGAGCAAGAGGATGATAATGAAGATGGCACCAGCCAGTCTTCTCAGTGGGGGGCAGAACCAAAAAGAACTGGCTCCTCTAGCACACTGGCCAGAATGGCAAACTGTATGCCGGCCTGCTTATGCAGTGACAGGTGTATCATTGACATCAAGCAGTCTGATGACTACTGCATAACCATGCTTTTAGACCCTCGCTATTAAAGCATAATGGGGGAATGCTTTCCTGCAGCCAAAAGGGAGGACAAATTAGGCTATTACCAGGAAACACTGTGTACGCAGTATGCCGCAGCTTACGGCAAGCAGGCACATGCCCCTAGAGTGTTTGAAAGGGAGACCCCTCTCCACCCCCACAGAGTCAACCACCTCCCATCCCCACAAGAAGCAGAAGCCGCAGAAGCCAGTTCAGTATCCTCAACATGGAGCCGTTTTTTCAAGTGCCATGGCAGGCTGAGGCCAATCAGCAAGCCGAGACTTCCTGCCTCAATGCCCATGCTCAGGCCTACCTACACTCTGGCCTTTCTCCAACACATACTTTGTTCCCTGACTCCATGGATTTCTTGGCAGGCAGACTGGAACAGTGGCCTGAACTGGGACAAGCCTCCAGTTTCATCTCAAAAAGGGTTTAACATCCAAATGGTCACACCCAAATGGACCAAGTTGTCCTATGCCAGTGTCCAAAACATCACTTTTGTCAAAATGAACCAAGTCTGGATTCGGGAGGATTTTCACACTCCTCTGGCTGAGGCCGATGAATAAATACTTCTGGTCTAAATACTTCTGGTCCCAGCTGTAAAAATAATAATGTTCTATGGCTGTGATGGCTAACCTCGGCTCTTCAGCTATGGTAAAACTACAACTCCAAAAAAGTACATTTTCTTGGCTGTTATAAGACCTCCATAGAATGGAGCATGCTGGGAGTTGTTGTTTCACCACAGCTGGAGTGTCGGAGGTTTGCCATCACTGTTCTATGGCAATATGATAAAAGCAATTGATAATGCCAGAGTAACATGATGAAACATAAAGCACTCTTCAGTGACTTGCTATCTGCTTCATTAACACAGAATCAGCTCAGCTAATAATACTGTCAATCCTCTGTTCAATAGGACATTATTCATATACTGTAGATCAAGGGTGCACAACCTTTTTTGGTCTCGGGGCTGCATTGTCACATTGCTCTATTTCAAGGGGCCACAAAAAGTAAATAAATAAATAGTTAATCAGCATTACACAGGCTGATGCAAAGTGAATGGGGAAGAATAATTGCTACCACAGTCACTGCTCCCTCACTCAGTTCTGTTGATTATTGGCAGCACACTGATTACACAGTGAGATGTGCTGACAATAATTATGCCCACATTGTGCCCCCTAACAGTCGTTATGCCCACATTGTGTGTGCCCCCTAACAGTAGTTATACCCACATTGTGCCCCCTAACAGTCATTATGCCCACATTGTACCCTCTTAACCTCTTAAGGACACAGGACGTATATGTACGTCCTGTGTACGGTCTTTAAAGATGACGCCCGCTTCTGCTCCATGCGGGCGCCTTAGCCGCGGGTGTCCGCATGGTTCCTGTAGCAGACATCCGCGGCTAATGTCCGCGACCGGCAGCGATGCCGATCGCGGACATTTAACCCCTCAGATGCCGTGGTCAATCCTGACCACGGCATCTGAGTGCGCACAAACCGAAAGTTTTACTTTCGGTTTGCGCTCCGGCTCCCCCGTGTGGCGATAGGAGGAGCCGGAGCGCGCCTGTAGTAGCCTGGGATTCTATGAATGAAACCCAGCTGCTGTATAGTATTTCCTATGGAGCCTTGCCTGTAATAGGCTTCATAGGAAATATGCGATTTTTTCATATATTCCAATGCTATTGCATTGGAATGTATGAGAATCGCAATCAGATGATTGTAAGTTATAGTTCCCTATGGGAACTATATAAAAGTGTAAAAAAAAAAAAAAAAAAAAGTTTAAAAAATAAATAAATAAAAAAAACATAACAGTTCAAATCACCCCCCTTTTGCTAAAATAAAACTAAAAAAAATAAAAAAATTTAAAAAATACACATCATGGGAGTCGCAATGTGCGAAAACGCCCATCGTATAAAAATATAAAAAAATATTCCCCATACGTCAAACCGAAAAACGGAAAAAAGCGTCCAAATGGCGGATTCGCCATTTTTGGTCGCTTCATTTTCAACAAAAAATTACATAAAAGGTGATCAAAAAGTCATACACACCCCAAAATGGTATCAATAAAAAGATAAGATTATGACGCATAAAATTAGCCCCCATACAGCTCTGTACATATAATTACAAAAAAGTTATAGGGGTCAAAACATGGTGACAAAAAAGTAAAACTGATTTTTTCCCACTTTTGAATTTTTTTTTCACTATCAAAATGCAAGAAAACGCAAGAAAACCTATACATATTGGGTATCGCCGGATTCTTACTGACCTGTAGAGTAAAAGTAACCAGTCAGTTTTATCGCACATCGAACGTCGGAATTTAAAAAGCCGCAAAACTGTGGTGGAATTGCTTTTTTTTTTATGCAATTTCACCCCATTTGGAATTTTTTCCCCGCTTCCCACCACATCATATGCAATATTAAATGGTGACGTTGGAAAGTACAACTTATCCCACAAAAAACAAGCCCTCATATGGCTATGTGAACCAAAAAATAAAAAAAGCTATGGCTATGGGAAGGCAGGGAGCGCAAAACGAAAACTCAAAAAGTAAAAAACCTCTGGTCCTTAAAGGGTTAAAGTACTTATCCCTTCATTGTGCCCCCTTCATAGTAGTTATGCACTCTCTGTGCCCCTTTAACAGTAGTAATGCCCTATCTGTGCCCCTTTCACAGCAGCAATGCCCTATCTGTGCCCCTTTCACAGTAGTAATGCCCTATCTGTGCCTCCCTCACAGTAATAAACCCCAATTGTGCCTTCTTCACAGTAATAATGCCCCTTAATAGTAGTGATGCCTATTGTCCCCCTTCACAGTAATAATGCCCATTGTATCCCCTTAATACTAATTATGTCCATTGTGCCCCCTTCACAGTAATAATGCCCTCTGTGTCCCCTCCAAAGAAGTAATGCCCTCTGTGCATTGTGCCCCCTCTGTAGTAGAAATGCCCATTGTGTGCCCTTCACATTAGCAGTGCCCTCTGTGCCCCCTCCAGAGTAGAAATGCCCATTGTGCCCCCTCCATAGTAGAAATGCCCATTGTGCCCCCTCCATAGTAGAAATGCCCATTGTGCCCCCTTCACATTAGCAATGCCCATTGTGCCCCTTCCAGAAAATAAATTCCCATTGTGCCCCCTCCAGAGTAGAAATGGCCATTGTGCCCCCTTCACATTAGCAATAACCATTGTGCCTCCTCTGTGTTAAAAAAAATAAAAATAAACAAAAAACACAGTAACTACTCACCTTGTCCCGTTCCTGAAGCTCACAATCCTCTCTCCCCTGCAGGCACAGATCGCTCTGCAGCACTGTGTGGGCTAGGCTTATGTAGATTCCCGAGCTGCAGGCTCCACCCGGCAGCACAATCTGTGTCTGCAGGCTGAATGGTGGAGCAGGGAGAGGTCTTCCTGCTCTACCATTCAGAGCGCCGCAGGCCTGAAGGAGGGGAGGAGCGCGGAGAGCTGAGCGGTGAGTGACAGGACCCAGCTCCTTGCGCTACAGCAATGAGCGCTTCCATCTGTATTGATGGAAGTGCTCATTACTTCTGGCACCCCCTGAGAGCCGACACCCGGGGCGGACCGCCGCAAACCCCCCCCCCACCCACCCTTAGTGTGCCACTGCTGCAGAGTGCTCCTTGAGGAAAAGGCAGAAGCAATGATTAACTGCACCTGCCTTCTCCTCGGCTCCCCCACTCTCACCAATATCTATAGACCCGTCCTGCTCCAGACTCCTGCTACAGTGCAGGGGCAGGAGCTGTCATCCTTCCCTGTGCTGCGCTCCAGGAAGAAACACAGCTGATCACACAATCTGTCCAGCAGGACGGTGGCCGTAGGTTGTGCACCCCTGCTGTAGATGGAAAAGAGCTTTCATTACTACATCTGATGAGTGCAGATTTCTTGGATGACAATGCATTTAATTGTTTGTTTGTGTTCTTTACAATAAATCAGACTTTAGACCTGGTGTGAGCAGGGAGAACAGGCAGATTAAAATACGCTTAATATAGGTGTATTTCAGTTTAATAAATGACCCCCAAAGTATTTTTCTGTAAAATATATTAAATAAGTGGAGTGCAGTTTGTTATATTGGAAGTCATTGTGTGAACAAGGCCTAAGGAGGATTTTTATGCCTCAGGCTGATAAGCGGACAGTTGGCACCAGCGAGCTTTTCATAAAATCCAACATTACACTTATTTGCTTTAGAAAGAATTTCTCAAGTTTTCCCTATTTACTTTATTCTCCATTTAAACAGAATGTGAAATGCTGCTGAAATTCTGTAACCAAATAGCGGTGCATTGTGTGATACCAGCTGGTACACTTACAGCATGTGCGCATCGTGAATTTTTCCACTGATTTGCATTTAACAACAGCAGGTCAGCACACAAATTAGCCCCTTTCTATAGGACCAATCCACAGGTGTCCTCCTTCTATAGTTTGAAGGTGGAATAAATGCAAAAACAGAAACAAAGAAATTTTGTTTTGTTTTTTTCTTTACTCTGCAAAACAGGTTTCCCATTTTAACCAGATTCTGGGAAATGCATCATGCACCTTGCACAAAAGACTTTAAGGGGGTTTCTGGGATTAGTAAAGATTTTAGCAGATATGCTCATGTAGGTGCTTATCTCATGTATATCTTCATATTTCAGTCTTAAGGTCTTTTTTTGACCAAAACGTGTTGACTATTACCTGCAACATGACAATGGAGTGTACTTTAAATTTTTGGAAAATAAAGGTAATAGGATCTTACAATTTTGAGTTCTGCCACCATTACGTTGCATTACATTACATGTTATTTTAATATAATTCAGCATAAAAAAACTTGTTCTTTTTGTAATTTACTTTCTGTTACATAGATGCTCCAGTTGTAATATATTCTATTTACTTTATTATAATGACTCCCCTTGGTGTTAAATCTGTTTAGTAATGTGCAGTTCCACCCACTGAGGTGGTCACACATGCTCAGTTCCATCCATTTAACTGCCACCAGCTATATTATTATTATTATTAAAGCACCGTTCATCCATTGGCACAGTACATATAAGAAGAGGTGCACATACATAATATAAACCAATTGCAATAAGCATGAATAAGATGAGTTATAAACTGGTACCAAAGGATAGAGGACCTTGCCCACAAGGGCTCACAATCTACAAGGGATGGAGAAAGTATACAGTGGGTGAGGGTAAATCTGGTCAGATGGTGGTATAGCGGCAGCAAGATTACTGTACGATGTCGGCTGCTTTGAAGAGGTAAGTTTTCTGGTTTCTTTTGAAGGTCTTTTGTTGCGGTAGAGAGTCCCAGAGTTTGAAGGATGCATGGAAGAAATCTTGGAGGCGATTGTGGGAAGAGCAGATAAAAGAAGAGAAGATAAGGAGGTCTTGTGAGCATAGAGGAGACTGTGTGTGGGAAGCTACCAGGAGATCAGGTCACAGATGTATGGAGGGGACAGGTTGTACTGAATTCTCTGTACTAAATTCTTTTGTACTGAATTCTCTGGGCAATGGGGAGCCAGTGAGAGCATTGGCAGAAAGATGAGGCAGAGGAGTAAAAGGGGAAGAGGTGGATTTGTCAGGCATAACAATGCCCCAGATGTGAACACAGCATATGGTATAGAAACAGGGGCGTAGCTAACGACTCATGGGCCCTGGTGCAAGAGTTCAGCTTCCTTCAGTGCTTTGTGTGTCTTCTTATGCGGCACAAGGGTCTTTGGGCCCCCTCAGGCTCCTGGGCCCGGTAGCGACTGCTACCTCTGCACCCCCTATAGCTACGCCCCTGTATAGAAATATCCTCTATATATATATATATATATATATATATAATTCCATGGAAAAAACCTAAATAATTAACTAATTAATGTAATAATCACAATTTTCATTAGTCTTGGCATACTTTCCACCAGTCTTTCTCATTGCTGTTGGGTAACTCTATGGGGCTGTGTCCTGCTAAAAAAAATGCAATCACCAACATTAAGGAACATTATCAGGGTATAAGGAAGCAAACCATCCCCACATTATCACTGATCCTACACCAAATTTCAGAGTGGGTGCAAGACACTGTGGCTTGTAGGCCTCTTCAGGTCTCCTTCTAACCATTACATGACCTGAGTAAAGCTAAAAATTGGACTCATCAGAGAGAATTACCTTACTCCAGTCCTTTACTGTCTAATCCTTATGGTCTTTAGCAAAATTCAGCCTGGCTCATCTTTGCTTCTCATTGATGAAGGGCTTTTTTCGAACTTTGCATGACTTCAGCCCAGGCTGAACCATCCTTGTTGAATGAGATTTGAATGACCTGGTGGTCATCACGGTCAATAGACAGTCTGCCTTCTGCCTTCTGCCAGTCTATAGCTTTGTTGTCCCCAATGTTTGCTGCTTGACCTTGTTCTTATGAGTACAATAAAGGAATTCAAGAGGGGACTGGATGTATTTCTGGAGTGTAATAATATTACAGGCTACAGCTACTAGAGAGGGATCATTGATCCAGGGAGTTATTCTGATTGCCTGATTGGAGTCGGGAAGGAATTTTTTTCCCCTTACGTGGGGAAAATTGGCTTCTGCCTCACAGGGTTTTTTTGCCTTCCTCTGGATCAACTTGTAGGAAACAAGCTGAACTGGATGGACAAATGTATTTTTTCGGTCTTATATACTATGTTACTATGTTACTATGAACCGCTGTCTTTGAAATTTTAAGATAGAATAGAGCCCTTCTTCTCCTTATTCAGAACTTTTCTTTTCAACTGTTTTGGCATGGTCTATAATTATTTTTTTTATTACACTTATTCAGGTACTACTAGCACAACTTTTGCCATCCAGCTGGTTCTATAACACGATAATAGTGATGACCAAGTGGTTTTTATACTATTGCTTGTTAAATAAGATTTGGTTTAGGTAATCACCTAATCAGCACCTCAATAAGTAGAATGAGGTGTGCCTGTGATGAAATTCAATAAACATTGCAAGGGAATGGCTGCCATACATGTGGAGCTTTTGATTTAAGAAAAAATTGCAGTGGTCTCTTAAGGGATTATTTATTAACCTGTTGCTCTGCAACAGCCCCTCTTCATAACTTCTGCGATCCACCGTCAGAGCAGGGACTTTATTAAGACTGACGTCTAAAATGCCGGTCCTAATAAATTACCCCCTTAATTCTTTCCAGGGCTGTATTTTTCACACATATACAGGCGATTATTCATCTCTTTCTCTTAGACTTTTTCACAAGTTATGAGAAGGATCTGAAACATCATTTGTATACCATATTTTGAAATGAATACACTCGTTTATGTTATCTGTTTGGAAGTGCTGCAATTTTTGTTCCATTGATTATCACTTTGGACCTTGGATCAAGTCCTTAGCTGGCCATATACATGAGATAACTGTTTGTCGAATGAGAACTGTCTTCCAAATGCTTGTTCAGCCAAAAGTTGAACTTCCCGTAAATATTTATGCTCAGCTCTGTAAATGGGGAGAGTGAAGAAGGCCACTGCCAGATGCCTCCCTCCCAGACACATGTAACAGTGAATTATCTTTCCAAGAGCTAAAGGATTGGGTAGTTAAAAACAAGTGTGTCCAATCCTCACTAATGTCGGGCGAGAGTTGAGTTAAACACCATACACATTAGATGGTTGGTCAGAGTTGCTGAAATCTTTGGGGTTAGTAGACATAGACTTTATGTGTTTAGCCAGGTTTACTTGCTGGCATGCACACCACATTGAAGCTCTAGGGGGTCCTTTCTTCTTCATCTATATATAATATACATGGATGGGTATTACCATAAACTTGTGTGTTTGTATACTTTTTCTGTGATCTTTAGGTTTTATTCAAACAATATGCTTAAATTGAGTTTTTAGAGGCTAGTGTGCCAGGGCCCACTCATGAGACCTTTACACTAGGCCCATTAATGTGGTAAAATGGCTCTGATTGAGTAAGATAAGAAAAAGATGATAAATTATGTTTTCTCCATGTTAAATTTTAGAACTAAAGAGTAGAAGAAGGAGGATATAGCATATAGGCATTCCTAGATTCTGGATAGTAGGGAGGTGATATCTGGACCAGAGAGGTAAATTTGAGTGTCATCAGCATAGAAGTCATACTGAAAGCCATGGGATTTTATGGACTGTCCCAGGCTTAAGGTGTAGATGGAGAACAGCAAGGGTCTGAGGCAGGGGAGTTGCTAGGTTAAAACATTTGGGGCATGGGTCCCTGATGTTTTGTCACAGGCCCCAGATGCACTGCCTGCCAGCTAGATACAACTGTATTTCCATCCTCAGGGCGGTAATACAATTGAATCTAATGCACTGGAAGGTCTGAAGGACCTGTGATGACATCACAGGGCATGTGACCAGTAAAACAGACAGTGGTTGAGAAGGACCTGCAATGATGTCACCATCATGTGACCAGTGCAGGAGATGACAGCAGTGAAGAGGTCTTGGGGGAAGAAGCTGTGGTGATGTCTGCTACATGAGGAGAGGTAAGTGAAGGGAGAGGCAAAGCAATGCTGGGAGTTGTGGTTATTTAACTGGGACTGTATGTTAGAGATGAAGGGAGGGGTGTTATTTACATGGGACTGTATATTGGAGGTGGCTGGGGAGGGGGTCATGTTAGTTACATGGGCATGTATATTGATGGTGGCTGTAGGAGGGAGTGATGTTATTTACATGGGACTGTATGTTGGAGGGGGCTGGGGGAAGGAGTGATGTTATTTACGGGTACTTGGGACTGTACGTTGATGGCGGCTGTGGGAGTGAGCAATGTTATTTACATGGGACTGAATGTTGTAGGGGGCTTGGGCAGAGAGTGATGTTATTTACATGAGACTGTATACTGGAGGGGGCTGGAGAGATGGTGTGATGTTATTTACATGGGACTCTATGGCGGAGGGAGGGAAATAGTGTTATTTACATGGGACTATATATTAGAGGGGGTAAAGGGAGGGGAGTGATGTTATTTACGTGGAACTGTATTTTGGAGAGGGCTGTAAATAGAAAGGGATGTTATTTACATAGAACTGTATTTTGGAGGGGACATGAGAGATGGTGTGATGTTATTTACATGGGACTTTATGGTGGATGGAGGAATATAACTACAGGGAGCACTGCAGGGGGCATTATAAATACTGAGGGCACTTCAGGGTGAGCATTATAACAGTACAGGGCAGTATAAATACTGGGGACATTACAGGCATTCTTATTACTACAAGGGGCTCTATAGGAGGGACTTATAGATCTGCCTTATTTCTACTAAGAGCACTATGGGGGGCCTTTTTAACTACTGAGGGGTCTGTAGATAGCTTTATTGCCACTGGGGGAACAATAGGGGGCCTTATTTCTACTGGGGGCTCTGTGAGGGTATTATTAATATTGGAGGGCTCTTCTACAAATGGGGGCACTGTTCAGGGCTCTGTATGGGGCAGTATTACTAATGGGGTCATTCTTGAGGAGCGTTATCACTATTGGGGGCACTGTAGGAGGCAGTATTACTAAAATGAGTGCATTCTAGAAGGGAATTACTATTGTTGGGACTATGAGGAGCACTATTACTACAGGGGCACAAATTTTTCTTCAGGATAGTATTTGGAGGTATTGGGGAGCACAGCGAGCAGCGGGATAACACTGTGGGGGCTCCAGATTGGGGGATGATGACAGAAAAGTGTGGAAGCTAAGATGACTGTGTGTCACACTTTGCAGAGACGAGGCACTGCTGAAAAAAGTTGTCTGGACCAAATGGAGAGCATGATGACAGAGAAAATCTACATCAGAGGAGATGTCACCTGGGAGGCATTGGATATGACAGGTATGTTCTGCTGTGTAGCAAATACAGCAAAATGCGGTGTGTGGGGGCAGGGGGGGTGACTTAGAAAACTGGGCCATATTTATTGGGGCTTGGATCCCGGAATTTTTTAGATCCTAGCAATGCCCCTGGTCCTAGGACAGAGCCTTGAGATACACCAGCAGAGAGGGGGTGAGACGAAGAGGTGGCGTGTGAGTAGGAGACACTAAATGTCCAGTATAGGGTGATCCAGGAGAGGGCTAAATCTACTGTTAAAAGCTGTGACAGTTATAGGAAAAGAGCTGCTGTAGAAATTACATGATCTAGCAGAGCAATTGGCACATTAAATGGAGAGATTTCAAGATCCATGTCAGGTACAGGGCTCATTCTAGCTTTATTAGAAAAAGATTGTCATTTACTACAGAGAATTTGGAAAGTATTCGCCCTTTCACTCTTCTCACATTTTATTATGTTACGGTTTTGTGCTAAATAAAAAAAATCTAGTTATTTACCATAATTCTCCACTCCAGTACTCCATAACTAAAGTATTGCATTGATATAGGTATTCAGAACCTTTACTCAGTACTTAGTTGAAGCACCTTTGGCAGCGATTACAGCCTCCAGTCTTTATGGGTATGATGACACAACATTTGCACACCTGGATTTGGATATTTTCTGCCATTCTTCTCTTAAAGGGGTTCTGCACTTTGTTTAAACTGATGCTCTATCCTCCAGTGGACCCCCGCCGATCAGCTGCTTGAGCGCCGCTGCCTTCTCACTGTTTACCGCCGGCCAAGTGACGTCATGACTAGTATCAATTGGCCTGGGTGGGGCTAAGCTCTGTTGAAGTGAACAGACCTTAGCCGTGCCCAGGCCAGTTGATACTAGTCGTGACGTCACTGGGCCGGCAGTAAACAGTGAGAAGGCCGCGGGGCTCCTGGAGCTCTGCTGCCTTTTCAAACAGTTGATCGGCGGGGGTCCCGGGTGTCGGACCCTTGCCAATCAGATGCTGATGATCTATCCAGAGGATAGATCATCAGTTTAATCAAAGTGCAGAACCCCTTTAAGCTCTGTCAGGTTTGATGGGGAACATCGGTGGACAGCCATTCTCTGGCCTATCCAGAGAATTGGGTTTATCAGAGTGTAATATGGTGCACTGGTGACAAACACAGCTCGACTGGCTTTAACTGAACTTTACTGAAGTCTTCAATTAAGAGCAAACAAGCAAACACATGAAAGTAATAACAATTATAAGGAATAGCTTTTTCAGTCATAAGGCCTACCAGGCAGTGCTGTTTCTCTTCAGAGGCATGTTCTAAGACCTCACCTGATGACTGTCTTTCTATCACAGTCCTTTGCACTGAGACACTCAGCAATTACTTTGTACTCCTTACGCTGGAATCCTCATAGGCCCTGTTTTATGCGAAGAGCACCACACCACACTCCTCTTTTGCTCAAGCCTCTTACTGCCCTCACTCTCTTCGTCCTTCCTCCCAAAACTGCCTGATTCCACCTCACAGACTTCCTACTTTTTTGCCACAGCCCTTTCCTTGTGCTCTAGAACCATTTACTGGACAAGAGGTCACACTGCCAATGACTTTCACAGAGTTGTCCCTAAGCCACTGCTGTGTTTTCTAGGCTTTGTGCTTAGGTTCACTGTCTTTGTGAAAGGTAAATTTCCACCCAGTCTGTGGTCCAGAACATTCTGGATCAGGTTTTCATTAAGAATATCTCTGTACCTTGCTCCATTCAGCTTTCCCTTAACTCTGACCCATCGTCCTGTCTCAGCTACTGAAAAACACCCACACATCATGATGCTGCCATCACCATGCTTCACTGTAGGGATGGTATTGGGCAATGCCTAGTTTCCTCTAACATTATACTTAGAATTGAGGCCAAAAAGTTAATTCTTGGTTTAATCAGACCAGAGAATTTTGTTTCTCACAGTCTGAGTCCTTTAGGTGCTTTTTTGCAAATTTCTGGCCACTCTGCCATAAAGCCCAGATTGAGGGAATGCTGCAATGATGGTTGACCTTCTGAAAGTCTCTCCCATCTGCACACATGATCTTTGGAGCTCAGCCAGAGTGAACATTGAGTCGTTGGTCCCCTCTCTTACCAAGACCCGTTTCCCCTGATTACTTAGATTGGTGGGGTGGCCAGCTCTAGCTTCTTCCATTTAAGAATTATGGAGGCCACTGTGCACCTGGGAACTTTTAGTGCAGCAGAAATTTTATTTGCACCTTTCTCCAGATCTGTGCCTCCTGATCTCTACAGGCAGTTCTTTCCTACTCATGGCTTGGTTTTTGCTCTGATATGCATTGTCAGCTGTGAGACCTTATGTAGACAGAGGTTGTCTTTCCAAATCATGTCCAATCAACTGAATCTACAGCAGGTGAATAATCAAGATGTAGAAACCTCTCAAAAGAGGATCAAGAGAAATGGAAGCCCCCAGAGCTAAATGTAAAGTGTCATAACAAAGGATCTGAATACTTATGTACATGCAAAATTATAGTTTTTCCTTTTTAATAAATGTGCAAATGTTACTAAAATTTGGTTTTCATTTTTATTTTTTTTAATAAAGAGGATTGAGTGCTAATTGATGGGGGAAAACACAATTTTTATTTTTTTTTAGCACAAGACCACAACATAAAAAAAAAGTGAAAAGTGAAAGGGTCTAAAGATTTTCCAAATGCATGGTATATTCTGTAATTACTTTGATTTTTATTTCTATTAATCATATCATAACCCTATTAATTGTGATACTTATATATTTTACATGTCTTCTTATTTTGCTGTTATATTGTGCAAAGAATCCTGTATATGCAATAACAATGGGGTATTTTGCAATGTACAATAGACTATATTTAGCTTTTTCCTTCCAAAAAAAAGCACCAGCCCTGTTAATTATTCAAGAAAATAGGAATAAGCCCCCAAACAATCTTTTTTTACCTGTTTCTGGACACAAAGCAAACCCCTTTTCTAACCTTATACAATCCCATTTATGAACATCTATCTCTGCCTTGTTTCAACACGAAATATGAATTCACTTTCAACAGACAAATTTACAAATTTATTTCAAAATTTTCAGTTCTTTTTTTGTTTTCCCCAACAATTTTTACCACTTTTCAAACTACATAATCTACTGCAACTTCTATTGCAACTAACTTGACTATTTCAGTCTTTTATATAAAAAGTTCAAAAGCATATGACAACTTTCTAAAAGCATTTAGTTAATATAAGTGTTATACAGCACATACGTTTTATAGTTAGAAGATTACTCATGTAATTGAACAAAATGTCAAGATAAGCTACTGTATGCCTAATTTGAAGCAGTTGTACTTTTTATCATGTCAGACTATTAGTGACTGACTCATCCAGGTAATGTTAGCTCAGATACTTCTTTAAAATGAAAATCAATGCGAATATTCTTAACTTTAAAGTGAAAGAATTATATTTGTATTCTTTTTCATTTTACCAATATGTATAAAAGAATAAGTATAAAAGAAAGACTAATACTGCTATTCTCTTTTGCATCTGCTTATACGTTTAGCTCAAAATCTGCCACAAAGTTTACATATGCGATACTAGCCTAAGGGCTCCTTCACACACACTAATTTTTTTAGCATTTTAAATGCTTGCAAAAAAACACTATATACTTCAATTATTTTAACACGAGTGACATGTCACAACTGCACCCAATCATTGGCTACTGAGGTCACATGACAGGAAGTTGACACAGGTAGACTCGGGACCTGCGGCACATGAAGGAGAGCGATAGAACCGAAACCCAGTAGTGGGAATCAGATAAACTCACCACTGTGGGTCTGGCCGTGCTGCAGAGGACTCTAAAAAAAAGCTCAGGAACGTGAACAACACCTTTAAGGCTTGGTTTCTACATTCCAAAAAAGTGCAGTGTGGCCAAACCTCATGCATTGCCACAATTTTGTTAAGAAGTTATTGGCTGCGTGATTTTTACAGATGAAAATGTATTTCACCTGTAAAAACCATGTGGCCAATAACCAGATTACCAACTTTGATAATTAATGCCACACAGCATACTACCTCTACATGGAGACCTAATCTTAGGACTTCTTTTCTCTTATTTGCGTATTCCTACGGTCCTTTTAAGCTTACCACCTTAGGCCAACAGTTTTTTTTTACGATTTCAGTATCCTTGGGCTTTTTTTCAGGTGATATTGAATCTGTCACAGTGAATCCTATTAAATCCCTTTTGTCTTTTGCCTTGTTTTACCTATCCAAAATTTGACATATGAGCCTAATTCTGACCTTATTGAACAGTGTATTAAACAGTGTTTGGTTGGTGTTCTTGCACTTGTATTACATTAGTTTATCTTACATTTTTGCTTGAGAAATGAATATAATTATATAGTATATCATATAGTAAATGTTATTTTCTTTAGTAAACAAATTGAAATTATACAATAAAAACCTAAGTATACTCTGAGATACAGACATTTACAATGTGTTACGGCATTGGGAACCACTGTGTCAGCCAACAGATTTGACTTTGGGCTTATCCTAAGGGTGTTATACTGACAGTAACCTAGTTTACACTCTTTAACTCCTATACAGGGATTTTGACTGTGCCACAGGTGAGCCACCAGGCTGCTACTTCGTTGAGTAGTCCCTGTGTGGTTGTCTACTGACCTGCAGGGGCAAAACTGTAGTCAGGGACAGACTGTGGTCAGGGCAGGCAGAGAATGAGAAACTTGATAAACAGTCTGAGGTCAGGACAGGCAGTAAAAGGTCAATATGGCAGTCAGGCACAGTTTAGCTCAGTAACGGAGGGTCACAATCCAGGAAATTGGTAGAAGTCAGTACACAGGCAGACAAACCAATAGAGCATACTTCTGCTGGGAATTAGCAAGCTATGTAACCTATTGGTCAGGCACCTTCCCACTGGGGAAAGTGCCTTATGTACCACAAGGTGATAGTCTGGTCAAGATTATGGCATGTGCACTAGTACAGACAGAGGAAGAGTGGATAGATTGACAAACAGGCCATAGTCTGCTTGGAGGGACAGAGCTTCCTCAACTGTCAGACCTGCCAGCAGGGTATGGAATGTAGGATTTGGTTCTGCACCATTAGGACCTAAAGTGCCAGAGATGGTGAGCGAGACAACACCGGCCCTGAGACCGAACTACAACACGCCAATAAACTGTATTATTCTTGAGAATGGGGCCCTGTCTTACACATCAAGGAAGAAGCTCTGGCTACAGATCTAATTTCTGTGGGAGTTCTGGAAATAATCAAGTTCGTATAGATAATAAATGGAGTGGCATGACACATGCTCAACCAGCTGCTCCATTCATTTAGGGGTACAGAGTCCCTATTTTCATGATCACTAGGAGTCCCAGTGGTTAGAACCCAAACGATCTAAATGTTATGCACTGTCCTGTGGATATGGGATAACTTGTTGCAACTTGAATACCCCTTTAATTTCACATTATATTCAACAAGATAAAGGGTCTGTTCAGAATATTCCACCATACAATGTTTTTTTCAGAAATACGAAATACAGATTCATATTTTAGTTTTTGGTAAGTCCGACACACCAGAAAGATCAGGTAATAGAGGTTTTTGTTTGCTTTTGTAAGAGATGTATTGTTGAGAGGTACAATTTCTATTACTGATACAATACAGCTTAAGATGTCATGCACATGGCCGTTGCCCGGCCATGCCTGTATTTCAACATGCAAACAGTGCGTCCGCAATACACGGGCATCAGCCACGTGCAAAACATATCACGGATGCGGACCTATTAACTTGACTGCAGTCCCAAATGCACGGAACGGCCGGCACACATGTGTGCATGAGGCCTAACAGTTAAATAAACGTCATATAATACTTTTCCAGCAAATTATAGTTCTAGTGACTGAAATATTTTTGTTGTTATTTTAGAGACCAAATAACTAAAACTTAAAAGGGTGTCCCATCTCGCTGTTTCAACAGCAAGACGGGACTTAGCACTGGCCCCAGGTGGCCGAGCTTATGGAATCAGCCAAGCAGGCTGGCAATCTGCTGTTTGTGCAGCAAGCCCGAGAGAAGCAGGTGAACAGGATGGGAGTGGCAGTGGCCCTGATAAATTGCTGTGTCCTTAGTGTACTCCTTCAGGCTGTTGCTCCTGGGGTTCGGTACAGTGGAAATGTAGTTTAAAGAATGAGACCAGAAGTGAAAGTATGATTTTAGAGGCAGGTTGGATTGCTGTCACCCTTTACACTTATGGGTGTAGCTGTCCACTATCAGGTCTAGACTTGAGCTTTAACCAGTAGTCTTGGGTGATCATTATCTGAGCTATTGTCCCTCACCTTACCTAGCCATGTCTAATATGGAGGTTTTCAGCTGTTCACTCTGCTGTTTGTTTTCTCGAATATCTTGAGGCTGGGGTACTGCATTTGTTCTGTTACACTTGCGTAACTCCCATTTATTACAATATGACTTACAGAAACAGTGGAGAACACATCACCATCAGAACTTGTCCATGAAGCAGTGGAAAAACTAGAAGGTAGACCAGTGGACCAAGTCCAGATGAGTCTGGTCTTACCTTTCTTTTCCTAACTGGACGCATCCTAATATATGTCATGAGATAACAAGCTTTTTAAAACATGATTTTGCGTTATGAAGTGCCTATCCTATATGTGTTTGTGTGCAGCAACCCAGGTTGTAATACATTGTGGTGAATTGTAGCCTGTCAAGGGTTTTAGTAGCATGTATAATTTATGGAATTGGTTTTGGGTGGAACATGACAAAGAGTTCAAAATGTTGTCTTCCAAATTCCAAATTCTTGGAATCCAAAGGACAGCCAGTACCTCACGTAAGCTGCATCCAAGGCGTCACATTCAGCTAGCCAAAATCCTACTTTGAGATACTTTACCAAATTGCATTGGATTATAAAACTTAGTAGAGAGGTGGTACATCCAGATGGGGGAGAAAAGGGGGGGTTGAGTTGCAATAAGGTTTGGGAATAACTTTAGTGGGGATAGAATTGTAAATTGTTATTATACAATATTATGTATTGCCAATTGGCTATATGGACGCCATGTTAAAAATGTAATACCTATAATAGTGTTCATTCCTGATAAGAATGTACTGTAATATACATTTTGTTTTATACCAAAATAAATAAAATGTTTAACAAAAAAAAATCTAAAAAAAATCCTACTTTGTACAGCTGTCTGTAGATGAATAGTAAGCTTTTTTCTTTGTCATGTTACTGGGTTGTTAAAAGTTAGACTGACTCATAAGGAGCCATTTGCAGAAGGTGGCACTAGCAGGTCTTTCTCTGGGGGAGAACTTTTTACATGATATTCCAGTGCCCTGCACCTAGACAGTCGCAAACCACTGCAAAGGGAAAAAACTGCATTTATTTTGTGTTATATGTAATGCAATGCAATGTGTAAAGCTACTGTTCCTAGATAGCAGGCTGGATATTCTAGAATAATGCTGTATACTTCATCAGTCACCACTAGATGGGGCTGGTGTCACCTACTATATAAGGAGAGGAGTCAGTCAGCATAGAGCGGAGTTCAGTGTGTTACTTCAGGCTAAACCAGGTTAGTCAGATAGCGCAGTGTTAGAGCAAGCAGAGAGATGAAGCTGACACCCTTAGCCACCCTAGCCAGGTGCTGGCCAGGGGAAGGCCAGAGAGAAGGAAAATAATTTACTAGAAGCAGACCAGTGGACAATGAGTGGTATAGAGCAAGTCTGTTGGAGGTAAAGGGTTTACCAGACTAAGAGTGTATTCACACAACCGTACGAATGTGTCCGTATCTGTTTCGCAATTTTGGGTGCAGACCCATTCATTTCAAAGAGGCATCTGTAGTTCCGCATCCGTAGTTCCATTCCCCGGCCCCACAGAAAAAATAGAGCATGTCCTACAATTGCAGACAAGAATAGGCAGTTTCTATTATGGTTGCGGCCATGTGCGGTCCACAAAACACTACGGTCGTGTAAATGTAGCCTTATAGACTCAATGGCATTTAGTGACCAGGAGAAGTTTCAGATTCCTAGACACACCTAAACTACAGCTTGGCCAGTTGTGGAGCTTACCGCATTCCTAAAGTGGATTCTTGGATTACATTTTTGTGTGCAAACCATTCAAATAATGGAGCAGATGTGTATTGCCTGCCGCAGGGAGAACCGCCCTGTGGGTTGCTGAAACTGTATGATATGCCCCATGCCCGGATGCTTTATAGTGATAGAGTCAGCCAAGAAAGTTCAGCCATAGGAAATCTACTTTCACAGTACAAGCCTGTTATCTGGATCGCAGCAAAGGAGAAGAGCAGTCTTTGACTATTGCCTTTAAGGAACATTTGCAATTCTATGACAATTGTGCCTGGGACCGCTACCTCAAAACCGGAGGCTTCAGTAAACAACTGTTCACTGTTGTTATTATTACCGGTATCTCTTCTTTACACCACAAGGTGCTGACGTCACGAATACAGGGACCCTGCCTCGCGCCATAAAAGATCACCATCATAAGCATGTCAGGCAGGAGAACCCCAGCACCAGAGGGTGCCCTGAAGGCAAGAACCGATGTGCCCTTCCCGTCACTGCACGCCGGCCCAGGGAGCTTTTGGAAACCGTGGATACTACTACTGCACCCATCCAGCCACCCACACTCACGTGCACCCCTGCGGCCCTGTCACTGCAATATTTTCTCTAGAAAAGCTGACACAGGACAACCTCTTTAAGGAGAGTCTGTGCCTCTCCTTCTTGTGCGATGTACCATATTATGAATATTTGTTATTTTCCCTCTCCCCCTTCCTTATGTGCAGGATGTCACATATCATATTTTTTATCTGTACTGCTCTTTGGCTCTCCACCTCTCTCACTTTGTCTAAGGACTGATATGTTTTCCATGTTGGGCTACAAATAATGCGGAATCTGTGATCAAAAGAATAGCAGAGCAGACAGGCAATAAATACAGCACTACCTTACAAATTGTAATAAAGTGGCATGCAGGCGACTGCAAATGAAGGCATTGTCTATCAGAGGGAAGAGGAATGATAAGAACTGTAGTAATTTACATTGGTTGTATCACCCACAGCAACCTCTTGTGGCATCAAAACAAAGTTGTATCACAGAGCTGTCTATGACATTGAAAACTGTAAAATAAAAATTCTGATCTATGATGGCATCATCTAGTGAACATTCAGATGTATATAGGTACTTTTGTGTATTTTTAAAAGCCTGTAAAACCCCTTTGAACAATGTACAGGCACCTATAAAAGTTCATATTCAAGCTATGTATAAATATAGAAATGACTGATGTGTAAGTTGAGCATAGCAGTTTCTCTCACACAGCGTATTTCAAGTAAAAAATAAAAAATAAAAATATCTGTCTGAAATACTCTGGTATTCTATCTCCCACTGTCTTGTAGTTCATATGAAGCCAATTTTCCACCAACAGATTCGAAATGCACATCATAGAAAAAGTGACATGCCCCTTTTTAATGCAGAATCTGTTGGCAGTCACATTCATTTTGGCCAACGGAATGGGGCTAATCCAAGTGCTGATTAGTGTTGGGTGCGAATATTCGAATCAAGAATTTAAATCGCAAATATCGCAACTTCGAAAATTCGCTAAGATTTAGAATATAGTGCTATATATTAGTATTTGTGACTATTCTAGATTTTTTTTCCCTCTGAACTCATGAGTCATGATCCCTACCTGCTTCTTGCTTGTGGACCATTAAAAAAGGCTGCAATGTCTTTGTCCGAGCTTAGTAACATCCATAGCAACCAATAGGAAAGTTGCCTACCCATTTACTATATAAGAACCTCCCCAGCAGCCATTTTCTGCATCTTTCTTCCAGTTCTGAGAGAGACAGCAGTGTCATTGCTGTGCTCTGAACTTTGCTGTGTCACATCACATTAGATAGATAGTTAGTTAGATAGTTAGTTAGCTTATATATATATAATACAGATAGTTAGTGGGAGATAGTCAGTGTAGGTTAGATTGTGATATAGTGTAGCTGATAGGTTCCAGTGCAGGGTGTTAGGTAGTGTGATAGGTTCTGCTGTCCATACACACATGCTACAGGCAAGTTCACAACAATACTTAGTGCACCAATCACTAATATGTAGTCAGACCTGCTAAAATGTGAAGTTGCACGTATTGCGCAAAAATATGTGCATCATTGTTTGCCAAGTTGGGCAATTGCGAATATATCGGAGCACTCTATCTGCATATAAAGCTATTGTAATGTTCTGCCATGCCAATCATTTTCTCCAGTCTCAGGAAACTTCTAGCAGCTTGAAAAAAGTAGCAATAGTGACCCCCACCTGTAATGTGTGCACAATACGCGCATATTACATTTTCGCAATCAAGAAAATAATCGTGAATTCGAGAATTCATTTTATGACGAATATTCGCCTAAATATTCCCGAAATATTGCGAATTCGAAGATTGCCCCTGCTGCTCATCACTATTGTTGCTGATCTGCGGCATCACAAACTACAAAGCTGCTATGTAATGAGACTATTAGTGTTTTATTGTACATATATTTTTAGTTTAACTATGCTTTTGATAATACATGAGTCAAAACTTTTATGAGTCTAAGTACTTTTATCTTTTATTTTACTTAGTTGCTTATTCGGAAAGTGAGCACTCAGAAAACACTTGTCCTCTTGGATTCTTCCCTTGTGGGAATATCACAAAGTGCCTTCCCCAGTTTATGCACTGCAATGGAGTGGATGAGTGTGGAAATCAAGCTGATGAAGATAATTGTGGTAGGTCAGAGATGGTTTTCTAATATTTCATGCATGTTATATTCATATGTTGTGTTTGGGTGTCTGCTCATGTTGTGTCATTCCCTTCTTACTTTATCTTCCTTGCAGCGTGTTGAAGCTGTTGTATGGCTACTATTAGAGGAGCTGTAAGTCAGAGCATGTTGTATAGGCTTTTTTAGATTATACTGTGTGTGCAGCATATGCAGTATACCACAGAAGGTCTATGCTGCAATATCCTTAAAGAGAGCCTGTCACCTCTCCTGACATGTCTGCATTCCCCTTGTAATAACAATTCTGGAGCATCTATTCGTACGACTATAAGTTGTGAACTTCCTCTATTCCTTCTGTATGTTTATGAACGGATTGCAAGCAGTTTGCAATAAGGGTGTTACCAATTGGGGGTTGTTGTCCCTACTTAGTCTGACACTATCTAATCAATTCTGTTAGTGACAGATTGTGCAGGTCTTCCCCCTCCCCTACTGGAAACACCAATCTGGACCTTGTTTGCAGACTTAACCTACTCAGACCACAAACAACTCTGATCAATATAAAATCTCTTTATTGGAAAAATTTATAAATACACATAATTATAATAAATGGAAGCAAAAAAGTGCAAGAGAGAGCCAGATGTTACAATACACACCCGAGACAGAGAAAATATTGACTGGGGGGTATCGGTCAATTAATCAATACTAATCTCCAAATATCTATCATTAGAGTACATATCCCCTATCCATACATTCAAATATGTCTCAAATAAATGTCAATCCAGATGGGGGTCAGAATCTCTAAAAATCACAGAAATGTGAAGAAAGGATGAATGGTAAATACCAAAATGGCCACCATCTGGACGGAGATAACTAGAGTAGAGCTATAATAGCACACAAATATTTTGCCAAAATAGGGAATACAGATACCGAATTAGCACGTACCCATAATGTCTCAATGTAGACCAACCCCAGTCAAGAGAGCACCTCATTGTTTGCAGACTGCTGGCAATGTAACAAAGTAACATAGTAACATAGTATATAAGACCGAAAAAAGACATTTGTCCATCCAGTTCGGCCTGTTTCCTACAAGTTGATCCAGAGGAAGGCAAAAAACCCCTGTGAGTCAGAAGCCAATTTTCTTCACTTTAGGGGAATAAATTCCTTCCCGACTCCAATCAGGCAATCAGAATAACTCCCTGGATCAGCGACCACTCTCTATTAGCTGTAGCCTGTAATATTATTGCACTCCAGAAATACATCCAGTCCTCTCTTGAATTCCTTTATTGTACTCACCATCACCACCTCCTCAGGCAGAGAGTTCCATAGTCTCACCGCTCTTACCGTGAAGAATCCTTTTCTATGTTTGTGTACAAACCTTCTTTTCTCCAGACGCAGAGGATGTCCCCTCGTCACAGTCACAGTCCTGGGGATAAATAGATGATGGGACAGATCTCTGTACTGACCCCTGATATATTTATACATAGTTATTAGATCTCCCCTCAGTCGTCTTTTTTCTAAAGTAAATAAACCCTAATTTTGATAATCTTTCAGGGAAGTGTAGATCCCCCATTCCAGTTATTACTTTAGTTGCCCTCCTCTGAACCCTCTCCAGCTCTGCTATGTCTGCCTTGTTCACAGGAGCTCGGAACTGTACACAGTACTCCATGTGTGGTCTGACTAGTGATTTGTAAAGTGGTAGGCCTATGTTCTCATCACGAGCATCTATGCCCCTTTTGATGCAACCCATTATCTTATTGGCCTTGGCAGCAGCTGCCTGACACTGGTTTTTGCAGCTTAATTTGCTGTTTATTAAAATTCCTAGATCCTTTTCCATGTCAGTGTTACTGAGTGTTTTACCATTTAATATGTACGGGTGACTTGCATTATTCCTTCCCATGTGCATAACTTTACATTTGTCAGTGTTAAACCTCATCTGCCATTTTTCTGCCCAAGCCTCCAATCTATCCAGATCCCTCTTTAGCATAAAACTGTCCTCTTCAGTGTTAATTACTTTACTATGTATTTAAAACTTCTTAGTAGTAATAATAGAGAAATGGCACAATATAGAATCATCAGAGTAAATGTCCCAGGATATAACATGTGGAATAAAAGTAATCAATAAAAGCATGGAAGAGCTTCAAGGAACACCAAAGACAGAAATCATGCCCCCTTGGTTTTTAAACTATGTATGGCACAGTGTACCAGTTTTCACAGTGGTGTTCTTTAAAGGGTTTCTGTCACCACAATTTTCACTATTAAACAGGCTGACATTATACATGTGCAAATGTCACCTGAATTTAACTCTGCTATTCTTTTTTCAGTGTGCCCCCGTTTTTGTGCAATTGTAACTTTTATTATATGCTAATTAGCCTCTAGGCACAGGGGGGGGGGGCGTTGCACCTGCTCCTAGAGGCTCTGTTCAGCAGCCGACGCTCGTGGCAGTGGCTTTCTCACTGCGACGTATTCGGCGCAGAGAGGAAGCCCTTAGCAAACATAGAAGCAATGATGTGACATAGCAAGCTTTTAATACAACTTAGGACACTTCATCAGGCTTAATATATAACATAGTGTATAAAGAACCACATATATATATATATATATAGAGAGAGAGAGAGAGAGAGCAAAGACATTCTGTAATGAATGGAAATTTGAAAAACAACAGAATATCATAAAGAGCTTGGAGATTGACTTCTTAATTGTCTTCCAGATGAGGCTGAGTTCACACATCAGTTATTTGACCAGCTATTTCCATCAGTTAATGTGAACCAAAACCAGTAGTGAAGTCTGCTCGGAGATAAGCCCCTTGCACACGACCGTATGACCTCCGAGACATACGGTCCGTGAGCGGGCCATATGTCCCGGAGCGGCATACATCGTGCGCACGGGAGCGCACAGCATCATAGGTTACTATGATGCTGTGCGCATCGGGCCGCCCGCGGGACTATTCTCCTGCACTCATAAGATCATATGACTGTAGGAGAATAGTCCCGCAGGTGGCCCGATGCGCACAGCATCATAGTAACCGATGTGTGCTCGCTGTGTGCTCACTGAATGCGGTGATGTCGACAGATTAACCCTTTCACATGCCTCTGATTCCATTGGCCCCCACGCTGCCCTGGCAGGGGGCCGATGGTTGCCATGGCAGCCCCGATGACTTTCACAGGCATGGGAGCCTGCCAGCTACGGAAGACCAGGAGATCCAGCCTGAGGGCTTCGTCTCCTAGGCAACTGTCAGTGTCTTACTAAGACGGTTATTCAGTACATTACAGAATGTATCAGGGATCAAACCCTGAAAAGGTGAAGTCCCACAGTGGGACAGATATAAAAAGTAAAAAAAAAAAGTGGAAAAAAGTGGGGTGTTTTATAATAAAAAAATAAAGTTTCAAGTAAAAAAAAAACAGCATCCTTTTCCCAAAATAAAGTAAAAAAAAAAAATAGGGAAAATAAGAAAAGTATATATATTAGGTATCGCCGTGCGCATATCGACCAGCTCTATAAAAATATCACATGACCTAACCCCTCGGGTGATCACCGCCAAAAAATAAAAAATAAAAACTGTGCTAAAAAAAAACTATTTTTTTGTCACCTTATATCACTAAAAGTGAAACAATAAGTGATCAAAAAGGCGTATGCCCCCCAGAATAGTAACAATCTAACTGATACTTCATACCACAAAAACTGAGCCCCTACCTAAGACAATAACTAAAAAAATATATAGATATGGCTTTCAGACTATGGAGACACTAAAACATGTTTTTTTTGTTTCAAAAATGACATTATTGTGTAAAACTTAAATAAATAAAAAAGTGTACATATTAGGTATCACCACATCTGTAACGACCTGCTCTATAAAAATATAACATGATCTAAGCCTTCAGGTAAACACGTGAAAAAAAAAGAAAAAAAAACAGTGTCAAAAGCCATTTTTTGTCATCCTACATCACAAGAAGTGCAATAGCAAGCGATCAAAAGTCAAACGCACTCCAAAATCATACCAATCAAACCATCATCTCATCCCTTAAAAAATGAAACCCTACCTAAGACAATCGCCTAAAAAATAAAAAAAACTATGGCCCTCAGAAATGGAGACACTAAAACATCATTTTTGTGGTTTAAAAAATGCTGTTATTGTGTAAAACTTAAATAAAGTATACATATTAGGTATCGCCACTTCCAAAAGAACCTGCTGTATAAAAATATCACATGAACTAAGCCCTCAGATGAACACCATAAAGAAAAAAAAATTGTCTAAAAAGCCATTTTTTGTTACCTGACATCACAAAAAGTGTAAGACCAAGCGTTCAAAAAGTTATATGCACCCTAACATAGTACCAATCAAACTCATCTCATACCGAAAAAAAATTAGCCCCTAAAAAAAAAAAAAAAAAAAAACTGTGGCTTTCAGAATATTGAGACACTAAAAAAATAAAAAAAAATAAAAAAGGTGCCAAAACAGCTATTTTTTGTTACCTTGTCTCACAAAAAGTGTAATATAGAGCAACCAAAAATCATATGTACCCAAAAAAAGTACCAAAAAAACTGCCACTTTATCCTGTAGTTTCCAAAATGGGATCATTTTTTTCTACTCTAGGGGTGCATCAGGAAAATCTGCCCTCCAAAAACCATATGGCGTTCCTTTCCTTCTGTGCCCTGCCATGTGCCAATACAGCAGTTTATCACAAATTGGGTGTTTCTGTAAACTACAGAATCAGGGTAATAAATGCAGAGTTTTGTTTCGTTGTTGCTTTGTTACTGGAAAAAATTGATTAAAATGGAAAATCTGCCAAAAAAGTGAAATTTTGAAATGTCATTCCCATTTTCCTTTAATTCTCGTGGGGCACCTAAAGGGTTAACAACATTTGTAAAATCAGCTTTGAATAGCTTGAGGGGTGCAGTTTCTAAAATGGGGTGATTTAGTGGTGGTTTCTAATATGTTAGCCCCAGAAAGTGCCTTCATATCTGAACTGGTCCTGAAAAAATTGGGTTTTGGAAATTTTCTTAAAAATGTTAAGATTTACATCGAAACTTCTAAGCCTTCTAACATCCCAAAAAAATCAAATGTAATTTTCAAAATGATCCAAACATGAAGTAGACATATGGGGAATGTAAAGTAATAACTATTATTGGAGGTATTACTATCTATTATAAAAGTAGAGAAATTGAAATTTGAAAATTTGAAAATTTTTCCAAATTTTTGTTAAATTTGCGATTTTTTTTATAAATAAAAATGAAATATTTTGACTCAAATTTACCAATGTCATGAAGAACAATATGTGACGAGAAAATAATCTAAGAGTGGCCTGGATAAGTAAAAGTATTTTAAAGTTATTACCACATAAAGTGACACGTGTCAGATTTGCAAAATTAGGCTGTGGCCTGAAGGTGAAAAATGGCTGGGTCCTGAAGGGGTTAAATGGGTTTTTCAAGACTTGGATACTGATGACCTGTCCTCTGGTAAGGCCATCAGTATCTGATCGTTTAAGGTCTGACACCTGGGACCCCCACCGATGGCTGTTTGAGAAGGCATTGGTGCTCACAGTAGTGGTGCAGTATTCTTTTAGCTTTTCCTAGGCCATGTGATACCAAGCACAGCCACTGTACAATCTAATGCTGCGAGAGCCGGTGCCTTCTCAAACAGCTGATCAACGGGTCCCAGCTGTTGGACACCCACCAATCAGATACTAATGACCTAAACATAGGATAGATCATCAGTTAAAAAAATCTCAGAAAACCCCTTAGGCCTCTTTCACACGGGCGTCATGTTTGACGCCCGGATAAGAGGCGGGTGCATTGCGGGATTATGCGCGATTTTTGTAACGTTTGTAATGCGTTTTGCACGTGTGTGTGAAAAATCGCCATGTTTGGTACCCAGACCCAAAGCCGTACTTCATCACTGAAGTCCGGTTTCTGGTAGAATATTCTGGAGAATTTATTATTTTCCCTTATAACATGGTTAGAAGGGAAAATAATAGCATTCTTAATAAAGAATGCTTAGTAAAATGAAGATGAAGGGGTTAAAATTAATAAAAATTAACTTACCTTAGCCACTTGATCGCGTAGTTGCGATCTGTCCTCTCTTTTCCAGCATCAGCTAACAACTAAAGGACCTGTGATGACGTCACATCACATGGTCCCATCACATGGTCCGATCACATGGTCCATCTTACCATGGTGATGGACCATGTGATGTGGCCATGTGATGTGACGTCATCACAGGTCCTTTAGTTGTTCGCTGAAGCTGGAAAAGAGAAGACAGATCGCAACTACGCGATCAAGTGGCTAAGGTAAGTTAAGTTTTATTATTTTTAATCCCTTCATCTTCATTTTACTAAGCATTCTTTATTAAGAATGCTATTATTTTCCCTTATAACCATGTTATAAGGGAAAATAATAAAGATCGGGTCCCGTCTTTTAGCAACCATGCGGGAAAATCGCACTTGCTTGCGGATGCTTGCGATTTGCCCGCAGCCCCATTCACTTCTATGGGGCCTGCATTGCGTGAAAAACGCAGAATATAGAGCATGCTGCAATTTTCACGCAACGCAGAAGTGATGCGTGAAAATCACCGCTCATGTGCACAGCCCCATAGAAATGAATGGGTCCGGATTCAGTGCGGATGCAATGCGTCCTCCTCACGCATTGTACCCGCGCGGAAAACTCGCCTGTGTGAAAGGGGCCTTAAACTGTGTGGTGATGAGAACTTATCCTTGCTTTAAGTTTCTGTCCTGTATCTCCAACAATGAGACCCCCAGCAGGACATTTAGATCAGATAATCAGGTATACAACATTGGGGGTAGACCATGTCAATGTCCGAGGGAATTCATAATTTTGGTATGCGTTGGAGATCTGGATCTTGTCTGTCATCAATACATGGGAACAGGTTTTGCATCTCCTTGCAAATAAATAATATATACAACAATACACAGTTTATAATCAACTAGCTACCACAATACATTCAATACCAAAAAAAAATCACAAACTTAGATTTCAAAATGCAATAGATATTAACCAGATGCATAAGGTTTTTTTTTTTTTTTTTTTTGAGTTTTCGTTTCGTGCTCCCTGCCTTCCCAGAGACATAACTTTTTTAATTTTTCGGTTCACATAGCCATATGAGGGCTTGTTTTTTGCGGGACAAGTTTTACTTTCCAAAGACTCCATTTAATATTGCCTATGATGTAGTGGGAAGCGGGGAAAAAATTCCAAATGGGGTGAAATTGCAAATAAAAAGCAATTCCACCACAGTTTTGCAGGTTTTTAAATTCCAACATTCGATGTGCGATAAAACTGACTGGTTATTTTTACTCTACAGGTCAGTACGAATCCAGCGAAACCCTATATATTTAGGTTTTCTTGCGTTTTGATAGTGAAAAAAAATTCAAAAGTGGGAAAAAATAAGTTTTTGTAATTATATGTGCAGAGCTGTATGGGGGCTCATTTTTCGCATCATAATCTTTTTATTGATACCATTCTGGGGTGTGTATGACTTTTTGATCACATTTTATGTAATTTTTTGTGGAAAATGAAGCGACCAAAAATGGCGAATCCGCCATTTGGACGCTTTTTACCGTTTTGCTGTTTGACGTATGGGGAATATTTTTTTATATTTTTATAGTATGGGCGTTTTCGCACATTGCGACACCCATGATGTGTATTTTAATTGTTTTCATTTTTTTTATTTTAGCAAAAGGGGGGTGATTTAAACTTTTATGTTTTTTTAAAAAAAAAAAATTTTTGCATTTTTTTTTTTTTTCACACTTTTATATAGTTACCATAGGGAACTATAACTTACAATCATTTGATTGCGATTATCATACATTCCAATGCAATAGCATTGGAATATATGAAGAAATCGCATATTTCCTATATAGCCTATTACAAGCAAGGCTCCATAGGAAATACTATACAGCAGCCTGGGTTTCATTCATAGAAACCCAGGCTACTACTGGCATGCTCTGGCTCCTCCGATCGTCACACGTTTGTGCTTGCTCAGATGCCGTGGTTAGTATTGACCACGGCATCTGAGGGGTTAAATGTCCGCGATCGGCATTGCTGCCGGTCGCGGACATTAGCCACGGGTGTCTGCTACAAGAACCATGCGGACACCCGCGGCTAAGGCGCCCGCATGAAGCAGGAGCGGGCGCCATCTTTAAAGACCGGACACAGGACGTACGGGTACGTCCTGTGTCCTTAAGAGGTTAAAGTGCTGATGTGCTTAGGTGCTATGACAGCAGCGGAATAGAGTTGGCAGAGAAATGGTCAGCGGGATGTTCGGTGCTTGATGCATTTTACTGAGTAATCTGTTACTTTGGTGTTCACAGGTGCCACTGTTCTGAGCGTACCAGAATTGGCTGTTTGTGGGAGCAATTTGAGTCATGTGATAGTATGACTATTCTTTGGTGCCATTGCTTCATGTATCCTGGCACCGTTTTCTTATGGGTGTAAATGTTACCATTGTGTTTGTATCGGTTCCCTGTTCATTATGGCAGAGGTTAATTGCCTCTTTCTCGCTGTGCGTTTTTGTGTGGCTTGTAGTGGTTAATGCCTCTTTCTGTTCATGTGCACCTTCATGTGTTTTGGGCTCATGAGCTCAGCTATATGTTCTGTCTGTTTATTCCGCCCTTTGCTAAACAACAGCAACAGTTCCTATATCAACTTCTGCCGTTCTGTTCTGCCTGTGCAGTCCCTGCCATTCTATATGTCTATTCTGTGTCCGTTGTCGTCCATTGTCCGTTGTCGTGTTTCGTCTGACTCAGCCTGTGTACCTGCTGTAATATGGCTCCCTGCTTGACTCCTAAGGCCTGTATTATGTTTGAGTGCCTTTTCAGACTGTGCCTTCGATTTTGGTGTGTTTTTTTTTTAGTTTCTGAGCCTCCAGGTGCTTGCACCAGAGTTCCCGAGTCCAAGGGTCAGCTGCCAAGTATACCCAGACCATCCCAGGAGGTTGAAATCTGGTTGCTAACCTGCAGCAAAGTCCACATCCCTGCATAGGGGTTAAAGGGTGAATACCGGGGAAGCACCAGAATAACACCCTTTAGAGTTTTACCCAGTGTAAAACTGGTTACTTGACACAGTTCATCAACCTTTGATCTGCAATGATCCATAAAATAATCGGCTGTGTGGCTACTTTCACCCAGTCCAATTAGCTCTACAATGGCATGGCATTGCTTCACTTTACACATATGATATGAGGGAGAGGGAGCAATGCTTTATTGGGGATAAGAGGATGTCCATGGATGAGAATGTGCAGGAGGCAGAAACAGACTGGCATAAACGTGGAGGTGTCAATAGGACCTTGTTTTCTTGCGCCCGTGCTGCAAAAATAATGACAGAGAGGGCCATGAAAGACAAATATTGTCCCTTCCTGTAACAGCGGTTCCAGGTGTCCACCATGGTGTGCACCTTGCCCCACAGTGAGAATTGCAAGGAGCGCCCAACGTTGTCTACCATGTCACAGTGCATGGTAAGGATGGCTTTTCTGGAGAAATACTGCTGGCTAGGTATCTTGTAGTGAAGCTCAGTGCACGCTATCAGCTCGCTAAAGACAGCAGAATCCACTAAGTGGTATGGAAGTGACTGCACCACCAGCAAGTTGGCCACATGGAAGTTAAGGTGCCACACCAGTGGATTGCTGGGCAGATAATGTTGTTTCTTGGCCACACATTCCATTATCGATGGCTGATGACAAAGTGGAGGAGGAATATTGTGAGCAGTAGAGGCAGTAAGTGATGATGAAGGACACTTTACTGCCTGGCTGCTGCAAAGGTGAGCAGGAGAAGAAGGACACTCTTGTTGAGCTAGAAGATCAAACTTCTGTTTTCATACATTAACTGGTGATGTCAATACATATGGTTCAGTAGAGCCATGTTGCCTGTTGTTTGTGTTTGAACAGCTTATTTTAATCCTGCAGATCTTGTAAATGGCAATGCTTTTGTCATCCAGTATGTGGAGAAAAACTGCCAAACAGGAGATACTCACGGAGAGCTAGCGACAGCCAAGCTTGGCTTAGGTCTAGCATGTTTTGAACCTGTGCCCACAGTTTCAGCAGCATCACCAGTTCCTGAGCGGACCACAATAGAAACAGATCTGGCCCTGCCAGTTTTTTTGGAGGTTCTGACCGTATGTTGCCTCTGCTCTTTATTGTCTCCGCTGCCACCACCCTTTCCCTTTGATGTTATCTTTTCTTCAGCACCCCTATCTGGCTCCTAGTTCCTGTCCAACACACAATCATCATCATTGTCCTCACCCTCCTGCCACTTTCATTAGACTGTGATCATGTGCTCCGTGGCCTCCCCTCCCGATTCAAGTGTCACTGTCATTATCACTGCCCTAACACCACTACTGTGGCTACAAGTGTCACTACTGCCACCAACAATAACAACACAGCTATGGATGTGGTCGGCAGTCTCCCTCTGAACCTACTCTTTATGGCACTCCAAACGTTGACTGTTTTCACACATGTTATCAACAGGGAGTCTCTCTTGTGTATCTTTGTAGTGTTTTTTTTTGCCTCTTCTTAGGAAAAAAGAAGACACCCCACTAGAAGGGGCAGTCAAGACATAGCGGATGTAACTGTAACCTAAAGGTTTCTCTGGGGTTGCAAGGAGGGGAGCAGGAGGAATGCTGTGACCCCTAGCTCCAAGGCACAGTGTCAGCCTCAGAAGTGACTTCCACATATTTTTGCTGTGACTGAGAGCAGGAGGAAGCCATCCAGTCCAAAACCTCTTTGTCCTCAATAATAGTGTTGCACCTTTTAGAAGCCAGGGATAACTGTGGCCTATTACTACTAGTCACATGCTGACTCTGGGAGCATGAGGCATGGGTCTTTTGTTTTACACTCTTCTGTTTTCCAGACATTTTATTATGAGGTCCATAAAAGTAAAGTCACAGGTTTCCTATGCATGAAGTCAGGGGTTTGGTTTACAAATTATTAAATGGTACTAGCAAAATTGCACGTGTGTTTTCTGTAATTTAAAGACAGTGGCTCAGTTAAATATCCCTCCCCTTTTACAAACATACTGCACACTGGTATTGACAATTTACTTTGGGAATAATGCAGCGTTTGAGGTGAAAATGTATTTAAACTATTCATTTAATAGTTTTCACTGGTTCACTGGTTTTCATTGTTCACTGGTTCATCAATTAAATTATTGTACTAAGAATATATTTGAAAAGCACAGTCTGCTGCAATAATGCATCCACTAACACAAATTTAACAATGCAATGTTTCCAGAAATGGATTTGACCTATACATTTATTATCACTTGTTCAACAATTAAATTATTGGTAACAGACTAAGGGGCACACTCACTTGCGAACACCCAAAATTATTTAATAGTATCCTTTAAAATACACAACATAAAATCATGCTAAAAACACCATTAATACATATATTTGTTGTACAAAATCACATAAATGGCTGCAGAATGATATGAAATAGTTTGTTATTGTTGCACCATCAAGAGTTCCAGAGACATAAACGTCTCGTTTCAAATAGCACCACTTCTAGTGTGTGCTGTATCGCACATACGGCTTTGTTGTTTAATTATGTGCCTGCCTATGCAAGTTCTTAGATATGTCCAGTATAAGTCCATCCTGTTTAGAATGCTTATCGTACATACGGCATGTGGAGGTTTTGAGTATTTGTGTCAAAGCGCTTACCCCTCTTCACTGCTGCATCGCAGCTCGGCTGAGCACAGTTGTGCCGATATGGGCACTTACCTCCCTTCGCCGCTAACTCTCGGCACGGATGCCTCGCTGAACATGGCGTCCCACCTAATGCGCTCCGATGTGGCATCCCACGTGACTCGGGCGCTAGGTTACAGGCTGAAGAAAATAATAGCGTCTATGCCGTTTCTTCTTCAATGCTTGTATGCAAGTACTTGCTTTCGCGATGGTTCAGTCCCTTTGGGGTTTCCAATCTGTTGCAACAATCTGGTGCTCACTCGTCTACGCCAAACGCATTTTGGGTGCTGTACCCCTTCCTCAGTGGTGCCTTTGATCTCCAATTAAGTTATTGTAGTTAAAATGTTTGTGAAAAACATGGTCTGCTGCAATAATATGTCCGCTAATACAAATATGACTATGCAGTGTTTGCAGAAATGTCTTTGAACTATGCAGGGGTTATCCAAGACTAATACAGAGCTCCTGTGGCTGACCCATGTGATGATCATACTTACCTGGTCTTCATCTCTGGGGCTGGTCTCTGATGCTCCAGGGCCTGATTTTCTTCTCTCTGCAGCACTGAAATCTACATCTGTGGGGACATATGACTGCTGCAGCCAAAAACAGTCGTGATGCAAGGGGAGCAGGTCACTGCTGTGGCTTATGATTGGCTGCAGTGGTCGCATGTCACCCTGTAGATGTATGTTGATTTTAGCTCCTGGGAGCAACAGAGTCCAAATCCAGTGATGAAGACCCAGTAAGTTTGTTCATTACTCTGGGTTGGCCACTCTGGGAAGTCTGGGTGAAAATTGGGATATGTCCAGGTTCAGCTCTGAGCCCGGAAAACCCTTTTAAGTACAGTGTGACCAGCCCCTCACTCCCTCAAATCTTTCCCTGATCGATTTCCCTAAAATCTTTACAATTATCTTTCTTTTCTTTCCCTATAGTGTCCCTATCACACTACAATAATTGTTCTTGGCTCTGTAATTGTTTTTTTTTAGCAAACACTACAGGCACACTCCTTCCATGATCAGAAGCTGGGCACACTATGGTCCTTTTGCTGGTTTAGCATAGGCATCTCCCTGGATACTGCCCCCTGATTGGCTGATTAGGCTGTCATTCTGAACCAATCACGGCAAGCCCTACTCCCACTTCCTCCTAGTTTCATGTGATCCTCCATTTTCTTCCTCCCTCATAGTTTTAACCCACCAATATTACCAGTAAAATGGCTATAGGCATCATTCAGATCCGTTTGACAAACACATTTTTGTGAGGTTAATAATCAATCGATTCATTTAGAATCGATTTGCTCATCCTAATTACAAATCTCTCATAAGCTTTCAGAGATAGAGTACAATATTACTATACCAGTCCATTTTTGGATTCAGCCCTGGGGTTGATTTCATAAGCCAACAATACATCTTTATTTTAACTTCTGAAATATGGTCACAAGATCCTGTCTCCCTGTGGCTGCACTGAACTAAATCTGGATCTCCATGGAACGCTATAGTGACCTGTTCAATCCAACAGAACAACAGAAAGACCAGGTGAGCATAATGTGTAGCCTAAAATGCAGTTCTACCATTGCCATGTGAAACAGCCTTTTTTGTTGCAGTTGAAAAGGCAGCTATCATTTCACAATTTTTCATGCTCTTTTTAGTGTCAAGTTGTAATATGCTAATCTCAGTTTATATAGACCGTGAATATTGGTTTCTAATGGGTATTACATGTAGACATTAATATAGATATTATGAATACTTTGGGTTTTCATGTGCATTGCCTTCAGATGTGTCACAATCATCATACAATCTTACATCCAGGGCTACTATAGAAAGCGAACAAATGAGAGTTTTTCAAGTGTAAATTTAGTAAGTAGACAAAACCCATACTATCGGTCTTAAAAGGATCTGTCACTTTGCAGAGAGAGTAATCAATTCATGTTTACTGATTTAGACACAGCTGCATGATATGAAATGTGGTGACATTAGTAGCTTTCAAGTGCCAGGTAAAATGATATGATAATGACATCAATCCAGAATATTCTATTCCTTCTCTTATCTTTCATTGCCAGCTTTTCTCAGATTTCTGTTTCAAAACAAAATATGTCTAGGTCAAAAAAAGACAGCTGTTTTATTTTAAAAAAAAGGGGGAAACATCAATTTGTTGCTTAGTTTTTGGAAAGATGTATTCCAAGCAAAAAAAAACAAATTACTAAATGCTTTATTATATTAAAATCAAATTTTCCTATTCGACAAATCAACATTTTACAGAAAGTTTTTTGGTATGGTACACAATATGGGTGGCTGTACACGGTGCAGATTTATGCGCAAAAAATCCATATGAATCCATATCCACACCAAAACCACACAAAAAAATGCACATAAATTTGCACTATTTATTGTTTTTTTGGTGTGGAATTGATGCAGATTTTCCGCAAATCTCACACTTCTATCCCACCTGCCTACTAGCATCTCTTCTTATCTGGACTATGCCATCAACATACTAGATTGTTCACTGGTGCAGTATCTGATAAATCTGACAACATCCAGAACATGATTATATTCCGAAAGTGATGTGATGGAGTGATCGCTTCCAACAAGAAGGTCTAAACTGTGAGTGACCACAATAGTGGCATAAATTCTTTGTCTTTTTCTTACTATATAGTACACTGTATCCCTTCTTAAATGACCGATATCCAATCATATTATCTGATTATTTCTTTAATAATTTTTCATTTCTTTATGTGGGAGTATTTTAATTAAATATATATATTAAAAGTTATGTTTTAAGGGTAGATTTCTTCTCTAGTGATACCCAGATCTCACCCTTCCATTCAATATCTGCACGGCAGGCCAATTTCTGCGCCTAGGAAAAAAAGCAAAGTGTACATGAGATTTGTCAAATCTCATTGAAGCCCCATTCACACGTCAGCGTTTTGGTCAGTAATTTCCTTCAGTGATTGTGAGCCAAAACCAGGTCTAGCTCTAAACACAGAACAGGTGCAAATATTTCCCTTAGGCCTCATGCATACGGCCGTTGTGGGTCCATTCCGTGCATTGGGGACCGCAATTTGCAGTCCCCAATGCACGGGCAATATCCGTGTGGTGGCTGGGATGGATTGAGACCCATTCAACTTGAATGGGTCCTTGATCTGTCGGCACAGCAAAAAAATAGAAAAAGTTCTATTTTTTTGCAGTGCGGACGGATCACTCCATAGTGCTTCCATGAGGTTCCGATCCGTGCTTCCATTCCGCACCTCCGTGATTGTGGACCCATTCAAGTGAATGGGTCCGCATCCGTGATGCTGAGTGCACACGGCCGGGACCCATGTATTGCGGACCCGCCATATGCGGGTCGCAAAAAGGCCACGGGCACACAACAGCCGTGTGCATGAGGCCTTATACTTTATGTCTGCGGAGGCTCCAACCCTGGTTTTGGCTCACAATCAGAAATTGATGGAAATCACTGACCAAAACACTGACATGTGAAGGAGGCTTTACTTTGCTGGTACTGTATTACGCTGCAGTTTTTCTGCACAAAATCTGAAAACCTGCATGTAATCCACATTGTAGGCAGACACCCAAAGGTGGCTGCACAAGGTGCAGATCTAAGTGCAGAAAATCCACATCAAATCTGCACCAAAACTGCACATAAATCCGCACTAATTAATCTAAAAGTTTCCCATACAAACACCTTTGTTTAAAAAAATGGAAAAAAAATACATAATTTGTATTGCCATGTCATATCAGTCATTACAATAAAATTATCACGTTATGTTATCCTGCAAGATGAACATCATGAATACACATTTAATCTTTACATGGACCAAGATGTAACAGTATGTTGTTGGTGCACTGTGATTATATGGCACAGGCTTACAAACTAAGCTCACTCCATATATGGCTGATGCCAGCTGTGTAATACAACTGACACCCACCTGCAATGACTGGGACTGGAGATTACCCCAATCCCAGTTATTTAACCATTCAGAAGCTGCATTCATTAGTGACCTCAGCATCTGAGCAGTTAGACAGAGGGAGGAGGCACCCTTTATCCTACGATTGGATCTCCTGCAGAAAAATCATGGGGCTCCAATTGGTTGCTATGACGGCCTGGAGTCTTGTAAAGGATCCTATGCCTGCTACAGTAAACTGCCTGATAAGCAATACATGTGGCAGATCCTAACAGGCAGCCAGTAAAAATCCAATACACTACAATTGTATCTTTGTTCAATCTTTGGTATAAGCAAGCAGAGGATACTAAAGAGGAGGCTAAATATTACAGTATTACAATACCAAATTAAAAAGTATTTAAAAAAATTAAAAATAACTAACATTTTTAAAATTCTAACCACCCCTTTGCCAGTTTTATATAAAATATTTAAGCAATAAAAAATAAACATTATTGGTATCAACACTTCCGAATATGTCCAAACTATTAAAATATAAATATATTCATCATGCATGGAGAGTGCTGTAACAGAAAAGAAACTGACCAATGTGCCATTTTTTTGTTACCTTGTCCCACAAAAAATTGACCAAACACCAACAAGTGACCAAAAGTCATATGTACCACAAAATAGTAACAATAAAACCCATATTTCACCCACCAAAACAAAAGTCCCCACACAGCTCTGTAGATGAAAATATGAAGTTATGAGAAAGACAAACAAAAACACCCCAAAATAACATGCCAAAATAGTTTTTTTCAAATATCACCCTACAAAAATTAGATTTCTTGTGTACCAATACAAGATATGGTTTATTAACCTTCCTGGCGGTATTCCCGAGCGTGACTCGGGGTTTATTTTCGCTGCCAGGAGCGGTAGCCCCGAGTCACGCTTGGGGCAACATTGCAGAGCTGTCAGCAAAGTCCCCTTACCTTCTTCGCTGTGATCGCCGGTGAGAGCCCTGGCTGGCATCTGACTTCCTGGTTCCATTCCCTGCGAGCAGCAGTGGCGCATGGGAGCGGAACTGGGCGAGAAATTCAAAAGTGACACACACATAAAAGAAGTTATACACTCTGAGAGGATCACCTCAGATATGACACTTGCCTGCCATTTGTGCCCATAAAATATTTATAACACTGTACAGTGCCCCTTGCCTGCCATTTGTGCCCATAAAATATTTATAACACTGTACAGTGCCCCTTGGCTGCCATTTGTGCCCATAAAATATTTATAACACTGTACAGTGCCCCTTGCCTGCCCTTTGTGCCCATAAAATATTTATAACACTGTACAGTGCCCCTTGGCTGCCATTTGTGCCCATAAAATATTTATAACACTGTACAGTGCCCCTTGCCTGCCCTTTGTGCCCATAAAATATTTATAACACTGTACAGTGCCCCTTGGCTGCCATTTGTGCCCATAAAATATTTATAACACTGTACAGTGCCCCTTGCCTGCCCTTTGTGCCCATAAAATATTTATAACACTGTACAGTGCCTCTTGCCTGCCATTTGTGCCCATAAAATATTTATAACACTGTACAGTGCCCCTTGCCTGCCATTTGTGCCCATAAAATATTTATAACACTGTACAGTGCCCCTTGGCTGCCATTTGTGCCCATAAAATATTTATAACACTGTACAGTGCCCCTTGCCTGCCCTTTGTGCCCATAAAATATTTATAACACTGTACAGTGCCCCTTGCCTGCCATTTGTGTTCATAAAATATTTATAACATGGCATCAAAAAAGCGCTACTTTACAAAAAATGTTGGACCAGTTAAGTGACAGCAACAGTGACACGGAGGTGCTCGCAAAACTTAGCCATAGTGAGTCGTGCAGAGATTTGTCGTCTGACACTGACACAGCAAGTGAAAACAGCAATTACACTGCTGGAGCCATTGCTGATCCAGGGATATTGTATGACCACGGACAATTTCTACACATCTCCGGAACTGTATGAGGTTCTGCTACAAAACAAGACTGATGCATATGGTATCATTAGGGCTAACCGACTTGACATGCCATCTATGTTTGCCAATAAAAAACTCAAAACCGGAGAAATGGTTGCAGAAGGTTAAGATGATGGCAATGCAATGGCGAGATAAGAAGGACGTGTGTCTCATGAGTACTGTGGGCAACACCTCTACTGCCATGGTCCACACAAGAGGTGGGAAAGATGTGCTGAAGCCGCAAGTCATGATAGACTATAATAACACCATGGGAGGTGTCGACAGAGCCAATCAAGCCAATCAGGCAATTACATTTTATCTGGCTATGTGCAAACAGCAAAAAAAAATTTATGAGAAGATCTTCAGGCCAATGCCTTTGGAATGCATATATCCTGCACAGAGCAAAGAGTGACAAGCCTCTTGTTCATTCTGAGTTTATAGCTGTGAACAGACCTGGACGTCATGCTGTTGACGTTGTCAACCCAGAACGCCTGACTGGTCGTCACTTTATGGACTACATCCCGCCAACTTCAAAAAAGGCAGCACCTATCAGGATGTGCGTGGTTTGGCAATGGAAAGAAAGTACGAAAAGAGACCAGGTTCCATTGTCCTGATTGTGATGTTGGACTGTGCAGTCCCATGTTTCAAAATTTATCACACTCAGGATGTTTATTGAATTTTCTTTGTTTGACAAATTTCATTATTTTTTATTACATTACTGAATAAAATTATATTATTTATTAGATTATAATTAATAATTTTGTGTTTCAAACTTTATCACATCTGGGATGTCTACTAGAGTCTTGTTTGTTCAGGTTTAAGTAAGTAATTACTAAGAATTGCAGGCCTACAATACATAACACCAAAATTTCCATGCAAATTTTTTTACCACTTTTTGTACAAAATTCCTGACATAATCATACTGCCAGGGAGGTTAAAGGGTGGCTTAAAAAATACAGCCTGTCCCACAAAATATAAGACCTCATATGACTTTGGGAGAGCAAAAGTTAAAACATTACAGCTCTTGAAAGGTGTGGAGTAAAAAAATTGAAATAGACGGCCCTGAAAGTGTTACAAATGCCTAAATCTGAAGTTTTTTGATCATTCCACCTCCTGAATAAAAAGCACACGTGATAAAAATAAATAAGTACCATTTAAACATACAATTTGCCATGCAAAAAACAAGTCCACATACAGCTATGTGGATAGAAAAATAAAAGTTTTGGCTTTTGAAAGGCGGAGATGAAAAAAACAATGCAGTCTCCTGAAGCCCAGAAAACTCCACATCTTTAAGGGGTTAACAACAAAGAAGTCCATCAAAAGATGAAATGGCAAGGGGAATAATGACGAGAAACACTGCTTGATGAAGAGATAGCATAAGGCATGGGAATTCAGTTTCCTTATCACATTTCACAATAAACGAACTTCAGTAATATGTAAAATATTGCTTTGCATGCCTTGTAGATCAAGGCACAGAGAATATATTGCTGTTTGGAGAACAAGACTTTCCACATATGTTTTTAGCTTGCTCAACACATGAACATCATCTTGTACCGTACATCAATCTACAAAAAGAATTAACACATCGTAAACTGTATTATAGATACTCAAGCACAGCATATACAGTATGTCATGTTTCCAGATAAAGTTACATCCAGTCTAATCATTCAGATGGCCATCTTCACTCTTACAGAGACATTGTAACTATAAATACTTATAGCATATCCAGAACATATCCCTCAATTAGGAATTCAATATGGATAGCAATGGCTTTCATTATTGTTGGCAGCACATTGATGAAGGTTACGTAAATAGCTGTTTTACTGATAGACTCGGCTCCCAGAAGTCCTGTAATTCCGCCATAAACATCTTTAGTCAGCATACTCTTTTAAGAATCAAAATAACTTATTTTGGATCAGCAATTTATACATTTAATATGTAATGTCTTCTTAAAGGGGTTTCTAGACATATTCTTTTTCATGGAAAATACTGTCATCTGAATAGTAACAGCTGGCAATGAAAAAGTCAATATCATGACGAAACTGAGCCAAATGGATCCATCCTGACACACAATGTAAGTCAACAGAGACGGATCTGTTTTCACTGACACAATATGGCACAATAGAAAACGGATCCGTCCCCCATTCATCCAGATCTGTTTTGGCTATGTTACAGATATTAAAAACGGATCCGTTCTGAACAGATGCATGCAGTTGTATTATCTGAACGGATGCGTTTGTGCAGATCCATGACGGATCCGCACCACACGTGAGTGAGAAAGTAGCCTAAAACATCATTCATTCCACAATGGGTGTGATTACAGCCCGAACCGTGTGACTATTTACAAGTATGGCATTTTACTGTTTTTACTATTTTAACTTTTACTATGACATAGTTTTTTTGCTTTTTGTCAGCTGATCCTGCAGGCAGTAGACAGCATGACCTGAGAATTCAGAAAAGAGTATGGTCACACTGGATCCTCTTTGGGATGTTAACGACACCACAAAAGGCACGATTATAGCCAAAGACTGCATGACAAATCCTGGGCATGACTAGGAGCTCATTTGCATACAACGCATAACTCTGCTTTTTACATTGTTCAGCATCAGACAATTCATATAAAAGTATACTACCAAAGCTATGAACCAGCTGAATACGGTGGCAGTTTAGTAGAGAAAAAACAAGTGACAGGTTGTCTTATAAGTAGGGATGAGCGAACTTGTGTTTTCAAGTTCGGTGTACAAGGTTCGGGTTATCTAAGAATTCCATTAAGGATTCCGCTACCACGGACCTTAACTTATAGTTCGTAGTAGCGGAATCCATAACAGAATTCTTAGATAACCCGAACCTTGTACACCGAACTTGAAAACACAAGTTCGCTCATCACTACTTATAATCATATACATTATTTTGAAGAAATGTAAATTGTTGTAGATTTCTTCAATTTTTAATGAAAATACTGTCTAACAGGGAGAAAGTTCAGGAAAGTATTCATTTTTATCTCTGAATGTTATAACTCACTACTTATAACTAAGTATTGGTAAGGATGAAGTGAAGAATTGATACTATCCCTTAGGAGGAGATTATATTAAAAGTGGTAAAAAAGAAAACTGGATTAGTTGCCTATAACGACCAATCAGATTCCACCTTTTTAAAAGTTTAAGGGACCTTTTCCAGTGTTTATGAAGAAAATAGATGTGTACATAACTTTTTTGTTCTGTAGTACTTGAGCAGGTCATTGTGATTTTAATTATTATGAATGTTCAGGTTACAGTACTTGCAATTATATGAGTTCAAACCAATTTATAGGCACATATTATTTATAATCTTTATTATTCATTATGCTTTTCCTATTAGTCCAGAATTTTTTTTGGCTGTCCCTGATTTCCGGATGAGTTGCATAGAAAAAAAAAGAATTATGTAGGTTGGCAACTCTGCTTTGGCTTCATCTCCTGGCAGGTTTCCTCTCATTCTTTTGGATCTAATTCTGGTATTGGTCCAACTCTCTATTCTGACTGTTGCATTGTCTCCTGCCCTAATTCTAGATAACTATTGGATTCCTGGTTCCAACTTATTCTGATTCTGTCTGATGACTGTGCTAAAGTTTTTGATTTTATAAAATTTATTTTAAAACCAGCACATTTTAGGAGCTAGGAGAACCTGTCACAATGTCAGGCAGTATATTATAGAGCAGGAGGAGCTGAGGAGGTTGCTATAGTATAGAGTTCTGTGGGGAAAAGTTCTCATTCATCCAGGTCATGATATATTATCAGTAGTAATAAGTCAGAGCAACTGGACTTGTATTTTCTCTTGAAGACATTTCACTAGTCACCCGACTGGCTTTCTCAGTTAGAATGACTTGCACAAGAAACCTCTGGCATTAAATACTATAAAAACCTTTAATTTATTCATTTAGACCTCTGGTATTTTTATGTCAGGGATTCATATGGGTTTTGCAACTAAGTGATAGACAGCTAACTCTGCATGAATAAGTATATAAGAAGACTGTCAATCACTGAGTCGTAGTGCCCATATGATGACTATGTAAAACTGCAGATATTTAAATGAATAAATTGCATGTTTACTGAATCTTTTCCTATAAAACTATATATCAAAATACTCAGCTCCTCCTGCTTTATAACATGTTGCCTGCAGATTGCACCACATTCTGTAGTGATAGGTTCCCTTTAAGGGTGAACACCTTACAATTCCATAAACACCATTGACAATACTATCAAGCCTATGGTTTGCGGTCTGTGACACGGGCACGGCAGCCCCACGATCATGAGGTCTTAATGTGGAGGAAATACAAAAAAAAGAAAGATTTCCACACAATATTTTAATGATGCATGACAACATGTCAATGTATACCAGTATTCAGTTCTTCCTTCTAACTTTGTGAGCTTGATCAACTTGACATTTGCATAGTAGTCTCCATATCTCAATGTCCAATGTGAAAAAATTAAACAGAAAAAAAAACATTTTCAGAGCACACTTCCACGACATTCAACATAAGTAAGTAAAAGACATTACAACAACAATTCACCCAGGTCTGTTAATAGTAGTCATCCCCACTGCTAAATGGAGCACAACGACGATAAATTCTCTAGAGCAGCTAAAAAATGTAGCAGTGTATTGTGTACACCTCACCTCCCCCCAAAAAACTCAAAATTTAGACAGCTGTTTGAAGTTACTCCGACATGTAAGGGTGCAAATTGATGGTTAATTATTCAAAATGACTATATTTGAATAAGAACTTATAATCATAATTTGACATAGGTAATTTGAACTCAAAACAGGGAAATTGGTAGACTAGATCCATCTAGGTTATCAACAGGTAATTAAAAATATCATATATACATAGGATATACATAGGATAAATACCGCAGTAGTTAAAGATGCCCCCATACAATAGCATTGATCAGAATAATTGTCTGTCTCTGTTAGCTGCAAAACACTTAGTATCTTTTAAAGATTTCCTCTCCTAAATAGGAGAAATGTGAGGGACAACTGACCTATATGACAAATTAAGTAGAGAACTTCTCCCAATGGCATTAAAATAAATTGGTCAGATAGACTTGAATTTTGAAACGATCAAAGTGTACCTACAAGTCATTTCAGAAGGAGCTGCCATGTGGGTATGCATAAAGAGTAACACTTTTGACCAATATATGACTTATACATTAAATTTTAGTAGCTTTTTACTCTACAATCTGTCTGTGATTCAAATTTATTTTTCTGAGCTAGTGAGTGGAGACTAGGTGGTATCATGTCTGACCATATACTACACATGGAGAAACAGGGGCTTCTGCTTTTTAACCTTCTGTAGCACACGCTAAGAAGAAGTAGCAGTAACAGTAGCAGAAGGGCATTAAATAGCAGAGCTAAAGGTAGGTTAACTTCATTATTTAGTTTTTGACTGGGAAAATAATCCTTTGTGGAGGACTTTTCTTCCTGTCAAAAAATAATAGATCTCAAACAGAACTGACCATAATCGATGCGAAATAAGCAAAACGAATACTCAAAATAAGGGATCTATTTTTTTCCTGCTCTGACTGATTAGAAGAACAAAAACTATATGGTGTTGTGAACCTACCATAAGCAATATAAATGTAAATTCAACAGTCTTTAGGACAGTAATTTGCTTAGGGGAAGTTCACAGATTCAACAAGAAAAAAGCATGATATGCATTTGCATGCAGCAGTATTTTGTCCAGCAAAATGCTGCTATTCATGCAGAATATCTAATTCTGTTCTAGCATAGGAATATATCTGGCTGCAGATTTAAACTTAGCCTTACCAATCATGAGCAGTCTCTCTATTATCAGTCTTTGCCTCTGCCTGTCTGCAGCAGCCCCTCCCTACTCCTCCATTTCGTCCCCCCTTTCCATAGACTTCTATGTAATCTGATTCTTGAGTTAGCAGGCAGCCCATCTCCACTGAAGAAGGTGAAGAAGGATCTGAGCAGTGAATTAAGAATTAGAATTTACATGGTTTCTCTTGTACTATTAATTTATGGAAAGTAAAATAAACTTAATTTACTCGTAATGTAGATCAAAGAATTTTAAGCAATGAATAATGTTTTATTACTTGCTAAGTTTGCAACATTGTGGAAGTCAGGCAGAAGACAGGAGTATTGATACTAAGCAGAGGAAATATATAGTTCTATTGGGATTCTGAGAACTATCAAGAATTCAGATTTTCTCCAGATATAATCACAGACTTGACTTGACCAGGATTTGACATGATTGCAATTGCAAGTGGTTAATCAGTTCCTGACCAAGCCATAATTCCTTAGACACCAGCCCCCCCCCCGCCACCACAGACTATACTATGCACTTGTCTGTAGGATACGCCAGGATTACTTCCATGATGATTTAAAGAGATCACTAAGACCACTTCAGTCTCTTAAAGGGCCCTTTATATTGCTCAGCTGAAGCATTCCTTCCTGACAATTGCCTACTCATCAGCAAAGGACTGCTGCATTGACATTTAGCGATCTCCTCCACAGGATGGGGAGGAGCGATTGCTAATGTAATGGGTAGCACCTTTACACCCACATTCCTACAATCGCTTGTCAGAGATGATCTGCCCAATCTGCCTCTTCATTCATTTCTATGGGCGTTCCGGAGATACTGAGTACAGAACTCGGCTATATCCAGTATTTCTATAGAAATGGAGTGACTGCATGCATGCCCAATCGGCCGCTCTTTTCATCTCAGAAAGGGTGCAGGGGGTACAGGGCCCCAGTTCTCATGATCAGTGAGGGTCCCAGTGGTAGGGCCACCACTGTTATAATACTTATTCAGCATCATGTAAATAGGAGATAACAATCTAACCGGAATACCCCTGTAAGTAGATGTGAGTTCATTCCTGGTTCTTAAAGTTAGGAGAAAGCTTAATATTTTGATCCGTAGTAGTCAAAACGTAAAAGTGCAGGGTTCATGTATGGTGATCTAGTGCATAATATTGTACATTTTTCATAGTGTTAATTGGCATATAACACATCAGGGTATAGGGTTATTAAAAGGATTATCCCACAAATTAAAAAATAAAAATGTCTGGAGTACAGTACACCATTAGGGCTCATTCAGACGGCCGTATGACCGGGTATGCACTTGTTCAGCAATTTGGCTGAACAGGTGTGGACGCATTCATTTGAAAGGGGCTACAAAAGATGCAGACAGCATCCGTTCTGTGGCACCGCAAAGAAGATAAAGCATGTTCTATTCTTGTCGGCAGACAAGAATAGTCATTTTTTAACATAGTGCCGCAATGTGCGGTCCACAAATTACGGACCGTAAAACACTACGGTCATGTGAATGACCCCTTATTTTAACTATGGTATATTAATGAAAAAAACTGTGTTTTCCAGTATCATATTCAGCCTTTTTCTCTTTATTACTTATCATTATCTGGAGGAGCTCTCTTTTCTTTCTATGTGTGAGCTACAACTCATCAAGCACGTGTAACCCTGGGAGTGCAGTGCATTCAGCTCCTGATGACTCCTTGTTCCGCTGCATAGAATATAGTCTTCACATATTATCACTATAATATACACTATATTGTGCAATGAAATTTTGTTCTCCACTGTAAAGAGAATTATGGCCATATATATTTCAGTAGATTTGTAAGTAGGGATGAGATAACTATGCCAGCACTGAGAGGAGGAGGGGAGTATAGATGCTTCTGAGCATGTTAATCCATCACTAAATACAGCAGTGTTTCATGCAGCGGGTGTGAAACCACTGCATCAACCAACTCATTTCACTTTGGGCTAAACTTAAGGGCGTTACCCTGGCTGTCCCTTGGTATTCACCCATTAACCTCTAGATAGGGATCTGGACTTCGTTGCAGGGGAGTCATTAGGCCATTTGTGGAGTAGTCCTGCTGTGGTTGACAACTGACTTACAGAAGTCCGAAACACAAGTACAAAGCACTGAGAGATCAGGTAAAACTAGCAGTCAGTAACAGGCCGAGGTCAGGGCAGGCACAGTTTGTGCAAATCCATGAAACCAAGAAAAGATCAGGACAGGGAGCACAGGGTATGGTAAATATATACAGGTAAAATCAGATGGTAGAGAGTCAAAATCCAGGAATTAGGCAGAAGTCAATACAAAGGCAGACAATGACAAACAGCTCACCTTAGCAGGAACTAGCAGACTAGTAAACCTACTGCTCAGGAAGACAGTGGGTCAAACAGCATAGCATATATAACAGAAGCTGATTAGAAAATTGGAAACAGCCTAGCAGCAATACATAGAGCCAAGGAAGGTATAACCCTTGCGGTACTGCAGAAGAAAGTGAAGTTCAATGAAGAGACACAGGGTGAGGGGAGTGGTGCCCCTGCCCACCAGAAATAGCAGTGCATCAGCAGACATGAGCTGATGACATAAGAAGGAGAACCAGAAAGATAAACAGCAAGAAGCGCTACTGCAATGTGCCAGTGGCCCACTGCATAAGGGGATAATGTGCTATATTACATAGTAACATCGTTTATAAGACTTAAAAAAGACATCTGTCCATCCAGTCCAGCCTGTTATCTTGCAAGTTGATATGGAGGAAGGCAAAAAAAAAAAAAAAACATGTGAGGTAGAAGCCAATTTTCCTTACTTTAGAGGAAAAAATTTCCTTCCCGACTCCAATCAGGCAATCAGAATAACTCCCTCTTGAACTCTTTTAGTGAATTCATCATCATCACCTCCTCAGGCAGATAGTTCCATAGTCTCACTGCTCTTAACGTAAAGAATCCTCTTCTATGTGTAGAAACCTTATTTACTCCAGACGCAGAGCATGTCCCCTCTTCACAGTCCTGGGGATAAATAGAGGATATGATAGATCTCTGTACTGACCCCTGATATATTTATACATAGTTATTGGATAGATCTATTCCAGTGGTGGACTAGGTATAAAATCTAACTTTTAATAATTAATTAAAAAACACCAATTAAACAGTGAGACACCAAACTATAACATAAAGGTGCACCGGTGCTGGCCTAGTTACTATATTAACTGTATATTGGCCAGTGTATCAGCACTGGTAAGCACCACTAATACATTAATATGACAATTTACAAGTAAAAAGGTTCGATCTCACCCCTTTTCTTGTTGGTATCCAAATGAGCGTGGTCATGTGCCCAAATAATAGACCCTTAGTCGACCTTTTTCTAACGTAAATAACCCGAATTGAAATAATCTTTCTGGGTACTGTAGTCCACCCATTCCAGTTATTACTTTAGTTGCCCTACCCTGAACCCTCTCCAGCTCCGCTATGTCTGCCTTGTTCACTGGAGTCCAGAACTGTACACAGTACTCCATGTGTGGTCTGAGTAGTGATTTGTAAAGTGGTAGGACTATGTTCTTATCATGGGCATCTATGCCCCTTTTGATGCAACCCATTATCTTATTGGCTTTGGCAGCAGCTGCCTGACACTGGTTTCTGCAGCTTAGTTTGCTGTCCACTAAAACTACTTTTCCATGTCAGCGTTACCCAGTGTTTTATCATTTAGTATGTATTGGTGACGTGTATATTTCCTTCCCATGTGCATAACCTTACATTTGTCATTGTTAAACTTCATCTGCCACTTCTCTGCCCAAGCCTCCAATCTATCCAGATCCATCTGTAGGAGTATACTATCCACTTCTGTGTTAATTAATTTGCACAGTTTAGTGTCATCTGCAAAAATTGATATTTTACTGTGCAAGCTTTCTATAAGAGAATAGGACCCAATACTGACCCCTGTGGTACCCTACTGGTGACGGTGATCCAATCTGAGTGTGTACCATTAAAAACCACCCTCTGTTTTCTATCACTGGGCCAGTTACTTACCCACATACAGACATTTTCTCCCAGTCCGAGCATTCTCATTTTATATACTAACCTTTTATGTGGTACAGTGTCAAATGCTTTGGAGAAGTCCAGATTTATGACATCAATTGATTCGCCGCTGTCAGGTTTAGAACTTACCTCCTCATAGAAACTGATTAAATTAGTTTGACATGACCGATCCCTCATGAAGCCATGCTGATATGGCATTATTTGATTATTTTCATTGAGGTACTCCAAGATAGCATCTCTTAGAAAACCTTCAAACAGTTTACCCACAACAGATGTTAAACATAACGGCCTATAGTTTCCGGGCTCTGTTTTTGGACCTTTTTTGAATATTGGCACCACATTTGCTATGTGCCAATCCTGTGGAACACTCCCTGTCAAGACAGAGTCCTTAAATATCAGAAATAAGGGTCTGGCTATGACATTACTTAATTCTCTTAGGACAGGGGGGTGTATTCCATCTGGTCCCAGCGATTTGTCTATTTTAATGTTTTTAAGACACCGCTGTACTTCTTCCTGGGTCAGGCAAGGCACTTTTAATAGGGAATTTGCTTTTATATTCTGCATATTATAGTAACATAGTATATAAGGCCGATAAAAGACATTTGTCCATCCGTTCGGCTTGTTATCCTAAAGTTGATACAGAGCAAGGCAAAAAAAAAACTGTGAGGTAGAAGCCAATTTTCCCCACTTCAGAGGAAAAAAATTCCTTCCCGACTCCAATCAGGCAATCAGAATAACTCCCTGCATCAACGACCCATCTCTAGTAGCTATAGCCTGTAATATTATTACACTCCAGAAATACATCCAGGCCATTCTTGAACTCTTTTAGTGAACTCACCATCACCACCTCCTCAGGCAGAGAGTTCCATAGTCTCACTGCTCTTACTGTAAAGAATGCTTTTCTATATTTGTGTACAAACCTTCTTTCCTCCAGACGTAGAGGGTGTCCCCTCGTCACAATCACAGTCCTGGGGATAAATAGATGATGGTAGAGATCTCTGTACTGTCCCCTGATATATTTATATATAGTAATTAGATCTCCCCTCAATCATCTTTTTTATAAAGTGAATAACCCTAATTTTGATAATCTTTCAGGGTACTGTAGTTGCCCCATTTCAGTTATTACTTTAGTTGCCCTCCTCTGAACCCTCTCCAGCTCTGCTATGTCTGCCTTATTCACAGGAGCCCAGAACTGTACACAGTACTCCATGTGTGGTCTGGCTAGTGATTTGTAAAATGGTAGGACTATGTTCTCATTACGGGCGTTTATGACGCTTTTGATGCAACCCATTATCTTATTGGACTTGGCAGCAGCTGTCTGACACTGTTTTTTACAGCTTAGTTTGCTGCTTATTAAAATTCCTAGGTCCTTTTCCATGTCACTGTTACCGAGTGTTTTACCATTTAGTATGTATGTACGGTTGATTAGCATTTTTCCTTCCCATGTGCATAACCTTACATTTGTCAGTGTTAAACAGCATCTGCCACTTCTCTGCCCAAGCTTCTAATCTATCCAGATCCATCTGTAGCAATATACTGTCCTCTTCAGTGTTAATTACTTTACACAGTTTAGTGTCCTCTGCAAAAATTTAAATTTTACTATGCAAGCCTTCTACAAGATCATTAATAAATATATTGAAGAGAATAGGGCCCAATACTGACCCCTGAGGTACCCCACTAGTGACAGTGACCCAATCTGAGTGTGTACCATTAATAACCACCCTCTGTTTTCTATCACTGAGCCAGTTACTTACCCACATACAGACATTTTCTCCCAGTCCGAGCATTCTCATTTTATATACTAACCTTTTATGTGGTACAGTGTCAAATGCTTTGGAGAAGTCCAGATATGACATCCATTGATTCGCCTTTGTCAAGTCTAGAACTTACCTCCTCATAGAAGCTGATTAAATTAGTTTGACATGACTGATCCCTCATGAAGCCATGCTGATATGGAGTTATTTGCTTATTTTCATTGGGATCCTCCAAGATAGCATCTCTTAGAAAACCTTCAAACAGTTTACCCACAACAGATGTTAAACATACCGGCCTATAGTTTCCAGGCTCTGTTTTTGGACCCTTTTTGAATATTGGCACCACATTTGCTATGCACCAATCTGGTGGAACTGTCCCTGTCAGTATAGAGTCCTCAAATATCAGAAATAAGGGTCTGGCTATGACATTACTTAATTCTCTTAGGATACGGGGGTGTATGCCATCTGGTCCTGGCGATTTGTCTATTTTTATCTTTTTAAGTCGCTGTAGTACTTCTTCCTGGGTCAGACAGGGCACTTCCAGGGTCAGACAGGCCTCTGGTTTGGCGTTTTTTTTTTTTTAATATTCTATTTTTTTCCTTATAGTTTTTCAGTGCTTCCTGGCTCCCCTTCTGTTTTAGTGATTTAAATGCTTTCTTTTTCTAATTTATTGTTTTCTTTACAGTTCTATTTATCCACATTGGTTTCTTCTTGTTCCTTAACGTTTTATTCTTATAAGGCATGTACCTCTCACAATTAGATTTTAGGATGTTTTTAAAAATATCCAATTTTTTGGCTGTATTTAAATTTTTGAGGACTTTGTCCCAGTTAGTTAGGCCTATGGCCTCTCTTAGTTGGCTAAATTTAGCTTTGTTGAAGTTTGGTATTTTCGATCCTCCCTGTAAAAACGCTTGTTTGAAGGATAATTGGAAGGTTATTACTTTATGAACCAGTATTGTTTTTGGCTCTATGTATTTCTACCCATAGTGACGCCAAATGTTCATGTCCCTCACTTATATCTTCCTGGAGTGCGGGCTTTAGACAGGACTTTATATAAAGGCAAACCCATCCCCCTCTCCAGTTTTGACAATCCTTTCTAAAAAGACTGTAACCCTGTACGTTAACCGCCCAGTCATAGCTATCATCTAGTCATGTCTCAATTATTCCCAGTATGTCATAGTCCTCCTCACATATCACTAATTCCAGTTCCCCAGTTTTATTAGTCACACTTTTGCCATTAGTATACATACAATTATATTTTTTACCATACACTTTTCTTTATGAACTATTCTAGTCCCTCTTTCCACTTCTCCCCCAGTTCCATTACCTCGCCCAACTATTTTCCCCTCCTTTAATGTAATTAACCTCCCCCAGTCTCTACTTTAAACACTCCTCCAACCTTCCAGTCATCTTCTCCACCAAAACAGCTGCACCTTCACCATTGAGGTGCAACCCATCCTTATGATAGAGCCTGTAGCCGACAGAGATGTGGCCCAGTTCTCCAGGAACTCAAACATCTCCTTCCTACACCAGTACTTGAGCTACTTGTTAACCTCCCTAATCTCCTGCTGCCTTTCTTGAGTGGCTTGTGGTACAGGTAGTATGTTGGAAAACATTACCTTTTGAGGTACTTGCCCTTACCTTGTGACCTAAATCCCTAAAATAATTTTTAAGGACGCTCCACCTACATCTAAGGGTGGGTTCACACTAGCGTTATGATTTTCGTTATGGCCTTCCGGTATATTGTGGTTATAGCGGAACATAACGGAATCCTTAAGATGGAAGGACGGATCCGTTCTTTTGCCCATAGACTTCTATTATGACGGAATGCAAATCGGAAGCCTTTGAAAGGCATGTGGACAGGACTTTGTTTTCTGTCTTGCATAACGGGACCCAGATGGATCCGTTATGCTTTCCCATAGACTTGTATTATGACAGAAAGTAAACGGAATGCCTTTTTATTCTGTCTGGGCATTCCATTTTCATTATAACCATGTTATAACGGAAAGCAATAACGGAATCCCTAACGCTAGTATGAACCCACCCTAACTTTGTCATTGGTTTCAATATGGACCATGACTGCTGGATCTTCGCCAGCCCCTCCCAGTAATATGTCACCCGATCCACGATATGATGAACTTGAGATCCAGGAAGACATTACACCATTCCCGGTATTTATGAACGATCGCCCTATGTTCATGAATTACATCCCAAAGACTGTATATGGCAAGAGAGGGGTTAATCGCACAGCCCTAGTGACAGTTGTCAGGTGTGGCCTGGCTCCATCCCTTCCTCTAGGGGGAAGCATTTGAGTTTACTATAGGCTGTGAATGGGTAAGCAGAGCTGAATAGGAAAATGTTTAGCCTTGATCAGGCAGCAAAGCAACAGCATATATGCCAGCCCCTGAGAAAAAGAATTGCTTGATATGACAATATGTGCCTGAGAGCAAAGGTGCACCCCGCCCATCATTGTATGGCCCAGGCAGTGCCAGGGTGGGGACTGCCATTATGAGTACTACTACTCTCATCTTTATCACTATCACCACCCCCATCCTCTTTGCCCCAGCTCCACTGTGGGTCGCTGCACTACTAAACCAAACAATATATTGTTTATACAGTTTATTATAATAATATTGAATTTGAAATGCCCTGTTCATTACATAGTAAAAGGGGTCATATATTAGTCACTGGTGGTATACATATATTTTTATTGTTTATTTTTCTTATGGGGAAAGGGGAGTGATTTGAATTTTTATATATTTTTAAAAAAATTAAAAACTTTTTTTAAGCCCCTCTAGGAGAGACCTGACCATGTAATCACCTCTGGGACCTGCACCTATCTTGTAAACATAGTCGAAAACAGAGCTAGCAAAGTGGTGGTCAGCAGTGCCGGGTCTGGCCACCACAAAGCATTCCTATTGGCCAGTCGAAAATACGTTAAACTATTTTCTAAATCCCCTTAGAGATCAATGGGAGGGCATGATGCTTGCGCGGCCACCGTTTCCATTCACTTCTATGGGGTCGACGGAAATAGCCGAGCCAGTTCTCAGCTATTTTTGGCGGCCCCATAGAGATGAATGGAGGGCAACCGCACATGCAAGGTGCACCCTCCTTCAATTTGCCAGCTGCGTTTACGAGATAGGTGCAGGTTCTAGCAATATGCCCCCATTGTCTGAGATAGGAAGAAAACCCCTGACTGATGATGTCAAAGAGAAGACAGCTGTCAGGACAGTAGGCAGGAATCACACAGACAGTAAGCCCTGACTGGAACCCATCCCGCTTTCCCTGCCTACTTGCAGTGCAAGCCCCAAGCGGCAAGTCTGCAACTAGTCGACGTTCCCTGTTCTGCTAAGTGCAAGACAGACAGACACAGAGATGCAACCACACAGAGAAGGGTCGTAAAGAAATAGGTCAATCCTGTGAGGACAATACAGTGCAAATTCAGAGGATGGAAGGTAGTCAAAATAGCCAAGCCAAAGTCAGAACCAGAAGGGGATCACCATACAAAATCACAAGACAGAGCAAGGTCAGATGCAAGCTGAGGTCAGTATACTAAAGAATCTAAAACACTCACTGACAGAACCAGTAGCAGAGCAAGGGAGTAAATCTATAACTGGCAAGGGTGAATTGTCAGCAAGAGATTTAGAAAGAGTTCCGAGTCCCAGGATCAGAACCTGATAGGTCCATGCCTCGGTTGCTCCATTAGTCAGACACAGTTCACAGGAACAGAACAGCAGATTAATCCAACACTGCTAGACTCCTCCAGGACACACCTGCTGTGGAGAGAAACAGAGTATTGCATCCTGTTGCTAGGGAAGCTGTCGGGTCACCAGGGAACATGGCTTCACAGCGCATCTCTCCTGGGGTGGTTGCGCCTAACCTGGAGATTTCACCGCTGGAGCGTGGACAGGTAAGTTAGGGACAACTGCATTTTTCATACCAAATGGCTTATTCCAATACTTGAATATGCATTTTGAACTACATGGGGCCCCTGTGACATTTCAAAGATTGATCGACAGAGTTAGACAATACTCTTCTGCCTATCTTGATGACATAGTGATACAGAGCGCAACATGGAAGACACACCTACTTAAGGTGCAGGTAGTAACTGATAATTTGAGGAGGGCAGGATTGACCACAAACCCCAAGAAATTCAGCACTGATCTAAAGGAGGTGTAGTCAAACCCCAAACTGACGAGAGTTAAGCAATACATATCTGACCCCAACCAGTAAATTAGAAACAAGTAAGGGCATTTCTAGGAATTACTCACTGCAATAGGCAGTTGATAACGGGTTTTGCTGCTACCTTGATTGACCTAAAAAAAAAAAGGAAGAGGGACTGCAATACTAAAGTGGAACTCTACCATTGTGTGGGGATGTGTTGGGTAATAGTAGTGGCAATAGGTGTAATGAAAGTCCTTATATACTGTATAGCAGCTTCCCCTTGCCTGCCTGCACTGTCTGTAGGGAGCACTTACCGCTCACACAGGCATCGCTCCCGGCAGCTGCTTCATTAGTCAGCCGGGACTGCAGGGGGAAAGCAGCTCACTGACAGCGCTGGCCACGCTGGTCAGTGGGTTTACAGATAGTGTACAAGTGCATTATATTTAATAAAAAGGGGAAATGTATGTTTAATTTTAACACATAAGGCTAATGTGCCCATCAGGCTGTGAGGGAGCAGGGCAGGCAGAAGCCCGCAGCTCCCACACAGCCCGTCTCTCATTTGAGAGAGCGCTGCTAAGGGACATTTCAGCCCCAGTTTTCTACTAAAAATACATTTTTTCCGTAAATAAAAATGTTCCCTTTCATCACTGTCCCTACACATTAGCAAAAAAAAAATTAAATGGCAGTTACACTTTAAGTTTGAAACCTTCTCAGTCTTCACTAAGTATCAGCTTACACCGATAATTTGCTGTTGACTTACTTTGGATGGAATGGATACCTCTCCTTTGACCCCGGAGTTGATCCCAAGCAAAAAAGTTCACTACATATGCACCTTAGAGTCAAAGTATTATGACCACCAGATAATATCCAGAGTAACTTTGTGACTCTGTGACCAAGGTCCACAACAGGACCGAAACATCAGAATCGAGTCACACTACTGCTGTTGCCTCTTATTATTATACTATGACATTATTATACTATTATACTATTGATTTTGAGATTTGGACTTTGTAGTTGCATTTATATCTGAGAATGCAGTGGTAATTATGCACACACACTGTGTTATCAGGGGAAAAAAACTGTGGGTTGTTAGAACCAAGTGTCCAAAAATAATTGCTCTTCGTTATACATACACGTTAATGTCATGAGAAACGGTGGCTTGTCCTACACAAGCGTCCAAATAACGGGGGCAGAATGCCTGCCTATATTTATACACACACAAATGTTAGGCTACTTTCACACTTGCGTTAGGTGTGGATCCGTCTGTTATTTGCACAGACGGATCCGCACCTATAATGCAAACGTTTGTATCCGTTCAGAACGGATCCGTTTGCATTAGCTTTAAAGAAAAATTAATCCGTTTTGAATTACATTGAAAGTCAATGGGGGACGGATCTGTTTTCAAATGCACCATATTGTGTCATTGAAAACGGATCCGTACCCATTGACTGACATTGTAAGTAAAAACGGATCCTTTCGGCTCCGCATCGTCAGACGGACACCAAAATGCTGCAAGCTGCGTTTTGGTGTCCGCCTCCAGAATGCAATAGAGGTGGAACGGAGCCGAACTGATGCATTCTGAACGGATCCTTATCTATTCAGAATGCATTGGGGCTGGACTGAACTGATCCGTTTTTGAATCCAAAACGGCAGTGTGAAAGTACCCTTAATTGTCAACAGAAACAGTGGCTTATTCTGAAGTTGAACATACCTGGAAAAATTCTCCTTTTTATTTGGGAGCAACAGCAGTACAGAGGGGATGTAGAAAGGGTAAGGTGTGAAAAGCAGCAGAGCGAGGAACAGACAAGACAGTATGTAGAGGTGTGTGGGGCTGTGTTGGTAATCGTAGTGGCAGTAGGGGTGATTATCAGCAGGAAGTAGCAGCTGTGGAGGTGGAAGCAGCCATACGGTATGGGACATGATGGTAGGCAGGCAGTGGAATGATACCACCACACCATCAGAAAGGGTAGATATATTGATTGGACTCTCACAGATCCATGCATCCTTCATTTTGATGTTTTGTCCACTGATGAACAACTTTGTCCGTTTGAGTGTGATGACGCCACCTACCAAACTGAAAACCCTCTCCGAGATGACATTGGAGGCTGGACAAGACAGTATAGAGAGAGCAAACTGGGACATTCTTGCCCACTGTTCCAATCTGGCTGCCCAGAAATCTATGGAACCAGGGAATTTGTTATGCGCCGGAGAAAGGCCAGAGTCCGGGAAGGACTGAATCTGATTGTTAAGGCGGTACATCTCCATTTGCTGATTTGAGTCAGTTTGAAGCTGCTGTTGCGGTTTCTACTACTTGTGGTAGCAGAGACGTGGGAGGTGGGTGACTAGGTGGAGGGCACTCCTGGTTAGATATGCGGGTGGCAGGCATCGTCTCACTGAAAGTTGCAGCACAGAATATGCTGTTAATAAAGCAATTTGGCCTCCCTTTCGGCAACAGGAAAATGTTCACCCATTTTATTTTTATAGTGAGGGTCTAAAAGCATGGCTATCCAGTAAATATCAGATTGTTTGATGCTAAGGATACATCTGTCTTTTATGTAAACAAACAAGCATACAGCTTGCCATTCTCATCAGGGTGCCCAAGGACCCAACTCGTTAGAGCTCCACCCGCCACTGAGATGATTAGTCATCATGGCCAGTGTCGTCATCATCATGAGCCCTTTTTTCCTGCACAAGAGACTCCTGCTGCTGCTCCTCATCCAGTGGTAGCTTCTCATCCTCCATTTTCTCATCAATTGGATTTTTTCATGTGGTTCCCCAACAGCTACTGGGCAACCAGCAAGATGCTTAAGCTGTGCTTTTTCCTTTGTCCCTTGTTGCGTCAGTGTTTGCTATAAGATAAATATCAGGGGAATTACATCATAGATGCCTCAGTTTTCTCTACTGACAAATCTGGTGGCCACTTCGAAGGGCCTGAATGCGCCACACGGGTTTCTGATGAACTGCCACTACTTAACTGTGAAACAACATATGCTCCCTGCTGAAGTGGTCTGGTGCATGACAAAATCATTTACATTTTACGCTGCTCTTACAGGCATTTTAGTATTTGTAAGGTGGAATTCAAGTGAATTGGAACATTGAGGATTAATCGGTACAATGGCAGACTGTTCTATTGCTGCAAATACAGGAGGGAGTTTCTTGCCACATAAGAATAGCTGAATGGCAAGGACAGTCTCCTGGACATGGCCAGCACCCTCTACAAGCCACTGTACTTTTTGAAAAAGTGTTGCACAACTAAATTTACCACGTGCATTATGCAGAAAGCATTTATTATTTCCTACAAATACAGCATAGCTACGATGTTCCTGCCATTGTTATTGGCTACTTTCCCATGTTGTAGTTGGTGTGGAGACAGTAAGTGGGATGTTTGCTGCTTGATGCACTTTAGCAACTGATCCGCTGTGTGACCACTCTCACACAAGCTAATCAGCTCTAACACAGCATGGCAATGCTTCGCTTTACACATATGATAGGAGGGAGGAGAGGTGGGAGCAACACTCTGCCCTGCTTCTTTTGGGGATATTAGGATGTCCATGGTGTAGGATGTGGAGTAGGTAGATAAGCTTCTGGTGTGGTAACCAGACTAACACAAATGTGGAGATGTCAATAGGACTTGGCCTTCTTACTGCGGTGTTCCCTTGCAGACAAAATTGATACAGTGGGCAGTGAGAGACATGTACTGTCACTGCCTATAACAGCTGTTCCAGGTGTCCACCTGTGCATACACCTTTCACCTAGATGAGAGTACAAGGCAGGGATGACGTTTTTGAAGAAAAATATGCCAGCTATGTATCTTTCAGTGATGTTCAATGGCATGCCATCAGTTCTCTATAGGTAACAAGATCCACTAAGTGGCATGGCAGCAACTGCACTGCCAACAACTTGACCATGTGGGAGTTAAAGGCTATGTACACCTTTGGGGGCATTTTTTTTATTATTGCACTGTACTCATCTTGAGCTAAAAACATTTTTTAATTAGTCTTTATTAAAAATAAAATTGAACCACTGTCTTTGTCCAGCCTTGAATTTATTTACTAGTAGAATTTGGATTCTCACTGTGTACCTTCAGACAGTTTAGCTCTGACCTTATAAACACTCATTATAGCTTAATACTTTTTATGACCTTTTAGTAGTTTAGAGATAAAGTTTATTAGATGACTGGCACAAAGTGAAAGTAGAAAGTACGATTCATACAGCTAGAAAAACAGTTAACCCTTAGTGACAGAGCGCTCAATATTTTTAATAAAGACCCATTGAAAAAAATCATTTTTATCTCAAAATGAGTAAGATGCAATCATAAAAAAAAGCCACATAGCTTTTACGCTTGCGCACCAGCAGATTGCTGGGCACATAAAGTTTTTTTCTGGCAAAACATTCCGTTATCAATAGCTGATGCTGAAGCGGAGTAGAAGGAGGAGTAGTCTGAGCTAGAGAAACAGTAAGTAATGATGCCATTAACAAGGACACTGTACTGCACGTGAATGCGATATAGCTGCCACAAATGAGACCAGGAGAAGGAAGAAAGTATCTATTTCCGACAGGAACTGGTGATGTAACTTCAGGTTCTTCAGAGCAGTGGTGCCTATGTTTGGTGCCCACAGCTTATTTTAGTCCTGCAAATCTTGCGCATGGCAACGTTTTTGTCTTCCGTCACTGTGGAGAAAAACTCATGCAGAGCTTGCGGCAGTCAAGCTTAACCTAGGTTTGGCACATTTTTTAGCCTGCGCCCACTGCATAAGCAGCATCACCACTTGGGAAGTTTATTATAATAGAAGCAGATCTGGCCCTTTCAGCTTCTTGGAGGTTTTGGACATACATTGCCTCTGCTCTTTATTTCTTTATTGCTGCTGCTGTGGCCGCCTCTTGAGTATCCTCCATAGTTCGTGGTGGGTTTTTGTTGCCTCGTCTTGGGATACAAGAAGATATCCCACTAGGAAAGGGCAGGGAGGATGGAGATGATTAAGTGAAAAGCTTTTCTGGGGTTACAGTGAGGAAAAGCAGGAGGAATGCTGTGACCTCTGGCTCTAAGGCATGGTGTCAGACTCTGAGGTTACCTTGATGTCCTACTGCTATGACTGAGAGGAGGAGTGAGCCATCCAGTCCACAATGTCATCCTCTTTGTCCTCAATAATACTATGGAAAACTGTGGCCTGTTGCTCCTACCACTATTACGAATAGCCATATGGCTGGTGTTGCTACTGCTGTTTATACTACTACCCACATTCTGACTATTTGATAATGAGGAGTTTTTCTTTAATTTTGCATTCTTCCATTTACCAGATATTTTATTATGAGGCCTATAAAATAAAGTCGCAAGTTTGGTATACAGTGTTATCCCAATAGTTTGTGCCCACTGTGGTCCCACTCTCCCCTGAGGGCATAGGATGCTGCATCTCTTATCAGGCTGCCTGATCTCCCTCCGCTGCAGGCCTCTGGTATTCTCTGTAGGCTGAGACCTGCATTCTTCTTACTGTTTTCTCTTTTCCTAGCCCCTAGGGAGGGCACATTCTCTCATCCTCTAACAGAGCCAGCAAGCAAATCCAAATCCTGCCCCAGCCAATGGCTGGGCATCTCTGGGTATTTTAGGCTCTCCACTCAGGGTGTCTGAGCTGTAGGTTTCCTAGTCTCTAGTAACCAGCCAACATGTTTTTCCTTTCTGACTACCTATGTACTGTACTCCAGCCTGCCCTGACCTTAACCTGTTTCTCAAATTACCTGACCTCGGACTTTTCTTATGGATACACTAGTAGGCTGCTTGCCCTGACCTTGGCACATCTCCAAACTCTGAATATTGCCTGATCCTTTCGGTTCTTCACAATGGTGTCTCTGACCCCATGGGTCAGCTTCCAATCACACTGGGACAATCTCGAGAGATTGCAGTCTGGTAGTTCCTTCACAGCAAAGTCCGGATCCATGTTCAGTGGTTAAAGGGTGAATACTAGGGGACTGCCAGAATAACGACCTAAGAGTTAGCCCAAAGCCAAACTGGTTGGTTGGTACAGTGGGCCTACAACCACTGATACCACTGGTATTGACAATTTACAATAGTAATAATGGAGTTTTTGCCAAAAATATATTTGAACTACACGTTATGATGCAGCAATGCATTCACTAACACGGGCATAACAATGCAATTTTTGCAGTAAAATATCTCTAAACTATATTGTCTGTTGCAGTAATGTGTTCCCTAACACAGGTATAAAAATGCAACTTTTTCCTGTAAAATGTGTTTGAAATATTTGGTTTGTGCATTTACTAACAGTTATAAAAAAAATTGCTGTAAAATGTCTTTGAACTACATTGTCTGTTGCAGTAATGTGTTTACTAACATAGGTATAATATTTTTGCAGTAAAGTGTGTCTGAATTATACAGACTATTGCAATAATGTTTTCACTAACTGTTTGCTATAATTACCCATTACCCCCCCCCCCCCCAAAAAAAAAAAAACTTCCCTCCAGTGTCCTGTGATCCTTTACTCTATCTTCTTCCTCCCTCATTGTTTTTTTTCCAATATTTACAGTAAAATGGTGCTGGGTGGCATTTCTATGAGATTCAACCAAAGTGAATCACCAAAAGTTCGGATTCAATTGGCAAGGATTTTTTTGTTTAAAAATTCATTTAGAATTGATTTTCTGATTTCTAATATATATTATGTGCACTGAGGTGGTGAGTTGTATGCTTCAAACAGGTTTTGTGTAACCCAAAACGCTGCCACTGGATTAATGTCCCATATTCATTTCTTCATATTGTGGATACAATGTCCCATTTCATGAGCTGACTCATAGTGTGTGCTGTGAAAAATTAGAAACAAAGCTCTGCTACATGTGAATATGTCCATGATGCTGGTAAAGGTATTGCAATACACTTGATAGACCTCTGTAGGTGTCCGTGTAGGCAGCATAATAGGTTAAGCCAGTGAGGTTGAAAATTCATCAATAACTGCTATACTTGTATTGTTAAACACAGCATGGTAATGTATAATTTAATCCTAAAATAGGTTTACCTTGTATTAGACAACATTGTATCCGTGTAGCGAAATAAATGTGTATAATAAAACAGATAGTGGGGGAGATTTACCAAGTAAAATGTGCAAAAAAGTAAGAAACTACTAGAAAGACAGCTGCGGGGTCATTTCACACAGAGCAACTGTACAGTACTAACACTACATATTAAACATGTATAATTACCTCTTTTTGTCACATTGTGGCCCCTTTATGTGCTTCTCATTGGTGCATCAAGAGTGGGCTTGTCTTCAACAAAAGCCCATGGGCCAGATTTATCATTAAACTTCCATCTTACTCCAATTTCACATAAGTCCAAAGTCACTTTTGGCTCAGTCAGATTTATTAATGGTCCTTTAATACTGTGATAAATGTGGTTTGACGGCAGCAGTTCATCCTTCAGTAAACGGCTTTGCAAAAGTCGCACATATTTACAAAAAAGTCGCATGTTCTATTAAAAAGTCGCATAAGAAAAGCATGGTCCTCACTGGAGTGAAATTGGGACTTTTTTGCGACTTTTTTGCGACTTTTTTAAAAAGTCCCAATGATAAATCTGGAGTGAAACTAATTAACATGGCTAACCACGCCCATTTTTACAAAACTGGAGTGAGTGGTGTACACATGTAAAAAAGTCGCAAAATTATGCGCAAATGAGTGTGAAAAGTCGCAAGTGCCCTATTTTGGGACTTTTTGATGCCAGAATTCTGGAGTGAAGGTACGATAAATCATGGGCCATGTGTTTAGCAGGCTAATGTACAGGTCCCATCTTGCATTGCTGACATCTGTTACAGACAGTTTTTCTTTCTGTATGCTTCGGGCTACTAAAAAGCAAGTCTCCCTACTCTTGTTCTCCCTCACTGATAAGCCTTTCACATTGGTTTCTGGTTATGCCCCTTCTAACTACTAATGCTAGAGAACTGAGCATGCTCGACCAGCAAGATCATTTTGTGCTGTAAGTGGTCTGTGATTATGTGGGAAACTACAAAAAAAGGTTTAACCTCTATTTAATGAAGATTTTTGATTAGTACTGTCTACAGTATCTATCCCCAATAATATGTTGGGTGTTTGGGTGGAAGCTCTGGAAGGGGTGGGAGGTCCGATAGGTATGTGGGGGTGGGAGATCCGGGAGGGGGGGCCATAAAATTTTTTAGCTATGGGGCGGGGGGGGGGGGCATTTTTGCTGTGGGGCACAGTCATTTCTAGCTATGCCCCTGGGTGACACCACTAGGAGATGAGCACTTGTATTATGGAAGCACTCATCTCCCTACATTCATCTGTATCGCGATACAGATGAACACTGCAGCAGGGGAGGGAGAGGCATCTCCCTTCCCTGTTCCTTTAATAGGCTGCCGGCACAAGGCCAGCAGCCTATCAGAGGCCGATGCAGGCAGCGCGATTACGTAATCGCTCCGTCTGAGCTGTACTGCTCAGGACACAGGCCAGAAGAGGCCTGCATCGCATCGCTGCCATGGAGGTAAGTATGTGTTTTGTTTTTTGTTTGTTTTTCTGTGAGGCGCTGGGCTGCGCTGGGGGTCATTGCTGGCATAAAGGGGACACTTTGGGGCAATGGCTGGCACATGGGGAACACTATGGGGGCATTGCTGGCATATGGGGGACAATATAGTGGCATTGCCAGCACATGGGGGACACTATGGGGGAATTGCTGGCACATGGGGAACACTATGGGGGCATTGCTGCCACATGGGGGACACTATGGGGGCATTGCTGGCACATTGGGGACACTATGGGGGCATTGCTGGCACATGGGGAACACTATGGGGGAATTGCTTGCACAATGGGAACACTATGGGGGCATTGCTGGCATATGGGGGACAATATAGGGGCATTGCCGGCACATGGGGGACACTATGGGGGAATTGCTGGCACATGGGGGACACTATTGGGGCATTGCTGGCACATGGGGGACACTATGGGGGCATTGCTGGCACATGGGGGACACTATGGCGGCATTGCTGGCACATGGGAGACACTATGGGGGCATGGCTGGCACATGGGGGACACTATGGCGGCATGGCTAGCACATGGGAGACACTATGGGGCATTGCTGGCACATGAGGGACACTATGGGGGCATCTACTGGCACATGGGGGCATCTACTGGGGGCATTTCTGGGGGCACTAAGAAGGGGCATTTAATACTGGTTGTAGTAATAGTCCATAGTGAAAGCTCCAGCTCACCTATAGTTGATTTTTTTCTCTGCCCCGGTGCACGGAGTTAGGGTGATAAGCCTCGATGCAGACTTAAAGCAAAGAAGAACGAACTCCAGCTCTGAAATTTCAGAAGTGTCACTCTTTGTCTTTATTCAATAGCTTTGCATAAAATTTACAGGCTACACATCCTCAATAGGTTATGGCTGTTGACGCGTTTCGAAAAAATTCTTACTCGTAACCTACAAACTTACCTCTTTAGGAAAGCCTACAACCTAAAATAACCCTATTATCCCTATACAGCCATGTGAGCAGGCTCTACCCTGACCTACTGTCTACCTTCCCCTTCCCTGGCAGATTGTACGCCCTCACTGGCAGGGTCGTCTCTTCCTCTGTACCAGTATGCATACCCCCTTTTTATATGTATGAATTAATGTCACTTAATAATAATAATAATTATACCATGACATCAATGTGTTTTTTTCCCCCTGAACTGTTAGATCACTGTGTACATTATTACTGTACTATGACATCATTGTGCACATTATCCCACTATGACATCACTGTGTGCATGTTCAATTGTACTGTGACATCACTATTTGCATTATGACTGTACTATGACCTCACTGGATACCTGTGCACTAGGGGAACAAATCAAAAGCTTTTCCAACTTTGCTGAAAGACGTCATGGTGGAATGAAGCCCCATTTTAAGTTCTGCTGTGGGACCTCATGGTTGTTTGTTACGCCCCTGTACCGAATATATGTACAGACCACAGAAGGGAAAAAAGGAAAATGTAATCTAGTACCTTCAAATGATTTGATTAAATTAGTCTGCCCGACATCAATGCAGTGCAGGCTTTTGTTGATAACAGCAAGCTGTTCCATTAGGTTACATGACAAAACGCTTCAGCTATTAATACACCTTTTATAGTAAACCCTATTGAGAATTAAACTTTTCCTTTTACAATGGTTATATAATTCAGAAGTATGTAATATGTCCCAAAACTCGTCAGCATAGTTTTGTCTCCATGGCAAATCTTCCATTAGCTCAGATAACTGGGTGTGTATAAACATTTATGATGTGACCGCCTGCTAATCATCTTTATTATGTAATCTGTCACACATTTGGCTTCATAAGCAATAGCTCTGCACAACAAATCTTCAATTATATTTAACTGAAAACTAGATTGCTTTAGGCCTGATATCACAACGGGCTGTCTCTCTATATACAGAAAAGTATGACAAACTCTTATCAATGGAGAAACCCTGGGGCATATAATATCAGTAGCTTGTTTCAACGTTCTTCTAGAGATAAGTGAAATAATGAAGCACACTGTTCATCTTCTACTTGCTCTGATTACGTCAGGGTCCATATCCATAAGTGTTGTTCAGAAATACTGGAATTACACTGAATGAAATCCATTTAAACAATAAAAAGCTTACAGAGCTAGAGACCACAAAAAACATGTAAAGGTTGTGCAGTACCCTAGGCCTCGGGGTACTACAATATTGTTTATAGTTATTTTTTTATATTGCTATATATTGTGATGTATTTTGTATGTTTCTGGTCGTTTGGTCTAGCAAGGATTGGATGGCAAATGCTTGGCAGCAAACAGGGCTAACCACCGTGTTCCACTACTTTTGGTGGGAGTGGGCTGGTCTTATTTTCTGCCAGAAGGAGGATTTCCTACCATGCTAGAGCGTGGAAGGGAAGTACACGTCTGTGCTCCTGTTCCGAAAGGCGATTCTCCTTGAAGATCCTTGAGAACACAGACAGCAGCTTGAACAGCAAATACACTGCTGTAAAGTGAGGGACTACAACTAAGACACCCATCACTCAGACTTCTACTAGGCCAGTACAATACTAATGATAAACTGCAGCCAACCATGCTGCCTCCATTATCATAAACTGATGCCAGAAGATTGCACTTAAAATCAGCTGCTATTGAAAGTATTTGAAGTTCAACATTACACTCAGCAAAAAGACTTTTAGATGTTTAATTCTGGCCTTATTCTTCAATATTAAAATTTCCACCACAAGGATCACCAGGGAGCAATGGCCTGAAGGAATACACTGTGACACAACACTTCATCAGGGCCATTATCACTCCCATCCTCTGCACTGTCATCTGCAGTTGTCCTCAACTTGAACTGCAATATGTTAATTTGCTTAATCTATATAATCTATATACAGTATTAGAATGAATAGAAGTCCTCTTCTTTTGTTATAATTTTCTTTGCAATGATCAGTAGTGATAATATGAAATGGTGTTATTATTATTAAAGTGTCATCTTCCTCACCTCCTTGCAGCCTGTAGTTTCTCTTTCCTTGCCTACAGACACTATGTTCCGAACTTTCCATTGTCACCAAAAATCCATCTAGTGTAAAAGGCTAAACAGACAGAGAGGGGGAGATACAGCTGCAGGTTCTTATTCAATATTCAATAAAACAGCATGAGGAGACGGAGCAAGGTTGAGACAATGCATTACTTATAGCCCAGAGGAGCTTACCTTCACAACACGCACGGATTAAAAAAATACTCATTGACAGACATTACATAGTTACATAGTTAATATGGTTGAAAAAAGACATATTTCTGGCTGCAGTATATCTAATATACGTTTACAGGTGCAGTAAATGTAGGTATTTCCAGCTCATACCTTTATGGCATAACCACAGGATATATTAGAGATGTGTGATAGATACAGCTCCTGCAGCGAGCCCCTGGGGGAACTGGAGCAGAGAAATGGAGTACTAGTGGCCCTGGGCATGTGTCATGGTGTACTCCCTCAGGTTGTCACCTCCTGGGGTAGGTGCGGTAAAGGAGGGGCACCCTATGTTCATTTGGGGCACTCCCTGTAGTTGTAGGTCCCTGCCTGATGGTAGCTTGGAGTTGCCCTTGATGTTAATGTCCATGTGGGTGCAAGCCAGGGCTTGAAAATGATGCAATGGCTAGTATGTGGTGTTAGGAGAGCCAGTAACTAGGCCAGATTGAACTTAGCAAAAATTTATCTTTACTGTGCACCAAATAAGAGTTGTAGTACATCCAATTAACTGTATGTAGGGCAAATTCTACCTAGCATGAGCTAAGCTAGTAGCTTGCAGCAATCACCCTTTGATTACTCTTTCTCTTGCTACACTGGGCTCTAGACAGAAACCGTAATTGTAATCGTAATGTCTGCAATTCACACTGCAGTGTGCGGATCCAATAATATGACTAGCCAAATCATACCTGAAGTGTGTCTGAACTTGTTATCCCTCCACTGCAGAAAGGTCTTAGAATGCTATACATTGATCATCTTGCTGACTAAAATGTTGTAGCCTCAGTGTCCTTAATCTGGGTTGCATAGGATGCCTTTACTTGCTTTCCCTTCACAGCTGCAAAGTCTGTAAAGATCTATGCTACTTATTTTAATGACTCACACTGTAGCCAATACTCCAATAGTTCTCACTCTATTGAAGTGGCCAAGGACACATGGGGATCTGTTAGTCTCCTGAAGCATAGAAGCTGAATGCCTGGGAAAAGGAACTTAGACAGTCTGCTCCCTATCTCCTCCAGAACACCAGAATCTTCTGGAGCTAGGGGTTGGAACCAGCATACACCCTCAGCTCCAGAAAAGGCTGGGCCAGGATAGTTAGTCTGGCCATGCCTGAATCATACTGGAACATACTGAGTGTGTCTTATTGCATAGCAGTCAATCACACATTAAAGGCACAACGATACCTTAACAGTACACTATCAAACAATTGCAGATATCCCATCTAGGGTCCTGCACTCCCAGCTCTGATCCCCTGACCACCACCTTGCCTTGGATGGCCTCTGGTTGCCGTATTAGGATGTAGAACAAATGGAGAAGTGACCATATGGCTCTCTTTATTCAGTTCTATAGGAGCTACGGAAATAGCTGAGCTTACCCTTAACATTGTGGGCAGTTGCACTTTGGGATTGGCTCCGGTTCCTTACCACAGCATTCAACTGTATCGCCATCCTAAGGACGGTGTTGCAGTTGAATGTTGCAGGAGGGTACCTGCGGCTGCCGGATGCTGGCTACCGGATGCTGGCACCAATAATTAACATTGGAAGCGTCAGATCATTGTGTACCCGGATAGTGGCCATTCAGGCATTTCGGGTGGACCAATGGTTATCTGCCCACTGGAAATCATCACTATAGAGTCTATGGCTAGTCCGCACTTTGATCCAATCTGAGTGTCTTCTCTTTATTTGGTAGATATTTATTAGATGCAACACTAAGGCGCCTTTCACACGGGCGAGTTTTCCGCGCGGGTGCAATGCGTGAAGTGAACGCATTGCACCCGCACTGAATCCTGACCCATTCACTTCTATGGTGCTGTGCACATGAGCGGTGATTTTCACGCATCACTTTTGCGTTGCGTGAAAATCGCAGCATGTTCTATATTCTGCGATTTTCACGCAACGCAGGCCCCATAGAAGTGAATGGGGATGCGGGAAAATCGCAAGCATCCGCAATCATGTGCGGATGCGTTGCGATTTTCCCGCATGGTTGCTAGGATATGATCGGGATGGGGACCCAATCGTTATTATTTTCCTTTATAACATAGTTATAAGGGAAAATAATCGCATTCTAATTACAAAAATAATAAAGAGTTAACTTACCTTCTCCCATTGTACGCGCAGAGCCCCAGAACGTCTTCTCTCTTGATGGTTGGGATGCTTGAGGACCTGTGGTGACGTCACAGGGTCACATGGTCCAATCATAGAAGCATTTGAGTGGACCATGTGACCCATGTGATCCTGTTACATCACGGCAGGTCCTTCATCCAACATCTGTTGGATGAAGGACCTGCCGTGATGTCACAGGATCACATGGGTCACATGGTCCACTCAAATGCTTCTATGATTGGACCATGTGACCCTGTGACGTCGCACCACAGGTCCTCAAGCATCCCAACCATCAAGAGAGAAGACGTTCTGGGGCTCTGCGCGTACAATGGTAGAAGGTAAGTTAACTCTTTATTATTTTTAACCCTCTATAGCCCGGGGAACATTGCATTCTGCAATTAGAATGCGATTATTTTCCCTTATAACTATGTTATAAAGGAAAATAATTACATATACAGAATACTTATCCCGAAACCAGACTTCAGTGATGAAGTCTGACTTCGGGTCTGGGTACCAAGCATGCGGATTTTTTCACGCGCGTGCTAAACGCACTACAAACGTTAGCACACGCGCGGAAAAATCGTGGCGATTCCCGCAACGCACCCGCCTCTTATCCGGGCGTCAAACATGACGCCCGTGTGCAAGAGGCCTAAAACAGCTCTTTTTCTGGAAAATCAAAAAGTAAATGTTGCACGTGAATCTGTATCCTGAGGCAAAGCACAACATGTTCTCAGTCTTCAATTGTATCTGAACGGTCTGGGCACCAGTAGTAATAATCAGTAAATTCTTTGATATAGAGAATGTTTACAATTTATGCTGTTTAAAACAAAGATTAATTAGAGTGAAATATGCATAATGGTTGCAGGGTATTTATATATAGGCAAGCAGAAGCGGCAATTGCCCAGGGACCTCCAGCACTCCCACTGCCCTCCATCCTTTCACAGCAAGTTTGAAAAAATGTAAAGTGTACCTCCAACAATATAAAAGCTTTAGTATAAGAGCCAAAGAGCCCCTCTCCAGCTGACACTGCAGGCTACAAAAACTCTGATTGTCTGACAAGCTGAATAGAAATTATTAGAAGTGTTAAAAAATATTCTTGTCGCCCCCCCCCCCCCCCAGCAGCAGACATTTAAGGCCAATAGGCCTTCCCTTACACATATAAGCTTGATGTCAGATCCTATTGACATCAGTGGAATCTGCCTACCTTTCTGTAATGTTTATTTTCACCATAAATTAAAGGAATCTATGGGACTGGAAATAGATTGCTGCCTTCTATCAGAAACAGCTCCACTCTCATTCATTGGATGTGTCTGGTATTGCAGTTAAGCCCCTTCACTTTAATGGGGCTGTTTCTAGAAGTAAGCAGACATGCTTTTTCTCATATAACACTGTTAGACTGCTTTCACATCTGCGCTTTCCCTTTCTGCTATTGAGATCCGTCATAAGATTGTCAATGGGGACAGAAATGAAATGAAACGAACGAAGTGCACCAAAATGTGTTCAGTTCCAATTCATTGCGTTCCCATGACACACACAAAACTGATCCGTCATGACTCACAATGTAAGTCTATGGTGACAGATCCTTTTTCTCTAAAACAAAAGAAAATTGATCCGTCACCCATTGACTTGCAATAGTTTGAGAGATGGATCCGTCATTGCTATTTTAGGGTAATACAACTGGATCCATTCGTAACGGATGTAGACGGTTGTATCATCATACAGAAGCGTTTTTGCTGATCCGTGACGAATCCAGCTAAAACGCAGATGTGAAAGTAGCCTTAACTATGCATTATATAATACTGCTGCTGGCTGTTGGAGAACCCTACCTATTATGAAATCTAACAGAGGATCAGCCTGCGCAAATTCACTGTATCCGTCATGGCCGGTTAATGCCAGATATCCATTGACTATAATGAAATCCAACGGAAGTCTGGCCGCTTTCCAGCAGAAATGCCAGTTTTCACATGCATGCACGACTTTTTGTGTGGCTGAAAGCGGTCTTTGTGCCAGATGGGCGGATCCCCGGCAGATCCCAATGTAGTCAATGGGGATCTGGAAATTCCCTGACTCCCTCTACCGGACAGCCTGCCACATTTCATAATGCTGATGTGAACATAGCCTTACTCTAAAACTTCTGCAGGGAAGATTGTATGGTGTAATACACACAAATGTATGCTGCTATCTATGAACAACTTAAATAAACATTTAACTAATTAAGCTACAAAATAAGTAATAAATAACCTAAAATAACTATTGTATATTATTTCTCTTTTACCTCTTGTAAATTTTATAACTCACTCTTTCTACAGTAAATAATGAAATCTAACATAGCAAAAAAGACTAATAACTGCCTCATATTTCACTGTCTGACAGGATCAGGGGTCAGGGAAATTAAGCTACTCTTGTTCAGATGAGTATATGTCTAGCTTTGAAAGCCTTCGAACATGTAATGAAACTCTTGATAATTCTGTCATATATGATTGATAGTGTTGATCACGAATTTTCGAATTGCGAATTTTAATCGCGAATATCAGCACTTCGAGAATTTGCGAATATTTAGAATATCGCAAAATATCGCTTTATGCGAATTTTTTATATGTAAATTTTCGCATGCAAGAAAATAATGGCATTATTTTCTTGTTTGCGAAAATTCGCATAAAAAATTCGCATAAATTAGCGTAAAATTCGCATAAACTGGTATTTAAAAGGTATCTTAAATGCCAGTTTATGCGAATTTTTATGTTAATTTATGCAAATTTTATGCTAATTTATACGATTTTTTATGCGAAATTTTTATGCGAATTTTCGCAAACAAGAAAATAATGGCTGGAGATTACGAATTTGCGAATTTTCGAATATATGGCGAATATTCGCCCAAATATTCGCGAAATATCACGAATTCGAATATTGCCCCTGCCGCTCATCACTAAAAACACTGTCCATAGTACAAATCATTCAGGTAGGGTTCATATCAAGACCTCAGTCTGTCCAGCACATTGGATGCCATTGAAACGAGAGAAACAATTGCTGTAGTAAATTGCATTATTTCTGGTAGAAGAGAACTCATTTTTGCCAGGATCCACACTCAGTGTACATAAAGAAGACACACCTATCGTACATTGGATTAACCGTTGTCCATCTGTTCATCACAGCATTCTAGAAATTGATTTTTACCATCAGCCCAGCTGTATAAGGTCTTTCTGTGGGCAGGTTGCATTTATTATGCTTAAAATTTCAAAATTAAAAATTTAGGGGAGAATTTTTTTAATCCATCAATTTGTATTTTTTTATATGTTTCATTGTTGTTTCATTTTTACGGATACCAAACAGGTGGATATAAGATCAATAAAGAGCACCTTAAATTGCAAGAAAACCAGAGTTGACATTGTGTAGCATTCTTTTCTATATATTTGATCCAAGTTGAGATATGAAGTGTGAGCTCAAAGACCCTGAACAAGGCAGTACATTGTTTAAGGTAGATATGTGCAGTTCCCATGTTAGTATAAAACAGTGATGAAGATATAATTTTTAATGATTTGATTCTGTGTTTTTATGTAAAAAGCTGTTGCGATGCTGTCAGTACATAGATAAAGCCTGTGATTCCTGCTTCCCTGCCCACACTCTCTAATTGACAGCTTTTTCTATATTAGTAGAGCATGAGTAGCTGTCAATCACTCTTTGTGCGAAACTGACCTCAGGCTTTCTTTGAGTCCTGGAAATAGATTATTTCTACTAAAAATACTGAATCAAATCATAAAAAAAACATAAACAGTATCTCACAAAAGTGAGTACACCCCTCACATTTTTGTAAATATTTTATTATATCTTTTTATGGGACAACATCGAAGATTCGGCACTTTAATACAATGTAAAGTAGTCCATGTACAGCTTGTATAACAGAGTAAATTTGGTGTGCCCTCAAAATAACTCAACACACAGCCATAAATGTCCAAACCGTTGGCAACAAAAGTGAGTACACCCTAAGTGAAAATGGCCAAATTGTGCCAAAAGTGTCAATATTTTGTGTGGCCATTATTATTTTTCAGCACTGCCTCAACTCTCTTGGGCATAGAGTTCACTAGGGTTTCACAGGTTGCCACTAGAATCCTCTTCGACTCCTCCATGACAACATCACAGAGCTGGTGGATGTTAGAGATCATGCGCTCCTCTACCTTCCATTTGAGGATGCTCCACAGATGCTCAATAGGGTTTAGGTCTGAAGACATGCTTGGCCAGTCCAGCACCTTTACTCTCAGTTTCTTTAGCAAGGCAGTGGTCATCTTGGAGTTGTGATTGGGGTCGTTATCATGTTGAATACTGCCCCGCGGGACAGTTTCTGAAAGGAGGGGATCATGCGCTGCTTCAGTATGTCACAGTACACGTTTGAATTTATGGTTCTCTAAATCAACTGTAGCTCCCCACAGCCGGCAGCACCCATGCAGCCCCAAAACCACGACATTCCCACCAACAGGCTTGACCGTAGGCAAGACTCACTTGTCTTTATACTCCTCACCTGTTTGATGCCACACATGATTGACACTATCTCAACCAAATATGTTTATCTTGTTCTTATAAGACCACAGTACATGGTTCCAGTAATCAATGTCCTTAGTCTACTTGTCTTCAGCAAACTGTTTGCAGGCTTTCTTGTGCATCATCTTTAGAAGAGGCTTCCTTCAGGGACATCAGCCATGCAGATCAATTTGGTGCAGTGTGCGGCATATTGTCTGAGCACTGACAGGCTGACCGACCCCCCCCCCCCCCCATTTAACCTCTGTAGCAATTCTGGCAGCACTCATACGTCTATTTGGAAATGACAACCTCAGGATATGAGGCTGAGCACATGCTCTTTGGTCAACCATGGCGAGGCCTGTTCTGAGTGGAACCGGTCTTGTTAAACCACTGTATGCACTGTATGGTCTTGTCTGCTGTGCTGCACCTCAATTTCAGGGTGTTGGCAATCTTCTTATATCCTAGGCCATCTTTATGTAGAGCAACAATTCTTTTTTTCAATATGTACTATGACACCGCGCTATCCACGTCCCTAACTCAAATGGTTAATAATATTAACCCTTATGCTAGCATGTACTATATTCTTACACTACGAATCCTAGCGTTAATAGCCACCTTTTATTAGCAATTTTCTCAATGCCACTTGTGCTATTGTAGTACCTGTAGTCCTCCGTTCACATGGGAGCTCTGTCGTTGAGTAGATGCTTTGCACCGGCTGCGAGGCAATACTTTTCAGTGTCTTCACGAGACGCGCTCCGGCCGGAAGCGCGCCTCTTGTTCGTGGTTGTCTCGCTCACTTCGGAGCGAAGGTGACGTCACCGCCGCGTTCTACGGGTAGTCGCGGTTACCACTTTTTTCTTCAAGAGTCTATCTTCCTGACGAAGGGTAACGTTATACCCGAAACGCGTTGAAGAAAAAAGTGGTAACCGGGACTACCCGTAGAACGCGTGGCGGTGCCATCTTCGCTCCGGTGAGCGAGACAACCACGAACAAGAGGCACGCTTCCGGCCGGAGCGCGTCGTGAAGACACTGAAAGTATTGCCTGCAGCCGTGCAAGCATCTACTCAATGACAGAGCTCCCATGTGAACGGAGGACTACAGGTACTACAATAGCACAAGTGGCATTGAGAAAATTGCTAATAAAAGGTGGCTATTAACGCTAGGATTCGTAGTGTAAGAATATAGTACATGCTAGCATAAGGGTTAATATTATTAACCATTTGAGTTAGGGACGTGGATAGCGCGGTGTCATAGTACATATTGTGTAACCTTTTGGCATTCAGAGGGGGAGTTGCAACCCCATTGGACACTGCAGCTGAGAGAGAATCAAGTGGAGTGCAGCGCTATTGATTTAAGGACTGAATTCTTTTTTTCAGATCCTCAGTTCTTCGCCATGACGTGTGTTATCGCAATTCATGCGATTCTCATCGTCTTTGTGTGGTGACAAATCAATTAGAAGTAAAACTATGCACGTTCTATACTAGTTTCATAATGAGACCAAACACACAAGTTGGTTTCATCAAAGCATCTTCTCATCCCCATGAGCAAGAGCCCTTTATTCAAGTTACATTCACTTAAATAGCAGACATGACATCACAAAATGGGTGTTCCTTAAGAAAAGACTATTGGCTCCTTAACTTGATAGGAGTAGTTTCAGCAACTTCATAGGTAGATTTGAAAACTGCAACCTAACTCCCCCTCCACAGTGACCTTAAGACAAAGAAATGTACACGTGGTTCACATATCTGGTTAGATTAGCAAAAATGTGTACTACAGAATGTTCACATTATATTTAAAAACCTATCTCTCACAAATCCCTCCTTTTGCAGGAAATAGACCAAAGGTGAACAGGCAAAGTGAGGTACTCTCCCAACTCCCTAAATAGCGAAGAGCTTGACTTTCCTTATTACTTCACCAGGTCCCCTCAACTCCCTTTCAGGTTTGCCTTCACCTTGTGCTATTTACCCCGCAACCACCAACAAGCTTTTTTTATTTACTTCAGGATGGAATAATCTTTGTCTGTCTTTGACAGGGTCACAGCACATATACATAGTATGGGCATAGTTGTATTAAATATTTTTTTTAAAACAATTTTGCTAAAACGGGGAACTACATAAGAGCCTGTTAAAGCCAAATGCTAAAAACACTGTAGTCACTGAACCAGTGCCCAAAACATTATTCTGATCATGATGTGATTAACTTCTGAATTTTTCCCGTCAGTTCATTTGATAAAGTCCATCAGTTTATTCAGATCCTTGGTGATCCTTCCATCAGGGGCAGTTTGTTCGGAATGTAGATGCAGCAGGAACTTCCAATGATCTTGTGGATCCCTCTTTTTTCTGCTGTCAAGGACCAGTCGGTTCTGTAGAGTTATCACTGAAAAAGAGCTCAGTTGTTCCGCTATTCCCTGCGCAGCATCACAGGTGTAATTCACAAATCTCTGTTGATGACAATAGAGATGTTAATCCATTTACTTTTTTTTTTTCATTACTACTCATCGAGGGAATTAATTACTCAAATCCTTCAGCTATCTGACTTGTAGCTTTAAATTCATCAGAAACTCTTCTACAGACTCCTATGGCCAGGGCCAGCACCACCTGTTAGGCGACCTAGGCAATCGCCTATGGCGCAATTTAGCAGAGGGCGCCGGAACCCTGCGATTTAAAATAAATAAAAAAACTTGTGGTAATAGAACGGGGCTGCCGGTGCGCCTCCCCGCTATCATGCTGCACTGCCTGAGGGGAGTGCGGACGGTGGACCGTATCGGGTGACACCAGTCCCTGGGGTGACACCCGGTGCGGTCGCCCCGCCCGCAGGCGCCAGAGCAGAGTCGCGGCAGTGGAGCGTGCAGGAGGAGGGCGGGCCGGAGTCGTGTCCCGTCATCCCCTGTTCATCTGATAGGCTGCCGGCCTAGTGCTGGCAGGCAGCCTATCAGAGGCCGGTTCAGGAGGTGTGATGACGTCATCGCACCGCCTGAGCCGTACAGCGCGGGACACAGGCCGGCAGAGGCCTGCATCGCATCGCTGCCATGGAGGTAAGTATGTGTTTTTTTGTGGGGGTTTTTGTGTTTTGTTTTTTTTAACAAACCGAGTCAGTGTGGCAGCGCACATGTGGGGGGGCTACTGGCACATAAGGGGGGCTTGCTGGCACATAAGGGGGCTACTGGCACATAAGGGGAGCTACTGGCACATAAGGGGGCTTGCTGGCACATAAGAGGGGCTTGCTGGCACATAAGGGGGCTACTGGCACATAAGGGGACTACTGGCACATAAGGGGGGACTACTGGCACATAAGGGGCACTACTGGCACATAAGGGGGGCTACTGGCACATAAGGGGGAATTCTGGCATATAAGGGGCTACTGGCACATAAGGGGGCACTACTGGCACATAAGGGGGCACTACTGGCACATAAGGGGGGACTACTGGCACATAAGGGGGGACTACTGGCACATAAGGGGGGCTACTGGCACATAAGAGGGGACTACTGGCACATAAGGGGGGGCTACTCGCATATAAGGGCTACTGGCACATAAGGGGGCACTACTGGCACATAATGGGGGGCTATATATACACATAAGGGGGGGGATGTGCTCTGCAAATGAAGCAGTGTATTATATTATGGGGCAGTAGGAGGATGGCAGGAGAGGAGCACTATAGGGGCACTATATAGGGGTATTTCATACTGGTACATTATGGGGGCACTATGGGGACATTAGCGCAGCTGGGGCATTACAAGGGGGTATTTTTTGCACTGTCTATTATAAGCAGAATTATTACTACTGGGGGGGGGTATTATGGTAGGCTTTATTACTCTCCCATGTTATGACCCCCCAGTAGCAGCACCAGCCTCTCCCTGCTCTGCTATCCCTCTGATCCTTCTCCAAATCCTTATTCTGAAATCTTTCTCATTAAGATAAAACACATCATCAGCTCCGCCGATCCCCACAATATACAGTATACCTCTACACCGATCCCCCAGCCAAAGTGGGAAGTGGTGTCCGAGATCCCCAAGGGCCAAGCCAAGTAACTGTAAGTTTTCATGTGAAATATGTTTGTTATACACATATAGCATACACTGCACACAGCGTCATTGATTGCTATGACGCCGTGTGCTTTGTGCCGCCGCTACAGTACTGTAAGAGCAGATCATCTGATGGGGGGGTCAATTTATATCTTGCCTAGGGCGGCAAAAATCCTTGCACCGGCCCTGCCTATGGCATCCATGTATACATATGAATCAAAGGATGTTGGGAGTGACCTCCTTAGTCGTGACCGGACATTGTGATGCTTACTGACTTATTCCCACTCAGGAGGTGAGAATAGAACGAATGGCATCAGTACTTGATCAGGGTACATTGGCCTCTTCATTCTACCTGCATCCTGGGTCAGAGTTTAAAATCTGCATTTCGATAATTTTGGTTGATAATAATTGTCAGGAACTATCAGAGTCACTACTTGTCCCATTTAGCTGAATTATGTAACAATATCCTGGAGGGAAAACACCAAAGGGCTTTCCTGTATAAAATCCTGTCTCTAAGGCCAGTTTGTCTTCATATTTTAAATTGGCCAAATATTAAATGTCAATTATAGGTAAGGATGTAGGAACCACAGATGCAACTGAACTTTGAAGTTTTTCCCTTACCAAGACTCTAAACTTGCCTAGGGGGATCTTTGTCACTTACACATGCTCCTAAAACATATATCCCCGAATCCTGTTGGATAGGATTTCTAATGGACAGGAACAGAGGATTACACTCATTATGTTTACAACAGTTTGGTGGTGTTCCCTTCAGGACAGTCATCCTTTGCGACAAACCTTCACCTTTACTGACTCTAGAGGTAGTTTCCACTAGTTTATATTCCCAACACTTCAGACTAGTGTTCCATTCTGTTAGGCCCCTTTCACACGAGTGAGTTTTCCGCGCGGGTGCAATGCGTGACGTGAACGCATAGTACCCGCACTGAATCTTTCAGTTCAATGGGTCTGTGTACTTGCGTTGCGTGAAAATCGCAGCATGTTCTATATTCTGCGTTTTTCACGCAGCCCTGGCCCCATAGAAGTGAATGGGGCTGCGTGAAAAACGCATTGCATCCGCAAGCAAGTGCGGGTGCGATGCGTTTTTCACTGATGGTTGCTAGGAGATGTTTGTTAAACTTCAGTTTTTTATCACGCGTGTGAAAAACGCATCAAAACGCATTGCACCCGCGCGGAAAAAACTAAACAACTGAACGCAATCGCAGACAAAACTGAATGGCTTTGCCTGTCTAATCGCACAATTTTCACTGAACGCATCTGCAACGCATCCGGACCTAATCCGGACATGCTCGTGTGAAAGAGAACTTAATCTTCAATATTCAGTTGGTATGTAGTGATGAGCGGGAGGTGCCATATTCGATTTCGTCATTATTCTATATATTGCGAATGTTACACAAATTTATATTTGCATTGCGAATTAAACTTAGAGCTGAGTTCCTAATGGTTGTAACTTGTATTGCTAGAATTGACGAAGATAACGAATATCACGAATATAGCACTATATTCTTAATCTTCGTTATATTCTAGCAATACAACCATTAGGAACTTAGCTCTAAGTTTAATTCGCAATGCGAACATATACTCGCATTGCGAATTCAACTTAAATCTGGGTTCCTAATGGTTGTATTGCTAGAATATCACGAATATAGCATTATATTCTCAATCTTTGTTATATTTTAGCAACAACAATTAGGAACTCAGCTCTAAGTTTCATTCGCGAAGCGAACATATAATCGTATTGCGAATTGATCTCAGAGCTAAGTTCCTAATGGTTGTATTGCTAGAATATAACGAAGATGACGAATATCACGAATTCACAAATATAGCACTATATTCTCAATCTTCGTTATATTCTAGCAACACAACCATTAGGAACCCAGCTCTAAGTTTAATTCGCAAAGCGAACATATAATCGCATTGCGAATTGATCTTAGAGCTAAGTCCCTAATTGTTGCATTGCTAGACTATAACGAAGATGACGAATATCACGAATTCACGAATATAGCACTATATTCTCAATCTTCGTTATATTCTAGCAACACAACCATTAGGAACTCAGCTCTAAGTTTCATTTGCGAAGCGAACATATAATCACATTGCGAATTGATCTTAGAGCTAAGTTCCTAATGGTTGTGTTGCTAGAATATAACGAAAATGACGAATATCACAAATTCACGAATATAGCACTATATTCTCTATCTTCGTTATATTCTAGCAACACAACCATTAGGAACCCAGCTCTAAGTTTCATTCACGAAGCGAACATATAATCGCATTCAAATTAAACTTAGAGCTGGGTTCCTAATGGTTGGCTTGCTAGAATATTACGAAGATTGAGAATATAGTGCTTATATTCTAGCAATACAACCATTCGCAATGCGAGTAATTCAGGTTATATTAATCGCATTGCGATTACAACTTAGTGAAATTTGTGAGATCGTGATTCTCACATCCGACAGTACATTTTAGCAAGGAGGCATTCCCATGCACACGGGAAGTCGGCAGAAGCGGCAACGGGCATTGACTGGAGCGGGCAGAGAGCCAGGAATCCTCCGGACAGGTAAGAACAGCTTTTGGGAAGTGGGAAGACAAGTTAGACAACCAGAGAGCAACAAGGATTAACAACTTGGAAAAAAAAATATGAATATTCGAAATAGCGAATATATAGCGCTATATACGCGAATTTGCGAAGTGCCGATACTCGCAAAAAAAATTCACTATTCGAATATTCGCGCTCAACACTATTGGTATGGTCATATCTAAACACAATTACCATAGACTGGGTAAGTTCCAGTCCCACAGATGTACTTATTAGACCAAAACCAAGTGTCCTATCTGTCATCTGTCTTACAGTCCACTATACTGCAAAAGTCAACTTAGTTGTTCCTGACTCATTTTGATAATATAACACCACTGGAATTTGATTTGACTGTGATTTCTCCCTTGTACAATATTAAACAAACAGCACGACATGCAAATACATTATGGCTCTTATAGTCTTGGCACTTGATTGCAACATGTCACGTATATCAAATCAGGCTCTCCTTCAAATTAGACAGCAGTGGCGGTGGTTATCAGGACTTGATGTAGATCTTCAAACCGTAGCTCTAGGACTTTCCGCACGTCTCTTGTTTCAACACTACCCAATCTCCTGATTGTAAAGAATGAATTGCTTCTATACAGTCTGAATTCTAGGAAACAACTAAAACTTGGAAATACACATTAGACAATCAATTTGTGCAACAGACAACATAATTGAAAAAACTACTATGCTGCATCTGGAGCTGGGGAAAATAGAGACCTAATCTAGGGGCATTCCCAAAGAGAACTTCATAAGGACTTAGACCTATCTTCTGGTTAGGTGTGTACCGGATGGAGAAACGCCCAGGAGCCAAATCTCCGAATATCCTGGAAAGAGATCAATACAGACACAGACATATTCACACTGTTCCACCTTTGTTTTGAATGTAGTCAATTTGCAGTCTCTGAAATAGGTAAGATGACCTTGGCATATGCCTTCCTGGAACTCCCATAGTTCTTCCATCATTATTACAGCAATTACCTTTAACTAACCTAGTGGCAGCATTGTTGAACCCAGGAGTCATCCACCAAAGAACCCAATCACACCTTCTCTCTCTTGATTTGCCCATGTTCTAAATTCATCCTCTTTAGGTAGAGTGCCCTCTGAAGAAAGAGCTTCTTACCAACCCTCCAAAGTCCATTCTCGATCATCACTTCTACCTTTATCCTTTGATGTTTCCTTTCAGCCTCTAAAGCCTGTATCTGAAAAAGACAAACTTTTGGAAGTCTCCTGGCCCTAAGCCATCCTGTATCACACAGACTTCCACTTAGCATAGACCTCAAGTAATAGTTTAGCCTTTACCTTCACAGGCAGCATTAGGGCATCAAACAGCTTTCATACACTCATCATTCATTATTGATGGGCTTACCCATGGACAAAATCTCTGCTTCACCAGATTAGACCATAATGACTGATACGAAAGGCATATCTGGGTCTTATTGATGTTAGCAGTCTTACCCTCAGCCATCTTATAGACCTCAGCGAGTGTCTTCAGCTCTGCCTCCTGCACTAACATTGCTGGAGGGAGTGGTACTTTCTTGACAACATCAGTTTAAGTAGGAACAGCATATCCTGCTTGAGATGATCCCTCTTTCAAGAACCTGAAATTATCTACCAGAAACTCAAAAATTTGGTTATTAATTGGGAGACAGTCATGTGAATTTGAATTTTTATTTTTAGGTGGGAAGGCACTACTACTACTATTTTTATTTTTAAGTGGGAAGGCACTACTACTCCTATTTTTATTTTTAGGTGGGAAGGCACTACTACTACCTCCCCTCTACAGAGGCAGCAGAGTAGTCGGATCTAAATTTGTGCACCTTTAAAGGTTTGAACAGTTGGTGAGAGGAGTAGGAACTGCATTACTATCTACTCCTACACATGTGATACTTCCCTTAGCCATGAGAGATCATGGAACATGTTTGCTGTGAGGCAATGGAAGCAGACCCTAAGGATTGTATAGATAATAGGGATCCAGCATTTGATTCTGGATTGTTAATTCCCTATGGCTGTTGCACTTGAAAGGCTGAACATTTGTAGCTCCTTCCACAGACAAGAAAGTGGGCAAGTACGTACAAAGTTTTCCTTCTCCCTTCTTGTGGGAGGACTGATAGGCAGCCACACCTGCCTTAGGCCTTTGTTCAATTCAACTTCAACAAAATGGAGGAACAAAATGGAAGGCAATAGTGAACTTCACTCAGGCCTAGCTAATACTAGACCTTTCCAGATGATCCTTAAGACCATCCACAAAGGCAGCACTTAACATTTTCTCATGCATATCTAAGGTATGCTCAAAGCCCAAAACCACCCAACTTTCCTGGAGTCTAGAGAAAACTTTCTCCACACTCTTTGCTCTGTCCTGATGTATATTCAGACAATGTGACAGGATAATCACCTAAATGCTTCCTCCCCCCATTCCGTGAGCTTCACTATGTATTGCTCACCAGACAACAAGATCCCACCTCAGAGGCTATAATCTAAAAGAAAGAATCACCAGCTTTACACTGGACTAAATCTTCCAAATCCCACTAAGAACATGAGAAAAATCTCCATAATTTAACTAATTCTCTACAAAACAGCATAGGTAAATCCTCTGAATTGGTAATTCTACTCATCGGTAAAATTAATGTTACTACCAAGGATACTGGGGGTAGCACATTTCATACTTCATAAAATGATGCTAGAAATCTCACATTTTCCTGTGATTGAAATCTACTCATGTCTGAATTAGGACATAGAATGGGTGCAACTTTAGATTGACTGGATTGGTCAAGAACATTTCCAGTTGCATTCACAGAGACAATCTCTGCAGGCACATTTTAAATTAGTGGAACATACAATTGGGAAAGGTTCTTTGCAGACATCATTAAATCTAATCCAATACTGGGACCTATAATATGAATAGAGCCCTGTCTGGAAAGTCTATAGATAACACACGTTAGTATCTTCCTATTCTGCAGATGCATTACCAATTACCAGCCCCCACCATAAGGGGGGTAGAATTCCTCAGAGGGGAGTTTCACTAGAGCACAATAGGGGGATGGGAAAAGGATAGAAGGAGTAGAATAAACGATGGGAGGGGTTCCCTCTCGAGGAGCACATTCCAGAGAAAAGAAAAACAGAAAAAGTTACTATGGAACTAAGACACAAAATAACCAGTGTGAGTTACAGCAGATTTTTAAAAAGGGGGATGGGATGCCACATAGCAAATTTTTTGTTCTCTATAGGATTCAAAATCCTCCATCTTCAAATAGAAATTCTGCTCAATTCTTCAACTTACTTCAAATTCTATCAATTACTTTCATATACAATTTTCACCATAACTCAGCTTGCACCAGCCTATTACCCTTTAATCAACTTTCCTTTTCCTTCAATACACTTATCCACAAACTTTTAATCTACCGGTTCTGGCATACCAATTGCACGCATGAACGATTTTAACTTAATAATTGAAACTTTCCCTTCCAATGCAGTTTCGATATGCAGCTTCTAGGGGGAACTCTTACACAATACTACATATTTCTGTATAATACCGGATATCTCTGCTACACAGTATAACAAAATGCTTTCAACTTTTTAACTGAAATATTTTTCCTCGCTTTCTTGCATTAGCTGAGCCGCTGTTAACACCTCCTCATTATATACTATAACATTAAAATTGCTGCTTTTTTGTTTGAACACACAGTTCAAACAGTATCTGATTACTATCTAATCACTACCGAACCCACTGGCACTATTTGTGGTTTCACACAGATCAAATGGTATCTAATCACTACCGAACCCACAATTCCTTTGGTGAAGACGCCTGGTTGTACTCACCTCTGTAGGGATACAAAATTTTAATAACTTCCAATTGCTTATTATTCTTCCTAATAGTGGCAAACAGTCCTAAAGATATTCAGCCGTTATCAACCCTTCGGGACTCATATTTAGTCTTAAAGATATCCAAGCGAAACTTATCCTAAGGAACACACAGTTTTAAAGATTAGGGTACACACATTACTATGCAATGGGTATTAATCCTACTCATGCCCGTAATCGGCATTAATCTCCAAGACTCTCAACAGAGCTTGGCTTAGGTTGAATTCTATGTCATGGATATCCGACTCAGCTGTCTATCAATTCCTGCTTAGTTTCAGCATGTCCTACCACACAAAGAAGGAATAGTCAACCGAGTTCTTTCCTTCTAAATGACAGATCAGCTTTAATTTGAACCCTTCTATAGCGATAACTCCAATTCAGGTGCCATGTTGAACTTCCAATGACCAGTATGCGAGAGTGTGAGAGAGATAACACCAAATTTAAGACACCTGTTCCCCATTCACACCTGAGACCTTGTAACACTAAGGAGTCACATAACACCGGGGAGGGAAAGTGGTTAACTGGGCACATGGTTAACTGGGCACATGGGAAAATGGTTAACTGTGCTGAGTTATTTTGAGGGCACACCAAATTTACACTGTTATACAAGCTGTAGACTGAATACTTTACATTGAATCAAAGTGTCATATCTTCGGTGTTGCCCCATGGAAAGCTATAATAAAATATTTACAGAAATGTGAGGGGTGTACTCACTTTTGTGATATACGGTATATCCCAGGGTTACGCACTTTTATTCTATATTGCCCTAAGATAGGACTGCATAGGACACCAGTCGTAGGTGGTTTGCATCTGAAACCAGAAGACACTAAAGATTGATAACAATGCCATAGCCTTCATGAATTCATCTCATTGCATAAATACATAGCATGTTGGTAGTATAGTTTATAGAGCTGATGTTGACGGATGGTTTCAAACTAAAGTCAAAGCGGTTAAATAGAAGTCTTTGCTGTCAATTAGGGATGAGCGAATTGACTTTGGATAAAGCATCCAAAGTCGATTCGCATAAAACTTTGTTTCAATACTGTATGGAGCGACCCACTTGGAACCGAACCCAAGTTCGGGAAATGTTTTTTCACAGTATAAATCAATTTCTGAAGTTATTATGCGAAGTCATTGGAGCCAATACATTCTAATACTGTACGGAATGCTGGCTCCGTACAGTATTGAAATTAAATTTTATGAGAATCAGCTTCGGATGCTTCATCCGAAGTCGATTCACTCATCCCTACTGGCAATCATTTCAGAGTCTGTGGTAGATAGAGATTGTCTTCTATCTTTTTCTTCTTCATCCTAAAAGGCACTTATAATCACAGAAAATCTTTCTTTTTCAATACTTCCAGGAGACAATAATGGGTGGTCTCAGCAGCTTGACAAGCACTTTGAGAAACACTATGAGAATTTTGGTGTGAATATCTATGGCTATGAGATGAAGGAAGCAGAATGCTGTAAGTAGCCCTTTCATTATACTGAAAATAACTGCAAGTAGCTTACAATCAGAAATGTAGCAAAAATGTTAAATTACACTAGGAATCAGCAATGTATTTAGTTAAATAAAAGGATGAGGTTTTTTAACTAGGGCATCGTTGTCTTATTTACCTGTTATGAATTCTTAAATACAACCATATTATGGCAAGGTCGGTTTTTTATAAAATGTGGCCCTGTGTGACAGGCAAAGTAGAGACCCTCAGTTGCCATTTTTAATCAGTTCAGATAAAATTTCACTCCACATAATACTGCCATGCCTCATTATAGTGCCCAGATCATACTGCCATGTACAGCCTAGATAATACCATCATACATATTCCAATATGGTTACCGATACTATGCTTTAAATATAAAATAATACCATCATAACCTAAAGTAACCACTGTATATTATTTCGCTTTCACCTCCTGTAAATTACATAAGCAATTCACTCTTTCTACAATAAATAATGGTAAGGCAGGAGGGTGCTGCGGTTGGAGAAGTGGGTATGCCTTGTCTCTACAGAGTTTGTAACATGGACACGTTAGATTTCTCAATTTTTCCATCAACCTCCCCATCCTAGTGTCCCGACAGTGTCATCCCTCTGCCACCCCCAATACTGTGCCCATTGTGCTCTCTAATGTCCCTGGTACTATACTGTTGAAAAAAAGTGACCCCCCAGTAGACATAATTGGGGTCATTTATCAAACTGGTGTAAAGTAGAACTGGATTTCCAAAAGAGCTGTCAAAAATGAATGGTGAAACCTGATTGGCTGCTATGGGCAACTAAGCCAGTTCTAGTTTACACCAGTTTGATCAATTACCCCAAATTTCCCTATAATGTATACAGCAGTTTTAATGTCCCCTAGAGTGCCCCAAGTAATAATAATACCCTATATTGTTCTCCAGGTAATAGTTCCTGTATAGTGTCCTCAGAAATAATAATAAATTGCCCTTACAGTACCTCTCCAATAGCCTCCACGTTTCCCCATATAGTAATCCCCCCATAGTAATTTCCTCCACACACAGTAATTTCCCCCCCCCCCACTGCCCCCATATAGTAGTTTGCCCCACACATTAATTTCCCCCACACTGCCCCCATACAGTAATTTCCCCCAAAGTGCCCCCACACAGTAATTTTTCCACACTGCCCCACACAGTAATTTCCGCCACACTGCCCCCACACAGTAATTTCCCCCAGGCTGCCCCCACACAGTAATTTCCCCCAGGCTGCCCCCACACAGTAATTTCCCCCACACTGCCCCAACAAAGTTGTTTCCCCCACATTGCCCCACACAGTAATTTGCCCCACACAATAATTTCCCCCACACTGTCCCCACACAGTAATTCCCCCCACACTGCCCACACACAGCAATTTCCCCCACACTGCCCCCACAGAGTAATTTCCCCCACACTGCCCCATACAGTAATTTTCCCCAAACAGTAATCTCCCCCACACTGCCCCCACACAGTAATCACCCCCACACTGCCCCCACACAGTAGTTTCCCCCACATTGCCCCATATAGTAATTTGCCCCACATAGTAATCCCTATCATAATAATTTGCTCCCCATAGTAATCCCTCACATAATAATTTGCCCCCACATAGAACTCCCTCCCATAATAATTTGCCCCAACATAGTAATCTCTCCCATAATAATTTGCCCCCACATAGTAATACCTCCCATAATAATTTTCCACCACTGAGTATTCCCACTATAATATTTTCCCCCCACATAGTAATTTGCCCCCATACTGCAATTTCCCCCGGATGTACTGTCTCTGTGTCCCCAAGTGCCCCAAAGTTGGCACATAAAAAAATAAAAAATAAAAGCTAAAAACTCACCTATGTCCAGGCGCGCAGTGGCAGGCGTGCACACTTCACTGTGCTGCATCATGATGTCATAATCATGATCATCATAATCATGACGTCATCACACATGCCTGCGCCGGGATTTCACTACCGCATAGGCCTCAGGCCTACTATGCATAATGACTTTGGCGGTGATCGGGGGCGGGGCAGGGAACTATGCGCTCCCGTGCCCCGCCACAGTATGTGGGCGTCAGCGCTCCAGCAATGAGCGCTTCCATCTGTATTGATGAAAGCGCTCATTGCTTCTGGCACCCCCCGAGAGCTGGCATCTGTGGCGGACCTACGTCAAAAAACCTGCAGGAGATTGCATGCCAGAACAGCAATAATATGCATATTGTGCCCCACCTAACCAGCCAAACCCCATACCAGCAACAGCCCTTGTTTACACACTATACAGTGTGATCTTCATTATTAAATGTAAGGCAGCACGGCCGCTCCATGTGGCCGTACCCTAAGGCAGATTGGCCTTGGTATACCTGATTTATAGCAATTTGTGACTAATTAATTGTGACTGCAGATTGCACTTTGTGGTGACAGATCCTCTTTAAGTTCTCGGAGAAAAGGGTTCATAAAAAAAAGGGGGGCCCTGGGAAATTGTCTAGTTTGTTACCAACTAAAACCAACCCTGTATTATACAATTATGGCATAGCAGAATATTCAAAAATAATTAGTAGGCTCTTCTGTCTTACTTTTATTTTCCATCGAGTTTTACTTTGTTTTCCCGTAATACTCTTCTGTGGAAAAATCCATAGATTACTTAGAAGATTGTAATACTCCACTGCAGTATAACACAATGTACAGACTTTCGCTGATCAATGTTCAAAATTATTTAACATAACACAAAACATAAAAACGAAAGGAAATTCCTATTGTGAAAGAGTCAATCCTATATCAGGAACCTAATGGACGCCCTAGGATGGCCCTGATCAGGAAGTGTAGAACAAGCTGAGGTTGGCTAATCTAGACTTTACCATGTAAAAATAAACGTACCAAAAATAATAAACAGTAACACAGATGGAAAAGATAGGTACATATCAACTCCCATCAACAAGAGATAGGTCACAAGGTAGCTTAAAGAATACCACAGTTGTTTAATGGCAATATTATGGGATGTGTGAGATTGACACGTCCCTGTCGCAACGCGTTTCGCCCGAATACTTGGCGGGCTCATCAGGGGACACTGAGAAAACTTATGGAGGTATAGCTCATGTTAAAGCAAATACCAATCAGTGTACATTTACACAATAACCGTGGAGTTGAAAAAACAACATACAACGACTGTTAGCAATCAGCTAAACAGACAACAAACCCCTCCTGTTTAGTTATATGGTCGCCTTGGTTGCTACTTGCGTGTCTTCAGACGGTGTAGTACGATAATATATCAGATCATACCACACAAGGGCAGCGGCCTTATAAGAAAGGAACCTCTGCAGAGCTCAGTGAGGCCATCTCTGTCCAAACATACTTCTGGACTTGTCCCGCTGCCTCTATCCAGCAAGGCGTTTTTGCCCCCCACTGAGCTCTGCAGAGGTGCCTTTTTTATAGGGCCGCTGCCCTTGTGTGGTATGATCTGATATATTATCGCACTACACTGTCTGAAGACACGCAAGTAGCAACGATAGCAACCATATAACTAAACAGGACAGGTTTGTTGTCTGTTTAGCTGTTTCCTGACAGTCGTTGTATGTCGTTTTATCAACTCCGCGATTATTGTGTTAATGTACACTAATTGGTATTTGCTTTAACATGAGCTATACCTCCATGAGTTTTCTCAGTGTCTCCTGATGAGCCCCCCAATTGTTCGGGCGAAACGCGTAGCGACAGGGCCGTGTCAATCTCACATATCCCATAATATTACCATTAAACAACTGTGGTATTTTTTAAGCTACCGGATGACCTATCCCTTGTTGATGGGAGTTGATATGTACCTATCTTTTCCATCTGTGTTACTTTTTATTATTTTTAGTACGTTTATTTTTACATGGTAAAGTCTAGACTAGCCAACCTCAGCTTGTTCTACACTTCCCAATCAGGGCCATCCTAGGGCGTCCAGGAGGTTCCTGATACGGGATCACCCCGATCGGGACGGCCATTCCGTTCTAGGTAAGGCAGAACGAAGATAGGGTCATCTCTAGGGACAGCCCCCCAAGCATCGTTTACTATCCGAGTCCCTGTCATTGTGTCGCCCACTACTCTGAGGATTGACTCTTTCACAATAGGAATTTCCTTTTGTGTTTTTTGTTTGTTTGTTTGTTTGTTTGTTTTGTGTTATGTTATATAATTTTGCCAATTTGGGGTATCCTATGTGCTTCTTTTATTTAGAAATATGAATAAAGGCTAAGTTTTAAAGGATGGTTTATCTGTGACTATACTTAATTTCACTAGACCATCATCATTTATATTACCCTCTGACGGGTTATAGACTGTACTGTAAGTTTTGATCAATGTTCAAGCCAGTAAAAATAAAAAAAATGTTATACAAATTTTTTGGGACAAAACTGTGTGACATATTGTCCTGTACTAGGATTCTCTGTTATAGTCACAGGACCTAGGTCTCCAATTAAGGGGATGCTGTGCTGACTAATAAGATTATAAAACAAGGTCATTATTAATGTTCCTTGCTTTGTTCAGCACAACTATACACTATGCAAATAATTTTGGTGAGAAAATTGTTTTTGTCATTTGGTTACATAGAAATTTGCATACCTAAGCAAATCGTTTGTTAGACGCACCACTGAAAAGTACTTACTGAACATACTAAAACAGAAAGTGACACCTATAATTTTTTTTCTGCCATTTCAAATGTGACAGTGATTCCTTTTATCTTTAATGTTTTTATTTTCTGATTGTAGGTTTTTATTCAATTTTCTGTGCAAGATTTTAGGGGCAGCCATCTTGCCTGAGCTATTGTGTACAGCATTTATAGATCTGCTTTTGAGCAGCCACATGGGCCAATGACACAATAGACTACAGGTGACCTTATTGACTTGAGAGTGTTTTTTACCCTGGGTTCACACTTGAGCGTATTTGATACGCGCGTTTTACGCGCGTTTTTGTCGCGAGCACTTTGCGATGCTCGAGTAAACATGATAAAAGATCTGTAAAAAGTATCTATAATCATTCACATGGAGTTTTTGGCAAATTTTTGTATGCACTCTTTTTGAGCCAAAACCAGAAGTAAGTCCAGCAGGAAAGAACTATATAAGTATTTTTTTAAATTCTTTTCCTTTTTTGGGTACACTCTTAAAGAGGTTGGCCCATCATAGACAATGGTGTACCAGCACCTATCAGACAATGGGGCATATCCTAGCAATATGCCCCATTGTCTATAATGGGCCAACCTCTTTAAGTTTAGCTGTTAAACTGCATCAAAATCTACATGTTTGGTTTCAGCTACACCAATACATAGACAAAAGATAATTTAATTATTGCCCATAAGGATGTTACTGACCTCATTTAAGGTAGCGTGTAGTGTTGATCGAGCACCAAAGTGCTCGTGTGCTCTGGTGCTTGAGTAGAACACTTTGCGATGCTCGAGTGCTCTACAGAGCACCCAAGCAAAATAGAAGTCAATGGGAGAACCCAAGCATTAAACCAGACACCCCCTGCTCTAAAGAGGGGAGGGTGTCGGGACTCCTCTGTCTTAGGAGTCCCTGCTCTGACTCCATATATAGCTATGCCCATATATGGAGTCAGTGCTTGGGGACACCCAATGTATTTAAATCTAATTGAGCCTCTATTTCTGAAAAGTTTCTGGCAGGATTTGAACTCACAACCTTCTACAATATAGCCAAGAACCTTAACCACTACACTATAGAACTACATGGCCAGTTACTTAAAAAAAAAGTAGCAGAAGTCTCTTTTTCTTTTAGTAACCGGCCATGCAGCTCTATTGTGTAGTGGTTAAGGTTCTTGGCTGTAATGTAGAAGGTTGTGAGTTCAAAACCTGCCAGAAACATTTGAGAAATAAAAGCTAAATTAAATTTATATATTTTATATATTTTTAGTAATTGTAAAAATGTATGGCACAAAATAAATGTGTAATTATAATATATATATATATATATATATATATATATATATACATATATATATATATATATTAGTGTTAATCGAGCATGCTCAGCCGAACACCAGTTCAGCTCGAGCATCTCGATGCTCGGCACATGGCAGTATTTGGCCGAATCCTGCATGTGTTCAAGCGCAATGCTCGAGTCTCCTCCCCGCACGTTTTTTGGCTGCTAAACAGCCAATGAACATGCAGGTTAGTACTGCCCTCACTGCAATGCCGTAGCCATGTTGGTTACTGGCATTACAGTGATTGGCTGGCCAAAACGCGTCATAGGGTGCTATATAGCACCCGATGACGCGTGTTTGGCTCAGTCTTAGTCAGGGAGACCTGTGCTGAGGAAGAACAGACAGTGTAGGGAGTGATATAGGAATATTTTTATTAATAAAACTTTTTCAGAAACCCAAAAGTCCTTTTAAGGACTATTGTGTGTGGCAGCAGCAATATTTATTTATAGCGCAAACTGCGCTAAATAGCTAAAAGTTTACAGGCCCAAAAGTTCTTTTAAGGACTATTGCATGTGGCAGCAAGAATATCTATTTTTAGCGCAAATTGCACTAAATAGCGAAAACTTTGCAGACCCAAAAGTCCCTTTAAGCATATCCTGCGCTAAATAGCATGCAATAGTTAGGCCGCTGCAGACAGCGACATTAGCTGCACCACATCTCCAGTGTGAAGTGTGTTCATCTCAAAAATATCTGTGACATCCAGTGTACTTTTTTTGTAGACGTTGACCGCTCCAGGCAGTGACATTACCAGCGCCACTTCTGCAGTGTAATGTGTGCGCTGAAAAAATGTATCTGTGATATCCAGTGTACTTATTCAACAGACGGTGTCCGCTTCTGACAGTAACATTACCAGTGCGACATCTGCAGTGTAACGTGTCCGCTTAAAAAATGTATCTGTGACATACGGTGTACTTTTTCAATAGATGATGTCCGCTTCTGAACCAGTGCCACATCTGCAGTGTAACGTGTGCGCTTAAATAAAAATTCTGTGACATACAATGTACTTTTTCAATAGACGGTGTCCGCTTCTGACAGTGACATTACCAGTGCAACATCTCCAGTGTAAAGAGTGTGCATCCAAAAAATATCTGTGACATCCAGTGTACTTTTTCCTTAGATAGTGTCTGCTGCGGACAGTGACATTACCAGCGCCACATCTGCAGTGTAACGTGTGTGCTGAAAAAATGTATCTGTGATATACAGTGTACTTTTTCAATAGACGTTGTCCGCTTCTGACAGTGACATTACCAGTGCTACATCTGAAGTGTAACGTGTCTGCTTAAAAAATGTATCTGTGACATACAGTGTACTTTTTCAATAGACTGTGCCTGCTTCTGACAGTGACATTACCAGTGCATCATCTGACTCCATATATAGCTATGCCCATATATGGAGTCAGTGCTTGGGGACACCCAATGTATTTAAATCTAATTGAGCCTCTATTTCTGAAAAGTTTCTGGCAGGATTTGAACTCACAACCTTCTACAATATAGCCAAGAACCTTAACCACTACACTATAGAACTACATGGCCAGTTACTTAAAAAAAAGTAGCAGAAGTCTCTTTTTCTTTTAGTAACCGGCCATGCAACTCTATTGTGTAGTGGTTAAGGTTCTTAGCTGTAATGTAGAAGGTTGTGAGTTCAAAACCTGCCAGAAACATTTGAGAAATAAAAGCTAAATTAAATTTATATATTTTATATATTTTTAGTAATTGTAAAAATGTATGGCACAAAATAAATGTGTAATTATAATATATATATATATATATATATATATATATATATATATATATATATATATATATATATATATATATATATATTAGTGTTAATCGAGCATGCTCAGCCGAACACCAGTTCAGCTCGAGCATCTCGATGCTCGGCACATGGCAGTATTTGGCCGAATCCCGCATGTGTTCAAGCGCAATGCTCGAGTCTCCTCCCCGCACGTTTTTTGGCTGCTAAACAGCCAATGAACATGCAGGTTAGTACTGCCCTCACTGCAATGCCGTAGCCATGTTGGTTACTGGCATTACAGTGATTGGCTGGCCAAAACGCGTCATAGGGTGCTATATAGCACCCGATGGCGCGTGTTTGGCTCAGTCTTAGTCAGGGAGACCTGTGCTGAGGAAGAACAGACAGTGTAGGGAGTGATATAGGAATATTTTTATTAGAAAAACTTTTTCAGAAACCCAAAAGTCCTTTTAAGGACTATTGTGTGTGGCAGCAGCAATATTTATTTATAGCGCAAACTGCGCTAAATAGCTAAAAGTTTACAGGCCCAAAAGTTCTTTTAAGGACTATTGCATGTGGCAGCAAGAATATCTATTTTTAGCGCAAATTGCACTAAATAGCGAAAACTTTGCAGACCCAAAAGTCCTTTTAAGCATATCCTGCGCTAAATAGCATGCAATAGTTAGGCCGCTGCAGACAGCGACATTAGCTGCACCACATCTCCAGTGTGAAGTGTGTTCATCTCAAAAATATCTGTGACATCCAGTGTACTTTTTTTGTAGACGTTGTCCGCTCCAGGCAGTGACATTACCAGCGCCACTTCTGCAGTGTAATGTGTGCGCTGAAAAAATGTATCTGTGATATCCAGTGTACTTATTCAACAGACGGTGTCCGCTTCTGACAGTAACATTACCAGTGCGACATCTGCAGTGTAACTTAAAAAATGTATCTGTGACATACGGTGTACTTTTTCAATAGATGATGTCCGCTTCTGAACCAGTGCCACATCTGCAGTGTAACGTGTGCGCTGAAATAAAAATTCTGTGACATACAATGTACTTTTTCAATAGACGGTGTCCGCTTCTGACAGTGACATTACCAGTGCAACATCTCCAGTGTAAAGAGTGTGCATCCAAAAAATATCTGTGACATCCAGTGTACTTTTTCCTTAGATAGTGTCTGCTGCGGACAGTGACATTACCAGCGCCACATCTGCAGTGTAACGTGTGTGCTGAAAAAATGTATCTGTGATATACAGTGTACTTTTTCAATAGACGTTGTCCGCTTCTGACAGTGACATTACCAGTGCTACATCTGAAGTGTAACGTGTCTGCTTAAAAAATGTATCTGTGACATACAGTGTACTTTTTCAATAGACTGTGCCTGCTTCTGACAGTGACATTACCAGTGCATCATCTCCAGTGTAAAGAGTGCACATCCAAAAAATATCTGTGACATCCAGTGTACTTTTTTCTTAGATAGTGTCTGCTACGGACAATGTTATTACCAGCGCCACATTTGCAGTGTAACGTGTGTGCTGAAAAAATGTATCTATTACATACAGTGTACTTTTTCAATAGACGGTGTCTGCTTCTGACAGTGACATTACCAGTGCATATCTGCAGTGTAACATGTGCACTTGAAAAATGTATCTGTGACATACAGTGTACCTTTTCAATAGACGTTGTCCGCTTCTGACAGTGACATTACCAGTGCTATATCTCTAGTGTAACGTGTGCACATACAAATTTTATATGTGACATACAGTGTACTTTTTCCATGGATGCTGCAGACAGTGACATTACCGGTGGTACTTCTGCTGTATAATGTTTCCTCATCCCAAATACCTGTGATATTCCCTGTAATTTTTTATTAGCCGCTGGTGACAGCATTGACATTATCTGTGGGATAGCTACTGTGTGACGTTTCCACATCCCAAATACCTTTTTAAACTTTTTTGCGCATACACTTCCAAATCCTATGCTACTGTACGTATGACATACCTTCATACTTACATATTTAACATTTAATATGAAGAAGTCGAGCAGTAAGGGACGGGGGAGTGGCCATGATGCTGATGGTGCACAGCAGCAGACCCTCACCCCAAATGTTTTAGATGGTCAGATTAGTAGCAGGCCCTCGCCCATAATGTTTTCGATGGTCAGCTCAGCAGCGGGACCTCAACCATAATTTTTTTGATGGTCAGCTCAGCAGCAGGCCCTCAACCATAAAGTTTTAGAGGGTCAGCTCAGCAGCAGGCCCTCAACCATAATTTTTTCAATGGTCAGCTCAAGAGCAGACCCTCACCCCTAATGTTTTAGAAGGTCAGCTCAGCAGCAGACCCTCACCCCTAATGTTTTAGATGGTCAGATCCGCAGGCCCTTGCAGGCCATCAATCATAATTTTTCAAGGGTGTGTATGATGCCTTCCTTTATGTGTAACAAAGGGTGTATTGTAGTGCCGGTTCCTTGTAATTTTTGGCAGCCCTTTCACTTAGTGCATAGGCTTTATGAGAGTAGGAGTCCCACTACCTGAACAATTGTACCACAATGTGAATAAGGCCGTCCTCATTTATGTGATATACAGGTTGTATCGGAGTGCCTCTTGCTTGCAATTTTTGGCAGCACTTGCACTTTATATACAAGTAAATTTACAGGAAAGAATGTTTCCGAATAATTTTCCCTCTAAAATTGATTTTATCTTTGTTTTGTGCATCTTAGTGTCAGTCTGTAAAAGTGGCGTACTACTCAAGCAACATCTTTCCCAGCAGCAACCTGGGAGTCCAAGATGCATCCAGACATCCTCCCCATGCTGTTCCCGAACCATTTCGGTGGTGTTTCCATTAATTTCTGACCTTTTCCTATGAACCATACACCTTCTACTACTACTGATGTTTTAGCCAAAATATATTTACATATATTATATACCTTAACCACTACACTATAGAGCTGCATGGCCAGTTACCAAAAAAAATTAAATACGAGACTTCTGCTGTATAGGCATGCTTGAGGGGCGCAGCAGAAGAGGTGGTAGCAGTGGGAAAGGAGGAGTCAGCCGAGGAGGATGGAGTAGGAGGAGGAGAAGAAAAAGAAGAGGCAGGCCTGCATGCAATCCTTGGAAGTAACACCAAAATCCATACAGGAGCAACAGATTACATACTTGACGGCCATCAGAAGGTTCAACCAATGGGCAGTCAAAGTTATGTACCTTCCCCGCCCATGTTTGCTGGACCATGTGTCTTGTGTCAGATGTATCTTGGCACAGACACTGTGTGCCAGAGATATATTCACTTGCTGCTGAACATGGAGATGCTCTGGGATGCCCTTTAGGGAGAAATATTTCCTTCCAGGGACCTTCCATTGCGGCCACAAATTTTCTAAAGGCCTCCGAGTCCACCAGTTTATATGGCAGTAGTTGGCGGGCTAGCAATTCCAACAAGTCAGCAGTCAGCCGTTGGGCAAGAGGGTTATACGGCGATATCAACTTTTTACGCTCGAACATTTGGGCCACGGAAGCCTGCATTCTGCCAGATGAACACAACGTCAGCACGGTGGAAGGTGGAGTGGAGGACAAATGGGCGGAGGTATATCTCAGGCCTCAATCAATATTTGTTGGAAACAGGTATTTCGAACCCCTTAATCGGTAATTTGTGGAAGCAGGTATATCGCAGGCCTCAATCAATATTTGGTGGAAACAAGTATATCGAACCCCTATAATTAGTATTTTGTGGAAGCAGGTATATCACAGCTCTCAATCAGTATTTTGTGGAGGCAGGTATATCAAACCCCTTAATCGGTACTTTGTGGAAGCAGGTATATCGCATACCTCAATCAATATTTGGTGAAAACAGGTATATCGAACCCCTTAATCGGTATTTTGTGGAAGCAGGTATATAGCAGGCCTCAATCAATATTTGGTGGAAACAGGTATATCGAACTCCTTAATCTGTATGTTGAGGGACAAGGTATATTACACCCCTCAGCTATTTTTTTTGCAACAACGGTTATATCACACCACCCTGTTTATCTGGGGCAACAGGTATATCACAACCCTCAATCAGTATTTTGTGGAAGAAGGTATATCACACCCCTCAATCAGTTTTTTGGGGGGGCAACAGGGATATCACACCCGTTGCAAATAGTTGTTCCAAAAGCGCCTGTCCCTCTATATAGGTGGGGTATTGCAGCAGAACCGCACACAACTGCTGCACAATACAAATGCACTATATACTTTCTATGTTAGAAAGTATATTATAGGTATATCACACCCCTCAATCAGTTTTTTGGGGTGCAACAGGTATATCACACACACGTTGCAATTAGTTGTTCCAATAGCATTTGTCTTTCTATATAGCTGCAATATCGTAGCAGAACCGCACACAACTGCTGCACAATACAAATGCATCATAATATACTTTCTATGTTACAAAGTATATTATAAGTCTATCACAACCCTCAGTATATCACACCTATCGATAGCACACCCATACCAGTCCTTAAAAGAGATTTTGTGGCCCTATTAGCTAGCGTTTGGTGTCCCTAACAGCCTGTCCCTGCTTCACAAAGCAACCTCTCCCTACACTGGCAAAACACAGCATGTAAAATGGCTGCCAGGTCAGGTTCTGTTATAGGGTGGGGGTGTGTCCATGTGCTGAAACATCTCAATTGGCTGTCCTGTCCCACCTGATGGATGTGTCATGGGTCAAAGTTCGACACAATGCAAAAGAATATGGCGCCGGGGGACAACACCATATGTTTGGTGAATCGCGAACGCTCAAAGTTTGCCGCAAAACCACCGCCGAGTGAACCACAAGGCCATCTCCTGTCAACACAAACTTACTGCTGACACCCTCTCCACTCTGTAGGGGGGCTCTACTTGTAAAAGCATTAATTAGAACAGGTTCTGTAGACATCTATGTGGAATCAACTGACGACGGTGTAAAAGGAGTGCGCTTCTTGTTGACGCTAACATCGACCTGTAAGGCTGAGTTCACACGTGAGTTATTTGGTCAGTTTTGGCCCCATAACTGCCCAAATAAGTTAAGTGTGCAGTGATTCTAAGAGGGATGCCTGTCATGTTCATATCATACTGACTCACAGTATTGTTTCAGTACCACAGCAGACTCCCTATGCGTGTTACTACAAGGCACAGTGTTCTACACCACTATAATCGCTCTCTGCAGCCAGGAAATAGCAGTTTTTTAACGCGATTCGCCACAAATAAATTCGGATAGAATCAAATCTTTTCTGAAAATTCAGCGAACCGGACGAATTGAATTTTTGAGAAATTCGCTCATCTCTAGTTATAACAGATATTTTTGTAAGCAAATTATTTTTGTATTGGTAAAATGTTAGTGGATGTTCGCATCTTATTAAACTGTTATGTTAGGCCCAAATACAAAATAAAGCCCTTAAATAAAATATAATATAAGTAGCAAACTTCGTTTTGTTTAAAATATTGATTTGTTCCGCTAGGTGAGGGCTTGTGAAAGGAATGTTTGATGACCAGTAGGTTTCAGAGACAGTTGAATTATTAATAGCAGCATAGCTTCAGTATTGGAATATATTATAACATCCAAGTGCTGTCAATGCATCAAACACAATAGAACAGTAAAGCCCATTGTGATAAGCAGTCTGCTGATCGACAGCTGGTATGACAACAAACAGCATGAGTTTTTTTAAAGATCTTGTTCTTCTTTGAAAAGCTTTTTGCAGTTTACTCTTACATAAATTTAAGAGTGTAGTAGCCAATCAGATTTTCTGCCCAATAATCACTAATGAGCGTTCCTATGAACGCTCGTTAGCAATTATCTGGCAGTCTAAAGGGTGCACTAGACACCCCGATGCTGCAAGCAATTGTCTAGAGCAGGGGTGCACAACCTGCGGCCCGGGGGCCACATGCGGCCCTCGATATCATTCTGTGCGGCCCCCAACCATCTGGTGACAGACATGTATGTCTATGTCTTGTGGCTGCTCACAGGCATTTTTCATGTATTGTCCCGTGAGATGGGAATCCTGGAGGTGTAACCAGACATTTATAGTATATACCATGTGTACAATATGCAATAAATACAGAATATCAGTTAGTAATACCCCTTTAACTTTTATTTTCGGCCCTTTGGATTCCTTCAATGTGGCCCTTAACCAGAAAAGGTTGTGCACCCCTGGTGTAGAGGGAAGGTTCCCTCCTGGCAGTCGCCAGATAGCAGAGGACACCACTGCTATTACATGCAGCGATGTCCTCCGCAGCATGGGGAGGAGCGATCGCTATGCCATCACTCGTCCCATGCAGGAAGGCGGTGTGCCAGCGGCAGATCGTGATTACACAGCATGCTGAAAGATCTGAATTGCCCAATGAATGAGCGCTTGCTCATTGCTTTATACATGCATTTAGAAAACGGATCCGTCTCCCATTGACATTCAATGGAGTTCATGACAGATCCGTCTTGGCTATTTAAGACATAATACAACCGGATCCGTTCATGATGGATGCATGCGGTTGTATTATTGTAACAGAAGCGTTTTTGCAGATACATGACGTATCCGCAAAAAACGCTATTGTGAAAGTAGCCTTAATTTGGTAATCAAAATGTGGAAGTTATATTCAGTTAATGTCAGGAGTTCACATGACTATGCCAGGCTGTATTGGGAGGGTTGCCATTCTGACCAGACAAGCCCTGGCTGCTTGACCTGTCAGTGTGAGGGGACATTCACTTGACCGTATCTGTTTTGCAGTCTGCAAACTGCAGATATGAAAAACATGGATACCGGCTGCATGCATTCCGCATTTTGCGGATCAGCACGTCCCACCCTTTGTTAGAAATTCCTATTTTTGTTTGCGAAAAGGACAAGAATAATATTTTTTTTGCAGAGCCACAGAATGGAGATACGGATGCTGACAGCACACAGTGTGTGGTCCACATCTTTTGCTGCCCCATTGAAAGGAATGTCTCCACATCCGATCTGCAAAAATCGAGGAATGGATGTGGACCCAAAATACAGCCGTATATATGGACCCTGACTGGAAAGCGAGCCAATCCGGTTTCTGACTGTCCAATGTCAGAGCTAGGTGGGGCATATAAGACAGCTGATTGCTAATCAACCGGCCTGTCATTACGTTTGTATTTTGGGCATTATACTGTGTGACCTACTATATACTTTTCTGGTGATTTGCCTTCTGGCTTGTTTTTGGATTATCCTTGTGGTGTCACGGATGTACCGAGACATACGGACGTTCCCGCGACAGGTGGCAGGAGATCTGTAAGACTGGCAACACGTGGTTTGATCTGACATGTTTTCCTTTTGGATCAAATGACGTCTGTGTTGTTTCTGGTGCTTAACCTTCTCTTTTTATTGTTGTTTTTCCTGCTATGCTATGCGGTTTATAGCTTCTGTGGGACTTGTGGTTAGCTTGTGTTTGGTTCTCGGCTGAGTTCCCGGTGCTACCAAAGCTTCATTGAAGATAAGTGTTTCCTTTCCCTTTTGTATTTTATATATATATATATATATATATATATAATTGAAGAAGAAGATAAACCGCAGCACTTCCAATGTGGTGATAGAAACGTGTGTTGCCTTTCCCTGTTGTTTGTCATTAGGCCTGAGGGAGACTCCTGTTCATCTTTCCCTTTGGAGGAACAGGTAGACTCAGTCGTGACATTAGTTCCAGGGTCCTATAGGGTCAGATAGGATTCTAGGTATACAGTGTATGAACTTGCCTACCTTTGGGGCCTGTTCATACTGGTAGTCTGTCAAGACTGGAGTAAGGGTTTCCTCTAGGATGTGTCCATCTTCCTTCTCTAGTTTCCAGGCCTTATTACAGTTTCCCTTTTCCCTCCTAGGCTCCTTGTGTTGTTTTCCTCCCACACTCGAGCATGACATTATAAACCACCCAAAACCATAATTAATAGACGCCTGAGAGAGATATCTAAGGGCCTCCACTCTCAGGACATATCGTCTTCCTCTGACACTTTGGGTGAAGATACTCCTGGGTTTATAAAAATACTCTATTTAGGACGAGCACACCTCATATGGATCCCAAATGGATAGAGTTTTTTATATATGCAATTTTTTGGAATTTTGAATCAACTTCCTTTTTTATAAAAATGCTATTTATTACATAAAATACAATGAAACATATAATTAAAATACTGTAAATGCTCTATTCAATTTATACTACAGACACTGGTTCGTTAATCATGGTCAGTGAATTGATAATTATCAATATCCATTTGGGATCCATATGAGGTGTGCTCGTCCTAAATAGAGGCCATCCAGGATTTGTAGCACCCATTTCATAGACATCCAGAGTGAGGCACTCAAGTATATAGAACCCTGTATTTTTGCATATACTCCTGGGTTTATGTCTGGGAACGAACCCATGCAGTTAGGAGGAGCTACTCCACGATACAATTTTAAGCGTTCTGGTCGTAGGAAGGGAGTGTGTTTTTTCTGCAGACAGAAAGGACATTTTATCGATGTATGTCCTTGCATTCTGTCTGGTAGTACCCAATTTCTCCTGACTGCTGAGGTGGCGCTAGAGTCCAAGACTGTGGGGATTGAGGTGTTTATCTCAGATGGTGCATGACATCCGATTAGGAGTGGGTGACTTTCATCAGGAAGTTATCTCGTGTTTTGTGTTAGAGGGTCTCCCTGCTCCATTGGTTCTGGGTTTACCGTGGTTGAGCAGGCACAATCCAACCATCGATTGGCAAGCTAGACAGATTCTGAATTGGGGGGATTATTGCGTTAACAATTGTCTTAATACATCTTTTTCTGCTTTAACCACTAAAACATTACCCTCTTTTATATATGATTTTGCCAATGTATTTTCTGAAAGTGGATGCAAGGATTTACCTCCTCATCGGGAATGTGATGGTCCTATCAACCTTATTCCCGGAGCTAAGTTGCCCAAATTTAGGTTGTATAACCCTTCTGGACTGTAAAGAATGGCCATAAGAGAGTCCAAATCTCCAGGGGCAGCAGGGTTTTTCTTTGTTAAAAAAAAAGGACAGAACTCTTAGGAAATGTCTGGATTTCCGTGATCTCAATTTGATTACTGTCCGTGATCCTTACCCCCTTCCTTTGATTCCTGATTTGTTCAACTAGATTATTGATGCCAAGGTGTTCTCCAAGTTGGAAAGGGGGGCACATAATCTTGTCAGGATCAAGGAAGGGGATGAATGGAAGACGGCTTTTAATACCCCAGAGGGTCACTTTGAGAACCTGGTCATGCCTTTTGGGTTGACCAATCCTCCTGTGGTTTTCCAGGATTTTGTGAATGACATTTTTCATCATCTGGTGGGGAGGTTTGTTGTCGTGTATTTGGATGACATACTAATTTATTCTCCAGACATGGAGACTCATCAGGATCACGTTAGACAGGTGTTACAGATCCTAAGAGATAACAAATTGTACGCAAAATTAGAAAAGTGTGTTTTTGCTGTACATGAGGTGCAATTCTTGGGCTATCTGCTGTCATCTTCAGGTTTTTAAATGGATCCAGAAAAAGTGCATGCTGTATTAGACTGGGATCAACCCGAAAATCTGAAGGCTCTTATGCGGTTTTTGGGGTTCGCAAACTATTACCGAAAATGTATTCAGAACTGTTCGACAGTGGTGAAACCCTTAACTGACATGACTAAGAAAGGGGTAGATGTCTCAGTGTGGTATGATTCGGTGTTGCGAGCCTTTTCTGCAGTTAAGGAGTGCTTTTCTTCTGCCCCTACATTGGTGCAGCCGGATGTATCACAACCTTTCATTGTGGAAGTTGACTCATCCAAAGTGGGGGTAGAAGCAGTTTTATCGCAGGGCCCGTCACCTGGTACATGGCTCCCATGTGCATTTTTCTCTAAAAAACTATCAGCCGCAGAGAGAAGTTACAATGTGGGTAACAGAGAGTTGCTGGCCATTTAGTTGGCTTTTGAGGAGTGGCGTTATTGGTTGGAAGGGGCGATTCATCCGATCATGATGTTCACAGATCACAAAAATCTGGCTTACCTGGAGTCAGCTAAATGACTGAACCCAAGGCATGCCAGATGGTCTTTGTTTTTCACCAGATTCAATTTCATTGTCACTTATCATCCTGGGGTCAAGAACATCAAGGCAGATGCCTTGTCATGTAGTTTTCCTGGAGGTGGTGATATCCACTCTATACCCTGAACTAGAGGTGAACGTGTTAGAGGCTCAGGGAGACGCGCCGGAGTCTTGCCCCTCTGGGAAATTGTCTGTTCCATCAGAATTGCATCATAAGGTGTTTGAGGAACATCACTGTATGGTTCTTACGGGACACCCTTGGAGTAGGTCCACTCTCGACCTCATCACTTGTAGATTCTAGGGGCTGGGGTTCTGTAAGTGTGTTGAGGACTATGCGTCAGCCTGTAGTATCTGTGCATGCGCTAAGGTGACACATACTCGACCTTCTGGATATCTACTTCTGTTGCCCATCCCGTCCAGACCATGGACTCACTTTTCTATGGATTTTATTACTGATCTGCCTAATTCTTTTGGAAAGACAGTTATTCTGGTGGTAGTTGATTGCTTTAGTAAAACGGTGCACTTTATAGCATTGCCTGGCCTAACTAATGCACTTGCGCAAGTGTTTGTTAACAACATGGTGAAACTTCATGGCATTCCCTCTGACGTGGTCTCGGATCGTGGGACTCAGTTTGTGTCTAGATTCTGGAAGGCGTTCTGTACTCGGCTGGGGGTACAACTGTCTTTTTCTTCTGCTTTTCATCCTCAGACGAATGGACAGACAGTGCGCACTAGAGCCAACGTCTATAGTGGAACCCAACCCATTTTTGATAACATTCTCTATAACATTTTTTCTATAACATCTTTATTGGATAATTGAATGATTGGATAATTATATTCAACCTGAAGGTATTTAAAGTCCAAAGTAGGAGCATGCAGGTACCACTGATGAAGGGGAAGGATACTCCCCGAAACCCGTTTGGTACTGACCCAAGAACCCTGCATATCCTGGATTAATATTGGAGGACCGCACATAAGGATCCAGCTACAGGGGATCCCCATTTTTGGATAACTGAATACCGCTACCATACCGCAAACTGATCACATCCCCCTGCCGACGCGGACACCAATACATCCGGTGACGTCACCGCCACATGGAACGCCGAGCAGAAGAGATGTGTGCGCTGCCCACATGCCGCCTAGGAACCACTGCTACGTGCGGGCACCACACCACCGATGACAGACTGTGGGGGAATCAAAGGTATCAGGGCACAATACCGTTCAAGTGTGGGATGCCACACTGAGGTAATTTGTGCCAATCACCTAAAACCTCTTCTTTTAAAATACACTGTATCACAAATAAGAGGACCGTGTTCCCCCAAAGGGGTGTATTCTTCTAAAAATTTCAAGGGGAAGTTTACTCTGAAGGGGCCTACTCTCCCCTCTCTTGTTTTAGCTACATAGTTATATCCCGTATTAACGGGTACTATTCCTCCTAGGCAATCAGAGATCTTTATATATTTTTATATTTTTATATAAATATGAATGGACAGTCTATGAAGATTTTACCTATTACCTAATTTGACGTCCGGACTTCCTACTGGCCCCTCTACTACAAAGACTCCTTTAACCATCTCCATACTGACTGAATTTGTATTTATACAACTATCCATCAACTTTTTTTCTTATCACCTTCCCCATATCAACTCCAATATATTTTTATATTTATTTGTTTTTATTTTTTATCTATATATTTTTTATACTTTATTAACTATATTAATAAAGGTGTATACTTTATATTTAACTTTATCCGGGATTGTCCACATTTTATTTATTTGAAATCCAGCTGTTTTGAGTGCCTGTCTATCAAGTTCTTTCTGTCTTTTAAACCTTATGTATCCTGTTTTGGGTGAACCAGTCAGACAGTAGAACCTCATCCACTACACTAGTAAGGTGAGCCACCTCGACAGTCTGTTACGTACCATTTGGTGAAACCTTTCACACTTTCACAGGTCTCATCCAGGTAAGGTTCATCCTGGGTGCCCGTAGGTCACCCGTAGAAGGGGGGGTACTGTCAAGGATGTACCGAGACATACGGAAGTTCCTGTGACAGGTGGAAAGAGATCTGTGAGACTGGCAACACATGTTTTCCTTTTGGATCAAATGACTTCTGTATTGTTTCTGGAGCTTGCAACACCTTTTTTCCCCAGGTTTGGCTAGCGTAGTCATTTAACCTTCTCTATTTATTGTTGTTTCTCCCACTATGCTATGCAGTTTATAGCTTCTGTTAGACTTGTGGTTAGCTTGTGTTTGGTTCTCGGCTGAGTTCCTGGTGCTACCAAAGCTTCATTGAAGATAAGTGTTTCCTTTCCCTTTTGTATTTTGTTTATATATATATATATATATATATATATTGAAGGAAGAAAAACCGCAGCACTTCCAATGTGGTGATAGAAACGTGGGATCCTTTATTCACCCGTGCAACGTTTCGATCCTCTTACTGGGATCGTTATCAAGCAATAAACAGTGTTGAATCGTACATATTTATAGGGTGTTAACATAAGTCATTATTAACCAATGAAAAATCATCAAGTGTAAATACTACATAATGATCATATATCAGTGTGTCATTATATCCAAATTGATATATCAGTTCAAAGCACACAAAAATTGGATGTATATTCAAAAAAATAACATAGTAATCGTGATTGATATCATGATAGAGTGCTCATCTGTGGCGTGTAATGTCATGGACGGAGGCAGGGCTGTTTGCCATTCATGCAGACGGCATGGGCTAAGTCAATGGCGATCTCGATCTATAAAGCGGCGCCCTGGTTTCAACATTGCGCATGTCCAGGATCCTGGAAGAATTACCATGGTTTCTCATTTATTCGGATTTAGCCTGCTGAAGATGTAATTGGACAAGGCGGATACCCAGCACGGTATACTCGGGGTTGTTGGCCCCCTAGCTCCATATACGGTGTTGGATAGTGCGCTGGTACAGTAGCACATCCTTCACTGTACATCCGAGGGCTACACAATCGTGTCTTTGTTTACTTAACTACTATTTTTTGTTACTGTTGCCGGACGTGTCACGTATCTAATCATGTGACTAAACACGTCATTGGTGCAGAGTATGCGCAATGTTGAAACCGGGACGCCGCTTTATAGATCAAGATCGCCATTGACTTACCCCAGGCCGTCTGCATGAATGGTAAACAGCCCCGCCTCCATCCATGACATCACACGCCACAGATGAGCACTCTATCATGATATCAATCACGATTACTATGTGTTTTTTTTTTAATATACATCCAATTTTTGTGTGCTTTGAACTGATATATCAATTTGGATGTAATGAAACACTGATATATGATCATTATGTAGTATTTACACTTGATGATTTTTCATTGGTTAATGACTTATGTTAACACCCTATAAATATGTACGATTCAACACTGTGTATTGCTTGATAACGATCCCAGTAAGAGGATCGAAACATTGCACGGGTGAATAAAGGATTCCACGTTTCTATCACCACATCGGAAGTGCTGCGGTTTTTCTTTTTCAATATTGTCTAAGCCTTTGTCGGATAATACCGCTGGCACTCTGCCATTTAAAGGAAGTGCTGCTCTGAATTGTATTCTCTATAAGTGTATATATATATATATATGTGTGTGTTTATATGTGTTGCCTTTCCCAGGTGTTTGTCATTATGCCCGAGGGAGACTCGTGTTCGTCCTTCCCTTTGGAGGAACAGGTAGACTCAGTCCTGACATTAGTTCCAGGGTCCTGTAGATTCTAGATATCCGATGTATGAACTTGCCTACCTTTGGGGCCTGTTCATACTGGTAGTCTGTCAGGATATGTGGCTTTTGTTCCTGTTTTTATCTTCTCTTCTGGTAACTGACCTCTATTATGTTCCTGCCTGGTCATTCTGGAATGTCTGCTATTAGTGTGCCCAAACTAGTGTTGCGTTATCAGCTCCACAAACGTATGCTGGGTCCCTAGTAGCAAAGTCCATCCTGCCTTGCAGAGGGTTCTGGTGAAAAACCTAGGGCTAGCCTTAGTTTTATACTAGTCGGAGTGGTTTTGGAAGGCTGGTAGCATTTTTGGGGTTTACTAGCTGTAGTCCGGATGGTGACCCTAGTTAAGTTCCTGTTATCTCCCAATGGTCAATGCAATTTGCAATGAATCCTCAGATGTCACTATTTGGCAAAATCTTGGTTCTAGATGTTGGTTTTAAATCAAGTTCTTACACAATTTCTATTGCATATGCTTTTAATTTTGTTATTCAGATATCTATGATAAGTACGAAGACAAGAGTATTAAGCTTGTGCTCTTCCTACGGTGACAGCAACTGAAACATTCTTCTAGAGTACTGTGAACAAAATGTTCCTGTAAACTTTCATTAATAATGACAGAAATACAGTACTTAGAAAACAGCACCGAGAGAATAGCTCCATGGGTACTCTTTGTTACAGATTGCAAGGTTTACTACCAAGATAGCACATCCAATAATTCTTCATTTTCTCTCACATGAGGAATTGTGCAATTTATATATAACAGTTTTCACAGTTCTCCGGGTCATTTGGAAATAGCATGTTATTGTTTCTTCTCTTCTGTAGTGACATTAATAAGTAGAGTGTTTGCTGGCGTGCCCAATCACACTGATTACTAAAAAGTAACAAGACAAGAAGAAAGCTGAGCAATATTCATGTAGCCATTATGTGAACAATAATATGTAGTGTAATTATCCAAGAATCTTTATGAAATGCGGTTCTTCTAACATACATTCCTCACTAAGTGACAGGATCTTCTAAGATAATGCTGTTTTTTATCAATGCCTTCACACAATGATTACCCTACTTTTGAAAACTTAGAAAATCTAGGTCTTTTGAGACTACTTCCATGGCTCTAACACCCTAAAAAGAAAGCTATCTATGTCCCAAAAGACATGTATTTGTGTCAATAGAGTTAGATACAGTTAGACAGAATCCCAGCTATTACATATAAAGGCAAAAACATTCAAAAAGTTATCACAGAGCTAATGTTTAGTAGCATCTCTCGAGTAATGTAGAAGTAGATAGACATATCACAAGGAAGACATACTGTGCTCAACTAAAGCTTAATAACATAAAATATACTTTTTAATATAACCAGATACATCAAAGAATTGCAAAAATAACAACTAATCAGAACCGAACAGGCCAAAATATACATAGATACATATAGCACACATCAGTATGCGGCTAAATACAGGGACAGGACGTATTACCTGGTAGTAATTCAAATGAATGACCAACCATGGACTGGCTGAGTAAACCTGATCAGGATCTGGTTCTACATATTGGCCTTCTATTATATGTTATAGAGAAGAGTTTTGAGCATGAACTCCTCTTTTGTGTACATATTCACTCAGATGGCATATGGAAAGGGGCTTCATGACAACAACATAAAGCATTTTCTGGGAATATTAACTTTTAAGGGACGTGGGCCCAAGTGATATGTCACCGATATAGCCAGTCGCTGACTGCAGTTGCACACATGGATATGTTCTTGCCCTTGCCAGAAGAAAACAAGCTGGGGCAAGAAGGAATGGGAGCCAGTATACAGGAGTGAAGCAGCAGGGACCAGGTATGTTTGAATCTTTCTGGAAGTGATACATTCTAGCAGCCTTACCTAAAAGGTAATATTCCCAGAAAACCTCTTCAAAGTTCACAAACATATCTGTCATATTTTATATGCAGTGAATATAATCTTACAACTAGCAGCATTTTTTGACACTTGATGTGTACCTGAGCTACTTCACATTTAATGGCCTTAAAGGGGTTGTCCCATCTTAGATATTGGGGGCATATCGCTAGGATATGCCCACAATGTCTAATATGCCTAATTCCTATGGGAGCACATAAATTATCCCTTCTTTTCAGCACTCCCATAGGAATGAATGGAGGATGGTTGCTCATTCTAAGTATGTCTGGAAGGTTGCAGGATATGAGCTGAGCGCTGCGATTGGCCAGCACTCCAGGCTTGGGAGAAGGAAACGCCCAGGGCAAAAGAAATTGTCTCCGCCCCAGGCAAAAATAGGAGAAGCGCGTGCGCCGGTACCGGGGGCTACAGAGGACGAACGGAGCGGCACCCAGGGATACAAGTAAGTGCAGGGTCATCCCTGGGTGCCGCTCTGCATGTATATACATTTGCCTCATAAACTGTGGACCAGTAAAAGGTCCTCTTTAAGTTTTACACAATAACAGCATTTTTGAAACAATAAAAATGATGTTTTAGTGTCTCCATATTCTGAGAGCCATAGTTTTTTATTTTTGGGGCGATTGTCCTAGATAGGGTCTCATTTTTTGCAGGATGAGATGTCAGTTTGATTGCCATGATTTTGGGGTGTGTATGACTTTTTGATCGCTTGGTATTACACTTTTTGTAATGTAAGGTGACAAAAAAATGGCAGTTTTTTACACCGTTTTTATTTTATCTTTTTTACGGTGTTCATCTGGGGCATTAGGTCATGTGATCTTTTTATAGAGCAGGTTGTTACGGATGAGGAGATACATAATATGTCTACTTTTTTATGTTTTTTTACATTTAACACAATAAAAGCATTTTTTAAACAGAAAAAAATCATTTGTTTTTTAGTGTCTCCATAGTCTGAGAGCCATAGTATTTTTATTTTTTAGGCGATTGTCTTAGGTAGGGGCTCATTTTTTGTGGGATGAGGTGACAGTTAGATTGGTACTATTTTGTTGAGCATAAGCCTTTTTGATCGCTTGGTGTTGCACTTTGAGTGATGTAAGGTGACAAAAAATTATTTTTTCCAAAATTATTTTTTTACGGTGTTCACCTGAGGGGTTAGGTCATGTGATATTTTTTATAGAGCCGGTCGATACGAATGCAACGCTACCCAATATGTCTACTTTTCTTTTTTTTTTTCAAAATAAATTTTACTTTATTTTGGGAGAAGGATGCTTTTTTTTTTTTTTTTTGTATAACTTTATTCTTTTAACTTCTTTTTTCACGTTTTTTGTCCCACTCTGGGACTTTAACTTTTGGGGGTCTGATCCCCTTTGCAATGCATTACAATACTTCTGAATTGTAATGCATTGGCTGTAAGTGTATTACACTGAGTAATACACTTACAGTCTTCCTGCCTGTGAGATCCAGGGGACTGGATCACACAGGCTGTCCCGGAAGGCAGCCATGATGCCAAAAGAAGGCATCGGGCTGCCTTCCCTGCCATCGGGTCCCCTCACAGCAGCGTTGGGACCCGATGGCCACACCGTATCCGGCAGGATCCCGCACGTGCAGCGGTCAGCGCTGACCGTGGCAGTGTGAGGGTTAATGCGCCGGTATAGGTGTTTTCACCAATGCCGGCGCATACAGCAGGAGTCCGGCTATCAGTGACTGCCGGACCACTGCTGCTGATCGGGCAGGTGCAGGAGGTGCTGGTCCTAGATAGGGTCTGGTCCTTAAGTAACATCCACCAGCTCCGTAAATGTATGGCGCTCGTGGTTAACGGGTTAAACAATACTTTAAGCTGCCATGTGTTTTACTTCTTTATTTTACTGGTTGTAAAGATGTCAGCATTTTTCAATATATCTAGCATAATAGCAAGTAGAATTAATTTAAAGTATCACAGCTACATACTTTGAAATTTGACAAAATCCATCTGAAAAAGGACATTTTGTTCTTGTGTTTTCTTTGGGGAACCTAGCTGAAAGTGGTTATCTATGGACCATGTACTTACAGAGCATTTATTACATATCCTCTGATTCCTTTAAATAAGTTCTCTAGGGGAATTTTTTTTTATGGCTTATCCTTATGATATTGCCATCTATTCTTGATTCAACTCCTGGGAGCACCCATAATGAGAAGAATAAAGGGGCTCATGCTATAAAAAGTCCAGATGCACCTTCATTGTATATCCAGATATAGAGTCTCATCCATATGCACAGAAGCACCTAGTTCTGCAGCTCAGCCCCACTCAGATATAAATAAACTACTGTGCTGGAAAACATTAAAGGGGCAGTGACTCCCTTGTAGTTTATTTTGTTATGGTAGTGGGCATGGAACCACTGTGTCAACAAACAAATTTTACGTTGGGCTAATCCTAAAGCCATTATTCTCGCCATCCCCTGGTGTTCATTCTGTAATCCCTGTTCACAGATCTGGACTTCGCTACTGGTGACCAGGCCGCTACCTCCTGGAGTAGTCTCTGTGTGATTGACAGCTGACTAATGGGGGTCAGAGACATCAGTGCAAGACGCCGAGGCATCAAGCAGAGTCGTAGTCAGGGACAGGCCAAAGTCAGGGCATTCAGAATACGTGTTATACAGTAAAAGATCTGAGGTCAGGGCCAGCAGAATAAGGTCAATACAGAGGTCAGGTCATGCAGTAGAGGGTCAGAATCGAGTAAACAGACAGAAAATCGGTACATGTGCAGCCAACAGAACAGATACATTTGCTAGAACACCTATTGCTCAGGTACCCTCAAACAAGGGAGGGTGCCATAGCTACCCAAAGGTTGCCAGTCATAGGCTGGGGAAGATTAGAGTGCACGTGCACTGACCCTTTAAGAGCCAGAGAGAGTGCATGCCCTACAAGAAGAGCGGTAGAGGCCTTGCCAGCAGCTCGCAGGTCGCAGCTGACACCCAGACCCACCGGGAAGAAGACAGTGGAAGGTGGTTTCAGGCCACTAGGAGAGGTAAGCAGAATAGGGACAGCAGCAAGCCACCACTGGAACAGTAAGCACCCCCCCCCCCCTGTTATGCCCTCTCTTCATTGCTCCTGATTAACAAAAAAAAAAAAAAATAAAAAATCAGCAGATTCAGCACCTGTCCATTAAGAGAACTTAAGAATTAAGCCCTGTCAAAGTTTTCTTTAATGTAACGAGACATAATTTGTGCTTCTGAGAGAGACAACAGATAGACATGGCCACATGGAGGAGTAGTTCCTGGCACCCGATCGATAGGACAGTAATGGGGACAATGTGGTGGCAGAGTCTCAGCCTCCTTCTTATGAAAGATATCTGCATTTCTAGTCTAGGTAGTTGGTAGGCACTGACGATTCTGAAGAACTGGTGGAGCTCATTCAGGCTATACTGATGCCAGGCAGTCCCAAAGACAAGCAGAACACTGCTCTGTGTGCAAAATCCTCACCAGATGCACAGTTGGTATGCAATGTCAGATCACCAAGGACTGATGCTGGAAGTTTCATGCAGAGCCAAAGTCCAGGAATGCCAGCACGGTAAAGCAAGTCTCACCCCAAGATAGAGACACAGTAAATGTTTACACTGGAAGAGAACTTGTGTTCACTATGGTTGTCCCTTTGACTCAGCAATACATGCATAATTCTCTACAGTGTCTATTATATTTATTTATTTATGATACTCACTTAGGGCTCATGCATACGAATGTGTGTCGGCAGGGCCCGTACTGAGGCCTGCAAACAGCGGGTCTGCAATATACGGGCCCCAGCCGTTTGTGCGCTTGAATGAGTCCGCAATCCGGAAGCAAATTACAGTCCCCAATGCACGGAAAGGCCGGCGCACATTGGTGTGCATGAGCCCTTATATAGTATTGAGATATTCCGCAGTGCTTTACAGACATTAGCATCACACTGTGCCCAATGGGGCTCACAATTTAAGTTCCATGTCTTTGGACAACCTGTTTATCCTTGAACAATCAGATCTTGTCCAGTTGCATATGCTCCAGAGCCGGGGATGCAGAAGACAGAAATGTGGGCCTCTGAAAGGTACATGTAGATTCCTTGAGGCATTGTCTGAAACAGAGATCAATTCAGGAAACCAATCTGCCAGTTCATATGTTAGCGTGGGGGAAGCTGGAGATGCAAGTTGGAGGTGCAGGAGACTGTGACAGATGAAGGTGATGGTGTAAACACTGAGCCTTGAGGTTGTGGTACTGGAGTGGTAGAGGACAAGGTATCCAGGTGGGCTGAAATGGTCTGCATATAATGCAGGAGTTGCTCCTGGCGACCATAGTAAAAAGTCTGCTCTTTATATACCTCGAACAGACCATCTTGGGTGTGCCAACAGGTTCTAACCCACTGTTACAGCAGAACCACTGTGTCAAGAGACGGATTTGACTTTGGGCTAATCCTAAAGGCATATCTTGGCAATACTGATGCTTTTCCTTTAACCCCTGTACAGGCATCTGAACTTTGCTGAAAGGGAATTACCGGGCCTCTGTGTAATCTCTGTGTGATTGACAGCTGATCCATGGGGGTCAGAGATATCGGTGCTGGGCACCAAGGAATCAGGCAGAGTCACAGTTACAGACAGGCCAAAGTCAGAGCAGGCAGAGTACATGCTTTACTGTAAACAATACAACGGCAGACAGCGAAAAGTGAGGTCAGGTCAGGCAGCAGAGGGCCAGAATCCAGTACAAACAGAAAGTCAGTATATGGGCAGACAAGAGAACAGACAACTTAGCAGGATACTACACAAAAAATGACCAAGGGGGTATCTCCTGCCCAACAACAATAAACGGTTAATACCAGGGCATTTAGTAAGAGAGACCCACATTCCTAATTATGTTGTGCATATACTCCTGTAACAAGATCAACACAATATCACACAGAGAATGGAGCCACATGCAAAAATATATATATAAATGTACTTTATTAGTAAATAAATATTAAAATATACAGCAGGAAGGTGCAAAGTTTATAGCGCCATCCCAGACCACAGATTGGCTAATAACATAAAGGAAAAAAATCTGCAGATTGACGCATAGTATTGAACATAGTGTTATATGTAAATAGTGATAGCCATTGTAAACTTGACATGCAGAGAGAGCGTGATACTGATATAGATCACTCCCTCTATACTCTGACATCCACCAATACTAACATAAATGCAATCAATGACTTGAATCTTAGCAGATCTTACCCAATGTGACAGTAAAACCAAAGGACCAGGATGGCGCCACCCCAACGCGCGTTTCAGAGTCTTCGTCCGGGGGTGAGCAGGATACTAGTACGCTATAATGCCTATTGCTCAGGTACCCTCTGACAGGGGACAGGGGCCTTAAAGGGGTTCTCTGGGAATGATTTATAATGGTCACAAGCAACCTATCCTAGAATGTGAGCAAGACTGGTTGCCTCCACTTGCAAAGCTGCCTAGGGTGGTGAGGGAGCAGGGCCTCACCACAGACTGTACTGTTCTACAATAGATGTTAATGATGCGATCCTGCCTATGATATGCCATCATGACTGAGTAGCCTGACAGGAACACTCACCAATGTGTAGTATATAAAAGTGCCAGAGTGTACTGTGTAGTGAGGCCCTGCCCAATTACCCCCTTGGCAACTCTGCAAGTGGATCCAACCAGTACTGCTCACATTGTAGGACAGATTTCTGATGTCGATTTTAAATAATTCCCAGAGAACCCTCACAGTTGGCAGCCATTGGATGGTGCAGATTAGGGTGTGTGTGCTGGCCTTTTCATAGTTGGCAATGTGCCTTATGTGCAGAGAAGAAGAGCCTGTGTGAGGCCGCTTTCCCACAAGCAAGTTGTACACTCCAGACTGAGTGTGAGTATAAGACAGCTCCCGTCCTAAACTCCTGGCACTGCCGGGGTCGCATAGCATTATATTAGAGATCTGGAATGTATTGGATAAGTGATTGCATTACGTTCTATTGAACCCCGATTTTAGTCCTGAATGCAAGCTTTAACCCTTTGGTGACCGCTACGCCTTTTTACTAACGTAAACAAAGGGGGTTTTAGCTAAACAGTTGGCTTTAATCAATCATTACATGTACCCAAAATGGTGCATTAAAAACCTTAACTTGTCCTGCAAATAATTAGACCTCATACAAGTACATTGATGAGAAAACAAAAAAGTTATAGATCTTGGAATGTGATTTTAAAAAAAGGTGCGTGGTCTGACAGTGTTCCCATACACAGTAAATGACTCAATCCTAATTCAACATGTGGCATGTCTCTGTGTCTAGCAACATTTACACACTGGCACTGTACCCAAGGAAAGTACTACTTTACAAATGAATACTGATCATTTAGCACCGTTAACAATTTGCATTAGGTAAAAAAAAACATGGATATCGCCACAGGTAATTTCCAACCCACCCCCATCATATATTGAAAACATGGCTTCAACACTTGAGTGATGATCTAGTCTTCCCACAGCTCACCCAATATTCCCATGTTTCAGCACAGAGAAGCAGAAAATGCCAGCTCATTGAGTGATTTCGAATCTGACCCGGGGCATTTGGTTAGCCACTAACAGATTCTACTGTACAATCCTTTAACAATTTCTTTCAGAATGCAGCATCATCTAAAATAAAATGTCTTTGCTACTACTGACAATTAGAACCCAAGGAGCGGATATTGCTAGGTGACCTTTCAATGCCATCTTGCTATTCTCTTCTTTCATGTTTCAATTTCTTTTTATTCAGTGCTTGGGGAAGTGCCAGCTCAGTGTTTGTGCCGTGGCTTAGAACTTGACTGTGATGGAGCCAAATTACGAGGTGTCCCTTCTGTCTCCTCAAATGTGACCATGTTGTAAGTAAAGCAGGACAGTCTGTTTATCTGGATGAAAAAAACTATCTACACGTCTGTGCCTTATCTGTCTTATTATTTCATCTAAGAAGTTTTACAGTAAGAGTCATTGTAATTTTATTGTTTTTTTGTCAATATATTCTTCTGGAATATGTGAATTACTGACATATTGTTTATTTACAACTGAAATCGATCTGCAAATTATTTGAAGATATATTCGATCCCAGATATTCACACATAATAGCTTACTATATAGTAGCCTGGGGATCAGCAGCCTTCTGAAACTACAACTCCCAGCATGCACACTTACTCTTTTAGTATGGGTACTTTCACACTTGCGGCAGGACGGATCCGGCAGGCTATTCAGCCTGCCGGATCCGTCCTGCCGCAGTGGCCGTGCACTGCCGTGCTGCCGCTCCGTCCCCATTGACTATAATGGGGCGGGGGCGGAGCTACGCCGCAGCACGGCTGCGTAAGGCAAAGATCGCCGGACTAAAAAGTCGGACATGCAGGACTTTTAGTCCGGCGATCTCCGGCTGCGCACTGCCGTGCTGCGCCGTAGCTCCGCCCCCCGCCCCATTATAGTCAATGGGGACGGAGCGGCAGCACGGCAGTATGAATAGCAGCTGAATAGCCTGCCGGATCCATCCTGCCACAAGTGTGAAAGTACCCTTAGTTACTGTTCTTGTAACTTCCACAGAAGTAAAAGGAGGATTCTGGGAGTTGTAGTTTCACAACAGCTGGAGTGCCAGGGGCTGCTGATCCCTACAGTAGGCTATATTAAAGAAACATTCCGCCTTAAAACAAATATAAAAGCGTTGTGAGAATATGAAATATACATCATTTTGAAATGTATGTATTGTAGTTTATTTGAAATTAAAGACTAGTGGAGAAATCCCTGCAATTGGGGCCGGACTGGGGGCATAAGCCCTAAGGGGAGGCCAGCATGACGCTGGTTTGGCGAGCGAAGGGTGGTAAGTATGGGGTTAAAGGGAGTCTGTCAGCACATATACCCCTTTTTAACAGTTCCCATAGCGCTGTTGCTATAACACAGATAATAAAACGGTACCTTTATATGCTTTAGTGGACCTTTAAAACGGCCAAAAACGAACTCTGATGATTATGTAAATGAGGGCCAGCTAAAGCCCAGGGGCGGCGTCCACCGTGTTGGTGCCCAGGCAGCTCTTCCTCTTCGGGTCTTCTCCCCGCCCAGTCTCCTCCTCTGCCCGCCCATCTGTTTTCTCTCCCTCTCAGCCAGATCCAGCGCCTGCGCGATGACTTCGTTGGCCGGGGGCATGCGCACTGCGATGCCCATTGCTTGCACGGCCTCGCAGTAGCTCATGCGCATGCGCCGTTAGCTGGAGAAGGCTTTCCTCCTCTTCTCCTGTGCCGAGGGGACCTCCTCCTTTCTGTGGGCCCTCATTTACATAATCATCAAAGTTTGTTTTTGGCCGTTTTAGAGGTCCTTTAAAGCATATAAAGGTACCGTTTTTATCATTTGTGTTACGGCTACAGCGCTATGGGAACTGTTAAAAAGGGGTATATGTGCTGACAGACTCCCTTTAACTAGCAGGGAGATTAAGGGCGGGGGTTGCTAGGGAGATGGGGGAGTGGTTTGGGGGTTATATATAGGGGGAACCAGTGTAAGAGGCACCATCTTAGGTGAGAACGGGTGAACTCGCTGAACTCACCATGTCACTAGAGGAGCTCGTTGCTAGGTTCCGCTCAGAGGCGGAGGCGGTCCTGGCTGGATGCGGGAACCAAGTAGACAGCTTAGCGCAGGCGACAGCAAGCGTTGAGGCTGCCCCTGCAGGGACGGCTACACGGCTGAGGCGGGTTCACCCGCCGGAGAGTTGAAGCCCAGACTTTACCCCTCGGGTCCGGCGCTGATCAAGGAGCCCCTCTGGGGACCCTCCACAGCGCAAAGTGGTGCGGCAGCTCGTACATGCACGCACCCGCCGTGGGAGGAATTCGTGGCGGGACCCAGTGCAGAGTGGGGTTTCCACCCCCTTCCTCCCCCGCTCTCTGCAGCAGGGCCATCTGGAGCTGGACCAGGGTCTGTGGAACTCCCTAGGTCTCCCCCTGCAGGGATGTTCATCTCGGCGTGGGTATAGGGTCAGCGGTTCATGGGCTGTGCAGGAGTCAGCCAGGGAGAGGCACAGGCCCAGTGTCAAGGTAGGAGTGGAGACAGAGGCGTGTTCACCACGTGGCAGGAGCTGCCGGTGAGAGAAGATCTGTATCAGCCAGCAGTGAGGAAACAGGGATGGATGAAGACAACCATGCGGCAGCAGCATCCAGGATCATGGAGGCCGTGACCCAGAGCATCAGAATGCAGGACCTGCGGCTGCGGGTTTTACAGTGCCCGTGCAGCCTGGTGAGATTTCATGGGGTCCTCTTTTAGCTCTTCTTAGCGGTCCGGGTGGCGTCGGGGGTAGGGCGGGCACAGGAGAGCTGGGAAGGGGGTTAGGGCAGCTTTTAGGGGGGCTGGCGAGGTGGTTGTCTGGGTTGGGGGAAGAGGGGGGTCGCCACTGCCGGCTTGGGGAGCAGGACATGTGAGTGGGGTGGCCGTGTGTGGGGGGGTGCAACCTAGTAGGGCAGGCGCCAGTGTCCTCAGCACACTGTGCCTGCGCCGAATACACAAGCAGACGGCGCAGGGGCGGGATTTCGGCATGAAGACAGGGCTGGAGGCAGGAGAGCTGCGCTGCCCTGCACTGTCAATCAGAAGAAGAGGGGCGTGGCTGCTAGCGGGAATACGGAGCCTCTAGGAGCAGGGGCAACGCCCTCTCTGCTCCTAGAGGCTAATTTGGATATGATATAAAATCGTTTTTTAGAGTTATTACAGGTCAGAGAGGCATTAGATTTACATTATTAGGTTAGTCTGACATCAGCCCATAGCTTATGTCAGACAGCTTAGGAGGCACATTTCTAGTGATAGAAACCCTTTAACGAAGGAAACTGCAAATTTGGAGCAAAGTGCAAATTTAAGCATAAGTGTTCCTTGTGTGGGGGTTCCCATGGAGCAAATAGGTGCTTTAAGGGGGGAAAATAAAGGGGAGGGGAGAATTTTGGCAAAGGGGTAGACGCTGATACGGGTGGAAAGAATGGGGTGTTTCGAAATAGGTACCCGAATCGGGAGGCGGCGGTGTTGTTGGAAGAGGGGTTTAGGTGGGGCTTTGTCATTCCCTCGGTTACGTCGCTGGTTGCAGTAGTGCATATGAACCTGAGGTCGGCATAAATTGGTGAAGGAAGTCAGGTTGGGAAGAATGGCGGGTCCGTTTCCAGAGCTGCCATTGGTTGATTTGATAGTTTCTCCGTTAGGGGTTGTGCCAAAGAAGGAGCCGAATAAATTTCAGCTCATTCACCATCTTTCATTCCCAAAGGGGGCATCGGTCAATGATGGTATAGATCCTGAACTGAGTTCAGTGGTTTATACGTCATTTGATGCGGCTGTGGATTGGTCAAGGAAGTTGGGCCCGGGAACGTTGTTGGCTAAAACAGATATTGAGGCTGCGTTTCGCTTGTTACCAGTCCATCCGGACAGTTTACACTTGTTGGGTTGTTTTTGGGACGGGGGTTGTTTTGTCGACCTCAGTTTGCCCATGGGGTGCTCGTTATCCTGCACCTATTAAGAGGCTTTTAGCTCATTCCTGGAATGGATAGTGATTTTTTGTGCCTTGGGCCGGTAGGTTAGAGGGTTTGCTCCTTGTTGTTGCATACAGTGGAGTATGTTTTTGAACAGTTCAGGGTGCCTCTGGCAGCGGAGAAGATGGTAGGGCCAGCAACGGAGTTGAGTTTTCTGGGAATTGTGATTGACACGGTCAAGATGGAGTGTAGGTTGCCAGAGGTAAAAGTTATTGAGTTTGCGGCAGGAAGTCAGTAGAGCAAGGAGATGGGCAAAATTTAGATTGAGAGAGTTACAGTTGCTGTTGGGAAAACTCAACTTCGCTTGTAGAATCATGGTGATGGGGCGTATTTTTTGTAGACGTTTGGCTTCTGCTACTGTGGGTGCTACCGCACCGCATCATTTTATTCGGTTGGGGAAAGAGTTAAGGGGGGATTTAGAAGTTTGGGTGAGTTTTCTTGAGCTGTATAACGGTAGAACGCAGGTTTTAGGTAATGTATGCAACAGTTTTGATTTCAAATTATATTCAGACGCTGCTGGGGGGTGGGTTTTGGGGCAGACTGCCAGGGTCAATGGTGTGCGGGGTGTTGGCCGGAGGCTTGGACGTTTAGGGGTTGGACCAGAAATGTGGCGCTTTTGGAACTTTTTCCAATTGTCATGGCGGTGGTGTTGTGGGAGGAGCGTTTTGCGAATAGGAAGATTCGTTTTTACTGTGACAACTTGGGGGTGGTGCAGGCGATCAATAGCTTGTAGGCGTCTTCTCCCCCCCGGTGGTTAGGTTGCTGCAACATTTGGTGCTTAGATATTTATCCATCAATTCTTGGATAGTGGCTGTTCATGTGTCAGGAGTTTCTAATAGTATTGCGGATGACCTTTCTCATTTACAGTGGGAGCATTTTCATCAGCTGGTGCCAGAAGCGGAGGAAGTGGGCCTAGAAAGGGACTAAAGATCAGAGAAGGCCAGTGTCCCAATAAGGTGGTCTCGGTATGTTGGTCCTCCTGGGAGGTTAGCTTGTTTGAGGCTGTTTTTTCATTGGCATTTTTGGGGGCTTTTAGGTTGGGGGAATTGGTGAGTAGTAGTGTTCAGAGAGCTGGGGGGTTGAGGCTTGAGGACGTAGATGTTTATTTGGACCGGGTGGTGCTGCGTATTAAGAAGTTGAAAACGGACCAGGCGGGAAAGGGAAGGCAGTTGAGTCTGTTTGAGGTCCCGGGTTGTCTTCTTTCCCCGATCCAGTGCTTGGAGGGCTATGGTGGGGAGATTGAGAAGGGTGCTGATCCACTTTTCCAGCACGAGGACAGATCATTTCTGTTACAGTTCCAATTTATTGCTGTGTTTAGGAGGTGTTTAAAGGTCCTGGGAATTAGTGAAAAAGGTTATACGGAGCATTCATTTAGGATTGAGGCAGAGACAGAAGCAGAGCGTTGTGGTTTGAGCCATGATATAATAAAAAAGATAGGTCATTGGGAATCAATTAGGTTTCGTTCATATGTGAGATTGAATAGATTGTGAATGATTTTCTCGTAGTGTTAATGTTTTGTGTTGGTTTCTGTTTTTTAGCTTTGCCGGTAGGGTTGGTGTGGATCATGGGACATTCCTTTGTGTTCTGGGGGGCGGTACAGGCGGATGTGAGAAAGAATGGGCGCCAACTGAGTTTCGGGCGGGATGTGGCAGTGTTGTGATGGCTGGGTATCTAAGGTATGTTGTGGGGTGGAGTATTGAGGGAGGTGAATCGCTTTGCGAGAATGGATCGACCCCCAGACGTTTTAGTTTTGCACGTTGGGGGAAACGATCTGGGGGCTCGGCCATTCTGAGAATTGATTCGGGACATTAAATTAAAATATCTACTGATCTACTGAGATTGTGGGCGTTATTCCCCAGGATGCTCACAGTTTGGTCAGATATTGTGCCAAGGCGGTACTGGCGAAATGCGAGGTCGGTTGAGCGGATTAACAAGGCTCAGATCAAAGTGAATAGGGCGGAGAGTAGGTTTGTGTCAAGGAACGAGGCAGTTGCTGTGTGGCATAGAGATTTGGAGGCGGGGGTGGGCCAATTTTGGAGAGGAGATACATCTTACATGCAGGGGTACATCTTAATGCAGTCGGTATTGATTTGTGGTCCCTGGGGCTTCAGGGCGGAATTAAAATTGCGCTGAGAATGTGGAGGGACGCGCAAACTTAAGGGGTCAAGTTGCGCGTGGTTGGCGGTGGGGAGGTCCTCGAAGGTGGTGAATATGGTGGTAGTTGAGAATGGAAGGGCCCAATGGGTGGGGCTGGACTCTCATGGTTGAGCTGGAGTGGAAGAATTAGGCGTCCATCAGTTGGTGCGTCCAAGCTGGCGTTCATCAGCTGGGGGCAAGATGGAGTTGCCACTTTATTTGGGTACAGTGGTGTTTTTCGGGGCTTCTAGGACCTCCCTCGTCATTTACTCAGGTTTCTGCCGGGTAAAGTTTAGGTTATTTATGTTGGATATTTATTGTTTATTTATGTGTTATTTAATAACAACTGCTGCTGTGGCCGATTAAATCCAAAATGGTGTCCGATTGATATTTAATGGTGGTGAGGTAATAAGGTGGGGGTGAGACCTAAGCGGGATAGCCAATACCATAGTTATGTCATAGTTTGATGTTATAAGAAGCTGGTCAGGTAGTGCAGGGAATGATATGCTGATAGGCTGTTCTATGAGATGAACAGGATTTTTAAAGTTATAAAAAATAATACCTATTATAAACTATAGTAAAAAACATATGTTTTACATGGCATCTACCGTGTATTATTGTTTGTAAGGTGAAATTTTCTTTTAGTAGTATCATATTTAGTTTCATATAGTTGTAATTGCTTTAGAGTGCATTATGTTATAATATACTGCAAGGACTTATAATTGGCTTGCTTCTGTAGGACAGTACATTTTATACTTACTTAAAGAGGACCCCTAACCTCCCCTCAGAGGCGTAACTAGAAATGACTGGGCCCCACAGCAAGTTCTTTGCAAACCCCTCCTTCCATGCCAACCCCACTTCTGTGGCTTGTCAAGATTGCTCTCTCAGATGAGGCCCAGCAGCCGATCAGTCCATTTTCTACAGTGTCTCTTTATATGTCATTTTATAATACTGTTGAGGAGGCCCTGACAATAAAATATTTTAGTCCTCCTCCTGGGGAGGCCCCTTCTGAATTTGGGCCCCAAATTTCCCTACAGCTACACCCCTGCCTCCCCTGACATGGCTGGTTTAGTAACTATTTGCATTCCCCATGTAATAACAATTCTGGAGCATCTATTCTTATGACTCCATGCGGTTCCATTCCAGTAGTATTCCTACTAGAAATTTATGAATGAATTGCTAGCAGTCTGCAGTAGAGGTCCACTGGGTGTTACCAGTTGGGGGTGAGTAACATGAGAAGTCCCTGGTCACATAATGGCACAGAATAACAGGTGTGTAACAATTGTTGTCGCGTGGGGTGTGCCTGGGACTGGAGGGAGTCCCAAGTGTCCATCAGTCTTAGGGGGAGATTTATCATCTCCTTTGCACCTGAAAAGTGGCATTAAAAAGGCACAAACTGTGGGGGTCATTTATTAAGATTGTCATATTATACACTGGTGTTAATACGCTTTTAGCTTATGGTGGATGCGCTCAATTTATGTAGAGGCCCTGGTCTCTACATAAATTCGGCATATTCACCACCTGTATAAATCTACACCAGTTCCCTTGCTGGCGTAGATTTAGACCATTTTCTACGCCTAAAACAGGCGTAGAAAATCATAATTGAGACGGGCATTCCCCTCCCACACCAAGGCCCCATTTTTAGACGTGGCTCAAAAAGCACCAGCTGAAGGTTTTACCATGGCCCTCACAGTCCCCCTGATCTCACAGAACTGAAAGACTTCTGCAACTTTTGCTTAGCATCCTTTTTCTTTTTTGTTATTTTTAAAATGTAAAACATAAAAATAAAAATAAAGTTTTTGCTTAAAATACAAAGGAATGTGACATCATTAACCTTATACCTTTTGGAGATCATTTCATCTTCAAATTGCTTAACTGTTCACAGTAACAGTAATTCTGACCAGGGGCGCCCAAACGTTTGCATGCCACTGTGCATGTATGCAGGTGCGGATTAAGTGCATGATAGGCCCGGGGCTGTCTACCCAACTTCGCCTAATTATCTGCACACAGAAAGTTATCACTGTTATCTGGGCTGTTACATAGGACTGCAAGTGACATCTCCTGTCATGTAGATCTTCTCTTTCCTCTTCTACTCCGTTTGACCCAGACCGCCATGACAAATTCTTTCATCCGCATCTCGTCTCTACAGAGTTAGATTTCTCATAATTGGGGTCATTTATCAAACTGGTGTAAATTAGAACAGGCTTAGTTGCCCATAGCAACCAATCAGATTCCACATTTCATTTTCCAGGGGAGCTGTCAAAAATGAAAGGTGGAATATGTTGCTATGGGCGACTAAGCCAGTTCTACTACAACAGTTTGATAAATGACACTAAAGATCCGTATAATGTCTACAGCAGTTATAATGTCCTCTAGAGCGCCACCAGTAATAATAACAACACCCTATATTTTGCTCCAGGTAATAATACCTGTATAGTGTCCCCAAAAATATTGTCCCCCAGTAGCAAAGTCCCCACACTACCCCCATATAGTATTTTCCCTTCACACTGCCCCCATATAGTAATTTCCCCTACACGGTCCCATATAGTAATTTCCACCACACTGCCCCCATATAGTAATTTCCCCATAGTGCCCCATATAGTATTTCCCCCACACTGCCCCCATATAGTAATTTCACCCACACTGCCCCATATAGTAATTTCATTCACACTGCCCCCATATAGTAATTTCCCCCACACTGCCCCCATATAGTAATTTCCCCCACACTGCCCCATATAGTAATTTCCCCCACACTGCCCCCATATAGTAATTTCACCCACACTGCCCCATATAGTAATTTCCCCCACCCTGCCCCATATAGTAATTTCATTCACACTGCCCCCATATAGTAATTTCCCCCACACTGCCCCCATATAGTAATTTCCTCTACACTTCCCCATATAGTAATTTCCCCCACACTGCCACCATACCGTAATTTCTCCCACACTGCCCCCATATAGTAAGTTCCCCCACACTGCCTCTATATAGTAATTTCTATCACACTGCCCCCATATAGTAATTTCAATCACACTGCGCCCATATACTAATTTCTCTCACACTGTCCCATATAGTAATTTCCTCTACACTTCCCCATATAGTAATTTCCCCCACACTGCCCCCATACCGTAATTTCTCCCACACTGCCCCCATATAGTAAGTTCCCCCACACTGCCTCTATATAGTAATTTCTATCACACTGCTCCCATATAGTAATTTCTCTCACACTGCCCCCATAAAGTAATTTCTCTCACACTGCCCCATATAGTAATTTTACCCAAACACAGCCCCATATAGTAATTTCCCTCACAATGCCACCATATAGTAATTTCCCTCACAATGCCACCATATAGTAATTTCCCCTACACTGTCCCATACAGTAATTTCCCCCACACTGCCCCCATATAGTAGTTTCCCTCACACTGTCCCCATATAGTAATTTCACTCACACTGTCCCCATATAGTAATTTCCCTCACACTGCCCTATATAGTAATTTCCCCCACACTGCCCCATATAGTAATTTCCCTCATACTGCCCCCATATAGTAATTTCCCTTAGACTGCCCCATATAGTAATTTCCCTCAGACTGCCCCATATAGTAATTTCTCTCACACTGCCCCATATGGTAATTTCCCTCAGACTGCCCCATATGGTAATTTCCCTCAGACTGCCCCATATGGTAATTTCCCTCAGACTGCCCCATATAGTAATTTCCCTCAGACTGCCCCATATAGTAGTTTCCCTCACACTGTCCCCATATAGTAATTTCCCCCACATTGCCCCATATAGTAATTTCCCTCATACTGCCCCATATAGTAATTTCCCTCAGACTGCCCCATATAGTAATTTCCCTCAGACTGCCCCATATAGTAATTTCCCTCAGACTGCCCCATATAGTAATTTCCCTCAGACTGCCCCATATAGTAATTTCCCTCAAACTTCCCCATATAGTAATTTCCCCCACACTGCCCCATATACTAATTTCTCTCATAGTGCCCCATAGAGTAATTTCCTCTACATTTCCCCATATAGTAATTTCCCCCACACTGCCATCATACAGTAATTTCTCCCACACTGCCCCCAGATAGTAATTCCCCCCACACTGCCTCTATATAGTAATTTCTCTCACACTGCCCCCATATAGTAATTTCTGTCACACTGCCCCATATAGTAATTTCCCCCACACTGCCCCATATAGTAATTTCCCCCACACTGCCCCATATAGTAATTTCCCCCACACTGCCCCATATAGTAATTTCCCCCACACTGCCCCATATAGTAATTTCCCCCACACTGTCCCCATATAGTAATTTCCCCCACACTGCCCCATGTAGTAATTTCCCCCACACTGCTCCATATAGTAGTTTCCCTCACACTGTCCCCATATAGTAATTTCCCTCACACTGTCCCCATATAGTAATTTCCCTCACACTGCCCTATATAGTAATTTCCCCCACACTGACCCATATAGTAATTTCCCCCACACTGCTCAATATAGTAATTACCCCCACACTGCCCCCATATAGTAATTTCCCTCACACTGCCCCATATAGTAATTTCCCCCACACTGCCCCATATAGTAATTTCATTCACACTGCCCCATATAGTAATTTCCTCACACTGCCCCATATAGTAATTTCCCCACACTGCCCCATATAGTAATTTCTCCCACACTGCCCCATATAGTAATTTCCCCACACTGCCCCTATATAGTAATTTCCCTTACACTGCCCCCATATAGTAATTTCCATCACACTGCCCCCATATAGTAATTTCCCCACACTGCCCCATATAGTAATTTCCCCACACTGCCCCCATACCGTAATTTCTCCCACACTGCCCCCATATAGTAAGTTCCCCCACACTGCCTCTATATAGTAATTTCTCTCACACTGCCCCCATATAGTAATTTCCCTCACACTGCCCCATATAGTAATTTCCCCCACACTGCCCCATATAGTAATTTCACCCAAACACAACCCCATATAGTAATTTCCCCCACAATGCACCATATAGTAATTTCCCTCACACTGCTCCATATAGTAATTTTCCACACACTGCTCAATATAGTAATTTCCCCCACACTGCCCCCATATAGTAATTTCCCTCACACTGCCCCATATAGTAATTTCCCTCACACTGCCCCATATAGTAATTTCCCCCACACTGCCCCCATATAGTAATTTCATTCACACTGCCCCCATATACTAATTTGTCTCATACTGCCCCATATAGTAATTTCCTCTACACTTCCCCATATAGTAATTTCCCCCACACTGCCTCTATATAGTAATTTCTCTCACACTGCCCCCATATAGTAATTTCTCTCACACTGCCCCATATAGTAATTTCCCCCACACTGCCCCATATATAGTAATTTTCCCCACACTGCCACATATAGTAATTTCCACCACACTGCTCCATATAGTAATTTCCCCCACACTGCCCCATATAGTAATTTCCCCCAAACTGCTCCATATAGTAATTTCTCTCACACTGCCCCATATAGTAATTCCCCCCACACTGCCCCATATAGTAATTTCCCCCACATTGCCCCATATAGTAATTTCCCCTGCACTGCCCCAAATAGTAATTTCCCCCACACTTCCCCCAGATAGTAATTTCCCCCACAATGCCCCATATAGTAATTTCCCCCACGCTGCCCCCATATAGTATTTTCCCCCACACTGCCCCATATAGTAATTTCATTCACACTGCCCCCACATAGTAATCTCCCCCACACTGCCCCCATATACTAATTTCTCTCACACTGCCCCATATAATATTTTCCTCTACACTTCCCCATATAGAATTTTCCCCCACACTGCCCTCATATAGTAATTTCCCTCATACTGCCCCCATACAGTAATTTCCCCCACACTGCCCCCATATAGTAATTTTCCCCACACTGCTCCATATAGTAATTTACCCCACACTGCCCCATATAGTAATTTCTCTCACACTGCCACATATTGTAATTTCCCCCACACTGCCCCATATAGTAATTACTCTCACACTGCCCCCATATAGTAATTTCCCCGACACTGCCCCATACAGTAATATCTCCACACTGCCCCCATACAGTAATTTTCTCCATACTGCCCCATATAGTAATTTCTCTCACACTGCCCCATATAGTAATTTCCCCCACACTGCCACCTTATAGTAATTTCCCCCACACTGCCCCACACAGTAATTTCCCCCACACTGTCCCCATATAGTAATTTCTCTCACACTGCCACATATTGTAATTTCCCCCACACTGCCCCATATAGTAATTACTCTCACACTGCCCCCATATAGTAATTTCCCCGACACTGCCCCATACAGTAATATCTCCACACTGCCCCCATACAGTAATTTTCTCCATACTGCCCCATATAGTAATTTCTCTCACACTGCCCCATATAGTAATTTCCCCCACACTGCCACCTTATAGTAATTTCCCCCACACTGCCCCACACAGTAATTTCCCCCACACTGCCCCATACAGTAATTTCTCTCACACTGCCCCACATAGTATTTCCCCCCACACTGCCCCCATATAGTAATTTCCCCGACACTGCCCCATATAGTAATTTCTCCCACACTGCCCCATATAATAATCTCCCCCCACACTGCCATACATTAATTAATTTCCTCCCACACTACCATTGCCATACATATTTCCATTAATTAATTTGCCACCACACTGCCATCCATTAATTTGCCCCCATACTGCCATCCATTAATTTGCCCCCACAACTGCCATTCATTAATTTGCCCCAATACTTTCATTCATTAATTTGCCCCCACACTGTCATCCATTAATTTGCCCCCACACTGTCATCCATTAATTTGCCCCCACAACTGCCACCCATTAATTAATTTGCCGACCACAACTGCCATCCATTAATTAATTTGCCCCCATACTGCCATCCATTAATTTCCACTCACAACTGCCATCCATTAATTTCCACTCGCAACTGCCATCCATTAATTTGCCCCCACCACTGCCATTCATTAATTTGCCCCCATACTGCCATCCATTAATTGGTCCCCACAACTGCCATCCATTAATTTGCCCCCATACTGCCCTCCATTAATTAATTTGCCCCCATGGAAACATGCCCCCACTGTCCATTCAGTAAAATCTCCTCTCCCTCTCAAGTTAGCACACACACAAAAAAAAAAGCTAATACTTACCTGTCTGCTGAATGGTCATTACACACGCCGGGCTTCCACCACCAAATAGGCCTCAGGCCTACTAGGCCTGAAGCCTATGGCGGTTATAGGTGGAGGGGAAGGGTACTATATGCTCCCGTGCCCCGTCGCAGTATGTGGGCGTTCGGGTCGGCGCTAGGCCCCCCAGCTATGCCGGGACGGTGGCGGCCGACCCAAACACTCCAATTATAATCTGCCACTGCATGTGTGTACAGATTGCTTATGAATGTGTGTAGCATACATATGATTTGTTTGTGTGCATATATATATATATATATATATATATGTGTGTCTGATATATAACATATGTGTGTGAGTCATATATGCGATGTATGTCTATATGTGATGTATGTTTAATTTCCTGTATTGCACAGCCTGGCAGCAATGGAATGGTGACACTGTCAAGAGGGTACACACAGCAGACACAAGGGCCTAATGTCCGTAACAAGCGGTGAGGCCGATCACTGACTTCTCAGATGCCTTGGGGATGGAGGAGCCAGAGTTTGTGTGCGGCAGCCTCTGTATTCCCCAATGCTGCACATTAGTTCTTATGGAGCCCAACGCTGTGCCAGGGCTCCATAGGAACAGAATAAAATCTTCATAGACTCCAATGCTAATGCATTGGAGTCCATGAGAAAAGCAATCTGATGACTGCTTGTTGTAGTTCCCTATGGGAACTATAAAAAAGTGTAGAAAAAAATCTAAGGTTTTTAAAAATATTAAAAAAAATTAAAAATATTAAATTAAAATTTCCAAATGAAAATAGAAATACATAAACAAAAAACGATATACATCATGGGCATCGCCGCATGTGAACATTCCCGTACTATTAAGATCCACAAATATTTATCCAATACAGCAAACAACGAAATGGAAAAAAGGTCAAAATGGCCTATTTGACGTTTTTTGGTAGCTTCACCTCCCACAAAAAATGTAATAAAAAGTGATCAAAAAGTAGTACACACCCCGAAATGGCATCAATGGATCACCACGTCAAAAATTTGCCCCACACAGCTCTGTACACATAACTACAAGAAAGTTATAGGGGTCAAAATGTTTTGATTTTTTTTTTGTATTAAAATGCAAAAAAACTATACATATATGGTATCATTGTAACCGTCCTGGAGAATGAAAGTAACAGGTCAGTTACTTTCACAGTGCAGTGAACGCCCCAAAAAAAAAAAAAAGAACATAAAACTGTTGCGGAATTGCGTTTTTTTTCCCAATTTCACCCCATTTGGAAATTCTTTTCCAGCTCTCCAATACTTTGTGTGCAATATTCAACATGCTGTTTATATAGTATCTTACAGTTTTTCAAAATATGTGATTATAAGGGTACTTTCACACTTGCGTTATTCTTTTCCGGCATAGAGTTCCGCCAAAAGGGCTCAGGCATATCCCAATGCATTCTGAATGGAATGCGTTCAGTCACTGTCAGGCGTTTTGGGCGGACATAATACCGCAGCATACCGCAGCATGTCTGTCCTAAATGCCTGACCGGTCGCCGGAATGCTGGATCCGGCATTAATTCCCATTGACTTGCATTAGTGCCGGATCCGGCATTGCGAAACAACTGAAGGACGGATCCGTCCTTCCGGTCTGAGCATGCACAGACCGGAAAAACTGTGAAAAGGACTGCAAGACGGATCCGTCCATCCGCATGACACGGATCTGTTCTTGCAATGCATTTGTAGACGGATCCACACTGATTGTAGACGTCTACAAATGCTGTCAGTTGTCACACTGATCGGCGGATCCGGCAGGCAGCTCTGACGATGGAACTGCCTGCCGGATCCCACTAACGCAAGTATGAAAGTACCCTAATACAGGACTTAGGGAGGATGTGAGCCCGCATACTACGTTGCTGTTTCCTGAAATATTCATCTAGTGTCCAGTGCTTGTTTAACATCCTTATCATCAACCATTTGCCACAATGTGCAGATACCTTTAGCTATACTGCTATCATGTCACTAGACCCTTTGTCACAATAATAATTTATTGCATGCCACTGGGAAGTAATAGTGACTTGTAAATAGTATTTTTACAAAAATAACATTTATCATTTACAGGTCATTGCAGTATAATCTGTTGAAGAAACTTGGCCCTGATGCATTTTACCAGTATCCAGACTTGCGTTACTTGTAAGCATTATTTCTCTTTTCACTTGCTTCAATATCAGTCTTAAAATCTGGAGGTTATCACCTATCCTCAGGAAAGATGAGAGGTATCCTCTCACTGGTGGGCCAATCGCTGGGCCACCTCTGATCATGAGACTGGATATCCCATATCCCATTTGAATCTTTTGGTGGCCACTCGTGTCTGTGCTACTCCATTGTATCTCTATGGGACTGAGGCAGATCGTAGAGAATATTTAGTACTCTACACAGAGTTTGATGTACAGCGAAACCTCTCCAAAAGACTGTCTCTTAGGGAAGACTACAGTTTTATGTAGACCAGGTTTCTTGATGCTCCATTTAATCTCTATGGAACTGAGGGAGATTTCAGTTCCATGACAGATTATGCATGCTGTCCTTCTTCTTTAGGAGAGGACCAATCCTCCAGAAGACCTATTTCAATGCAGTTTTGAGTAGATGTCTAAGAGATATTTCACTGCATGTGATAATGTATGTACTTCTATTAAAAGTGGTAACCAAATAAAAAGAATCGAAAACATAACACCAATGTAAATCCTCATTTGTTATTCCCCTTTTTATAAAGAAGCTCTATATCGATTACTGTCATATCCATGCATTGATGTAGCTCTCTTAACCAACGGCATATTTTGTGATTTGTGGAAGACTTTAATGAGCATATTAATCGCCATTAAGAAAATGTTTAACAATTAGTAATGCTTCCTCTCAGCTAATGATTTAGGTTGACTCAGTTGGTTTTTCTCTTGGCCTTTGTGAAACATTATTCTGAATTCTAGCACGCTTCATTATTCTTCAGAGTATGTCAGTAATATCAATGGGGCTTTGAATTGGGCATGCTTAGTTAGTTTTTAAGTCAGTACAAAGAAGAAAAATGTATTTTGCCTTTAGTAGAAACAATAACTTACAAATTTGCTTAAAGGGACACAACTGTTAAAAAGGGGTATATTTATTAGACAACTATTCTTTTTAATATTTTTGGCTGTTTTTCTTTTTCACCTTGACAGTACTATGCTGCTGAAAATTAAATACAAATATTGTCCTTCTTTAGTGGTGAGTGCAGAGACAAATCTCTCATATAGCTGGTGCCTTCTCAAACAGATGATCAGCGGGGGTCCCAGGTGTCGGACCCCCACCAATCAAATACTGATGACCTATTCTGAGGATAGATCATCAGTATAAAAGTCTCTGGAAACCCCTTTAATATGTGACCCCTTTCAATATTTTCTATATTAGCTTCTGCTAGGGAGCCTTTAGAAAAGAGGGTTATGATGAGCACTATATTTTTAGCTCCTAGAGAATATGGAATAAACCATACATCTCTGAAGTTTTATTTTCTGTGGTACTGTTTTAAAATACTGATCCACAAACAGAGAGGCTTAAACAGATTTACATTACAAGGGGTATCATTAGGCTAGGTTCACATCTGTGGCAAATTCAGTTTTTCTGGTCCAGCTAAAGAAAAGAAAACCAGAATAGCCAGATCCAACATATGCCAGAAACTGTTGTCACCCGATGGATCCCATTGACTATAATGGGTCCTGTTGGGTTTGCAGCATGGATACCGTCATTTTGGCGTACAAAATTTTTGGCATATTTTCTTTGCCAAAATCTGCAACAGAGGATCCTTCCAGAAACTATGTAACAGATGTGAACCTAGCCTTATTCTGTTTTTAGAGCATTCCTGGAACAACTGAAAGAAGCTTGGCATGTCCATCAATTTAAAAAAATAAAAATAGTAGTGAAAGGTTACTTAAAATTATGTTAAATACACAAAAGCATGGACAATATCTAATCAATCTTTAGTTAAAGAAGGAAAGTTAAATAAATATAAACTCAAGTTTAATAAAATATGTTGAGATGCTGAGTTCAAGTACATAGAGTGATGAATATTTCAATCAGTAATACAGATGAGCGAATTTTAAAAAAAATCGATTTGGCCGGTTCGCGGAATTTTTGAAAAAATTTTGTTCCATCCAAATTTATTTGCAGCAAATCGTGTTAAAAAATGGCTATTTCCTGGCTTCAGAGAGCTTTTATAGTGGCAGCATCAGGAGGAGGCCACAGAGTGGTACAATGACAGTGTGGAGGTGGCGGCAGCATCAGGAGGCCACAGAGCGGCACAATGACAGAGTGTGGAGGTGGCGGCAGCATCATCGGGAAGGAACAGAGTGGCAAGGTGACATAGTGTTGAGGTAGCAGCAGCATCAATAGACCACAAAGTGGCGAGGTGACATAGTGTGGAGGTGGCAGCAGCATCAGGAGACCACAGAGTGGCAAGGTGACAGAGTGGGGAGGTGTGTGGCAATACGAATATCGGCTGAAGATGGTGGGTGAAAGAAGGCGCACTTGGCATCAGTCAGGTGGCAGCATCAGAATAGTAGCTGAGGCAGGTAGCCAGAAGAAACCGGTCTCTTTTTTCAAAGTGTTGGTGTGGCACCATAGATGATCTAGTCTGATGCATCAGGCATTTGTGGGTGTAAATCCTGGCTTATCCATGCCTGATTCATCTTGACAAAGGTCAGTCTCTCCACATTTTGGGTGGACAGGCGAGTTCTTCATGGGGTAACTATGGCCCTCGCCACACTAAACACCCGCTCTGATGCCACACTACTGGCCGGGCAGGACAACTTTTCCAGGGCAATCCCTAGTTGCAGCCACAAATCGAGTTTGCCTGCCCAGTAGTCCAGCGGATCTTCAATGTGGGGTGGCAGGGTACTGTTCAAGTGTGCCACCACCTGCTGGTTCAAGTCCTGCTCCAGGTCTAGCTGCTGCTACTGCTGGTGAGTAGTTTCTTCACTAGGCGGGTAAAGAAAGCTGCTCATCAGTGACTCTAGACTCAAGTTGCTGCTGATGGAGCTGGAACTGCTCCTACCCCCCACCCTGCCACAGCAGCTTTCCCAACCACCGCCGTGCCCTGCACATGTGGTATGATGGAGGGGCACTGTAAATTGTCCCTGCAGTGGAGGCTGAGGACACGGTGGAGGATGAGGAGGCAGAGGCAGACATTGTCGCAGGACCAACGGTGTGAGAACATGGAGGCGGAAGCAGCGTCACCTGGCCAAGTTGCTGGTGTGGCTGGACAGGAACTACATTTACCAAATGGGCCGTAAAGGAAATATATTTTCCTTGACCATAGTTACAGCAACCAACCAATTGTCCCAAAAAAGGCTGTATCACAAACAAATTTCACCACTTAATGGCTAATCATCAACGTAATTTGGTTCATACAGAAGAAAGTCTACAAGCACCCATCAATTTTCACTTATTCTTTTTCCTATTAATACACCCCCAAAAAATAAATATAACAATCACAATTCATTGCATAATGGATAATAGGATGTACGTATCTATCCTATTAATACACCCTTTAAATGGTAAGCCCTTTTTCTTTTTCCCCACTAATACACGCCAAATACACGCCAAAAAAGGGCTTTAGAACATATCCGCTGAATGGCAAATATATATTTTTTTTGCCACTAATACATGCCAAAAAAGGCTTTAGAACATATAACTGCACCGCTAAACAGCAAATATATTGTTCTTTTTTCCACTTATACACTCCACAAAAGGCTTTAGAACATATAACTGCACCGCTGAACGGCAAATAAATTTTTATTTTTCACTATAACACGCCAAAAAGGGCTTTAGAACATATAACTGCACTGCTGAACGGCAAATATATTTATCTTTTTTCCATTTATACACGCCACAAAAGGCTTTAGAACACATAACTGCACTGCTGAACGGCAAATATATTTTTCTTTTGCCACTAATACACGACAAAAAGGGCTATAAAACATATAACTGCACCGCTGAACTGCAAATACATTTTTATTTTGCTCTATAACACGCCAAAAAGGGCTTTAGAACATATAACTGCACTGCTGAACGGCAAATATATTTTTCTTTTTTCCACCTTTACACGCCACAAAAGGCTTTAGAATATATTACTGCACCGCTGAATAGCAAATGTACTTTTCTTTTTTCCACTTTAACACGACACAAAAGGCTTTAGAACAGTGGTGCACAACCTTTTCTGGTTGGGGGGCCACATTCTCAGCCTGAACCAATTCCAAGGGCCGAAAATAAAACTTAAAGGGGTATTACCAACTGAAATACTGTATTTCTGGCATATTGAACATACAGTTTATACTATAAATGTCTAGTTACAGTTCTAGGACTACCATCTAATAGGAGAATACATGAAAGATACATGTAAGAAGCCAAAAGATATAGACCTACATGTCTTTTACCAGATGTTTGGGGGCACACAGAATGGTATTGAGGCCGCATGTGGCCCCCGGGCCGCAGGTTGTGCACCCCTTCTTTAGAATATATAACTGCACCGCTGAATGGCAAATATATTTTTCTTTTTTCCACTTATACACGCCACAAAAGGCTTTAGAACATATAACTGCACCGCTGAACGGCAAATATATTTTTCTTTTGCCACTAATACACGACAAAAAAGGCTTTAGAACATATAACTGCACCGCTGAACAGCAAATGTATTTTTATTTTGCCACTATTACACACCAAAAATGGCTTTAGAACATATAACTGCACCGCTGAACGGCAAATATATTTTTCTTTTGCCACTAATACACAACAAAAAGTGCTGTAATTTACACATTTCACCACACAACGGCTAATAAGCCCTTATTTTTCACACTAATACAAGCCAAAAAATGCTTTAGAACATATAACTGCACCAATACAAGGGCAAATAAGACATAGAAGTATTTTCTTGTAATAAACCATGTTAATGGCTGTATAAAACAGCACTTGCACCCCAATAACAAGAACGGTTTGCTGGAATTACAGAGCTGTGTAATGGTAATTTGGATCCTCAGACAGTGCAGCAAGATGTAATAGGATTGTTTCTATTACCCAGGCTGTAAACTCCCCTACTGAACTCCATTCAACATAAATGCTGCAGAATGATTCCTCCCATCCTTTCCCTACACCTTGAATAATCTTTCCCTGCACTTGTAAATCGTTTTTTAGCACAATGAAGTTTTTTCTAGTTTTTATAGGGCTGTGACATCACAGGGCTGGCTGCCTGCTGAATGGTTGCATGCATGGCATTACGGGTGATCCCACCTTCCCAGAGTTCCTTGCTACATGTCCTCACACGTGCAGCAGCCATTTTAGGAAAAAATTTGATTTGTTACGACAAAGCGTGAGTAAATTCAGATTCGGTACGAATCGAATAATTCCTGAAATTCGTATCGAATTCCACTTCGTCAGCTTCGATTCGCTCATCTCTAATCAGTAATTTTATGTAAAATGCAATTTAAATGTGTCAGGACTTATAGACAGAGCCTGTGAATCCTACCTCCTAGGTGTGTATACAGAGGGACCTAGCAATCAGCCGGTATACACACCAGCGGTGCATTGAGAGTGATCAGGAGTCTTCTGGATCTCATCCATTAAAGGTCACGGGCCTCTGCATAAGTGTTCTGAGTAGCCAAGGGTCTCTGGATTCTCTCTGGTCATGGACCCTCTGAGACCACACTAATGTCCAAATATCTATGATACATGCTCCTACAGGAGGAACTGATAATTAGCCTGTGCAGGAACTGGAATCAGGATCCACAGTATTGGTCTATTAATCAGAGCAGCATCACTTTTTTTGTAAAAATGCTGAATCAATTCATCATCTCAGCATCTCCCCTTTGTACTATGCTGCTCTTATTTAGGTCAACATAAATAAATGGACAGGTTCTCTTTAATGGATTTTTCCAGGCTTCTGATATTGATCATTAATAGCCGATCAGTGAGGGTCAGACACCCCACATCTGGAAGCTGTGCTTCCTGTTCCATTCCCAGTGCTAGTTCTAGTGCCATATACATAAAAAAATGAAATGTTCCAATCTTCACATTCAGTTTTTAAAATTAAATGCAAACACATTCAGGAGTATTTAATAAGCTATTTATGCCACTACTGTGTCATTAAAAAGTTACAAGTCATGGCACATGCCTTATTTGCGTTATAATTTGCAAATGTTTGATCTTCTCATCACTTTTGTAAAGTGGATGGGAATGGGGTGGGGCTTTATGGGGCAGAGCCTAGCACTACCCATTGAATTTACTATAACTTATGCCAGAAACTGGCGTAAGTTATAGATCGAGTCCACGCCTGCTCATAGTTGGCGTAGATTTGAGTTTCTGGTTCACAAAGTGCCAGAGATGTGTCTAATTTAGTAAGAGACATCTGCCTCTTAATAAGTTAGGCTCATCTTGATCCAGTGCGCAGGGAGATCAAGACTGGTGAATGCGAACACCAGTCTTAATAAATATTTCTATTCTTTAGACATTCCCTTTAAAGGGTTATTCCCATCTGTACATTAGTGACATGAAAAATGTCCTTCCACAAGAAAAGGGCCCTGTCATGCCCTGCCAGGAATAGAAAGGTGCTCTCCCATGTGCCATTCACTCCACTCATTTCTAGGGGACTTCTAAAGGAAGCCAGGTAGAAAGGGTTATTTTCGGAAATCCCATAGAAGTGAATACCATTCCTGGCATGAAACAAGGCCAAGTTCTCGAGATAGGAGTGGGTCCCAGAGGTGGGATCCGCACCTTTTAGATATTTATGAATATATTGTGGATATGTCTACATGGGAATAACCCTTTAAGTCAAACACCTCTCACTGCTGACAGGTGCCCTTTAAAGAACTATAGTTTATTTAAAGAGCATCTGTCAGCAGATGCCACGCTGTGCTACAAGTTAACTTACAGAAGTTTACTTTAGTTTCTTGAGATTGTCTTTGGATTGGTTAATTATTGCTATAAGCACTGATAACAATAGCCTATAAATAACCCCTATCAATCAGTAAGAACTATTATTGCTTACACATCTCCTCACCACCCACATCACCACCTCTGACTTTAAGAAACTGAAGCAAATACAGTATTACAGCATAATGCATATTGACGTGCTTAAAAGAAAATCTCATTTTTTTCAAGGGTATAAAAAAGAGAAAAAATGAGCTGTTCTGCGCACTTCACCACCCACAGTTCTAAATAGAGATTCACACGTTACACAAGTATAAAGAAAGTCATCTTGTGACATTTATAGAACCCGTCTGAGCTTATTTTTATCATGTGGTTGTGCACACGGGGCTTTCTACTTAGAAGTCTTCTCAGGTAAATGCAACATGCTCTGTGTGAACAATACTTACCTGCACCCACCACAGTAAGTGATCATAAGTAGGTTATCAATAAATAGAGGGTAGAAGACGCGGTAATACATGAGATCCACACAGTTCTGGTTTATGGTCTTTAACCATGGAACCGTAGCCGCATCGACCTGGCGAACAGAGGTCTGCAAAGGAGATGTATACCAAAAACTGTAGGACAGTGTAGCAAAGGGCTATATAACCTTTAAATATAATCATGAGAATGGTAAGATGGCTCCTTTTTTATCTTTTTCTGCATTGACCTGCTACGCAAAACTGTTGTTATTGGTGTATGTCAAATCACAGCACACTTCCATACATAGGCTGCAATTAGGATATACGTGGTAGAGTAGAACTGGCTTAGTTGCCCATATCAACCAATTAGATTCCACCCTTTGTTAAAAATGAGAGGTAGAATCTGATTGGCAACTAAACCAGTTCTACTTTACACCAGTTTAATAAATGACCCCCATAGTCTTTACTTAACAATCAATAGATGGGATAAATAAAAATGCATGAATAGAATCAGAACAGCAAAGTAGTGTTAATGATCTCCATGGTACGAGGATCAATATTCCATGATTGAGGTGTTTTGGCCTTTCCGGGCTTTGACTATATAGTCACTAGGAGGTGCACATGTGCAGCGCTATATAGATCCACCATTCAACACTGCATTGTTGGAGCTATATGCACCATGTACTGTTTACCATGGGCATGTGAACAAGGCCCAGGAGAGCTTTAACATATTCAGTCATGGAGGTTCAGTCATGAAATATTGCTTCTCGTACCACGGACGTCATTAATACTAATCAACTGTTACGATACTTTCTTGCATTTCATACACTGTCACATCTATGAATTGATAAAGACTGTTCCTAATTGCAACCTATATTTGATGGCGGCAGGGCCTCAGTCTGCATTGACGTCTTTTGGCGTTGCTGCAGTAGAAGGGGGTGAGAAGGTCATGAAGTGTTCCTGTTCTATGACCCAGCTCTTACTAACAGGTCTGGTTCTTAGAGCAGACTACTGCTCTACAGTTGTGGTTGAAGGTCCAAGCTCCGATCCCTTTGATTTGCCATGTCATGATTAAACGGGTCTCTCCGCTACGATTGGGTCACCTGGTTTCCTAATGACCTGACCAGAGACTGGGGAACCATCTGCATTCAGCCCTGGAAACCTACAAAGATAACCACAGGAAGGTCTGTTTAGTAATGTTAGGACATAAAAGTGTCACTCTAACAGCAGCCATTTTAGGCTACACTAGCCCTTTTTCAAAGCACCATGTGTTATTTGGGACATTTACCCCCATAGCTGCAGTTGTTTTAGTGTACGTTTTAAGTCTGGCTTTGCTTTGTTTGCCTGAGCCAAATTTAGGAACTGGTGCACCCTTATAATATATTTGATGTAAGTGCAATGTGATTTACTCCTATATGTGAAGTAGACCAGGGGGTTGGCTGGCTGGCGTAGGTTACAATTTTTTGCGACTTTGTGCCATAATCCAGGTCTAATGTGACTTTTAGCTCGAAAACACAGACCACTTCGAAAAGTGGTGAGGAATACCAGATGTCGCAAAATTTGATAAAATGTTGCAGAATATGATATATGCCCCCCCTAGTTTTTATACAGCAGCCTGTATGGGTTTTATATATCTATAAAGCAACTCCAACCAAAGCTTTGGTCCAAGACACCAGACAAAAATATTTTAAAATGCATAAAAATGTATAGTACCTTAACAGGGTTTCCAGAAAAGTATATACTGATGACCTATCCAGTATCTGATCGGTGGAAGTAAGACACTCGGGACCCCCCCACGTCAACTATTATGTCTTTGCCTAATAGCAAGCCTGTTAGAAGAACTGCAGTCTACTATGGATGAAAAAGATATATAATTTGTACAACTGCAATTACCTGCACTATAAAGCAGAATAGCATTCCCAAACAAGGAATCAAAGTAAAAGGGGTTTTCTGACATTTTTAGGCCTCCTGCACACGACCGTATTTTTTTTCCGTTTCCTTTCAGATTTTTTGTGTTCCGTTTCAATGGGTCCGCAGAAAGAACGGAAGGTACTCCGTATGCATTCCATTTCCGTATTTCTGTACTGTTCAAGGATAGAACATGTCCTATTATTGCCCGCAAATCACGTTCCGTGGCTCCATTCAAGTCAATGGTTCCGCAAAAAAACGGAATGCATATGGAATGTTTAAACATTATTGTACGCTTCCGTTTCCGTTTGCAGAAACCAAACGGAAAAACAGAAAGGAATGGAAACACTACTGAAATAAAAAAAAACTGAAAAACTGATCCGTTTAAAACGGACTGCAAAACCATACGGTGGTGTGCAGGAGGCCTTATACTGATGACCTATCGTCAGGATAGGTCATCAGTATCTGATCAGTGAGGGTGCGACACCCAGGACCCCCACCTATCAGCTGTTTGAAAAGACAGTGGTGCCCCTGTGAGCACTGTGACCTTCTTTCTGCTTTTCCTAGGCTAGTGATGTCACATTCATCATTCACGTGGCCTAGGAACAGCTCAGCCCTATAAAAGTAATGATCTGCCGTCGGCTAACAAGTATTTTTAAATATGCTAAAAGATTCCATAGTTCATTGGGTAACTGGCAGCAGTACTACACTGCTAGATCATTGCTAACAAGCGTTCCTGATGATCTTCAGTATTATCTGTAGGTGTAATATAAGCTTTAGGCCTCATGCACACGACCGTATGTGTTTTGTGGTCCGCAAACCGTGGATCCGCAAAACACGGAAGCTGCTCCGCGTGAACGCGGCCCATTGTTGAAATGCCTATTCTTGTCCGCAAAACGGACAAGAATAGGACATGCTCTATTTTTTTTGCGGGGGCACGGAACGGAGCAACGGATGCGGACAGCACAAGGAGTGCTGTCCGCATCTTTTGCGGCCCCATTGAAGTGAATGGGTCCGCGCCCGAGCCGCAAAATATGCGGCCCAGACGCGGACCACAACAACGGCCGTGTGCATGAGGCCTTAGACTTTATTCACACGTCAGTTATTTGATCAGTAAGTTATTTCCACCAGTGATTGTGAGCCAAAACCACGGTTGTAGGCTACAAGAGATAAGGTGTAAGGGAAAGATCTGCACCTGTTCTGTGTTTAGAGCCGCATCTGGTTTTAGCTCAAAATCACTGATGGAAATCACTGACCGAACACTGACTGTGTGAATAAGACATTAATAAATTGTATGTAATCCAAAATCATAACAATGAAAGAGCTGGTCTCGATAAACAAGACCTCAAACAGATCTGTCGGTAGAAAAAACATAAAAAAAGCTATATAAAATTGGTGACATCATAATTATACTGTAATAGCAAAATTAAACTAACGACATTTGTGGTGAATTCCGTAAACATTACAAAAAAAAAAACAATGGTCGAAGTGCTGCTTTTTTTCATTCATCTCAAAAATGAATAAAGGCTTTTTGAAACATTATATGTGCTCTAAAATTATGCCATTAAAAAAGCAGGATAAAAGTAAAAATTAAAGTTACTTATTGGAACGCAGCGTTGAAAACAAGGTTAAAAATATCCGCTTCTTTAAGGGGTTAAATGTAGTATCAAAGATTAATTGAATGTACTATTTTTAAGATTTCACTTTGATTGACTGTGTTCCGCGTCAGCTTCCAACTGCCACTGGCAAATCTAAGCAGAAAATAGACCTAATGGCACCCAGGCCAATTGCCATCAAAATGTTTTTTAGTCTATCAATTAAATGCCTTATGGAAAAAAATATGCATCATATGATTTGTATGCTACGTGTTCTATATACATTTTTATACTATGTATATATATACTATGTACTTGGCTGATCATATCATTCATTGTATATTCTGTAGCACCATCTAGTGTTCTACAACATAACAACCATTGTCATATCTTATAAAAGCGATAAATATGTTGTCTTCAATTTTAATAGGTATCTACAGCATAACAGGATTAAGACTGTATCAGTCAATGCATTCAGAGGACTCTACAACTTAACAAAACTGTAAGTACCCGAGTGGTACTAGTCATGTGTGTAGGACCTGCTGCCAGTAGACACATTTCCTACTCAGTTATTGTATATTGATTATTTTTTACAGTTACTTGAGTCATAATGAAATAACCACGCTAAAGCCAGGAGTTTTCCGAGACCTTCGCACCCTGGAATGGTTGTAAGTTGTTTTTTTTGTTTTTTTACCTTTCACATTGAAAAGCCAGGGTTAATTTATACAGGTACTTCGTCAGAACTGTGGTATACAAAAGTTGTGAATTTCATTTTGCACAAAAAAAATTTTACATTTTGCTATTGTACTCTGCTATCGCCTCTTTTTAAAAATTGGGCATGGATTAGCAGGATATATTTACTATTAATTATAGCTCAACTACACTCCAGCTACATTGGGGTAGGTTTGATATTGTGGCACGTGGACTGCCAGAAGATGCTCACATTTATTGAGAGGTCTTGGCACAGTTTACTGAATAATTTCCTTCCCAAAGTTTTGTAATTAAAATCAATTACTTTTAAGATGACAATACACAAAAAAACGTAGGGCAGCACACTGTTATGCATGCAAACAAAAGAAGAAGGGATTTGGGATTATTTTGGATTACAGTGGTGCTATACCTACTATATACAGTATATAAAAAATGGAAGCTCTTCGTGCACATTTTTGATCGAACGTATGTTGGGCCCATCTACCAACATCAAGGTGGCTTCCGCAGAAAGGTACCTAGCACTAACAGAAGTGCTTCTCCTGGGCCTAACCTAAATCTACAATGTTCAGGGCGGTGTAGAAACCAGCTATATTTATACTCTGCTCAGACACCCAGGGCAGATGGACGGGGTAATCCAAAATAATCCCTAATCCCTAGTTCTTTTGTTTGCATGTATAACAGTGTACTGCCATACTTATTATGTTTGCTGTGCTTCTTTGGATGTGCTAGTGAAAATGTTCTTTTAAGATGACAATGTCGTATTTCCAGAGGACTTCTTCAGATGTGGTAGGTACTCTATTTAAAGGGCTTCTGTCACCCCCCAAAAGCCTTTTTTTTTTTTTTTTTTGCCTCTCTAAAAAGCTTATAGGGCGATTATTCTAAACATATTCTTGTTAACCGTTTTTGTAGGATAATTCTGCTATAAAACGTTATTTTATAATATGCAAATTACCTTGCTACCAGCAAGTAGGGCGTTTACTTGCTGGTAGCCGCTGCATCACGCTTGTAAAAAAACGCCCCTCCTGTGGTTGATTGACAGGGCCAGCGAGCGCTCTCCTCCTCCTGCTGGCCCTGTCTCCGTTTAAAATCTCGCGCCTGCGCAATACCGTTCTTCAGTCGGCGCAGGTGCACTGAGAGGAGTACTCTCGCTCGGCCGCTCCTTCCTCAAGCAAAATAATGACCTACAGTTGGTTTAAAAAGAGAAATGTGTCTAACTCATAGCAAAAAGCACCACTGTGCTAAGTTTTGTGCAAAGTGTGGCTGCCTAGTCCAAGTTTATGCAACCAAATATTAGACACCATTAGTAAATATGGGCCATTGTGCTGTGCTGAAGATTTGATTAATTGCTATACCAAATGGTTTTGATCTGTATATGATGTTAGAACATAATTACAAGTGGAATGCCTTTAAGACACAAATTGCTTTTCTATAGACCACACCCTTACAACAAAAATATTGTTGATGCCCCCAAAAGTAAAACCAAAATCATATATTGAATATACATGTCAGAGTATGCCTTGACCCAAAAAGTCTTCTACATTGCTGAACTGTGTTTCTTTGTGAATGGAGATACTAGATTCAAGAAGATATTTATGACTTATTATGACAGTAATATAATCAATCAGATGACTTCTTGATATTAACATGTGATACATTTGGGGTGGGAACTCAGTGCTCAGAACCGCACAGATCAATACCATTCATATGTGGCTATGACATATCAAAAGTTCTTTGAAAGCTCAGCAAACCCTTGATGTCATGGACAACCCCTTTAAGTAATCATAGGATCAAACTGCACACAGTATTTAAGTGTACTTTTATCTGGAAGTCAACATATATATTTTAGATATAATTATGTATTACAATAAAATCAAATATTGTGGGTCATATGTTTAATGTATTTCCTGTTGTTTTCGACAGGGTCATTGAGAACAACAAAATTAACCGGATCTCTCCTCAGATATTCCAAGGATTAAATTCTCTGATACTGTTGTAAGTAACACAATTATACCTTCTGATGTTAGATTTTAAAAAATGTGTTAAACGTGTGTATAAAGAATGATCGACACACCACTTATGTGGCAGGATGAGTAACAAAGGTTTCCCTTGAGGGATCCCTTTATTATCTGTGAGATGCAAAGTAAAAATGATCAGTTTTTTTACAGGTTCTGAAAAGCATGCTATACTTTTCGAACCTTAAACACTAAAAAACAAAAAGAAAAGCATATAGCAGCACTTCAGTAGCCTGCAGGGGCATCAGATAGTAATCCAATAGATCATCTTTGCGGTGGTGGAACAGGAGATGATCTTCAGACAAATTTGCAGTAAATATATGATGCTATCAAGTACACATGAGCCAGAATCTCAAAGAAAATTTTCCACACTCAAGCTGTTCTAATGACAATGAATAAAAACACGTATACTAATAAAGTGACCACTGAGAGCATAACACATTTGACCAACTTCCTGGTAGGTCAGTCATTGGATATTTAGATTAGTTCTGTATTTTACCCTGATTTGTCAAGTAACATAGTAACATAGTATATAAGACCGAAAAAAGACATTTGTCCATCCAGTTCGGCCTGTTTCCTACAAGTTGATCCAGAGGAAGGCAAAAAACCCTGTGAGGCAGAAGTCAATTTTCCCCACTTAAGGGGAATAAATTCCTTCCCGACTCCAATCAGAATAACTCCCTGGATCAACGACCCCTCTCTAGTAGCTATAGCCTGTAATATTATTACACTCCAGAAATACATCCAGTCCCCTCTTGAATTCCTTTATTGTACTTACCATCACCACCTCCTCAGGCAGAGAGTTCCATAGTCTCACTGCTCTTACCGTGAAGAATCCTCTTCTATGTTTGTGTACAAACCTTCTTTCCTCCAGACGCAGAGGATGTCCCATCGTCACAGTCACAGTCCTGGGGATAAATAGATGATGGGAGAGATCTCTGTACTGACCCCTGATATATTTATACATAGTTATTAGATCCCTCAGTTGTCTTTTTTCTAAAGTGAATAACCCTAATTTGGATAACCTTATGCTGTCCTCAGATAGGGAACTGGGGAGACCTGCCACAGCTGCTTTAAATACGGATATTTTTTATTAGAAAACCAGTGTTCCCATTGCTGTAAAGCATACTATTCTCCTTAATAGGGTCTACACAGTGATCATCATTTACCAGCCATTTCTGTAGCAACATGGATAGGCAGAGAATAAAAATCAACTCAGAATAGTTAAATAGAGCATTTAGCCTGTTTATGGTCAGACATTGTTAGTAAGGTTTAATTTTTTTCAGCCATGAAAATAAAAATATATATTTTATTGTATACATATTAGCAGTTTTTGCTGAACATACCTTTGTGGATGGGAAAGTAAAGTGTCAGTTGTTGATAACACACATTTTTGTAGAGTATGCTTGACTATAAAACATTAAATAAAAATTCTAGATATACTGAAAAGTTTCATGTGATGCACATAGGCAGCAGTGATGGTATAACTGCACATACATTACATTTAAACTTCTTAGCGGTAATCCTGAGTGTGGCTCGGGGTTCACTTACACTGCAATCAGCAGTAACCCCGAGCCACACTCGGGATTACCATGGGTTGATTTGAACAGGGCAGGCATGGATGCGGACAGCACATAGTGTGCTGTGAGCACGCACATTTCCGGGGCGCGGCGGGAACTTTCAGCCGCAGCTCCGGAAGATTGTACTACTTCAGGTACAAAATTCTTGACGGAAATGTACTGCCAGGGAGCTTAATACAACTGGGAATAACAGAGCAAGATAGGTATTTGTGTACATTGGTTATTTAAGCTAAGCAGAAGTACTCAGTGTCCAGCAGCAGCTGCAAAAGCAAGTATGATTTTGTGATGTAGAAAAAGAGAGATAAAAACCTGAGATCCAAATCTACTGGCTTTCTGTAAATCCCTTGTATGTCCACATCTTGGATATGACATTGTAAGGTTCATGACTAGATTTGTAAATGAAATGTGAGGTCTCTTCTATAATGAGAGAAAGGAAGAACTGTGCTTGTTCAAATAGGAAAAAAGACAACTTAGGAGTGATATCAGTTACATGTATAAATATATGTGGGGTTAGCCAAATAAATGTATCCATTTCCAAAAGAATACTAAAGACCACAAGACATTGTATACATTTGGAGGATACGCGATTCAAGCATTGCTATGGGAAAGGGTTCTTTACAGTTAAAGACAAACTATATGATGCCAAGTGGTAGTAATGGGAGATATAATTACAGCATTCAAACAAGGGCTAGATGCCTATCTAATGAAAAATGGCATTAAGAGTTTTAATTAATTGGGCAATGAATCATATATTCTTGATATAAGGAAATTGTGCATGAGACAAAGTTGGCAAAGGTTGGTCAAAGGATTTGTATTCTACCTTCCTCAAGGACAATTATCTATAATACACGGTTTAGAAGGATAAACTGTTATGATTTTCTCTATTTTCCAGAGTCATGCTGAACAACATCTTGGGTCGGCTGCCAGACAAACCCCTTTGTCAGTACATGCCAAAACTGAACTGGTTGTGAGTATGTTTTTAAACCAGAAGAAAAGAAAGAAATCATAAATGTTGTGTTTCATTATTCTCAGCGTATGAAGTTTACAAAGTGTTTTACCGTGAATTCTGAGATTCTGGAATAAATAGGCTTAATGTGAATTGGGTACATAAAAAGTTTACTAAAATATGATAAAAGAAATGCCTAGCTGTTTTCTAGCTTCTGGCCCTTCCTAAAGGTCTTCAGTCTGCAGTACGTGTGTACAGTTACTTAAGACCTTGTCAACGCAGCATAGCCCCTGGTACCACTAACCGTCTACATTACAAGGAATTAAAGGGGGAAAAAACACTGAAATACCTTGTTACACAAAAGACTCACTTGTGGTATAAAAGACATGTTAGCAATTGAGGCCCAGAACTATAAGGGATGTGAGAACCTGCCTTATTTGATATCTATGTTACAATGTCGTCCTGTATATTTGAGTGAGCCTCCAATGCAGATGTGAACATGGTCTTAGCCATTTTTGCTGATTCTTGACTTGCCTTGTTTGTCTCATAAAGTTTATTGTGGCTTTTATTTTATAGAGATTTTGAAGGCAATTATATTCCTACCTTAAGGAACACAACGTTCAGTTCCTGTACTACTTTAACTGTTCTGTAAGTATTTGCTTTGGCGTTCCATTAAAACAATGCATAATGGAGGTAAAACAAACAGTGTTATTACATTGCAGTCAGGTATCTCTAGACATTACTACACCTTAACAATGTTGGAAGCATTTCATGCTTGATATAGATGCATGTTGCATCATACTGTGCCCGCAACACACTTATTGTATTTACATGGTGGCAACTAGTAACAGTAACACAATAGGAATAATGAGCATCACCCTAAAAATTTAACAGCTGCAGTGACAACGTAATTTATGGATCTCTAGATTTTAAAAATAATTGTGCAAAAATTTTTCATTTACATTTTGGAAAGTGAGGAACAAAGTGTGGGAGCACAAACGTAGAAAAAAAGGCTGAAAACTGCCATCAATCTCTATCCAAAACTCTTCAATTCCAGAATATTTCTTTTTTCAGGCTCAGAGCTTATTTTTTCTGATCCCTTGCTTCCATTCATTCAGCTATAAGGTTAGTTCACTCGGCCAAAGGGTTAGATGACACATCCAGTTAAAAAGGTTTTCCCATGTGAGAGATTTCTGACATATGGAATTGATATGGAGTACATATCTGCTCAAGACTGCTGGAACCCACATGATGAGGGCAGCAGAGTTTGGCCCCCTACACCCATGAGGGGTTGTCAGCACACTATCAAGATGTATATGTCTACGTTCTGTGAACTCCCCAAATAGTGGCTGCAGGTAGACATTTTAACATTTATCTGTATGTCTGAAAATGCAGCTCCAACCTCCATGAAGATAAATTTAAGCATTAATCTACTAATCTACAAATAACTGTGGTCCTAATTCAAGTAAATACAATAGGTACCTTTAGATATTATTACATCTGGAACCAGTTTTTGAAATATCACATTAGTTTCAATATAAAGCCCTGAATGTAGATTCATTCTGCAACTTATCATTATGAAAATGTCATTTTACCTTCCTATATATAGTTTTTTTAGTGAATACTTTTAATTTCACTTTCAGAATTTATCTTACAACCTATGTGAATACTGGCGGTACAAGTACCTAAGGACTTTTGCGCTTTACTATGTGCCAGACTGATCACGATAATGCATTTCATTACATAGTCGCAGAGTGTAATGAGTTAAACACAATCACTTCTGGCCACACGTTCAGAATGGAAGCCAAAACAGGAGTGAATTAGAAAAAGAGGAGAAGTTGTATCTCTACTTTATACTTTTTCTACTTTTATAATCCACTCCAGATTCTGGCTTCTAAACCTTAATAAGGAAACTTGCATGTGTGGCCATGCCCTTAGGGTAGGGTGGTTAAATAAAGCGTCTGCCATGTTAAACAGAATGTTTCAGGTCCAGCAGGGTCGGATTGGCCATAGACCTTACAGGGAAATTTCATGGTGGGCCGATGCCCAGGGGGCTGCCCAAGTCCATTTCTCTGCCGCTGACTATCTATATAATGAGCTCTCAGGGGTAAATAACACTGTGAGAATCAGGTACTCATGTACCCAGCCAGTGACCACACATGCCCTCCAGAATTCAACTGCTGGACAGAAAATAGCAGCTATTAATGGCCACCACAGAAGGACAGCTTTTGGGGCAATATATTGTGCTGCACTGTGGTATATGGTTCTGATGGGATGGTATTTTCTGAAATGATATTGCTGAACCTTTGTGTTGCCCCGCCTTCTGCACAATTTGGACCCACCTACAACATGGGGCCACTTTTATTTTTTTTCCAGGGCCACTTTAAGTTCCCAATCCGCCCCTGAGGTCCAGTATGAACCATTGTTAGTCCTGGGCAGTTTGTATCTATGTAAGGTTTGTGCATGCAGTGTAGGTATATGCTTCCATTGTAAATAACTGTCTGATTCTTGATTTCCAGAGTTTTGCGGAAGAATAAAATCCTCACAATAAGTGATAACACTTTTTCATCACTCTCTAGACTGGATGAGCTGTAAGTATCAATTACCTCACTAAGAAGACCACAAAGGTGGCAAGTATAAAATGTGTTGTCTAGTGTACAATGGAGAGAACTCAGCAATTACCATGGCTGCCATTCAGAATACAGAAATCACAGATCCCCATTATTTAAATTACAGATACAAGATGGATTGTAGATTAGTTGGGTGTGTAACAAAATAGAATATAATAGAAAATACTGTGTATACAATTTAGGTGCAGAGAAGATCCGGGAAAAAAGCATATAATACCTTTCCAACCTAAATGTGTTGCTTTACAAATGACTGTCCTGTTCAGCCTTTTTCTTCTGAGATTTGAAATTATTTTGTCACAGAAAAGTGCCAGACTATCAGAGTTTCTGGATTATTGAATGCAAATTGAAAATACTTTTATTGTACTTCTGTTCAGGCACCTCAAAATTGCAACGTGCGTATGTTTAACGTGGCCAAATATGACTTCTGCAGAAAACTATGCAGCGTCTGTAATTCTTGTAGGAAAAGGGTGACATAAGGGTAAATTAAAGATGAAGAACCTCTGCTGTCACCTCCTAAAAAAGATTCTGTTGTAGATATGTGTACAAAATATAAAAGAAAGTATAAAACAAAAAGAAAGTGTCACCATACAAATGAAAAAGAGATCACAGGTGTAAGCAGAAAAACAGAAGATGGCAGCTCTCCAAAAATGGTTTCAGTGATCCAAAAAAGCTCTTGCTTTATTTACCCATATGTGTTTCAGCTCAGAGTGAGCCTTTTTTAAATTTAAAGGGGTTGGCTACTTTCTGGTTAATGTTGAAAAATGTATTTGTAGGATTATTATATGACGCTAATATAGCCTTTGTTGAAATTCTGCACCATTTTCTATATTTTCTAAGGCATACTCTCTTGTTTATAAAGTCTTTTGTGCTGTCCACACTGAGGTCCTGTCCATAAGATGGCCGCTGATGGAGGGTCATGTGACCAGGCAAATCATCTCAATGTGATGCATTTTCCTTTGAAATACAATGCACCTGCCATCTGCACTTGTTTTGTTGGGAGTTTAGTAGAAGTGTAGTGTGTCTAAATGGAGGGAACATCACATGGAGGTGGTCACATGGCCCTCCATCAGCGGCCATCTTATGGACAGGACCTCTGAGTGGACAGCACAAAAGACTTTGTTAACATGGGAGTGTGCCGTATAATCATGTTACAAACACATTGGTCAACAGTAACCAGAAAGTGGCCAACACCTTTAAAGGGGTTATCCCATGACTAATGTAAAAAATGAATATCAGACATCATACAGTACATGACAATCTCTTTCTAACAAAGCTAGAACCAGCCCTGTACCTCACATGGATCCGAAGATCTCCCCATTCATTGCTCTGCTAGATTTATATCAAGCTGACAGCTCAGGGGGAGGGTCTTTTCTGCTGCAGCTGAGTGGGCGTGTCTCAGCTCTCCCTATCACAGCTCAGGGGGCGTGTCTCAGCTCTCCCTAGCACAGATCAGGGGCAGCTGAAGGATGAAACTGAGCATGTGCGGCCATCTCAGTGAGCTGAACCAAGAAATAATAAGAAATAAAACAGCGGGTGGCGCTATAAAGATACATGTTATTGTATAACTCAGTGGCTATGCTAAATTTTTTATTATATGCAATTACAAAAGTATTCAGATGCAGGTGCTGGTTTGAAAACTTGATATTTTTCGTGGGACAACCCCTTTAAAAAAAAAAAACTTGAATCCTCCCTTGCAGTCCTCCTCATGTCATATGCTTGGTCCCGTCAATCAAGAAGGAGAATCTGTCATGAGGATCAAAAGTATGAAACCAAGCACAAGGCTTGGTAGGGCTTCCTGAGCTAAATAAATCACTACCTGTTTCACCTTGACGTGTTACTGCATTCCAAACGGATGGGGAACAGCCCCATTGGGGACAGCTTGATGCGTTTTAGACGCCAGTCTTAATAAAGCCCCATAGTTAGCAGATGATCCGTCAAAGTTATTAAGAGGCGCAGCCGTCTCCATAACTTCAGTGCATCCAGCGCCCGTTCTAAATGCAAGATAGCATCCTTGCTGGCTTACATTTTAGACCATTTTCTACGCTTAAACCAGGTGTAGAAAATCATGAATGAGACCGGCATGCTGGGCCATCACCTTCCTCGCCCACACAACAACCACAATTTTAGACCTGGGGTGAGCGGTAAGAAGTCCCAGATAGTGGCAACCAGGGCCGGGCCGACACAGAGGCTGAGGAGGCTCCAGCCTCAGGGCGCTCAAGTCTCAGGGCGCAGGCACAGGCCACTCTCACCAAGTCCCTGCTGCTGCCGTGTAGCTGTATTAGCAGCAGAGCATCCATTTCTGCGCTCTGATGCTGTAACAGCCGGTCCTGCGCCCCCTAGTGGTGTTCTTCCTCCCTCCCTCAGTCTAGTGCAGTGTGCTGCAGCTCCGTACCTTCCCCAGCCCCTGACTTCCTGCCTGTGTGTGCACCAGAGATTCACAACCCCCTCCCCCAGCACAGAGAGAAGAGCAGCGTCAGGACAGAGAAGGAGGAGGAGGAGGAATACTCTGCATCCTGCCTCTCCCTCCAAGTCACCAGAGACTGTATGTGCAGAAAATGTAAGGGGTTAAAGGGAATGGAATGGCAGTAATGTAATGTGCATATTGTGTGTTTTTATGTATGTGTGTCATATGTATGTCTGTATATATGTATGTGTGTCATATGTATGTCAGTATGTGTGTGTGTGTCATATGTATGTCAGTATATATGTGTGTGTCATATGTATGTCAGTATATATGTGTGTGTCATATGTATGTCAGTATATATGTGTGTGTCATATGTATGTCTGTATATATGTATGTGTGTCATATGTATGTCAGTATGTATGTGTGTGTCATATGTATGTCAGTATGTATGTGTGTGTCATATGTATGTCAGTATGTATGTGTGTGTCATATGTATGTCAGTATATATGTGTGTGTCATATGTATGTCAGTATATATGTGTGTGTCATATGTATGTCAGTATATATGTGTGTGTCATATGTATGTCAGTATATATGTGTCTGTGTCATATGTATGTCAGTATATATGTGTGTGTCATATGTATGTCAGTATGTATGTGTGTGTCATATGTATGTCAGTATGTATGTGTGTGTCATATGTATGTCAGTATGTATGTGCGTGTCATATGTATGTCAGTATGTATGTGTGTCAAATGTATGTCAGTATAGATTATCTAACCCAGTCCCCCTTCCCCCATCAGCCCTTGTCCTACCCCATCTACCCCACCAGACATTTAGATGTTATTTATTCCTGCTATTCTAATGCTCTGATCAGTAGATGGCTCAAGTCAAGCCCTCACCCCCCCAGCCATTTAGATATGTATGTTATCAATCATCCCCACCCCCGCCTTCCTTGTAATTTGCTGGCCCTCAATATCCATTGTGAGTCACAATCCATAACAGTGCCATCCACAGATCCCCCATAACAATGCGTCATCCACAGATCCCCATAACAGTGTGTCATCCACAGATCCCCCATAACAGTGTGTCATCCACAGATCCCCCATAACAGTGTGTCATCCACAGATCCCCCATAACAGTGTGTCCTCCACAGATCCCCCATAACAGTGTGTCATCCACAGATCCCCCATAACAGTGTGTCATCCACAGATCCCCCATAGCACTGTCATCCACAGATCCCCCATAACAGTGTCATCCACAGATCTCCCATAACATTGTCATCCACAGATCCCCCATAACATTGTCAGCCACAGATCCCCCATAACATTGTGCAATCCACAGATCAGATCCCCCCATAACAGTGCAATCCACAGACCCCCCATAACATTGTGCTATCCACAGATCCTCCATAACAGTGTAATCCATAGATCCCCCCATAACACTGTCATCCATAGATCCCCCATAACACTGTCATCCATAGATCTCCCATAACAGTGTCGTCCACAGATTCCCCATAACAGTGTGTCATCCACAGATCCCCCATAAGTGTGTCATCCACAGATCCCCATAGCATTGTCATCCCCAGATCCTTCATAACAGTGTCATCCACAGATCCCCCATAACAGTGTCATCCATAGATCCCCCCCATAACAGTTTCATCCATAGATCCGCCCCATAACAGTGTCAACCATAGATCCCCCCCATAACAATGTCCTCCACAGATCCTCCATAACAGTGCGTCATTAATTGATACATTAAACTGTGCATATTTATGTGTGATTACAACAGTATTTAGTAAAGACTCCACAAGTTGGGGGGGGGGGGGCGCACTTGGGCAGCTCAGCCTCTGTTGGTGGTGGACCTTGTCCCAGCCCTGGTGGCAACTAACTGTTGCGCTGCCCTCTCCGCCTGAAAAACACCTAATATGGGCATATTTCAGCTTAATAAATGACTCCCTATGTCTTGTGAAATATAATGAATAATATACTTGCATTTGAAAGGTTTTCAAAACTATAACAAAAGTTTAGATTTAATACAGTGAAACCCCACATTTTTCAGTTATTATTAATGTGTGATTTTTTTATTTTGACAGAGACTTGGCTAATAACAGAATTGAAGAGTTTTCCCCATCTTTACTTAAGGACATGAAGGAATTATCACAGTTGTAAGCCTCTCAGGATTTTGTTACGGTGCTCTGAATACAACATGATATGATGAGCAAACACAGACAGTAACGAAATATATTGAAAATACAGACACAAATATCTCCAGTATATGAGCAGTAGTAATAGAAGAAAGCAGAGTAAATTTCTCTCGTCTGCTATGAGAAGATATTTATTTTATTTTATTAAAATATAGGATCTGTCAGCTCTCCTGATTTTGCATTCCCTATAAAATAAAAACTCACCTTGCTTTAATTAATATTTTTTGTCTTTCCGCTGTTATTCCCCCCGGAAATGGGTGAGCAAGCTGACAAATGTTTGTTACCAATTCCCTTGTCATTAGAGTGTGTCCATACATACTGTCAGCGGTGATAGTTTTAAATAAAGCTGTCTTCACACTGACACCATAGCTTACTGGATCCATTGTCAGGTTTAAAGGGGTATTCCTATCTGGGCTGTTCAGTAATGAGAGTTATGGAAATGGCGTAGCTTGCTGCCAGGGACGTAATGATTGCAGTCACAGAGGGCGTGACTGGACCCGGCGGTGGGAGGGCACTGCACTCACATGTAACGGGGCTTGGCACTGTCACTGTACTTCATGCTGTACCCCTGTCAGAATGCTCGTCACAGCAGAAACCTGACCAATGTTAGTCAGGCTCCGCCACCTACTTATTTTGTGAATACTACTAGTAGGGCAGGGTTGGGGCCCGATAGATGCCCGGCCGAGTAGATGGAACGCTACTTTAATGAGTGCTGTTACGGGGGCACGGCATGAAGTACAGTGACAGAGCCGGGCCCCGTTACCAGTTAGTGAAGACTGGGGGAAAACTACTGGGGTCACTATAGGGGGATTACTGGGGGCAGTGGAAAGACATTACTGGGGGCACCATAGAGATATTAATGGGGGCAGTGGAAGGACAATACTGGGGGCAGTAGGGAACATTACTGGGGCAGTATAGGGACATTACTGTGGGCGCTTTAGGGACACTACTGGGGATAGTGGGGGAATATTACTGGAGGGCACTGTGTGGGAACATTATTATTACCAGATACACAATAGGGGGCATTAATATCACTGGAGGCACAATAAGAGCTATAATGCACTGTTGGAGCATTATTATTACTGGGAAACCCAGGGGTTAGTTTTATTACCGGGTCACTATGGGTGCATTTTTTATATTGAGTCACTATGGGGTCATTATTATGGGGACCTGTATGGACATTATTATTATTATTGGGGAATATAGCAGGCATTATAGGGCCTTTTCACTGGGTAAATTATGGGGGGATTACTACTACTGAAGTCTCTCTCAGGGGTATGGGGGCTTTGATAGCAGGTGTACGTGCTGGTGCTGGGGGGGGGGGGTGCTGGACACAGAGGGTGATGGCGATGGACGGTTTGTGAGTTATATGGTACGTCCAGGGTGCGCCCTTTAATTTCCCACCCTGCATAGGTTACCAACTGACTTGAGCAGCCAATGGTTGTTGGGGCTTTGGAAGGGCAGGGGAGAAGCACAATGAAGAGGGAGGAGTTCCGCATTATTGTGTCATGCTTGCTTCATCCGCACAGTCAGAAGCACAGCCAGCAGGAAATACATTTTAATTTAATCAATTTCATCACATGGATTTCCTTAGAGTAAGGGACATTAAAACAGGTCATTTATATTTTATAAATTGGGGGCATCATTTAATTTGTAGGGGTCGGGGAGTCCACGCATTCAAACATTTGGGGAGGGGGGTCTAGATCCAAAGTTTACCCTGGGGACCCTAGAACTCTAGTTACGCCACTGCTTGCTGTGCTCTGCTGTTTGCGTAGCTCCCATTTCTTACTATAGGAGTTACAGAAACAGAGGAGCACCGACCACTCAGCCATTTCTGTAACTCCACCTACCCATGTCCAGAGCTTACTGTGGTTATTCCCATCTCAGCAATGAAAGCCCAAGATGGAAATAACCCTTCACGTTTTCAGGGAAGAATTCTGCACAGCAAACTACACTATTCTGGCCATCAGAGAGTAGCCAAAACCTGATGGAATAGAAACCCCCAATGTGATCACAGCCTAATGTTACAGAATATACAGTATAAAACAGCAGCTTGTTATTTCTGCAGCCATTAGAATATAAATGTTGTATTACACTATTTTACACTACATTACAATTTTTCGGCCGATAATCATATTGCAGTGTAATACTGCTGCCGATTTTCCAGTGAACAAGCTCATTCATCGGGCAATTCTGATTTTTTTCTTTCATACATGCAGGAATATTTCCTACAACCCCATGCAGAAGATAAAACTGGACCAGTTTGACTATGTACTTACACTGAAATCTTTGTAAGTATTTAAATTAATTTGTGCAAATATTTCATTTGTTAGAATCTTGCTTTCTGAAATGTTATATAAATCTGCCCTTGTAAATCTTTTTACTACAGACTGCTCTGTAGATTCAGATACAGTTGAAATGATGACAAATCCATACATACAATATAGTCTAAAGGCGTCTGTAAGATTTCGCCCCCAACACCAGACGTCAAATCAGAAAACCTCCAAAAAATTTAGATGGGTTCCATTGAGGTTTATATAATGTGTATGGCCCAAGGTCAACCTAAATAATACATAAAATAATCTTGTAATACAACTTTTTTATACACATCTGATATGCTGTCCCCTTGTGAGGTAAAAGGCCTCGTGTTCAAGTGTGACTGCACCCCCTACAACCGCCAGCTTTTCCACTGTACAGTGCATTTGGAAAGTTTTTAGACCCTTTCCCTTTTTGACATATGTTGGGGCCTTATGCTAAAATTAAAAAAAAGTTTACCCATTATTCTGCACTTAATTCTCCATAATGAGAAAGTGAAAACAGAATATTAAACATTTTTGCCAATTTTTTGAAAAGGGAAAAACTAAAATATTGCATTGATATAAGTATTCAGACCCTTTACTTATGACTTAGTTGAAGCACCTTTGGCAATGTTTACAGCCTCCAGTCGTCTTGGGTATGATGCCACAAGGTTTGCACATATGGATTTAGGGACTTTCTCCCATTTTTCTTTGTAGATCCCCTCAAGCTTTGTCAGGTTGGAAGGGAACCGTCAGTGGACAATCATTTTTAGGTTTCTCCAGAGATATTCAATTGGGATCAAATCAGGGCTCTGGCTGGGCCACTGAAGGACATTCACAGAATTGCCCCTAAGCCACTCCCGTGTTGACTTGACTGTGCGCTTAGGGTCATTGTCTTGTTGGAAGGATAACTTTTGGCCCAGTCTGAGGTACAGAGAAGACTGGATCAGGTTTTCATTAAGAATATCTCTGTACTTTGCTCTATTCAGCTTTCCTTCCACTCTGACCAGTTTTCCTGTTCCAGCCACTTGAAAACACCCTGCCATCACCATGCTTCACTGTAGGGATGATATTGGGCAATGCCTGGTAATGCAATGGAAATGCAATGATGCTTAGAATGGAGGCCAAAAATGTCAATGTATGGCGCCTTGTTGGTTAAGGACAGAGACGGTCACGGTGCTTACAGAAGCGTTGGTGCCTTCTCAAACAGTCGATCGACAGGGGTCCCAGGAGTCACACCCCCACCAATGAGATACTGATTACCGATCCAGAGGATAGGACATTAGTATAAAAGTCATTTTGTGTAAAGTCTTCAGGTGCTTTTGTGTAAACCTTCATGTGTCTTCTACTGAAGAGATGCTTTTTGCCACTCTGCCATAAGGCCCAGATTGGTGGAATGCTGCAGTGATGGTTGACCTTCTGGAAGTTTCTCCCATCTGCACCTAGGATCTTTAGAGATTAGCCAGAGTGACCATTGGGTTCTTGGTCACCTTTCTTTCACCAAGGTCCTTCTCCCTCGATTACTTTGTTTGGTGGGATGGCAAGCTCCAGGAAGAGTCCTGGTTGTTCCAAACTCCTTTAATTTAAAAATTATGGAGGCCACTGTGCTCTTGGGAACTTTCAGTGAAGCAGAAATGTGTTCTACCCATCTCTAGATCTGTACCTCTACACAATCCTGTGTTTGAACTCTACAGGCAGTTCTTTCTTACTCATGGCTTGGTTTTTGCTCTGATATTCATCATCAGCTGTGAGACCTTATACAGACAGAGTGTGTCTTTCAGTATCATACCCAATCAAGTAAATTTACCACAAGTGGACTCCAATCAAAATATAGAAACATGTCAAAGTAGATCACAAGAAATGATAGCCCTAGAGCTAACTTTCACAATTTTAGTTTGTTATTTCTCATTATGGGGTATTGAGTGCAGAATGGTGGGAAAAACTTAAGTTTTTTTTATTTTAGCACAAGGCCGCAACATAACAAAATGTGAAAAAAGTGAAAGGATCTAAAGACTTTCCGAATGCACTGGATATGGAAACAGACTACATACACTAATGAGTATACTGTATTTTTGTCCTCTAGAAGTCTTGAGGGAATTGAAATACCAAATATTCAAAGAAGAATGTTTATGCCACTCAGAAATCTCACCCACATGTAAGTAATGCTCCAATTTTTTTTTTCATAAAATAGAATCTGTTTCTTCTTCTGTGCACACTAGCATGTTTTACTTGTTATGAAGGGTAACAACCAAAATGGTCTCATCTAATATATAAAATTGATGCTCTTCATCCAAATGTCACATATGTGTCACCTACCTCAGTGAAGTATTGCATCATTTTTTATAATATAACATTGGTGTGCATCTTTCAGCAGGGATTCCCACAAACTTTCTATACACAAAGGGTCTACTGTACCCAGTAATGCTCCTGGACCCATAATCATAGACACAGTACTTTCTTGGGCCCCACATATCAAATTGTCTAAGAACTATCTTAATTGCTATGTATGACCAATAAGCATATTTTACAGTGAGTTGTAGAACTGAAAGTATTCCATATAAAATGGGACCTATATGGGTTTAGATGTGACCCTTCTTTGTAAAGATCCAAATGACTTCCGTCTAACATTATGTTGACTAATTAAGTTGACTAATATGTAATAGAATTCTGTTCCTTCAAATATACTTCTTCCAAAGAAAAACTGATATTGGAATATCACCGCATCTTTCAAGATAGATTGTAGGCAATTTATACTTAGACGTCAAAATTTATATGCATGTCTCATATGAATACCATTTGTAACACAATTCTTGTCTAGTATTTGTAACATTTTACTGTACAGATGTGCAGTACCCCCCGAATGGTGTACTTGCAAATTGTTATTATTATTTAATGCTTTGGTGTAATGTATTGCATTACCCATCCAACTTTGTATGGATCAGTCATTGTTAACAATCCAGACTCTGCCCCTGTAGGAAGCTAACAGTTGGACTTAGGTCCATCCCCTAGGTCAATCAGTTGGTTTCTAGCTGAGAAAGTGAGAGAATCTACATATGCTCAGTCCTCAGAGGACTAGATCTACATCCCAGAGAGGATCCAAAGAGAGAAAACCATCTTTACTTCACAGCACTCCAGGGAGAGAAAAAAAGAACTAGAAGGTCCAGAATGTGCATGGCTAAGCACTAGTCAGTCAGTGACATATTTGCTTTTTGATGCTAAAAGAGACTTTACTGCAGTGAGAAGGACGTTGCTACTTAGACATAGTTTGGCCAGCCATATCTTACCTTTGTACCCCTCAATTGTTGGTTACAGACAAGTTTGCAAGAACCTTATTGCCAGCGCTAGATTCTGTACATAAAGACTTTGGAAAGATAGAGAGGAGAAGTACTACAATCCTGGTTCAGCTAGAAGGCCAAAGGGCCAGAGCCTTAAAAAAACCTTTATATGATAATAGACGGTTAAAAGGGTTTAACAGGATTTTCATTTTCATTGCGTAACCTCAGAATAGGTTATCAATATGAGCACCCTCATGATCAGTTGCATGAAGAGGCCATAGCATTCTGTGAGTGTCTAGGCCTTTTCCTAGGCCACGTGACATCACATTCATCGGTCACATGGCCTAGGTCAATGTGCAGCTCATTCCCACTGAAGTGAATGGGACTCAGCTGCACTACCAAGCACAGCTGCTATCAAATGGACAGTGCAGTGTTTGGTAAACTGCAAGGAGGCCAGACAGCGCTGCGGCTTTGTTAAATAGCTGATTGGCGGGGGTACCTGGAGTCGGACCCCTGCCGATCTCAAATTGATGACCTATCCCTAAAAATGCCCTTAAAGCCCAGTGTACAATGCCCCATTAGAAAATCTCATTATACTCCAACACTGAAATGCTTTCTGAATGAGAAATTGGGCCTCATACATCAAGTTCAGCCTGTATGACCATAGTTTAACTTTTATTTACTAAACTGCCAACAAGACGAGCTTTTGTCATCATTTGTTTCTTTTTTTTATTTTATATTTAGACTGAACCATTCAGGTTTTGAATTTATAATTTTTCTTACTGTTTGCAGATATTTTAAGAAATTCCAGTATTGTGGCTTTGCCCCTCATGTACGTAATTGCAAGCCAAACACAGACGGCATTTCATCCCTGGAGAATTTGCTTGCCAGTATAGTACAGCAAGTGTTTGTTTGGGTTGTGTCTGTGGCTACCTGCTTTGGGAACATCTTTGTCATCTGCACACGGCCATACATCAGATCAGAGAACAAGCTACATGCTATGTGCATCATTTCTCTTTGTTGTAAGTAACGTCATGTAAAACTTACATTGATTGGAAAATATACTTTAATACAGTTGGTTCTCCTGTATTCAAAAGTAAGAGATTTTTTTTTTCTTTACACACGTTTGTATTTTAACCAAGATGTCCCAGAGCTTACAGAAACTCCAGATTAACAAAATCAGCAGGAGGCTTGTGTGAAACAGGCTTACAATTCAGAGATCCAATAGAGTTGGAAATTAAAGCATAACTTTGGTTTTAAATTAAAAAAATGAAAAAGAATAAACTTTGAAATATATCTCTTCACAAGCAATGTTTCCCCCATACATTGTATGGTGGGTAACTGTTCAGAATTTCTGCACTCACTGAAAGCCTACCACAATTATGAGACCTAAAAATTCCTGGAGTTTCTCATTCTCACTCAGGGTCTTGATTGACTGGCATACAGGTCCATAATTTTGGTGTAAACTGTTAGGATGCCTGTACATGTGCAAAAAAAAGCGTTTAGCTATCTCTTTCAACACCAATAGCCGAGCCTCTGATTGCAGCATATCTTCTACAAAAGGTTCCAGCATTTAAATTCAAAGCACTCGGTCCTTCTCTTCCATCCAACACCATTTGTTAGGGGAAAATCAGGAGCTTCTAATACATGTTAGATTGTTGGTCGATCCAACCTAAAATGGTTGGTTTGGCTGACATGGAGGCCTTTATTTCTGCTGCTGTATCCGTGGTCCAGAAGGGATCTGTCAGCAGACTGCCAGTTATTATGCCTCCTGAAGGTACAGATAATTGCACACGCTATTCAGCCTGGGAAGACATGGATTGCTGACCCAGGGCACTGATCCAAACCTACTGCCAGTTCAGTATAAGCATCCAGAGAACTGTACACTGGTGCTCCTGTACATGCAAGAACATTTTAGAGAACATCATAGCTTAAAAGAGCTATAGATGACTTCATATGAATAAATAACATGCACCACAAGGGTGACTTTGTGCTAAAAAAAAAAAAATGCTGATATTACTTCAGTTGCCAAATGATGTCTAAATCTGAGTGATAAATACTTTAAATTCATAGTCCCAAATGGACTACCTACTATATTTCTATATCCTAAAGTTCTTACTCTTAAGCAAAGGTCTGAAGGTGCATGAGGATATATGAGGTGGGTACTGCTAATTTGCCAGGATCACTAAGGGCAAATCAGAAATTCAAAACTATTTTAAATTCAGATACATAGAACTTCCACATGTCACATGACCACTGCAGCCAATCACTAGCTATAGCAGGGATGTGTTGACACTACTGTGGTTACCTTTGTGGCCAGTGACTGGCTGTAGAAGTCACATTTTGTGTCCTTATGCCACAGCTTAAGTAGGAAGAATAGAGATTAGATGGTTACCTGAGAAAGATCAGCATAGGACCAGGTAATGTGAGCATTAAAGGAATTGTCCAGTATTTTATATTGATGGCCCATCCTCGGGATAGGCAATTATTATCTGATCGGCGGGGGTCTGACACCTTGCACCCTCAACCATTAGCTGTTCCAAAGTAGTTTTCGAGGTGCTGGAACAACACAATGCTCCCATTCACTTCAGGCCATCAATATAGAAATGATTCCACCTACTTCTAATGGACCTCAAATGTCTTGTACGTAGTTAAAATGCTTCCATTAATTCTTCTATTAAATGGATGTTTGCATTGCAGGTGCTGATTGCCTAATGGGAATATACTTATTTGTTATCGGATACTATGATGTGAAATACCGAGGGGAATACAACAAGAATGCCCAGGCCTGGATGGACAGTACACAATGTCGGCTAGTTGGATCATTAGCCATTCTCTCCACAGAAGTCTCAGTCTTACTTCTTACCTACCTAACTTTGGAAAAATACATCTGCATAGTGTACCCTTTTAGGTGTCTGAAACCAGGAAAATGCAGGACGATAACCATCTTAATACTTATTTGGATTCTTGGTTTTATTATTGCCTTCATACCCCTCAGCAATGAACATATTTTCCACAACTATTATGGAACAAATGGAGTTTGCTTCCCACTACACTCGGAGCAACCAGAAACCACTGCAGCTCAGATATATTCAGTAATTATCTTCCTTGGTAAGTCTCTCAAAATATATTCTTCAATCTGCTGAATTAATAGATGTTCTCACTTCATAATTCTAGAAAGATTGGTTAAAAAAAAGCTCAAAAACATTTAAAACTTATTGTTAAAGGGAACCTGTCATTAGACATGTAGAGCTGATTAAATATTCTTACTGTGCATCCTCCAAATATTTCTAAACTGTCTTTGTCTTTGCTAAAACATTTGTGAAAATGTCTCTGACATCATTTCCAGGTACCTCATGGAATCATCAGGGCGTTGTTCTGCCTGAGGAGAGTCATGAGTCATCTACCTGCTCTCTTGTCCATCTCGTTCTCCAAAACCTGACCTCTGCCTCTCCCGTAACGCCCATTTGTTTCCTGATGTCAGTGGTGGTGTTCCGTTATATTTCCCTACCCGTGAAATTTCCCTACCTTCTTCACTTCCTGTTATGACACGGCCGCATCGGACATGGGGTTCCCAGGTTTGGAAGGAGGTGTGTCTCGCCGCGCAGGTGCACAACGACGGGTTATGGAAATTTCACACCAGAGTTGTTGAGAAGAGGACACATGATGCGCTTGTGCCTTACCTCTCAGCTGGACACCAGCCGACATTGCACATGCACTGGGAACCTCAGCAGCGGTTAGAGGGTAGGTAAAAATTACAGGCCAGTGCGCAAGCGCGGCTAACTACTCCCCGACCGTGAGCCTTTGCTGGAGATAGTCTCATCTGCGCTGGTTCTTGGTTGATCTCTTAAAGGGAGTACTTAGCTGCGCTTGCGCACTGGCCCGCAATCTGGTGTGAAATTTTCCTATACACCTCCTTCCAAACCTGGGAACGTCATGTCCAGTGCGGCCGCGTCACAACAGGAAGTGACAAGGTAGGGAAATTTCACGGGTAGGGAAATATAACGGAACACCGGCTTAGCAAAATTTTGCAGAAGACTTCAATGCATGGCCACAATACGGGCCTGTGCAGGGAGCGCTTAAAGTCGACGTGTATACACCACCGATCACTGCGCATGGTTGTATCATGACAGTGCATAGAAGTCTTCTTCTCAGCCAACACTGACGTCAGGAAACAAAATAACAGTGTGAGAGAGGTAGAGGGGAGATCTTGGAAAATGAGATGGCCGCGAGAGCAGGTAGATGCCTCATGACTCCCTTCAGAAAGAACAGCGCCTCGATGAAACCCATAAGGTATCTGGTCATGACATCAGAGACTTTTTTTAAAGTTGCTTTTTTTACATGAATCCCCCACCTGCGGACCTCCAGCTGTTACAACTCCAAGCATGTCCTAATAGCTATAGGATGTCCAGGCATGCTGGGAGTTGTAGTTTTGCAATAGCTGAAGGGCCACAGGTTGAGCATTCCTGCTTTAGAGCATAGACAAGGACAGTTTAGGAGGATGCACAATAGGAATATTTAATCATCTGTATATGTCAATCCTGATAACAAGTTCCCTTTAAAGGTTTATGTTCATTGTGAACATTTAAGGCATACTGACAGGATATGCCTTAAATGTTCTCCTTCGGGAACCAACCCTATCTTGGGAATGGGGTCCTGTTTTGTAGCCTCTGTGGCACATGCGCAGCTCACTCAATTTAATTCTATGGTGGGGGGGGGGGGAGGTCTCAATATAGCCGACCATGTGTATCCTGTTTATATGCCATAAATGTCTGAAATGGGATTACCTCTTTCATTTATATTAATGATTTTTATGTTAGCCCAAAATGCAGTGCAATCTGCAGGCAGCATGTTATAGAGCCGGAGGAGCTGAGCAGATTGATGCATGGTTTATGGGAAAAGGCAAAACTTCAAAAATCATTTATACAGTTAAATCTCAGCATTTTCTGAATTCAGCTTTACACAGGGGGGGAGGGGGGGGGGTCAGTTACCTCTATATACACACTTACACGGTGAATTATATCAATCACTTATATGATGACCCCCGTGTACAACTGAAGTCAAAAAGAGCAGTGATTAAGACTACTTTCACACGAGCGTTTTTACTGGATCCTGCAGGGTTCAGCAAAAACGCTTCCGTTACTAATAATACAACCATCTGCATCTGTTATGAACGGATCCGGTTGAATTATCTTTAACATTGCCAGATTGTGCAGTTTGCTCTCCGGTATGAGAACGGAACAGAATACATTTTGGAGCATTCCGTTCTGTTCAGTTACGGTTTGTCCCCATTAACAATGACCCTATGATGGATCTCAGTACCGGAAAATATTAATACTAGTGTGAAAGTAGCCTCAATTGTATAAATTACAAGTTTTGCAGAATCTTTTCCCCAAAAAATATATATCAATCTGCTCCACTCATTCAAGTGCTTGCACAAATGCACATGCACTGATGACTAAACCCAGTCCAACGCCTCCCCCTGGCTCCTGATTTCAGTGCAGAACCGCATGGCGCAGGCTCACAAATTACTGACGGAAATCACCGATCAAACACTGAAGTGTAAACGAGGCCTTAGGCCTAGTTCAAAGTAATTTGGTCAGTGATTTCCATCAGTGATTATGAGCCAAAACCAGAAGTGGAGCTTAAACAGTGCTACGGTGTAATGAAACTATTTGAATCCGCTCTGTGTTATGGACCTGCACCTGGTTTTGGCTCACAAATCACTGATGGAAATCATTGCCCAAGTCACTGAAGGGTGAATTAGGCACATTACTATGTTTGATTAATGCTTGATTATACAGCAAGTTTTGCAATCATTTTTAACTCTAAGGCAAATATGCTGGGGGAGTGCTGCTGGGTTTAGTGAGGAGTTTCTGGACATTTGCCATCCCGTGAGCACTTGCTCTTTCATTTGCATATAGTTTCAAACTTTTTGTGCACCACCAAACCTTTGTCTGTGAAACAAAAGGTATGTTCTAACAAACATTTCAGTCATCTACATTGTGCTGCAAGTAATTCTATAGGTGGAAAGGCGCTGACAGAACGAAGTGTACTCATCATCAGAGAGGTGCACATGTAGGTGCTATGTGGTGTACAACTTTCCTAAAACCATAGCTAAATTAGCATGGGTGTAATGTCGTGTGTTTCCTATCTTCTGGCGAGCATGGAGGGCAGAAAAAAGTTACTGGATATTTAGATATAGGGTTAGTGGGGTAAACTGAATATTTGTCCCAAGTGAAGGAAACCCTCACTACAACTGTGTATAGGATCTCCCTCTAAGGCTGCACGCAGTATTGTTTGTCTGACCGAATCCCAGTATTTTTGCCAGGTAGCGGCCGTATTTCTGTCAGACCCCATTATAGTCATTGGGGCCAGCGGCATTGCAGTAACGTCCAGCAATGCTGGATGCAGAGAGCTCCGGCAGGCCATTCTCCAGCGCTAATAACGTTAATGTGAAAGAAGCCTAACTTTGTTCTGAGAGGAGAGTGTCCGCTCAATTAACGAAGGCATCTTGCCGGTGGCCCTATATATGGGTGCAGCCAATGAATTAGAATATCATTGCATAACCACAGTAACACTGGGCTTGATTGGCCAGCAAACTAGCCTGACCTAAACCCCATAGAGAATCAATGGTGTATTGTCAGGAGCAAGATGAGAGACACACCAGACCCAACAATGCGGACAATCTGAAGGCCACTATCAAAGTAACCTGGACTTCTATAACACCTCAGCAGTGCCACAGGCTGATCGCCTCCATGTCACACCACATTGAAGCAGTAATTCATGCAAAAGGAGCCCTGACCAAGTATTGAGAGCATATATACTGGACGTACTTTTCAGTAGGCCAACATTTTTTAGTATTCTAATTTTCTGAGATACTGATTTTTGGGTTTTCATTAGCTGTAAGCCATAATCATCAACATTAGGAGAATTAAACGCTTGAAATAGATCACTTTTACTTTTTGAATTGAATTACTGAAATAAATTAACTTTTTTATGATATTCTAATTTATTGAAATGCAGCTGTAAATTGCACCCTATCATTGAAATATGTACATTGTCATATTAGACAGTGGCCTTGTAAGTTGCCAATGAAAATAGACAAATATATGTTAACCCTTTCCTGACATGGCAATTTTCCGTTTTTGTTTTTCGCCTTCCCAGAGCCATATCTTTTTTTTATTTTTCCATTCACATAGCCTATGAAGGCTTGTTTTTTTTGTGGGACAAGTTGTATTTTCTAATGTCTCCATTTAATATTGCATAGGATATACAGTAGTGGGAAGCAGGGAAAAAATTCCAAATGGGGAGGAATTGGAAAAAAACGCAGTTCTGCCACAGTTTTACAGTTATACCACATATGTATAGTTTTTCTTGCGTTTTAATACTGAAATAAAAACTTTTGAAAACATTTTTTTTTTTTTATCTGCATATTCTGACCCCCATAACTTTTAAAAAGTTATGTCTACGGAGATGTATGGGCACTCATTTTTTGCAGGACGATCTGTAGTTTTTAATAATAACATTTCAGGTATGTATGGCTTTTTGATCACTTTTTATTAAATTTTTTGGGGAGATAAAGTGATGAAAAAATGGCATATTGGCCATTTTATATATTTCTTTCCTTTACATCATTTACCGTATAGGATAACTTTTAAAATATTTCAATGGAATGGGTCGTTTTTGCACATGATGAACTCCACTGAAAGTCAACGGGGGACGGATCAGTTTTCTATTGTGTCAGATTGTGCAGTTTGCTCTCCGCAATGAGAACTGAACGGAATGCATTTTGGAGCATTCCGTTCTGTTCAGTTACGGTTTGTCCCCATTAACCATGACCCTATGATGGATCTCAATACTGAAAAATATTAACACTAGTGTGAAACTAGCCTAAATTGTATAAATTACAAGTTTTGCAGAATATTTTCCCAAAAAAATATATATCAATCTGGAGGACACCGTACGGTATAGGGAAGGTGGACAGGGACTGGTGGTTCCCCATCCCTTCTGCCTCCCCTTTACCCCCCCCCCCCTTCGGGTGCGGTGCATTTATGGGCTTCTGGCCGGTTAGTCCCGGTCAGAGCTGGGTTAAATGGGTGGAGAGGGGGGTTAATTGGTAGGCGGGGACCCCCCTGATTTAAGCCCGCTCCCGCCGCTCTGCTTCCTCTTTGAGCGGAAGCGACGTGCCCACCCTCCCTCCCTTGTTTTGGTCGTTTGGGTTCTGTTCCGGTTTTGCGGGATTTTCTTTGGCTCAGTTGGGTCTGATGGGCGTTTCCTGCTCGTGTGTTGTATTAGGTCGCAGCTGGCGGTTTTAAAAGGAATAGATGAGGTTGTGAGGATAAGAGCGGAACTGCCCGCTGATAGACAGCGGCCGGCAGATCGTACAGTTTTGTTAAGTTTATTAAATCTAACAGCTGCGGCCGACTACCACCCAACAAATAAAGGGGTTGAAAAGAATATTGGTGTCAGCGTGTTTATTTAAGAGAGGTTTATATCTGGCCAGAGGCTACGGGTCATCCCTCCTCCTGTTCCCTCCCCCCCCCCTTTGGTTCACTACCTCCCCCTGGCTTATGCCACCAGTCTGCTCCGCTCATCCAAGTGCTTGCACAAATGCACATGCAATATACTGTATACTTATTGTATAGGATAACTTCTAAAATATTTAAATGGTATGGGTCGTTTTTGCACATGAATGATTTTGGGGGAAGGGGGATGATTAGAATTTTTATATTTTTTTTATATTTTTTAAAACCTTTTTTTACTTTTTTTTAAATGTTTTGTTAGGTCCCCAAGTGGCCCTTAACTTGTAATCATCAGATTGCAAATTGTACAGAATAACGGAATTTGTTCCATTATTCTGTACAGAAATCTCTATATCCCAGTTCAGTACTGGCACCTGCTGGCCTGAAATGGGATATACTAATAATGAGCATGTAAGCCTAGTATAGGCTCCGGCTCATTATTAGAACAGCAACGAAAGTTGAAAAAAAAATCATCATTCTGTCAGCAGCTCATTGCTCTGCTAAAAAAACAATTGTGGCAAACAGTTAGGCCTCTTTAACACTAACTTTTTTTGCGTGGGGGGGTTGTTTATTTTGTGGGAAGAGTTATAGTTTAAACTGATGTTATTTTGGGGTACATACAACTTTTTGATCACTTTTTATTGCATGTTTTCGGGAGATGGAATCAACAAAAAACAGCAATTTATATTTTTTTATGTTTTCAGCACGGAACAAATAATGCAATCATTTGATTGTACAGATCGTTATAGATGCGTCAATAATAATTATGTATCGTTTTTAGGGACTTATTTACGTAAATAAAATCATTTGTATGTGAAAAAAAAAAATAATTTATGTGGATTTTATTTTTTAAAACAGTTCCCCCAGTAGATGATCCTCTGATCGCCCACGTGATACACTGCAGTACTTGCAATGTATTATGTCATTTGAAGTAAATATGACAGTACGCCTATTAGGCAATCATGTGTCGCAGGAAATGGGGCAATGGTGTAAGAGAGGAAGCCCCTTCCCTCTCTAACCACTTAGATACCGTCATCAACATTAAAAGGGGCATCTAAGAAGTTACACTGCCTGGATTGGACTTAACAGATCCCTACACTGAGAGTAAAGCGCCAGCTGTATGATACAGCTGAGACCCACAACTCATGGTATGGCCATAGCTCATGATCCTGCACCATCACTGCATCCAGGGGCTGACTGGCAACTTTTGGCCCAGGGGGCAAGTAACACCCAGAGGCCCACTGAGCCCCCCTCCAGCTTTCTCTTTTCCCCTGCCTCCTCCTGACCCCCCCTTGCCACTTTCGTCAGCCATGTAAATTACAACACAGAAAAACAAAATAAACTAGGGATGCTCCGATATATCAGCCGCCGAAACATATCAGCCGAAAATTTTTGGTATAATGCCGAAAGTGTCATTTTCTGGCTGATACAGTGTTGCATCCGTGTATTCTCTCCTCCCCTGTGTCTCAGCAGGGAGGAGAGAAACTGTGTCAGCCGGTCGAGCCCTGCAGGAGGAGAGCGCAGTGAGTGGCCGACGTCTCTCCTCTCCACAATGCTCAGCCTCCTGTCACAGATTGGCAGAGCGGTGTGTGGGCAGAGACAGCTTGCGGTCCTATCCCAGGAGGTTGAGCTCTCCTCTCTGCACCGCCTGCTCAAACACACAACGCAGTGATCAGTAATCACACGCAGTGATCAGTAATCACTGAGTGCTTGTAAATAAATGAGGACCTAGCATGTTTACTGTGTCCCCAATTATGAATAAAAAGAAAGTGATTTACATCACCGTTAATTTCCGCAGTCCTAATTTTTTACTTTACATTTAGGGGCTTCGGGGAAATATTAGGGATCTAAACCGACCCCTGATATTTCCCTTTTAAAATGGAAAAAGAGATTGAGGACAGAGTACTCAGAGACACACAGTTTTCAATGTCTTTTTCTACAGCCCCTATTACAAATGAACAGAAATCTTCTATACTGAGTGTTCCTGATCATTTATAACATGAGAACAGAGCATGTTTACTATAACCACAATCAGGAATGAACAGGAAGTGATGCAGATCACTTCCCATTTGTTCATAACTGGGGACACAGTAAACATACTATGTCCTTAATTGTTTACAAACACTCAGCGTTCACTGACTGCTTGTACCCGCTCTACTTCCTGATTGGCTGTCACAAGAGGCTGGGCGGGGAGCTGCGGGAGGAGAGCACAGCCTCCTTTGACAGCATTGACAGCTATCTCCACCCCCACACCTCCGCTCTCCTGATCTGTCCACAGGAGGCTGAGCATTACGGAGAGGATAGATGTTGGCTGCTCACAGCGCCCCCCACCCCCTTATGTGCCAGTAGTCTCCTTATGTGCCAGTAATCCCCCTTATCATGTGCCAGTACCCCCCCTTATCATGTGCCAGTAGCCCCCTCATATGTGCCAGCGGCCGTCCCCCCATATGTGCCAGCAGCCGCCCCCCCCCATATGTGCCAGTAGCCGTCCCCCCATATGTGCCAGTAGCCGTCCCCCCATATGTGCCAGTAGCCACCCCCCATATGTGCCAGTAGCCATCCCCCCATATGTGCCAGTAGCCGTCCCTCCATATGTGCCAGTAGCCGTCCCTCCATACGTGCCAGTAGTCCGCCCTTATGTGCCAGTAGCCCCTCCTTATGTGCCAGTAGCCCCCTTTATGTGCCAGTAGTCCCCCTTATGTGCCAGTAGCCCCCCTTATGTGCCAGTCGTCCCCTTATGTGCCAGTAGCCATCCCCCCTTATGTGCCAGTAGCCTCCCCATATGTGCCAGTGGCCCCCTTATGTGCCAGTAGTCCCCACTTATGTGCCAGTAGCCCCCCTTATGTGCCAGTAGTCACCTTATGTGCCAGTAGTATCCCCCCTTATCATGTGCCTGTAGCCTCCAAAAAAGCAAACAAAAAAAAACCACTTATACTTACCTCAAGCAATGCGATGGAGGTCTCTTCCGGCCTGTGTCCCTCGCTGTACCTCTCCGGCGGCGTGATGACGTCATTGCGCCGCCTGCACCGGCCTCTGATAGGCTGCCGGCCTAGTGCTGGCAGCCTATCAGAGGAACAGGGAGGGGACACGCTTCTCCCTCCTCTGCCGCAGCACAGACATCTGTATCGACGTCCTGAGGACGGCGATATAGATGACTATGGAGATGTGCGCAATGGAAGCGCTCATCTCCTGCTGTGCCCTGCCGCCGGCCACCCTCTCTTGTCACGAGGACTGTATCCTTATATTACAGAAGCTAAATGGAACTGCTTGCCTCAATGTACTATTGTAACACATGGCAGGAAAGGGTTAAACATGATATTGGTGTTATTAAAGGCCATTTGTCAGCACATTTATACCTATGAAACCGGCTGACCTGTTACATGTGCTCTTGCCAGCTGAAGACATCTGTGTTGGTCCCATGTGCATATGTGCCTGCATTGCTGAGAAAAATGTTTTAATATATGCAAATTATCCTCTAGGAGCAACGGGGGCGCTGTCATTACACCTAGAGGCTCAGCTCTCTCTGCAACTGCAGCGCCCTCTGCACTTTGACAGGGCCAAGCAGTGAAAACATTATCACACCTGACCCCAGCGGATGAGGGGGCATGTGCCCTGGATGCAGAGGCTGGAGGGCGCAGTTCTTTTGACTGCTGGGCATTTCGTTTCCATAGTGAAACAGGGAGCCATCAGCTCCCTGCTTCACTGCAGCGACCCATATCATCAGATCAGACCCCCATATCAGATCCTCAGATCAGACCACCATATCAGTTTCTCAGATCAGACCCCCATATCAGATCCTCAGATCAGACCCCCATATCAGACCTCAGATCAGACCCCCATATCAGAGCTCCATGTCAGACTCTCATATCCAACCAAAATAAATAAATTAACTTACCTTTCCTGCTCCGCCACTACTCGGCAGGTACGGAGGTCTCTCCTGCAGTCACACTCCCTGGTTTTCTATGGGCCCACAATGCATTGTGACCTGCTTGTGTACAGCATCAGGTAATAGTGCGCACACTATGTCCTGACTCTGCATGCAGTCAGAACAGTGCATACCAGCCCGGAGAAGACCAGGGAGCAGTGAATACAGCAAGTGCTTGCAGTGCTACAGTCCCCCAAACCCCACGTCTTTTACATACTAGTAAGCGCTTCCATAATTGAAGCGCTCACTAAGTATTTGCTTTATAAAACTCACTACCATTCCCCCCACAAAAACACACACACACACTTTTGGGGGAAGAAAAGTGCATCTTATGTAAAGAATATCGTAATCAAAACTGTATTACATAATCAGCATTAAAAAGGTTTTTTTTTTTTTTTTTAATAGGGGAAAAAAGTTTAATTTAGAAAAAATTGTAATAAAAAAGTCACCATCCATCTCACCCACTTTATCCGACTTCAATGTTGGAAAAAGTGTAACAGGTGATTCATAAATATGTTGCTCATTCTGAACCATATTTCTGAATGTGCTTACACCAGACAACCAGATAAATCAGTGCTTCCCTATTACAAAGCTGGTGCCTGTAGCCACCAATATGGGAAGCTAAGTGAATAAGAATTTATACAGTTATCATTTACTGTAATGGAAGCTTTGCATTGATATCCCCATAGTGGCTGCCACATGGAAATGCAGTGTTTTCTTGTTGGGAAAAGCAGAAAAAGATCAGCACCACCCCACACATCCTTCCCACCCAGTAGCAGACGTGTGGTCTGCCTCCACTGAAAGTACACCACTGCATACAGTTAACTTGTTAACCCTAAATAAATGATGATTATTCAGACACTGGGTGGTGTGTGTGGGGGGGGGGGGTTTATAAATACTGTAGACAGAGGCATCAGTTTATAACTAGCACACCTTGACTCCCTTTTGATGTATCCAACACATGCTGTACTAGCAAGGGACTGCATATATGAGTGCCAACAAGTCTCCAAACTCTTCCATTAATGTACTTTTACCAAACTTTTCATAAATCAATATACATGCAAATATAATAAACCTTGGAATGCATTTTTCAAATACCTCTTTCTCCAGTGATGACATAATTCTTCTCCTCCCCCTGCCTCCTGAACTGAACATTCACCCTCAGTTTACAGCTAAAGTCCATCTTGAGAGAAGAGGTGGACTATCAACTAGCTGAAGAATCAGGCTACATGCTGCCCATAATGGTAAGGGGGTAGGAAAAGAAATTAGTTGCTGGAGGGAGACAGAGGCACAGACACAGAGATAGTGATGATGATTCTAGAAAGTCTTCTATCTTAGCCCAGTGCTGGATTCACAGCTACACTACTCATTACTGATATGTGATGTCTTCCATGCTACAATGGCTTCTTAGGATGTGTTACAGGGAGATAGGGGAGCATGTCCTCTTCTTTGTGTGCTATATATGGAAGACTTCATAGCAGCTAGTTCCCACCCACTAACTCAAGTGAAACTAACAATTAGCGATAAAGCCTGCAAAGGAGACAAACTGGTAAAAGATGAAGAAATTTTAAATTAGCCAGATATAGTGCTACTGTATGCCTCAAATACACATACCACTGCTCAGAGACATAGCTTGAAACTTCTGAGACTCACTGAAAAATTGCTGGCTGGGCCCCCACCTGCTATTGCAATGGGACGCCTCCCCCCAGGGCCCCTATATCGCGTCCCAGGTGTAGGAAATGCTGAGTGGTGTAGTGTCGGCCTAAAAGTATCTTTATGTGTCACAGTGCTCCTACCTGGATACTGCTGGACCCCAGGCTTTGGCTCCGATGCAATAAATAGGGGGAATAATTGAGGGATTTGAAATTAAAGATTGAGTCTAGACCTTGTATGTAGTTAACCAGCAGTTTTACTTGAATAAACGTTCATCAGAAACAGTCTTCAAGCTTTGTCTTGGTCCCAGCAGGCTTTAGCATTAAACTGGCAGGCAAACTCAACTCTGCTATATCTTTCCCTCACTCTGCTGTACTGACAAGCTGACTGGATACCTTAGCTTCTTCTTTATGCTGCACTTCACTTTAAAAAAAAAAGGACATTGCAACAGCACTCTGCAACCAAATAAAGTACAATAATGCCATAGTAATAGAAAATATTCTGGTGCTAATGCTACGCTTATTTTGTAAATTATTTTGGCCCGTCTGCCACATGTCAAGGCGATCTCTGTAAGACAGGAACCTAACACTCAATGCTACAGTACCTGTAATGTGCCATAACGGCCACCTGGTGCCAGACAGCTTCCCATAAATGCAATGAGAGTCCACTCTATACCTCTCCTGGTGCCAAAAGACTTCCAGTGAGTGCAGGGCGAGCAAGCTACAGCTTTATACTTACACTAATTAAAATCAGCCTATGGGTCAGACAGGCTGGTCAGGGGTGCAAGATTAAATGGAGTCAGCCACACCTCCAGTACAAACTGCAAAGAAAAAGGGGGTCAGTCAGCAAATCCCAATGCGCAGGTGCACGCTGCCATGGCTGGAAACACAAAGAAAAAAATACATTGCAACAGCACTTTGCAAACCAAATAAAGTATATTAATGCCATAGTAATAGAAAATATTCCGGTGCTTATGCTACGCTTATTTTGCAAATTTGAGATTCTTGGCAAATACATTTAGTAAAAAATTAACACTCAATGCTACCTGTTATGTGCCATAATGGTCACCATAAAATTCAGGGAGTGCAGGTTCCACATGCATGCTGCGTCCACTCTGCTTTTTATAATTTTTCCTCCCAAAATGGCCTCCATTAAATTCAGGGAATGCAGGTACCAACATGCATGCTGAGCCCACTCTATACCAGGTTTCAGACAGCTTCCAATAAATGCAATCAGAGTCCACTCTATACCTCTCCTGGACCCAGCATGCATGTGGAACCTGCACTCCCTGAATTTTATGGTGGCCGTTATGGCACATAACAGGTAGTATTTAGTGTTAGGTTCCCGTTTTACAGAGATCGCCTTGACATGTGGCAGACGGGCCCAAATAATTTTGTACATGTATTTGCCAAGAATATCACATTTACAAAATAAGCATAGCATTAGCACCAGAATATTTTCTATTACTATGGCATTATTGTACTTTATTTGGTTTGCAGAGTGCTGTTGCAATATATATATTTTTTTGTGTTTCCAGCCATGGCAGCGTGTACCTGCACATTGGGATGTGCTAACTGACCCCCTTTTTCTTTGCACTTCACTTTTTAGTCGGACTTATCTTCAGCCAAGGAATAGGTTAGAATCCTAGCAGCTCCAACATGGAGTCTCAAACAGCACAACCCAGAACTGCCCAGCCTCCTTCTGGTAGCAAGCAGGACTCGCCCACTTCTGCCCAAAAGGTGGTAGAATGGAATGGTGAGTTCCATTCTGTCTAAGATAGCTCTGCTAGAAAAGCTGCCACCTGCTGGTAAACCGGGTAAATTACATTTATAACAGTTACATAGAAATATTATCATTGCACCATATAAAGGACCTGGATAGAAATACACAGATGACATTCAGGTTAGCCCATTAGAGCTAGTGGCAGGGTGAAGGAGTGGTAACACCATTCTGGGGTGTTATACTATGTGCCTTTTGCGATACTGTTGTCATCTTCTTATGTTGCAGAAGGTCTTTTGGGTTCCAGGGTCTGAATGCAACTGCCAGCTGTACATTCCCCATAGTTGCAGCCCTGCCACACCTTAATCTTACTAGCAAACATATACAGTTATCCAACAATACTTGGAGCCAAATTTTGGCACATTTTACAATGTAGGTGATGTTACTTAGGCAGACCACGCCTGGCGCTGCCCCGCTACTTTAGGCTGCCATGGGCACCTTTCCACTCACCCTGTGTCTGTCACAGTAACAGCATTCTAGTTCATCATTGAACCTCACCTCATTCTGCAGTACTTCTATTGTGTTAATCAGCTCTGCTATATATGTTGTGCTGTTTGTCTCACACACTACCTGAGCAATAGGTTAACTACTTTGCTAGATCCTAGAAAGGTGCTATTATATGCTTGTCTGCCAGTGTACTGACTTTCACTTGATTCCTGCATTCTGGCTCTCTGCTGCCTGACCTGTGCATGATTGCATACTGATCCTGAGCTGCCTGCCCTGACTTTCAGAATAATTTTTCAGATTTGCACAAACTCTGCCTGCCCTGACCTCAGCCTGTTACTGACTACACATTTTGACTGATCCCTCGGTGCCCCACACTGGGGTCTCTGAGCCCTGTGGGTCAGCTGTCAACCACACTACTACTCCAAGAGGTAGCGCCCTTGTGTTTCCCTGCAACGCAGTCCAGATCCCAGTATAGGGGTTAAAGGGTGAACTGCCAGGATACCATCCTAGTTGACACATTGGTTCCACAGCCACTAATCGTTACAGTTTACTCAGGTAGTGGAATCCACTGACCCATCCAGAATAGGCCTATAGGAGCACCTATTTTCTTATATGCATAACATCTCTGCCCACCTGAGTGCCCTGACCACAACCATTGCAGAGCCGCAGCATCTGCAGCGCTACCTCCACCACTCTGTGCTTCTAGTGGTTCAGGCTTAATTCTATCACTTCCTCCTCGATATGAAAGGGACCCTAAGTTTTGCTGAGGATTCATCAGTCAGTGCATAATACACACTTCGAGCTTCAGCCACAGCAGTTTCTCACCAATTGTGCTAAGTTAGCCTTCCTTGTCTCACTACTGACAGAAGATGCTCTCACCTGGGCTACCACACTTTGGGAGAGAAGTAATCCTCTGAAGGAGAACAAGTCAGTGGTGGAGGAGCAAGAGTCTGATAATGATGACGACAAAGGCCATGACAGGGGCAGAGCTGGAAATAACTTGGTCCTCAGACATGTTGGTGAGCACGGGAAGCTGTATGCTTGCTTGTTTACATACTGGCAGGCATTTCATTAGCACCAAGCAAACTGATTACTGGATAGCCATGCTTTTAGATCCTCCCAATCAAAGCAAAATGTGGGAGTGTTTTCCTTTTGCTGAAAATGAGGCCAAATTAATTTATTAACGGGATACACTGTGTACGCAGCTTACTGCAGTTTTCGGTGAGCAGATGTCTGACGCCTGCTTCTTTGACCAACAAAAGCTTTCTGCCCCTGCAGAGTCACCCACCTCCCACCTTCTCTGCTACAACAAGCAACACAAGCCCCAGCAGCAGCAAATTCAGTATTGTGAACATAATGAAGACATTTTTCCATGTGCCACACCAGGATGATGCAAATTTTCTAATGGAGATGTACCTCCTGAACACCAGGCTCCATTGCTACCTTGACTCTGGCCTTTCGGCAAATATGGTGTTCCTTGACCCCATAGACTTCTGGGCTGGCAGATTGGGAAATTTGCCCAGCTTGCCCAGTATGCCATCTCTGTACTGTCTTGATGAGCCTCCAGTGTCATCTCAGAGAAGATTTTTAGCACCACAGGTGGCATCCTCACACCCAAACAGACAAACTTGTCCTTCCCCTGTGTACAAAAAAATCACTTGTGCCAAAATGAATGAGATATGATTTCATGAAGATTTTCAGACACCTCTGGCTGAGGATGATGAATAAGTCTACCTTTTCTGGCAGTGCCCCATCATTCCACTGCCACTGTTTCCCTGAATACTGTTGCGTTCTGTATGGCTGTTGCTGTCGCCATTATACCATTAAAGCTATCTGCCTGCCTACCATTATGTTTTGTAACAAATGGCTACTGCTGCTGTCTGCCTGTCTACTATCATGTTCCGTACCTTGTGGCGGCTGCTGCTGCCGCTATCATGCCACTGTTTACCTGACTACCATCATGTTCCCGTATCATATGGCTTTTCAAATGCACCATATTGTGTCATTGAAAACGGATCCGTCCCCATTGACTGACATTGTAATTCAAAACGGATCCATTAGGCTCCGCCTCTTCAGACGGACACCAAAATGCTGCAAGCTGCGTTTTGGTGTCCGCCTCTAGAACGGAATAGAGGCGGAACGGAGCCTAACTGATCCTTATCCACTCAGAATGCATTGGGGCTTAACTTATCCGTTTTGGACCGTTTGTGAGAGTCCTGAAACGGATCTCACAAATGGAATCCAAAACGGAATCTAGTGTGAAAGTACCCTAAGGCATAATTTCTGGATGCTAGGTCCCAACAATGAGGACTTGGTCCCAACCTAAATGAGGAGGGGGTAAAGAGGAACAACATTCTTTCAAAATTAAAAGAAAAAAGATCTCAAAGTCAAATACAAATTTTCAGGCCAATTGGAGCATTTTTGATCTGTATAGAGACGATTTGGACACAAATTAAATAGTTTGAAAAATTCACCAAATTAGACACAAGACACATTTCAAGAAATTCACTAATCTCTAACCTGCCCCTGTTAAGGTATCATCTTTGAGAACAAGACACTACGTTTTTGTATAACACAGAGTGTGTTTAGACACGATCTGCCCCAGTAAAGAACAATTTTTGGAATTTTTTTTTTATTTTAAAAAACATAAAAAATGCAACAGCTCAGTGTTTTGTTTCTTTTTAAGCCGGCTGTTTGTTAACACTGTCAACTATGTCTTCACCCATAGTTATACATGTCGGTGTCATTTACAATTGCTGTCAATGTGTTAAAGGGCTTAAAGGGGGGAGACAAAGAGAAATAGCAAAAAAAAAGAAAGACAAAGGGGGAGATTTATCAAACTGGTGTAAAGTAGAACTAGCTTAGTTGCTCATAGCATCCAATCAGATTCTACCTTTCATTTTCCAAAGGAGCTGTGAAAAATGAAAGGTGAAATCTGATTTGTTGTTATGGGCAACTAAGCTAGTTCTACGTTACACCAGTTTGATAAATCTCCCCCAAAATCTAAAACATATGAGTTCTAGAAGACCTCAGAGTGCCATATACCAATTTTCAGGCCAATTGGAGCACCTTTGATTCAGGTGGAATTGATTAGGACCCAAATTTAATTTTTTGACAAATTCAATGAATTGTACACGAAGATTTTAAGAAATTCGCTCACCTCTATTACCGAACAAAAAAAACCTGACTTACATCCAGTCTCCCCAGCAGCTCAACCTGTGTCAAGCTGAATGGCCGTTGTTCTTTGCCTGGTTTGACTGCATTTCCATGCATATTGCTCATTTGATCCTATGGACCAGGTAAAGGAGCCTCAGCACATCATCAACCCTGCCTGCATCATTTCTGTTATTCCAATACAAACTGAGGACATCGCTCCAGGGAAGATATATGTTCCTCTGGCCAGATGAAGGCATGTTCTCATCTGGGGACATACGTCTAAAGTGGCTGGATGTCCAGGATTTTTGTTACCGTTTGTGTAAATTGTACCCAGTATTGAGTGTCAAAAAGGACATCTAGGCTAATTCTCTCTTTACCAATACCTGATGCTCCTTGGCTACACATCAGGATGGACTTAATAACCAATCTTTATCCCTCCAATGGATGCAGGGATTTGGGTGGTTGTGGACGGTTTCTGAAAGATGGCACATTTCATTCCCCTGCCTGGTTTGCCTTGTGCCATACAATTGGCACATTTGTTTATCAAGCACATATTTTGCTTAAATGGTCTTCTTCGACATATCGTTTCAGATAGTGGGGTGCCGTTAACCTCAAAGTTATGGAGATCACTTTGTAGGTTGTTGGAGGTTAACCTGGACTTCTCACTTGCCTACCATCCACCATCTAATAGACAGGTGAAGAGAGTCAACCAGGTTGTGGAAAACTATCTGCGTTTCTATATCTGATCTGGGCAAGATGACTCGGTGTCCCTGCTCCCTTGGGCCAAGTTCTGCTACAACAACCATTCCAATAAGTCTGCTAACAAGTCACTTTTCTTTAATGTTTTTGGACAGCACCCTCATATTCCTTTACCTAATAATCTGTCCACTGATGTGCTGGCCGCAGATGCAGCCACCAGCAATTTTTTTCAGACCTGAAAGGAGGCCAAGGCTTCCACATCTGCATCCATGAAGAGATCTGCCTACCAGAGGCAAAGAGCTCCTCCAAAATTCTGTCCTGGGCGACAGGGTCTTGTTGTAATGTAGACATATCTGCCTGAAGGTTCCATCATTTCAATTTGTTTCTCGATTCCTTTGGCCTTTCAAAGTTCTCATCCAGATTAAACCAGTCTGATACAAGCTCCATCTGCCTCCATCTCTCCGCATTCCTAACTTCTTCCATGTGTCCCTCTTGTGCTGAACCACTTCTATAAATACTCTATATCCACATCTGTTCCTGCCGGTGCTGAGAATTGAATTTGAACTCAGGAGTATATTGGATATGAAGAAAATCATAGGCAAGCCTTTTTAACTGGTGGACTGGAAGGGTTTTGGATCAAAAGATAAATCTTGGAAGCCTGCTAAGAATATTAATGTTCCTGTCTTATTAAGGATGTTCCTGCAAATGTCCAGACCCAAAGAGATAGGGACTAAAGGGGAGGGGCTACTGTTTTATTGGAGGCCTTCAGTACCCTTCGCTGCCCCACTACTTCAGATGGGCACCTCACCCTGCGTCTTTCACAGTGCAAGCGCTCCGGCAGTGGGCCCAGGAGCCTGTGTGTCTATTGGAGGTATTCTTCATTGAACCTTACCTCATTCTGCAGTATTGCAAGGGTTAACCCTCCTTTGGTTCTGTGTGCAGCTGCTTCTAATATGTTAATTAGCCCTGTTAGATATGCTGTGCTATTTGTCTCACTTACTGCCCGAGCAATAGCTTGCTAGAACTTGCTACCATCTCCTTGTCTGCCAAAGTACTGACTTCTGGTTCCACTGATGTTTAAAGGTGAGTACATCTATTTTGGTTCATTATATGACATAATTCGGTGGCATTTTGCTTAGTAAATCTCCCCATTGCATTAAAAGTGTTTACTATATATCCTGCTGAGCTACCCCATCCACAACACTGCATTGGGAATTTGAGAATATTCCCTTTTAAATGTTTACTCTAAGGATGATCATGGTACATTTTGCTGTAAAAATTTTGCTGTGCGTGTTCATAGCTTGAGCTTTATGCCTGTGCCAAAATGATAAGGGGGTCATAGCTGTGTTCTCTATCGGAACTAGCCCAGTGCCTCATACTCTTCTTCTGAAGGCTTAGCAGCTTTGCTTCTGTAGTCAAGGTAAAACCATAATCTTTTGAGTAGCTTTAAAAGAAATGTATTGATCAGAATCTGGATTCCTAATCATAGACTCTCTCTGGAAAATTTCCCTACAGTCCTTCAGTAGGATTAAATGGAAAGCGAGAGATAACTTAAAAGTAGACATATATTGCATAGTGATCAAATGGAAAAGGTGAGAAATTAACCTCTGGTTATCAGGAGAGTACAGGTGAGCTCAACGTGGCATATCATTAGTAAGGATGTGCATCCTGAGCAGAGAGGAATATTCACCAATACATATTTTGCAATAAATGTTATAAAAATTGCTATATCAACCATTTGCTAATATGTGCTTGATATATCGCAACTAATTACTAATATATAATGCTAGACATACACAAAGGTGTTTAGTTTAGTTAGTAGCTATTTCCTTCATCTCCCCAAAAACATGCACGCTGGGGTTGCATTTCAGGAACAGGGAGGAAAGCTGCTGCCAAACACCTCTGGCTGTGCTGACCTATGGCCAGAATAAAAGATTGTGAAAGTTGAAATTCATCATGCTCAATCCTTGCTTCGTTCAGGGACTGCTACTGACTGCTCCCATGCGCAGTAGATTGTCCTGTGTGTATGGCCAGCTCATTAAATGTGTTTTCCAGAGGAAGACTTATATGCAAAAACAGGGACAGAATAGCTTAAAAATAAGAAAAATCAATACTCAATGTCGATCACTGAGCGTCCAGTCCCCACTTTTTCTGGTTCCAAGCTTGACATACAGGAAATAGCATGGACTACCCACTCAGCTAATCACTTACTGCTCCGGTGACCTTCCTCAAGCAATGAGTGGTCAGTCCAAGCCGGTTCCTGTCTGTCAAGCTTAGGACCAAGAAGTGAAGAGCACTGGGGACAGGAGCAGCCTCTGAACGGCAGTACCAGGGGATCTGTGAAAATTGAATATTTTTTTATACTTACAACCCTGTTTTTAAATAAAATTATTACAATGGAAACCCTTTAATATAATGGTTGTTAGCATACTGCTATAATACAGTAAGCCATCTATATGTGATTACAATGCTTACGAGAATTGCAGTACAACACATCAGTATATCAACCGCACTCCCTGAATATCGAATTAATCGTTGTAAATCTCTAAACAGGGAGCCAGACTGGGGAATCGTGGAGTACATATAAAAGTTGGGGCATCAGTACCATCTTAATAAGATTTGCTCTACCCACTACTGATAGGTACAATTTACACCATGCTTTGGTTTTATTACGAAAGCCATGTAGCATGGGGATCAAGTTCAGTTCCTCAAAGTCCCGCAGTCTGGGAGACATATTGAGACCCAAGTACTTGAAAGCACTTACACAGGGAATATTCCTTTCTACAATCACCCGTGATGTCGCCTGGCCACCTAGGAGCATTGAAGCAGATTTATGCCAATTAATGGTCTGACCTGATAACTGGTGAAATCTATCAATGAGGTCCATTGCCGCCGATAAGGACGACGTGGTATCACCCAAGAAAAGTAGAGTGTCGTCTGCATACAGTGCCACTTTGTTACGTACCGCCCCATAGCAAAACCCCTGGATATTTGGGCTCTGACGGATTGCAGCCGCCAGCAGCTTAATTGCAAGTGCTAACAGCAATGGCGACAACGGGCATCCTTGACGAGTGCCCCGTTGTAGACTAAATCTCCCAGACACCCCTCCATTGGCCCTAATGCTTGCTGTCGGGTCGGAGTACAAGACTTTTACCCAAGCTATAAATTGTCACCCGAAACCCATACGTTCCAGTGTACACCATAGAAACTGCCACTCCACACTATCAAAGGCCTTGGCCGCGTCCAAAGAAAATATAGCCCTATCTCACATATTATCAGCCGGTACATGCAGACTGGTTAAAACACGTCTGATATTAATGGCAGTAGATTTCTGGGGCATAAACCCAGTCTGATCCGCATGCACGACCGACAAAATTACTTTGGAAAGACGCACGGCCAAGACATTTGCTAGTATCTTAACGTCCACCGACAGTAACGATATGGGCCTATACGAGTCCGGCAGTTGAGGATCTTTTCCCGGTTTGGGGATCACTACAATCAGCGCCTCCTGCATAGAGGCAAGTAATTTACCCTTTTGAAGTGAGTAATTAAACACTGTGAGCAGTTCAGGCAATAATACGTGCCCAAATTATTTATATATCTCTACTGGAAGCCCATCTAACCCTGGCGCCTTTTCATTGGCTATAGATTTCACCGCCTCCTGTAACTCCTCTATCTGCAAAGGAGCGTCCAACAACGCACAGTCCTCCTGTGACAACTGAGGAAAGTGCAATGTATTTAAGAAGTCGTGAATTTCAGAGTCCGAACAAGACATCTTAGAGGAGTACAGGGAGGAGTAAAATCCTGCCAATATATCTAAGATAGGTCCTGTGTCATGTCTAAGAGTCCCTCCCACATCTCTCAAGCCAGTGATGCACGTAGAACCCTGTTGCGGTCTAGCAATCATAGACAACATGTGTCCTACTCTTTCGCCTTCCGCAAAAAATTGTTGCCTATAGAATAGGCTTTTCCTCTCTGAGACCTGAATAAGGTGATACCTGAGTTCCTCTTGCTTAACCTGCAGGGTGTTGCTATTCTTCACTGATGGGTCATCAACAAACTTTCTTTCTACCTCCCGCATTTCCCTCTCTAGCCCCAGGTCTTTCTCCTTCGATCTAGTTTTAATTTTACTAATAGATTTTATTAATTCCCCCCTTAGAAACGCTTTCATTGCCTCCCAGACTGCATGAATCAAGGCAGAACCCACATTAAGTTCAAAATATTCCTTAAGCGTCAACCAGAAGGCATTAAACCTCCAACACACATTCCCCGGTCTGGCCATACCCGACAACGTTAACTCAACCTTGAATAAGGAGTGGTCGGATAATGATCTAGGTAAATATTCCGAAGACTTCACATATGGATACATAAGCGCATTTGCAAGACCTAAATCAATTCGGGAGAGAGACATGTAAGTGGATGAGCAGCAAGAAAATTGCCTATCACCCGGGTGGGTCGCCCTCCATATATTAATCAGCCCTACTTCTACAGTCTACCAAATGGGGTTACTGCTACAGTTCCCCTATCACCCACCACACGACATTAATCAATGTTCTCATCAATTACATTATTAAACAAAGTAACCTGCTAAGGCCAATAAGATAATGAGATGCATCAAAAGGGGCATAGATGCCCGTGATGAAAATATAGTCTTACCACTTTATAAATCGCTAGTCAGACCACACATGGAGTACTGTGTACAGTTCTGGGCTCCTGTGAACAAGGCAGACATAGCAGAGCTAGAGAGGGTTCAGAGGAGGGCAACTAAAGTAATAACTGGAATGGGGCAACTACAGTACCCTGAAAGGGTATCAAAATTAGGGGTATTTACTTTAGAAAAAAGACGACTGAGGGGAGATCTAATAACTATGTATAAATATATCAGGGGTCAGTACAGAGATCTCTCCCATCATCTATTTATCCCCAGGACTGTGACGAGGGGACAAGGTTTGTACACAAACATAGAAAAGGGTTCTTCACGGTAAGAGCAGTGAGACTATGGAGTTCTCTGCCTGAGGAGGTGGTGATGGTGAGTACAATAAAGGAATTCAAGAGGGGCCTGGATGTATTTGTGGAGCGTAATAATATTTCAGGCTATAGCTACTAGAGATAGGTCGTTGATCCAGGGAGTTGTTCTGACTGCCTGATTGGAGTCGGGAAGGAATTTTTTCCCCTTAAGTGGGGAAAATTGGCTCTACCTCACAGGGGTTTTTTGCCTTCCTCTGGATCAACTTGCAGGAAACAGGTCGAACTGGATGGACAAATGTCTTTTTTCGGCCTTATATACTATGTTACTAACCTAGCCCAACATTGTTTGTGTCGTATTTTAGACCAGAACATAGGTAAACAAACGGCAAACTGTAAATCATACAGCATCACCACTATTCCCGTGAGACGACCCCCGCATTCTGCCCCGAACACTTAACCGAGTCCAGGACTGCTGCAATGTGAGATACAGTTCTCCTAATAGATGATGACAGCTACTCAGCAGAACTACTCCGGGTCCTCAAAAAAACGCGTGATTCCTTGGGCCACTACCCGCAACTTAGCGGGGAAAATCATGGAGTATGGTATTTGTAGTCCACGGAGCCTTTTCTTTATTTCTACAAAACGAGCCCTCCTTTTCTGAACCTCGGACGAATAATCCGGAAAAATAGAACTCTTGACCCCGTTGATAGTAAGCTCAGGGTGGTCACGAGATTGACGGATAATAGTGTCTCTATCCATAAAGTGCAAGACCTACCCTGGGGGTAGAGGCCTGGTAGGGACACGGGGCGCCCTTTCGATTGCATATAGAGGCGATAGTCCTTTATCCTGGAAGTGCGTCGCCAGCCATTTTTCAATAAACTCTGTAGGATTCTCACCCTCCGCCTTCTCAGGGATCCAAATGAGCCTAATATTATTCCGGAGTGACCGGTTCTCAAGGTCGTCCATTTTAACCAATAGTGATTCAATGTGCCTCGCAGCAAGTTTAGTTGCTTTATGCCGTAAGTATAGTTTTATAGATTTTTTTTATTTTACACTGTATTATTAATTTCAGATGCAGCAATCAGCTATGAACGTAGCATCTGAGGGGTACAATGACAGGGGGCAGCGCAATCACCATTCCCTGTCATTGCACATACTACTTACAAAGAATTTGTGACAAAGTAATTAATTACAAAGCAATTTTTTTGTAAAATTCGGCAAAGCAGCCGAATCGAATTGTCCAATACTTTGCTCCTCTCTAATCACTAGAATGGAGGGGCTGACGTGCTTGGTGGAATGTTGTAACCCCTTCAGCTTTTATGAGACACAACACCACCTACATCCATAGGCTGTGTAAACCTGACAAATTTATGTCAAATGGATACTCTTTGGCATACATTTGCCCCATAGAAACTGGTTTGAACATTGAACATTGCCAGTGGCGTAACTTGAGTTCTATGGGCCCCAGGGCAAACTTTGAATTTGGCTCCTCCCCCGGTCCATTTTTGCCCCCCCCACACACACACCCCCACACCCACACCGGGCCGGGTCAGTACACCCCGGAGCATTGTTTATCTGTATTTTTTGTTTTTTGAATACAAACATAAGATTATCGACTCAAGCCAACCATAAAGTGAACATAGCCTAACATTATCATGCATTATAATTCAATGTTGTTTCCGATTACCAAAAATGATAGTATCAAAGTAACCATGTGTTGTGTATTATCCCAACAGGTGTGAACTTGGCAGCATTTATCATCATTGTGTTTTCCTACAGTAGTATGTTTTATAGTATTCACCGAACTGCAATTATGGCCACTGAAATCCACAACCACATCAAGAAGGAAATGACCTTAGCCAAGAGGTTCTTCTTCATTGTCTTCACAGATGCCCTGTGCTGGATTCCTATTTTCATACTTAAACTTCTCTCCCTGCTTCAAGTTGTGATACCAGGTGGGTTTAAATTTTTAAGTCGGATCAAGTGTACAGAACATACAACCAGTATAAAAAACATTGCTCACATTACAGGTAAAACAATATGCCTATTTGAAGTAAAATATGTGGTAGATTCATACAGTATAGCTAAGTTAGTACCAAAGGGAAAAAAGTCAACCAAAAGCACCAAGATGGCCAGTCAAAGCTGTAGATAACGCAGAACTGGAGAATTTGGTGAGCAGCGAGTCACTGCACTTTCCACATTTTTATAAACTTGAGGGTAGCCTCTGTTTTTATATGCAGTATTTTCAGAAGGAATATTTTTAATTACTAGATAACAGTGCTCACCTTGTTCTAGTTCCAGTGCTTCACTTCCTTTCTCTGCAGCTTCCAGTCCCCGCTGGACCAGAAGTGTGGTCAGCTATCTGCAGTCGTTGCCAAAAGTTTTGATACGGACACAAACTGTAGTTTTAACTAAATTTGCTGCTTCAGTTCTTATGGTGGCAGATTGCATTAACTCTAGATTATTATGAAGAGTGATCAGATGAATAGGAATTATTTGAAAAGTCATTCTTGCCATTAATATAACCACAAAAACACCATTTCCACTGCATTTCAGCCCTGCCACAAAAGGGCCTGCTAACATTGTTTCAGTGATCCTCTCATTGGCTCATGAAAAAGTGTTAATGACAAGGCAGCTAATAGCACTCTGTCATGCTGATTGAATTAGAAGAGGAGACTCGATGCTTTGAAATAGGGGTGGTGCTTGCAATCATTGTCTTCTGTTGTTAACCATGGTTACCTCCAAGTAAATAGGAGCAGTCATCATTGCTTTGCATCAAAAGCGCTTCACGGCAAGGATATTGCTCCTGAATCAACCATGTATCGTATCAAAAAGAACTTCAAGGAGGTACCTATTTCTACAAAGAAATCTTCAGAGCGTACAAGAAAGTCCTTCAAGAACCATCTCCTAAAGTGGATTAAGCTATGGGATCTGGTCTCTACCAGTACAGAGCTTGCTCAGGAATGGCAGCAGGCAGGAGTGAGGGTATCTGCACATACAGTAAAGTGAAGGCTTTTGGAGGATGGCCTGCTGTCAAGAAGGGCAGCAAAGATGCCACAGAATTACATTATGAAGGAAGTACAGGGAATGGACGGCAGAGAACTGGGGTAAAGTTATTTTCTTTGATGAAGCCCCCTTCAGACTGTTTGGAACATACAGAGAAAATTATTGTCTGTAGAAGAAAAGGTGAGCACTAGAGATGAGCGAATCGACTTCGGATGAAACATCTAAGTAATGGGACTGGGGGAGAAATGGAAGGAGGAACTAAAACAGTTCAGAAGGAAAGGTGTAGGGTAAAAAATATACATAAATCTCTTAATTGTATGTATACTAATGCCAGAAGCCTGACTAATAAAACTGGGGAACTGGAATTAGTGATGTGTGAGGAAGACTATGACATAGTGGGAATAACTGAGACATGGCTGGATGATAGCTATGACTGGGCAGTTAATGGACAGGGTTACAGTCTGTTTAGAAAGGATTGCCAAAACCGGAGAGGGGTCTGCCTTTATGTAAAGTCCTGTTTAAAGCACACAGTCCGAGAAGATATAAGTGAGGGACATGAACATGTGGAGTCACTGTGGGTAGAGATACATGGAGCCAAAAACAATAATAAAATACTAATAGGAATGTATTATAAACCACCTAATATACCAGAGTCCACAGAAAATCTATTACTAAACGAGATAGACGAGGCGGCAGATCATAATGAGGTGGTTATTATGGGGGACTTCAACTACCCAGATATAGACTGGGAAACTGAAACCTGTACATCTCATTAAGGAAACAGGTTCTTGGCAATAGCCAAAGACAATTACCTTTCCCAACTGATTCAGGACCCCACTAGAGGGACGGCCATACTGGACTTAGTATTAACCAATAGACCTGACAGAACAACAGATGTGCAGGTTGGGGGACACCTGGGAAATAGTGACCATAAAGTTATAACCTTCCAATTATCCTTCAAACAAGAGTTTCTTCAGAGAGGAACAAAAATACCAGACTTCAAAAAGAAAAATGTTGCCAACTAAGCGAGGCCATAGGCCTAACTAACTGGGACAAAATCCTCAAAAATAAAAATACTGCTACAAAATGGGATATTTTTAAAAGCATCCTAAAATCCAATTGTGAGAGGTACATACCGTATGGGAATAAAAGTTAAGGAACAAGAAAAAACTAATGTGGATAAATAGAACTGTAAAGAAAGCAATAAATGACAAAAAGAAAGCATTTAAATCACTAAAAGAGCAGGGTAGTGAGGAAGCACTGAAAAACTATGTAGAATATGTAAAAAACAAATAAAAGCGGCCAAACTAGAGACCAAGAGATTAATTGCCAAAGACAGCAAAACTAACCCTAAAATGTTCTTCAATTATGTAAATGGTAAAAAGTATAAATCTGAAGGTGTCGGCTCTCTACAGAGTAATGAGGGGGGAGTTGCAGAGACCGATGAGGAAAAAGCAAAGCTATTAAATATTTTTTCTCCACTGTATTCACTGAGGAAAATAAACTGTCAGATGAAATGCAGAATGTAAAAGTAAATTGCCTATTAAAAGTGACCTGTCTGACCCAGGAAGAAGTACAGCGGCTCCTTAAAAAGATTAAAATAGACAAATCGGCAGGACCAGATGGCATACACCCCTGTATCCTAAGAGAATTAAGTAATGTCATAGCCAGACCCTTATTTCTGATATTTAAGGACTCTATACTGACACGGAGTGTTCCACAGGATTGGTGCATAGCAAATGTGGTGCCAATATTTAAAAAGGAGTGCCGATCCGGGCTGTTTAACACTTTACATGCCGCGGGCAATGGCGCCTGCCGCATGAAAAGTGCTGACAGAGGGAGCGGACTCCCTCTGTCTCCCATCGACACCCCGCAAATGAGATCGTGGGGTTCCCGATGTGTGTGAAGGATGGCAGGGGTCTGATGTAGGCCCCAGACCAGCCTTCAGTAATTTCCAGCAGGCTGCGCCTCGCTATAGGGATAGTGCATTGCATTATACATGCACGTTGTTGCTGCCAGGCAATCAATGGCCTCAGGGGTGACATGTGCAGAAATAGCATATGACCACTAAGGCTCAACAGTCATGTGCTGTTACTGACATATCACTGCTGAGGTCATTGATTGGCCAGCAGCCAATCATGAGTTTTCTAAAGTGGCTCTCAGTATACAAGTAATCGATAGGCACAAGCATAGATAACAAAGCTAGGGCCAGCCATGTACCTCACATGGATCCAGATATCTCCCCATTCATTGCTTCAAATGCTCTGCTAGATTTATTTTAAAGGGAACCTGTCATCAACTTTATGCTGACCTCACTGAGGGCAGCATAAAATAGTGACAGAAATGCTGATTTCAGCGGTGTGTCACTCATGAGCTAAAAGTAAGTGGTTGCTGAGAACCAGCATCATAATCATTACAGCCCAGGCCTTGAAAAGAGACAAATCTGCCTGATAAGAGTCATGGTTATTTCTAATCTCCTGCACTCCCGCCCATCTGCTGATGATTGGCTGTTCTCTCCTAGACAGAAAGGGAGAAAACTAGGTAGAAGCCTGTCAGTCATCAGCAGTGTGGGCAGGAGAGCAGGAATTCATGAATAACCAGGACTCTTCTCAGGTGTCCGGGACTCTTTTCCAGGCCCAGTCTGCAATGATTGTGATGTTGGTTCTCGGCAACCTCTTACTTTTAACTTTTAAATGACAGACCGCTGAAATCAACTCCCCTGTCTCTTCTTTATTCTGCCGTTAGTATGGACAGCATAAAGTTGATGACAGGTTCCCTTTAAGCTGGCAGCTCAAAGAGTATGTCCTTTCTCGGGGGCATATCCTGTAATTGTCACACTTTATAACAGAAGATAGCGCTGGTTGCAGATGAAGAATGGAACTAGGCATGTGTGACTATCTCAGCGAGAAAAGAACAAACAGCAGGTGGCGCTATACAGATACATTTTATTGAATAACTTAGTGGATATAAATATTTAATTTCAAAAATTGAAAAATGGAGAATATTTTTCATGTGACAACCCCTTTAATGTATTTTCTCTGTACAGTACACAGCTTCATGACTTATATATATATACCGTATGTATTCATATAAAGAAAGCTGTATATAGGAATGAACAGTTATTGTAAATGCGAGTCAGTGTAAGAAATTACATTTTGTACCCTTTGATATATCAATGACAAATCTGAAATTCTAATTTGAAGCTAAGTAATTTTCTTAACTGCATTTATGACTTTATAGCTTATGTATAAGCTGTCATATTAAACCTTAAATCCTGAAAATTATATGAATATTAAAGAGATAACTAGTGATGGCTTAAATTGTGCTTTAGGATATCTAGAAGGCTTCCAGGTAGAATAAATGAAAGTCATTATTTTAATGTGAAACAGCCATGCAAAATACTGACTGCAGTGCCAAGATAGTGTGCATTCTAAATTGGGGCGACGAGCTGGGAAATAATATGTTTGCTATATTAGGGTGGGAATGTGACTGCAATATCTATTCAACTTAGGGTCTGTTTGCCATAATACTGGGGACAACCAGATGTGTGTAAGGCCTCCTGCACACAAAAGTTTTTTTGTGTTCCGTATACGGACCGTATACAGAACCATTCATTTCAATGGATCCGCAAAAAAAAAAACGGAAGGTACTCAGTATGCCTTCCGTTTCCGTATTTCCGTTCCGTTCAAAGATAGAACATGTCCTATTATTGCCCACAAATCACGTTCCGTGGCTCCATTCAAGTCAATGGGTTTGCAAAAAAAATGAATGCATGCGGAACACATCCGTATGTCTTCCGTATCGGTTCCTGCGGAACCATCTATTGAAAATGTTATGCCCAGCCAAATTTTTTTATGTACTTACTGTTTAAACATTATTGTACGCTTCCGTTTCCGATCTGCAAAAAACGGATTACAAACGGAAACCAAACGGAAAAACTACTGAAACAAAAAAATGGACCGCAAAAGCATACGTCGTGTGCAGGAGGCCTAAGGCACATCGCATTTTTGTCCCACATTTTACATATACGTACATTGGGGGGGAAAAAGATACACAGTACACTACACTTCTCCATCATGCAGAGTAGAGTTGTTTCGGTACCAAAATTTTGATTCGGTATCGATACCATAAAAAAGTATTGCGATACTCGATACCATTCGATACCACGCGAAAAAAATAAAAACGCCAAAAAAATCCGCGTGCATTCCACATTTTATGAAACCGCCGGCTCATAATACAACAGTCCTATCCTACTTTTTTGTGGGAACAAGGCGACTAAAAGAAAATGGCGAATCGTGCATTTTTTCCTTTTCTTTTTTTTTCTTTTATGGCGTTCACCGCATAAAAGTGGATTTTTAATAGTTTGGACTTTTGAGACGTGGCGATATGTAATATTTTATTTATGTATTGTTTATATATTTTATATGTAAAATTGGGAAAGGGGGATTTATAATTAATATTTTGGTGTACTTTAACTTTTTTTTTTTTTTTACAGTTTATTTAATAACTATTTCCACCCTAGGGCTAGAACCTGGAATATTCTCATCCTATTCACCCTGATAGAGCTCTATCAGGGTGAATAGGACTAACCCTCTCCCTGCTGCCCTGTGCTCTGTGCACACAGCAGCAGGGAGCTGACCAAGGCAGCCAGGACTTCAGAAGCGTCCTGGTTACCATGGTAACCGATCGGAGCCCCAGCATTACAGTGCTGGGGCTCCGATCACTGCCACTACCACCAATGAGGAGGAGCTGAGGGGACCCTGTGGCCACTGCCACCAATGATTTTATTACTGGGGAAGGGGGCACACTGCCCACCAATGTTTTAATACTGGGGGGCACACTGCCCACTGCCCACCAATGTTTTAATACTAGGGAGGGGCGGAGCACTGGCCAGCAATGCCGAGTAGTTTCTTGTATAAATGCAGGCAGAAGGCACAGCCTGCCAGCACCTGCCTGTGAACGAGCGCTGCGATCAGAGGCTATTAACCCCTCAGGTGCCGCACCTGAGGGGTTAATTGCCTCTGATTGCAGTGCTGGGTCACGAGGCAGGTGCTGGCAGGCTGTGTCTTCTGCCTGCATTTATATAGAAACTACTCGGCATTGCTGGCCAGTGCTCCGTCCCCAGCTCCGCCCCTCCTCCCGCCCCCTCTCCCTCTATTGGTTGAGCGGCAGCACAGGGGAAGGAGAGACTGCCTCCTTCTCCCTGTGCTGCCGAGGAGAACATGGCCGCGCTGAGAGCGGCGCAGCCATGCTCTCCTATACTGGGCTGTGCAGTAGTGCAGCCCAGTATCGATAAAATACTTTTCCTGGTATTGAGTGCGATACCAGAGAAAAGTATCGATCGGGTACCGAAAGTTCGATACCCGAAACAACCCTAATGCAGAGTCCAGCAAAAATATATGTTAGGTTGTGTTCACATCACATTTTTGTCCCACGTTTAACATATATGTATACGTTAAAGGGTTTCTGTCACCAGATTTAACCCTATTAAGCTAGCTGACATTAGAGATGTGCTAATGTCAACTAAACCTAACCAGCCTATTCCTACTTTTCTCAATGCCCCCGTTACGCAAAAAATCTAACTTTTATAATATGCTAATTAGCCTCTAGGAGCAGGGGGGGCGTTGTTCCTGCTCCTAGAGGCTCCGTTCTCCCACCTTTGTCGCCTCCCTCCATGTCCTGATTGACAGGGCCAGGTAGCGCTCGCATCCTTCTGCCAGCCCTGTGCTCTGATGAAATCTCGCGCCGTTCTGAATTCAGCGCAGGCGTGGTGAGGGAAAGACGCTCGCCAGCTGCCAGCTTCCTCACCGCACCTGCGCTGAGTTCAGAACGGCGCGAGATTTCATCAGAGCACAGGGCTGGCAGAAGAAAGCGAGCGCTGCCTGGCCCTGTCAATCAGAACATGGAGGGAGGCGACAACGGTGGGAGAACAACTCCCCCCCTGCTCCTAGAGGCTAAGTAGCATATTATAAAAGTTAGATTTTTAGCGTAACGGGGGCACTGAGAAAAGTAGGAATAGGCTGGTTAGGTTTAGCTGACATTAGCACATCGCTAATGACAGCTAGCTTAATAGGGTTAAATCTGGTGACAAAAACCCTTTAAATGGATGTCATACAGTGGCATCTGTCAACATAGTGCAGTATACGGGCACTTTAATACCCGTTTACCACCAATCTGTTATGTTCCTTTAAGTGTTTCATATAATTGCCTGCAGCAATGTGAGGGTTGTGATGTAGGTGTTAGACCACTAGGGGAACTGGTGAGCAGGGATATATATAGGTAGGCCAAGGCAGGCTAGTGTTAGTGCAGACCCTGGAGTCTGTGAAGGCCACATGTCACAGGCCTAAGCAAGTCAGCAGAAGTCAAGCAGAGGCAATCCCTAGAGCAAGAGGTACTGAATGTCAAGAGGAGGTACACTGTCTACTGGAGATTCAAGGATATAAGCCAGAAGTAGGGCATTGGGGCCTTGAAGAATAATTGCCAGTCAGGACAAGTCAGGAAGAAAGTAAGGTTCACCTGCATTTCAAAGTCCTGTTATTTTACCCTCTACTTTACCTTGCTGGATGTAAGCCTGCTGTAACTGCGACTGTATAAAAGTCTATTGTCTGCAACAAGAACTGTTGTAAGAGGTTGCCTGCTGTATTTCCACTGTTTTCAGTAAAGTTGGAATTCTGTTTTCAAGTTACAAGTCTGCACCTCTATTATTCCTACTATAAATACGGTGTGCCACCGTTTACTGGCACTGGCGTCACGAAACATCAGGGACTTAGCCATAGGCACGTTAAACTACAACACCAAGGGCACCTCACATTCCACCTGGCTGTGTCCCTCAAGAACCCAGAGAGTGCCCCAGAGGAACAGCGTGCCGGCCTCTCCATCACTGGCATTCCCCAGGTTAGTCACACACATTGCCCTGACTTGGGGATGCTACATTTTGGCGTCACGAACAGGATACGCACGTTTTACGGACTGTGAGCAAAAACGTGAACTTTGTGCCTTAACCAGTTTGCCAAGTGACAAAACGCCTGTTTGTTTATTGAACTTTGCGGACTTAAAACGTACAGAAAAGTGTCCCAAAAACCTCTAAAAGCGCTGTGCAGTGTTGCGCTGTCAAGAGGAAGAAAATCGCCACTTCAAAGTGTGTTTTTGTGGACTTTTATCATCCTGCTTGCTGTCACTGAATTGATGCATCATGGCGCCCAAGATGGCCGCCTGAACTGTGGACTTATCTACTGCGCCATCACCACTCATTGCTGGCGGGAAAACTTAGCGCCAAACTCTGCAGCGTCACCACCCTATTCAAATTTCCCAAGCTGGACTCCACCTACCTTGGACTTGGAAGAACGCAGACGCTGTTCCCCGTCGGAGCAAGTCCGAGCTCCGCCCCTCCGGCCCGACGTCCTCGCGGGAAGGGACGCTGCGCAAGGGATTCCCGAAGACGTCCTTCCGGATCTCGCGAGATTTGGACCGCCTGCACCGGAGTAAGTACAAACTCCTGGGGAAATAATTCCATACCGGAGAGGGGTCACCTGGTTAGTGAGGCCCAAAAGGGGGATACCGGACTCTTTCCACCGATTGCACTCACCAGCCAGTAACCCCGCCAGCGCGACATCGGACCTGTCGCTACCTCTTAAAGGGACCGCACAACCAATTAATCTGCATCATGTCGGACTCAGAAGTAGCAGAGCAGCCTGCCCCCAGGGAGCCAGTGGCCACCAACGGTATTGCGCCTGCCAACATGATGCCGCTGACGATGCCATACTACTTTGGGGCCCCATGGTTTCCCCGTTATGCCGGGAGGCTCATAATTTAAAAGACTTTCAAGACAAAATCCTGGCTCTGTTCCGGCTCTATCCTATCAATCCGGAGCAGCAAATGGAAGATTCTGTTAGCCCAGTTGGAAGGAGCGGCCCGTCGTGAGGTCATGTCCTGGCCCAGTTCTGAGAGGAGTACCATAGAGCAGATCTTTGACCGCCTCAGCACTACCTTTGAAGTCAGGACGGTGTCTGAAATAAAGATGCGCTTCTTCAGTAAGAAACAAAAGCCTGGTGAGTCACTCCGTGATTTTGCTTTATCCCTCCAAGAGGCCTGGAGGGCCGTCATTCATATAGACCCTAGAGAGGTTGACACCCAGGATCAAACTCTGAGAGAACAATTTATTGCGGGTGTGAGTAGCGAATCTTTAAAAACACAATTGAAAATGTTGTCGGCTCAGCACCCTAACAGTATTTTCCTGGACTTTAAAGAACTGGCCATTAGTATTCTGGGACAACATCTGCCAACGGAACCGGTGGCCCATCCCGAGCCTTCTGTCCGTAATTCTAAGCTGACGGATGCCAGCCTGCCAGGGGCCAGCCAAGCCGCCCAGACTCCAGTGCCTGATACGGTAGCTGCTTTGATGGAACAGGTCAATTTCCTCACTAAGAGCCTGGAAAAAGTCTGCAGGAAACTGGAAGAGTGGGAGAAGCCCTTAATGCTGGAAGATGAACTCCTTCTGCCGCAAAAGCCTGGCCCCCTGCGTATCAAGAAGTTTATCCCAGAGATCCTGGACGACGTTCAAGTGACCGGTTTAGGAACCGCAAGCGGCCTGCCTGTAACTACTGCAAGAAGTTGGGTCATACTGAATCTACTTGCTGGCAGTTAAGCGGGTCACCCTCGAGGCTGAGGACCGCCCCTCGGGAGGTAGAACAACAGGTCCAAGGGATCCAAACTGGATGCCCGTTATGTGGGGTCCCGTCCCAAAATAAACGTCCGGATCAATGGAGTGCCTTTTGAAGCGTTGTTGGACACTGGATCTCAAGTCACCACTATTCAGCAGTCCACCTTTAATCAGTTCTGGAGTTCCAGCCTGCTTACCCAGCCACCTGAGTCCTGGCTGGAGATAATTGCAAGCAATGGTAAGCCCATAAAAGTCCATGGATACTGGGAACCCACTCTCCAGGTGGGAGAAGCCACTTTACCACAGCAAGGAGTGATCGTGGTACAAACCGGGGATAAAGGGGTCACCCTGTGATTGTTGGGACTAATGTTTTCAAAAATTGCTACCCTGAGGTACTTGAAGCTCTCCATCAGTCCCTGCCTGCAGCTTCCTCTGCTTCCAAGAAGGTCCTCCAAAAGACTATCAGCGTATTGTGTGCTCAGCAGAGGTTTGCAAATGAAAAAGGAGAGATCTGCACCGCCAGGATCCGTGATAATAGACCAGTGACTCTACCTCCAAACTCCCAAACCCTCCTGTGGTGCCGTGCTGTCCTGGGAGTCCAGGGCCAAGACTATCCGGCCCTGGTGGAACCTGTCCAGATGGAGAACTACCCATATGTGAGAGCTGCCAAGTGCCTGGCGACCGTCTCCCAAGGTAAAGTACCTGTCCGTCTGATTAACCTCAGCGATCATCCTGCTGTGCTTACTAAGCACTGTCCTGTTGCCCAGCTTTCCCAGGTATCCTTCCAGGATGTCATCCGCCTGCCTGTCACCGAGAAGTCACCAGCTGCCACTCGAGGACCTCTTCCTGCAGACGACTCTCCAGTGCCCTGGTGGAAGGAACTCCATGTCGGGGACGAAGCTACCCCGCAATATCAACTAGAGGGACTCCTGAACCTAGTAAAGCAACACCATCAAGCCTTCAGTAAGCACGCAACGGACTATGGAGAGGTCAGTGTCATCCAACACACCATACCCACTGGCTCTCATCCTCCCATCAAAGAGAGGTATAGACCCATACCACCAACTTCATACCAAACTGTTAAAGAGATGATCCAAGAAATGAAAGACTCAAGCGTAATCCGGGACAGTCGTAGTCCTTGGGCTGCCCCCTGGTTTTAGTAAAAAGAAAGATGGTGGCATCCGGTTTTGTGTAGACTATAGAAAGATAAATCAGATCACTCACAAAGATGCTTATCCATTGCCACGTATTGAGGAGTCTCTAACTGCTCTAGGCTCCTCCGCCTATTTCTCCACCTTAGATTTAACCAGCGGATATTGGCAAGTGCCCATGGCCCCTGAGGATAGGGAAAAGACTGCTTTCACCACCCCTATGGGCCTGTTTGAATTTAATTGCATGCCATTTGGACTGTGTAATGCCCCGGGACCTTTCAAAGATTAATGGAGCGGTGCTTAGGCCATAAGAATTTTGAGACGGTGCTGTTGTACCTGGATGACGTTATCATCTATTCTAAAACGTATGAGGACCATTTAAAGCATTTAGCTGAGGTGTTTGAAATCCTTATTAAATACGGCCTCAAGATTAAACCGTCCAAATGTCACCTGCTGAAACCTGCTGTAAAATACCTGGGACATGTTGTAAGCGCAGAGGGGTCCAGCCTGATCCTGATAAGTTGGCTGCTGTCCGAAGTGGCCGGTCCCCACTACAGTGAAGGAAGTGAGGAGTTTCCTTAGCTTCGCTGGCTACTACCGGCGCTTTATCCCCACTTCGCTCAAATAGCAGATCCAATCCAGGAACTCCTGAGGGGACAACCAAAAAGAGCCCAAAGACTCCTGTCCCCATTGAATGGAATGAAGAGAGGGAGATTGCATTTCAGTTGTTAAAGAAAGCTGACTGAACCTCCTGTGCTGGGGTACCCAGATTACAGTAAGCCATTTCACCTTTACACAGATGCCAGTAAGAAAGGCCTGGGAGCAGTGCTAGCTCAAGTGCAAGAGGGAAAGAGAGAGTGATAGCTTACGCCAGCCGGTCCTTAAAGGGAGCCGAAAAGAATGATCAGAATTATAGCTCTTTCAAATTAGAGTTTCTGGCCTTAGTGTGGGCGGTAACAGAAAAATTCAAGGACTATTTGGCTGCCACTCCATTTATTGCCTTCACTGATAATAATCCTCTGGCCCACCTGAATACCGCCAAACTGGGGGCCTTAGAGCAGAGATGGGCCTCCCGCCTTGCTAATTACGACTTCACTGTAAAATACCGGGCTGGCCGTTCAAGCGATAATGCTGATGCCCTGTCAAGGCTCCCCACTGAAATAGCACCAGATGACAAACGGGATGCCTGGGAAGATGTAGAGATGCCAGCATTTTATAACAGGTTTGCTCAACAGGACCAAGCTCAAGCTGCCAACGGTGGAACCTCTGACCCTCCATCCTTTGATAAGCCTGCATCCAGAGAAGAAAAGTGGATTAAGTTGCAATCAGAGAGTAGAGTTCTCGGTGAACTGTTGGACTTCTTCATCAGTGGCAGAACCCCTGAAAGAATTCGGCGAAAGACCGCAGACCCAGAACTCATCAAATTGTGGAGGCAACGTCAACAACTGTTCCTTCGAAAAGGCCTGTTGCTGCGGCGAAGCCTGGATCCAGTGTCAAATGACAGAGTGCACCAGATCCTCATCCCACGTCGTGATGCAGGTATGGTTTTAGAAATGTATCATGACAGGTCTGGACATTTTGGGGTTCAAAAGACTGAGGCCACTGTCCGTAGGCGGTTCTACTGGGTTGGAGTCAGAGAGGACATTGAGAAGTGGTGTCGGGAATGTACAGCCTGTGCCCTAAAGAGAGGTGAACATCATGATCAGAGAGCACCGCTGCACCCTATTATAAGTACCGCCCCTCTTGAACTGGTTGCTATTGATCACGTAAAGTTAGAGCCCAGTCACTCAGGGTATACCTATGCTATGACTATTATTGACCATTTCACTAAGTTTGCCGTAGCAGTGCCTGTGAAGGACCTGACAGCCAAGACGACCGCTGAATTGTTCTGGAAACACTTCCTCCTGCCTTACGGCTGCCCAGAAAAGATCCTCACCGACCAGGGGTCTGCGTTTGAGTCTCATCTGTTCCAGGAGCTGTGCCGACTACACAATTGCCAAAAGGTCCGGACCACGGCCTATCATCCACAAGGTAATGGACTCTGTGAAAAGATGAATCAGACCTTGATTGAAATGTTGAGAGCCGTGCCTCCTGAGACCAGAGGAGATTGGCCTAACCTGCTACCACAGCTCATGTATACGTACAATAATACTATCCATTGTTCCACTGGATACACTCCTTTCTACCTGTTGTTTGGGCGTCAGGGTAAATTGCCTGCAGACCATTCCCTGGATATACAAGTGCTGGATGACATTAATCCCCTGCCTAAAACTGACTGGGTAACGGAACATCAAAGGCGCCTGCTTAATGCCAAAGAAATTGTCCAGGAGCGCATGGAAGGTGCCCGGGAGCGACAACAAAAGACTATGATTTGGCGGCCCATGCAGAGCCCTTGGCTGTGGGGGATACAGTGTGGTTAAAGAACAATCACCGCACCAGTAAACTGGACAGTAAATGGGAGAGGACTCCCTATCTTGTATCTGCCATCCCTAATGCTGAAACTCATACCTATGAGGTCACCAGAGAGGGTAAGGGTCCCCAAATTGTTCACAGAAACCGCCTAAAACTCTGCAGTGACAAGGAGGCTGTCGTTGGAGATTCCGGATCCGAGTCTTCTGAGTCAGATTCCATTGCTCGGCCTGCTGAACCTATGCAGGCCATAGCGGATTTGCTGAATGATCCTGAGCCGCTCCACTGGTTCCTTACACCCTGGTTAAACTTTGGGGTGCCTGCCCCGGCACCTGCTGAACCTGCAACCGTAGCAGGCCCCGCTCAGGGTGCTACTGAAAGGGGTCCCACTGACGTGGATCCTTCTTGTCCCCCTGTACCCGGGCAAGAGGAGACCTTGGCTCTAAGGAGGTCTACCCGGTCTACAAGGGCGCTTACCAGTACGTTTTGAAAACTATGACTGTACTGGAAGTGTTTCCCGACAGGAAACCTCTGTGTGAGCATCATCCTTTTTAAGTTTGTACCCAGAGATGGACTCCTGTGTGCGAGCCTCTGTGATATGTTCTTATTATGGACTTATACATTTTCATATGGACTATGTGATGTTTTATTATGTTCTTATTATGGACTCTGGCATTCTCTTATGGACTATCCTGGTGTTAACCATTGATTTGCTGTACCAGGTCAGCATCACAGCTCTGCATTAACAGCCTGCAAGCAGAGGACGTCGCCCTTGTCACCGCACTCCACCTTTCCAAGCTGGACCTGATATGATTACTTATGCAGATGTCATTCATTTGTGTTTATATATGCCTGCATGTGTTTTGTGTCTTTCAGGAGAAGAATCCAGCTGGGTGGGCCCTGTGGGAGTACGAGGTCGTACTCAGTTTAAAGTCGTGGGGTATGCAGTATACGGGCACTTTAATACCCGTTTACCACCAATCTGTTATGTTCCTTTAAGTGTTTCATATAATTGCCTGCAGCAATGTGAGGGTTGTGATGTAGGTGTTAGACCACTAGGGGAACTGGTGAGCAGGGATGTATATATAGCTAGGCCAAGGCAGGCTAGTGTTAGTGCAGACCCTGGAGTCTGTGAAGGCCACATGTCACAGGCCTAAGCAAGTCAGCAGAAGTCAAGCAGAGGCAATCCCTAGAGCAAGAGGTACTGAATGTCAAGAGGAGGTACACTGTCTACTGGAGATTCAAGGATATAAGCCAGAAGTAGGGCATTGGGGCCTTGAAGAATAATTGCCAGTCAGGACAAGTCAGGAAGAAAGTAAGGTTCACCTGCATTTCAAAGTCCTGTTATTTTACCCTCTACTTTACCTTGCTGGATGTAAGCCTGCTGTAACTGCGACTGTATAAAAGTCTATTGTCTGCAACAAGAACTGTTGTAAGAGGTTGCCTGCTGTATTTCCACTGTTTTCAGTAAAGTTGGAATTCTGTTTTCAAGTTACAAGTCTGCACCTCTATTATTCCTACTATAAATACGGTGTGCCACCGTTTACTGGCACTGGCGTCACGAAACATCAGGGACTTAGCCGTAGGCACGTTAAACTACAACACCAAGGGCACCTCACATTCCACCTGGCTGTGTCCCTCAAGAACCCAGAGAGTGCCCCAGAGGAACAGCGTGCCGGCCTCTCCATCACTGGCATTCCCCAGGTTAGTCACACACATTGCCCTGACTTGGGGATGCTACAATAGGGTCCCATTGTAAAAAAAAATATCTATCCATTAATGTACACCTTTTTTAGCTGGATGGATAGGTCCAGGGTACTCTGCTTTTGATGCTTTTTTCCCTCCCAAATGTATATGTTAAAAGTGAGATAAAAACATGATGTGAACAGCCCCTTAAAAGTTGTTTTTTTTTATGATAGAACCCTAGGGTGATTGATACTAATGTACTGCAACCGTCTGAGGCACCTGTTTAATGTATATGTCATATGTATACATTAAATATGGTACATAACTGTGATGTGAGCGCAGCCTTACGAATGTCTGGTTGTCCCCAGCATTATGGCCATGTCACAGGTACACTATAGGCAGGAATCCAGGATTTAGAATGTTAATATTGTAACTTACTAAGAAGAATATCTTCCTTTCACATATACTTCACATATATTTCTCAGGTACCACAGATGTTCATGGCATCTAAGGATGACATCTATGCAACCTTAGATTGTGAGCCTCATTGGGGACAGCATGATGCTAATGTCTGTAAAGCTCTGCGGAATATAGTAGCGCTATATAAGTGCAGAGACACGGCAGCGCACGACATGTCGTAGTTTTATTCCAGCAGCCTCTCGGCGTGCGCTGCCGTTCAGCCGCCGGAACTCCGTACAGCCCCCATTATAGTCAACGGGGCCGGAGCGGTAGTCCTAGTCGGCAGGATGGATCCGACAGGCTGTTCACCCGACGTAACGGCCTGCCGGAGGTCCATGCCGCGAGCGTGAAACTAGCCTTAAAGGGGTTTTCGAGATATTTTAACCTCTGGATAGGTCCTCAGTGTCTGATCAGTGGGGGTCCGACCCAGTAGCGCTGCAGCCTCCTTGCAGCTTAGCCTAGGCCATGTGATGTCATGTTCATGGGTCACATGGTCTAGGTGCAGCTCAGCCCTATTGAAGTAAATGGAGATGAGCTGCAATACCAAGCACAGCCGCTGTAAAATATACAATGCAAGCAACGCTGCCTTCTCAAACAGCAAATTGGCAGGGGTCCTAGGTGTCAGACCCCCACCGATCAGATACTGATGACCTATCCAGAGTATAGGTCATCAGGTAAAAAAAAAAGTTTTGGAAAACCCCTTTAATAGCGGTCAACTATTAACAGTGACATTTAAACCACGTAGCTCATTGACATAGATTTTTTTAATAAATGTTGTTATGATTTACTACTTTTATAGAATTATAAACTTTAAAAAAATAGTTTTGACTCATAATGTTTTCTTATTCTATAGACGGAGTTGCGTGGAGGCTTGTTTTTGAGGGGACAAAGTGTAATCTTTATTGGTACCACTTTGAGAGAAAATATTGTTTGGCCTCACGCACACGACCGTTGTGGTCCGCGTCCGAGCCGGACAGCACTCCGTGTGCTGTCCGCATCTGTTGCTCCGATCCATGGTCCCGTTTTGCGGACAAGAATAGGCATTTCTACAATGGGCCGCGTTCCTTTATGCAAATTGCGGAACGGAACGTGGAGCAGCTTCTTTGTTTTGTGGATCCGCGGTTTGCGGACCGCAAAACGCCAACGGTCGTGTGCATGAGGCCTAAAATGTATTTTCTGCAAGCGTGTAAATGAAATATTACACACAGATACATTAGGGTGATCTTCGTAGGGAGTAAATTAACCCCTTTGCACGCTATGACATGTACCATCAAGACCTCTAGTGCGACATATAAAGTTTAAATTTCATTTTAAAAATACAAAAAGGCAAATATTCAAAAAAATCTATTTTATAACAATATGAGCAATAGAAGTGAACCTAATAGGTATAACTGGATCTGAAGATGCTATGACAGCACATTATTTATCCACACAGTGAATGGCATTAACAAGAACTTCACAGTGCCATTATCCAGTGCCAAGAAGTTGTATGTATCCTAGAATGTTACCAGTAAAGATAAAGAACACAGAACAGAAATGTAATAATAACAAGCTATAGAGGGTAACACATCTCTTTTGTGTCCTCCAGGTTCCATCAGTTCTTGGGTGGTGATCTTCATACTGCCAATAAACAGTGCTCTGAATCCCATCTTGTACACCATAACGACCAGACCCTTTAAAGAAATGATCTGTCAGATCTGGAACAACTACAAACAACGGCGCTCTATTGGGAACAAAAACAGAACCAAGGTGTACTCACCATCCTTCTTCTGGGTGGAGATGTGGCCATTACAAGGCATTTCTGCTGAAATAATGAGACCTGGTCTTTACACAGACTCTGAAGTATCAGTAGATACCCACGCCTCAAGACTGAGCTACGCATAGCAGCAAGCAACAGCTCTGTATTTTTTTAAGTTTGCAAATAAGCGGGTAAGCGGACCTAAGAAACATTGAGTCTGAGCGTCTGACTACTGATTGACTGGATCCCAGCAAAGGAACAGACTGTACGCTCTCGCCTGGACTATTGGCTGAGCGGTCTATATCTACAATGCTGACAATTTTCTAGATTTTTTTTTTTTGTATCAACACTATTATACTATAAATGGTCCACCGGAATTGGTGGAAAATGGACTAGAAATAAAGCCAGCAAATCACAGCAAATTCACTTTATACCACAAATCCAGTGTGTGAGTAAAGCACAACTAAAGAGCCATCAGCCCACCAATCTTGTTTATAGGCGAAACGTGCTTGGTTTAGAGAAATAACAGACGTTATGTGATAAATGATGATTTAAGGGGTCGTCTCACTTCAGCAAGCGGCATTTATCATGTAGATAAAGTTACTACAAGGCACTTACTAATGGATTGGGAATGTCCTTACTTTAATCACTTTATACATTGCTGATATCCAGGGGTTATGACCACCCAGCAATCCAGCAGCGGTGGCCGTGCTTTCATAATATAGGAAAAGACGCTAGCCTGTTTGGTAGACAGGACTATGGGAGGGCACATAGGCCAGCACTTTTTCCTATAGTGTGCTAGCGCGACCACCGATACTGGATTACAGGGTGGTGATAATCTCTAGAAATAAGCTGTTTATAATTTGATGGAAAAATGAATCCAGCCAGCACAGGAAGCAATATGGACCATTACAATACATTAGTAAATGCCTCGTATTAACTTATTCTACGTGGTAAATACCAATTGTTGAAGTAAGACAACCCCTTTAAGATGTGGGTGCAAAACAAATTTTCCACCATTAAACATTTGAAAAAAGCAAAAGAAATGAGCTTCACATTTCATCCAGTGCCAGACATGATTGATTCCTACAACAGTGCCAGGTACAATTGATTCCTGCAACAATTTCACAAACAAAGCAAAGACCGATTGTGCTAGTAACGGAACTAGATTTCTTCTTATTAGCATCTTTTTCCCAGAAAGACAACGAAACCGCCATGCGCTAAAGCAAGAGATCTTGTATAGCTGAAGTCAATATTTTTTTTCGGGAACGCGATTGCGGACCCGGAAGTGCAGATCCGCAATTGCGGACCCGGCCGGGACATCGTCTGTCCCCATTGAAATTAATGGGTCCGCAATTCCGTTCCGCAAATGCAGAACAGAATTGCGGACTTGTGAATGGACCCTAAGTTAGTCACATACCAAAGTCTATACGTAGCAGGTAGAGATGAGCGAATTTCATATTTTGAAATTCGTTCACACTTCGTTTACTGGCAAAAGGTGAATCGCGTTATGGATTCCGTTACCACGGACCATAACGCAATTCTATGACGGAATGCCTTTAGAGGCATTACGTTATTCATTCCGTCATAATAGAAGTCTATGGGCTGCATAACGGATCTGTCCCGTTTCTGTTATGCAGGGGAGTCCGTTATGCAGGCCATAGACTTCTTAATGACAGAATGAATAACGGAATGCCTCTAAAAGCTTTGCAAAAAATGTTGTTATAATGCTGTACGGAGATCCTTCTCCGTACGGTTTTAGAATGTACTGTCTCCAATGAGGCGAAGTTATTCGCAGTGAAAAACCTTGGAACCGAACTAGGCGTCAGTTCGAAGGTACCACTCGGAACCGAATCTGAGTTTGGTTCCAAGTTTTGAAGTGGTTTTTCACTGTAATAATCAATTACCGAAGTTATTCAACAAAGTCTTACGCGACTTCGCGAATAACGGACTTCGCCTCTTCGGAGGCAGTACATTCTAATACTGTACAGAGAAGGATCTCCATACAGCATTATAACAATTTTTTTTAGCAAAGTGGCTTTGGATGTAGCGTCCGATGCTCGCTTCGCTCATCTCTAGTGGCTGTGGAGGCAGTTTTGAATGAAGTGATGCTGATCTCTCCTCTATTTCATAGGCCTTTTTCTTGCTGCAATTCTATCTGCCTAAGGCTACATGCACACAAACGTTTTTTGTGTCCGTTCCGTTTTTTTTTGCGGATAGGATGCAGACCCATTCATTTCAATGGGTCTGCAAAAAATGCTGACAGCACACCATGTACTATCCGCATCCATATGTCCGTTCCGTAGCCCTGCAAAAAAAAATAGAGCATGTACTATCCTTGTCCGTTTTGCGGACAAGGATAGGCATTATTACAATGGATCCACCCAAAAAAGCGGATGCGCAAAAAAACCCGGATGCCATACGGAACATCATCTGTTTTTTTTTTGCAGATCCGCAATTTGCGGACCGCAAAACACATACGGTCGTGTGCATGTAGCCTAACTGAGCACGACTGATGTTCAAAATAACAAATCCATGGATCAGGAGAACTGGGAACAAAACGGTGATGTGAGTGCACCTTGACACTCAGTTCACACTTTCGCGTAAAACGCCGCTTTTGAACGCACATAAAAACGCACAACAGTAAAGGAACCATGCATTCCAATGAGGGTGGTTCACACTTGCGCGTTTTTATGCGTGTTCATAGGCGCCTATAAACGTCTGACGCATAAGCAAGTATGTTCGCGTTAATTCGGGCTTTTTTCGAGCGTTTGGTGCTAATAGACTTCAATGGGAAACGCCATAGGCGTGTTGTTCGGGCGTTTGTGCAGCGTAAAACGCGCCTATGGACGCGCGTTTTTCAAAATTCACACCTCAGATTGGCCAAACTATATAGGGAGGGCTGTTTGGTCATTGGCCAACTATGCAGTCAATCACATAAACGCGCGTCAAACGCGCCTACACTATTTACCAAAACGCTTGAAAAAACGCGCTTACACGCCAGTCTTGAACGCACCAAAAACGCTAGGCTTCAAAACGCTCAGGTCTGAATCCAGTGTCAGACATATCATCGACTCCTTTTGTGTTCATTTTATGTTTTAGTGGATCCAGGTGAAAACTAAAAAAACTTCATTGGGGCAGATTTACTATTGAAAATGCAGCAAAAAAAAGGAATGCATGCTTTGCATCCTATCCTATCCTTGTTTGACAAGGGGCATGGCTTTCCCTGAAAAATGAGTGTGGCCAAAATGCACCTCTGTGCACCAAAAATGTGCCAAAATTTTGGTGTGATACTACATCAGCTTATGTAAAGACTACAGTTTTTTGGTGCATGGACAAATTTTTGTCAGAAGAACGGAATTCAGGATTTACGATACTCCAAATTTACAAAGTTTGTTGCGCTAGAATAGTAAATGTGTCTAATATAATATCCTCAGACAGTGCACTATTAGTAAATGTGTCCCATTGAGTGTGATTTTCAATTTTGGCATGAACCTCGATCACTGGTAAAGCCCAGATGTTGCCATGTTCGGCTTGGTGAAAGCCCAGTCATTAAAGGGTTTCTGTCACCAGGATTACACATTATAAGCTGTCTGACATTAGCTATGTGCTAATGTCAGAGCAGCTTGATAATGTCTTTTTTATAAAAATCCGATGTATATTTAGGCTAAAAAACGTCTTTTTATAATATGTAAATCACCCTGCTAAATCCTGTGCCGCCGCTCTATATTCGGCACAGGCGCGGTGAGCTGAAGACAGCAGGCACCAGTGTCCTCAGCTCACCGCGCCTGTGCCGAATACAGAGCGGCGGCGCAGGATTTAGCAGGGAGACAGTGCCGGAGGCAGGAGAGGATCGCTGCCCGGTACTGTCAATCAAAGAAAGAAGGGGCGTGCCAGCAGGTTGCCGCACGGAGCCGCTAGGAGCAGGGCAACGCCCCCCCTGCTCCTAGAGGCTAATTTACATATTATAAAAAGAAGTTTTTTAGCCTAAATATACATCGGATTTTTATAAAAAAAAAGACATTATCAAGCTGCTCTGACATTAGCACATAGCTAATGTCAGACAGCTTATAATGTCAAAACTTGATGACAGAAACCCTTTAACCAGTCCCCGACCGCCGTACGCAGGATTGCGTCCTGCGGGCGGCCGGGATCTTCTGTTTGGACGCGCCGGGGCGTCATCTCGCGAGACGCGAGAGTTCCTGTGAAGCGCGGCTCGAGAGTTGGACTACAGCCTGCCAGCGATGATCAATCGCTGGCAGGCTGTAGATGCGATATAAATCGCATCAAACAGCTATATCAGACGCTGTTTTATGAACAGCGTCTGATATAGCTGCTACCTGGTCCTCTGGTGGTCCCATTTTCTGGGATCGACCACCAGAGGACCAGGTAACACAGTAAAAGTTGCACCAAACACTACACTTACCCCCCACCCCCTCACCTATTAACCCCTTGATCACCCCATCTAGACCCCTGATCACCCCCTGTCATTGATCACACCCTTGTAAGGCTTTATTCAGACGTCCATATGTGTTTTGCGGATCCGTGGATTCACGGATCCGTGGATTCACGGATCCGCGGATCCGATCCGCAGATCCTCAAAACACGGACACCGGCAATGTGCTTTCCGCATTTTGCAGATCCGCACATTGCCAGAACTATATAGAAAATGCTTTTTCTTGTCCGCAATTGCGGACAAGAATAGGACATGTTCTATATTTTTGCGAACGGAAGTGCAGACTCGGAAGCGCGGATCCGTAATTCCGATCCGAGCGGGACAAAGTCTGTCCCCATAGAAATGAATGGGTCCGCAATTCCGCTCCGCAAACAGAATTTCGGACGTGTGAATGGGGCATAAGGGTCCCCTATCACCGCCAGTTAGTTAGCTACTTGTTAGGTAGCTAGCGCCCAGCCCACCGCACCGCAGTCACTGATTTGGCAGAGATTTTTTCATCCACATTGATCGATGCGAATGAAAAAATCTGTGCCGCTCATTTTTTTTTTTTTCAGCGCAGAGGCTGAACGGAAAAAATCTCATTACCCGTATGCTCAATATACGGAGAATCACAGAAACTCCTAATGCTGGCCATACGTGTAATGATTATGGAGACCCTCAAATGCCAGGGCAGTACAAAAACCTCACATGTGACCCCATTTTAGAAAGAAGACACCCCAAGGTATTCTGTGAGGGGTATGGCGAGTTCATGGAAAATTTTATTTTTTGTCACAAGTTAGTGGAATATGAGACTGTAAAAAAAAAAAAAAAAACAATTTCCGCTAACTTGTGCCAAATTTTTTTTCTGTGAACTCGCCATGCCCCTCACGGATTACCTTGGGGTGTCTTCTTTCCACAATGGGGTCACATGTGGGGTATTTATACTGCCCTGGCATTTTAGGGTCCTAAAGCGTGAGAATCCAAATGCGTAAAAATGGCCTGTAAAATCCTAAAGGTACTCATTGGTTTTAGGGCCCCTTTGCGCATCTTGGCTGCAAAAAGTGTCACTCATGTGGTATCGCCGTACTCAGGAGAAGTAGGGCAATGTGTTTGGGGTGTATTTTTACATATACCCATACTGGGTGTGAGAAATATCGCTGTAAACGACAACTTTTTACATTTTTTTATTCAAAGTTGTCAATATACAGAGATATTTCTCTCACCTAGCATGGGTATATGTAAAATACACCTCAAAACACATCGTCCTACTTCTCCTGAGTACGGCGATACCACATGTGTGACACTTTTTGCAGGCAAGATGCGCAAAGGGCCCAAATTCCAATGAGTACCTTTAGGAGGGCATTTTTACGCATTTTCTTCTCACGCTTTAGGGCCCCTAAAATGCCAGGGCAGTATAAATACCCACATGTGACCCCATTTTGGAAAGAAGACACCCCAAGGTATTCGCTGAGGGGCATAATGAGTTCATGAAAAATTAAACTTTTGTCAAAAGTTAGCGGAAAGGGAGACTTTGTGAGAAAAACAATAAAAATCAATTTCCACTAACTTGTGCCAAAAAAAATATTCTATGAACTCGCCATGCCCCTCATGGAATACCTGGGGTGTCTTCTTTCAAAATGGGGTCACACATGGGGTATTTCTACTGCCCTGGCATTTTAGGGGCCCTAAAGCGTGAGAAGAAAATGCGTAAAAATGCCCTCCTAAAAGGTACTCATTGGAATTTGGGCTTTGCGCATCTTGCCTGCAAAAAGTGTCACACATGTGGTATCGCCAGTACTCAGGAGAAGTAGGGCGATGTGTTTTGAGGTGTATTTTTACATATACCCATGCTGGGTGAGAGAAATATCTCTGTATATTGACAACTTTGAATAAAAAATGTAAAAAGTTGTCGCTTACAGCGATATTTCTCACACGCAGCATGGGTATATGTAAAATACACCCCAAAACACATTGCCCTACTTCTCCTGAGTACGGCGATACCACATGAGTGACACTTTTCTGCAGCCAAGATGCGCAAAGGGGCCCTAAAACCAATGAGTACCTTTAGGATTTCACAGGCCATTTTTATGCATTTGGATTCTCACACTTTAGGGGCCCCTAAAATGCCAGGTGAGTATAAATACCCCACATGTGACCCCATTTTGGAAAGAAGACACCCCAAGGTATTCTGTGAGGGGCATGGTGAGTCCACAGAATTTTTATTTTTTGGCACAAGTCAGCGGAAATTGTTTTTTTTTTTCTTAATTTTGTTTTTTACAAAGTCTCATATTCCACTAACTTGTGACAAAAATAAAATTTTACATGAACTCACCATACCCTCACAGAATACCTTGGGGTGTCTTCTTTCCAAAATGGGGTCACATGTGGGGTATTTATGCTGTCCTGGCATTTTAGGGGCCCCTAAAGGGTGAGAAGAAGTCTGGAATCCAAATGCGTAAAAATGCCCTGTGAAATTCTAAAGGTACTCATTGGTTTAGGGCCTTTTGCACTCCAGGCTGCAAAAAGTGGCACACATGTGGTATCGCGTATCAGGAGAAGTAGGGCAGGCTTTGGGGTGTATTTTTATATATACCCATTACTTTGTGTGAAAAATATCTCTGTAAACGACAACTTTTAAAAAAATTTATACAAAGTTGACAATTTACAGAGATATTTCTCTCACCCAACATGGGTATATGTAAAAATACACCCCAAAACACATTGCCCTACTTCTCCTGAGTACGGCGATACCACATAAGTGCCGCTTTTGCAGCCTGGGTGCGAAAGGGCCCAAATTCCAACGAGTACCTTTAGGTTTTACATGGCGGCTCACAATTTAGCCCCGCCCAAAATGCCAGAACAGTAAACACACCCCACAAATGACTCCATTTCGAAAGTAGACACCCCAAGGTATTCACTGAGGGGCATAGTGAGTCCGTCTGAGATTTTTTTTTTTTTGCCAGAAGTTATCAGAAATTGAAACTTTTTTTTTTTTTTTTTTCTCAGAAAGTGTCAATTTCCGCTAACTTGTGAAAAAAAATGAAATGATACATGAACTCACCAAGCCCCTCCGCGAATACTTTGGGGTGTCTTCTTTCTAAAATGGTGTGATTTGGGGGGTATTTATACCATCCTGACATTCTAGCACCTGAAGAAACATGACAGGCGCTCAGAAAGTCAGAGCTGCTTCAAAATGCCGAAATTCACTTTTTTGCACCATAGTTTGTAAACGCTATAACTTTTACCCAAACCAATAAATATACACTTATTGGATTTTTTTTTATCAAAGACATGTAGAACAATAAATTTAGAGAAAAATTTATATAGAAATGTAGTTTTTTTTGAAAAATTTTACAACAGAAAGTGAAAAATTTCATTTTTTTGCAAAAATTTCGGTAATTTTTGATTAATAGCAAAAAAAGTAAAAATGTCAGCAGCAATGAAATACCACCAAATGAAAGCTCTATTAGTGAGAAGAAAAGGAGGTAAAATTCATTTGGGTGGTAAGTTGTATGACGGAGCAATAAACGGGTAAAGTAGTGTAGTGCAGAATTGTAAAAAGTGGCCTGGTCATTAAGGGTTTAAGCTAGGGGGGCTGAAGTGGTTAAAGCCCAGAAAAAACAATGAGAGGCCCTGATCTGCTGTATAAATGAGTCTCTTAATCTGAAAATGATGTGGAAATAATATTAACAGGAATCCGTCACCAGGAAACTCCCAGTTAAACCAGGCTAGCTTAGGGTACTTTTACACTTGCGGCAGGACGGATCCGGCAGGTATCCGACTTTTAGTCCGGCGATCTCCGTCCGTGCAGTGCCGTGCTGCGCCGTAGCCCTGCCCCCCCGCCCCATTATAGACAATGGGGACGGAGCGGCAGCACGGCCACTTGCGGCAGGACGGATGCGGTAGGCTGAATAGCCTGCCGGATCCGTCCTGCTGCAAGTGTAAAAGTACCCTTAGCTGAATGTAATGATACCTTTAGCGATTCATTGCTTCATTCTTCATGCCCTTAATCCATATGCAAATGAGCAGTTAACTGCAACAAAGGCGGGCCTAGGCCACTCTGTGCATCTTTGCTGCTCCAGCTTCCTCTGGTAGCCCCCCATCTCCATCTTGACTGACAGGGCCAGGTTCCTGCATAGTCAATTCGTCTGGCCCTGCCAATCAAGAAGGAGAGGGGAGGGGCTGGTAGAGGAGGCAAGGGTGCACAAAGTAGCTTGGGCCCTGCCCTTAGTGCACTTAACTGCTCATTTGCATATTGATTAAGATCTCTTTTTCTACAGAATGATGCTACAGACCACTAAGTGAAAGGTATCACTGCATTCAGCTGAGCTAGCCCTACAAGGCATTGTGTCTGGTTAACCAGCGGATTTCCTGGTGACAGATTCCCTTTAAAGTGTGTTATGAGTCCAAGCTTTGTGTCAGAGATCTTTATTGATAATGTTATTATTACATTTGTCATGCTCTACATAGCTTCTTCATTTGTCACTCCCACAAATAACACTGGAAATGAGAATTAAAGAAAAATTCCAAAACAAGATTTTTCCTAAAAATATTTTTTCGTATCAACTATTATGTATGAACTTTTGGCAGTAAAAACACTACTACAGTTACACTACTAAAACACTACAGCTACCTAAACAAAATCACAGACAATGGGCAGATTTCGGCTGGGTTCACATATGTGCTTTGAATCGGTGGAGGAACATACTGACGGAAAGCACTGTATCTGGCATACATGCGGCTTTCGATGGACAAAAGTTTCTACATGCAGCTAAAAGCCGGCAGATATGCTGAAAAGCGTCCGGATCCCAGTGAATGGGTATCCAGCGGTGCACGGTGGTATCCGGCTTCCTCCACTTGAACAGACTGCCGGAGCTCACAGTACATATGTGAACCCAGACTTAGACTGGCATGTCCCAAAGTCTGTTGGAGTAAAATGCACCAAAATTGGGACATTTTCTGGTAGGGCAACTACAAGAAACTCAAATCTATGTCAGCAATGAGCTGGCATAGATGTGAGATATAATTCTTGTTGACTTTGCTCGCCACTTTTGAGGCAAGAAGTCTAAAAAGTTGCAAAATATAGTGGAGACATGGTTTGCTTTATCATTTGCTACTTTTTTATGCCATAAAAGTGGCATAAATCCCTTGATAAATTTGTCCCAATGTGTTCTATCAAACACAAAAGATGTAAGCGCTAAGACATAGCGCTGCCAGTGTCAGACTGGTTAAGGACACGCCCCCAAATGATAACATTCATCTGGACCTTTATCAATAAACATATAGCAGAAATTAGAGATGAATGGCACTATACAGAATCATAAGAAAATATGCTGCAGAACAGTTATTACATGGGGAATACATGCAGCTATTAAAACAGGTTCTCTTTAACATGTATACAGCTTCCCCCACATATGACTGCAAAACAAGTATGCACCCACACATTCTCAACATCACTCAGCCTTCCCTACGCAAAAGTCCCTGAAGAGGACTTACCTCCTTTCATATGGCAAGTTGTCCTTTACGCCCACTGTCATTGACTCTATCTAGTCATCCAGATTGACCACTTGCAGCAGACCACTGTACACAAACATAATAGTCAAATGTGTATCAGATACATACACCAAAAACAGAATATATCCCATGGGCCCACTCTCACAAACTCCTACTATCTGCCAAAGGCCTCATGCACATGAACATATTTTGTTTCCGTGCCCGTTCTGGTTTTTTTTGCGGATAGGATGCAGACCCATTCATTTCAATGGGTCAGCATCAGTATGTCTGTTCTGTAGCCCCGCAAAAAAAATAGAGCATGTCCTATTTTTTTCTAGTTTGCGGACAAGCATAGGCATTATTACAATGGATCTGCAAAAAAAAAGGATGCCATACGGACATCATTCGTTTTTTTTTTTTTTGCGGATCCGCAAAAAACATATGGCCGTGGGCTGAGGCCAAAGGCTGTTTTTAACTACAGCAGAATATTACTGGATCCTACCTGTACTGAGTTAATTTTGGAGACCTAGGCCCTAGAGAGGTGAGTCTGTTTAGTGCAGGATCCTATCTGTATGAGCTAAGAACCTCACATTATATGTATAGTTTCAGTAATACAGCAGTAATGCAATTAAATGAATCCATATATTCACGTATTTCCGTATAATTCAGCTCTTGTATTGCAGACACTGTGTGCCATTATGCGTTACCTCAACAAAGGCCCCTTAATACAATGAGGCCTATTTACTCGTCCCGTCTAAAATGTAGACAGTGTAAACCTAGGTATTCTAACGATGCAGCAAATTTATCGCAGAGGCGCAAATGGCGGATCTTAGGCTCTAAACTACACTGCTTTACTGCCAGAGCACACCAAGGCTCAGTGGATTATTCTTTGGCTTAATTACTTCATAAATATGTCTAAGATGAGATACATGAAAAAATAATCCAGTTTTGATCCAGAATTTAAGTGCAGCCAATAGTAACTGTGGGCCGGTGTCTAATCTGTAACTAATTCATCCATCGGTGGATGGCGCCATAGCTGGAGGTTCTTACATGTGCCGTGTGGAGCAGTCACAGAGCTTTGAAGATGTGTAG